>JAKSZU010000001.1:148475857-149075857 GCA_026018925.1 Tupaia tana | reverse complement strand
AGCCATCAGGACCTTGACTTTCCTTTATTAGGAGGTTATTTATTACTGATTCAATCTCATTGCTTGTTACAGGTCTATTCAGGCTTTCTATGTCCTCCTGAGTCAATCTTGGTAGATTATATGTGTTCAGGAATTTGTCCATCTTATCCAGGTTTTCTTGTTTGTTGGCTTATGGTATCTTCTAATGATGTTTTGTATTTCTATTACGTCCGTTTTAATGTTGCCTGATTCATTACAAATTTGAATTATCTGGTTCCTTTCTCTCTTCTTCTTAATTAGTCTAGCTAATGAAGTGTCAATCTTGTTTATCTCTTCAAAGAACCAGCTTTTGCTTTCATTTATTTTCTGTATAGTTAGTTTATTTTATATTTCATTTATTTCTGCTCGAATCTTCATTATTTTTTTTCTCCTGGCATTTTTGGATTTTTTGGTTGTTGTTTTTCCAATTCCGAGGCATAATGTTAGGTTTTCCTTTTGCCATCTTTCCATCTTTTTCTTGTGTGCACTAATTGCTATGAACTTCCCTCTTATGACTGCTTTTGCCGTGTCCCATAAATTATGGAAACTTGTACTCATTATCATTTGTTTTCATGAATCTTTTGACTTCAGTAGTCTCTTAATCTCTTCAGTAGTCATGAAGTCCTTCAGAAATAGATTATTTAGGGACCAGCAGTTAGCATAATGGCTGTGTCGCTAGACTCCCACGTAGTCAACCATGGTTCAAGTCCCGGACCCGATGGCCTAAACTCACTCCCGGCGCATGTGCGTGCGTGCCCAAGATCCCGAGAGGAGAATGGAGGAGAAGGGATTGTGGCGTGGCCATCCCCCCTGGGGGGTGATTTCTCACTTTCTATCTCTCTGTCTCTCTCTGTCTGTCTGGCGAGTGCACACATCCTATAGCAAAACTTCTCCAAAAAAAAAGAAAAAGAAAAAAAATAGATTATTTCGCTTCCATGTATTTGTGTATTTTCTAGAGTTTTTCCTGAGATTAATATCAAGTTTTATTCCATTATGGTTGGAAAAGATGCTGGATATAGTTTCTATGCCTTTGAATCTGTAAAGGCTGGCTTTGTGCCCCATCATGTGGTTAATCTTTGAATCTTTGAGAAAATACTATGTGGAGCTGAGAAAAATGTGTATTTTGTGGTTTTGGGGTGGAAAATTCTATCAAGTCCACCTGATTTACGGTATCACTTAGGTCCTGAATCTCTTTGCTTATTTTCTGTCTTGTTAATCTGTCTAAAGGAGATAATGGGGTGTTGAGATCAACAACTAGAGTGTTAGTGTATCTCTCCTTTTAGATCTAGCAGTCTTTCCTTTACATATTTGGGTGCCCTTGAGTTGGGTGCATAGATATTTATAAACATTATATCTCCTGGATGAATTAGCCCTTTTACTACTGTATAATGCCCTTGTTTGGCTCTTCTTATGGTTTTTGCCTTAAAGCCTATTTTGTCTGAAATTAGTATGGCAACTCCGGCTCTTTTTTGTTTTCAATTTACATGGAATACTTTTTTCCAGCCCTTCACTTTTAATATATGTATGTCTTTATCCATGAGATAGGTTTCTTGTAGGCAGCAGATGGAAGGTTTCTTATTTTTAATCCATTCAACCAGTCTGTGTCTTTTGATCAAAGAATTTAATCCATTAACATTCAATGTTATTATTGATATCTCCAGACTTGTCCCTACCATTAAGTTGGCCTGATTCTTGGTTGTTTTTTGTTCTCTCATTGCTGTCTGTCTGTCTTTAGTTTTCTTGATATAGTACTCCTTTCGGAATTTCTTGAAAAGCTGGTCTGGAGTTGGTAAATTCTTTCAGGTTTTGTTTATCTGAGAATGTTTTTATATTCTTTTCTCATATGAAGAATAATCTTGCCAGGTGAAGTATTTTTCGTTGAAATTGTTTTTCATTTAACACTTTGAATATATTTTCCCATTCTTTCCTTGCTTTCATTGTATTTGATGAAAGGTCTGGTGTTAACCTGAGGGGATAACCTTTGTAGGTGATTTAATGTTTCTCTCTTGCCAATCTTAGTATCTTATTTTTGTGGTTTTGGCCCATCTAACTATGAGGTGCTGTGGAGAGAATCTTCTTGGATTGATTCTATTTGGGGTTCTTTGTATTTCTTGGTCCTGAATGTTTGAGTGCCTCTTTAGACTTGGAAAGTTTTCTTACAGGATTTTGTGGAATAGATTACCAATGCCTTTATTAGTTTCTTCACCTTCTAGGATACCAATTATTTGAATGTTAGGTGTTTCATGGTATCTAGTATTCCTCAGTTTTCTTGGCTGTTTTCTCAGTATTTTTTATCATTTTTTCTACATCAGAGGTTTTGTCTTCTGCTTCCAAGATTTGATCTTCTGTAAGCTCTAACCTGCTTTTAATACTTTTGAGGGAGGTTTTGATTCCCTGTATTACAGCCTTCATATCTAATAGTTCTGTTTGATTTTTTTTATGGCATCCAATTCTTTTATATCATAAAAGGACTTCCTCATCTCTTGGAACTCAACATCTCTTTTCTCTTGCATCTCATAGAGTTTTGTTACCATAAATATTCTAAATTCATTTTTTGGCATTTCAGTAATATCCTCTAATTTTTCCCTACTTGGAGATGAGTTACAGTGTTCCTTTGCTGAAGATGTATTACTTGATTCTGTCATCCTGGAGGCTCTTCTCTGATTTTTAGTCTTTTGTTAATGTATTCACTTTTGGGTAATTTGTTGGAGAAGGACTGTAACTGTGAGCTCATGTGTTTCCCTTACTGTGAAATAATTTGGTGATATTTTCTCCCTTCTACTGTGTCCTGCAGAGTGAGAATCACAGGAGGGGGTTTGAAATCAGATTTATGAAGGGGAATTTTACTCTTTTTGCAACCACTAGAGTGAGGTGCAAAGAGTTCTCTAAAATTCACAATGTTCAGGACCAGCAGTTAGTGTAATGGCTATGTCGCTGGACTCCCACGTAGTCGACCGCGGTAGTCCCGGACCCGGCGGCTTAAACTCACGCCGGGCACGTGTGCGTGCGTGCCCAAGATCCCGAGAGGAGAATGGGGGAGAAGGGATTGCGGCGTGGCCATCCCCCCTGGGGGGTGATTTCTATCTCTCTGTCTCTCTCTGTCTGTCTGGCGAGCGCATGTATAGCAAAAACCTCTAAAAAAAAAAAAAAATTCACAATGTTCAGTTGTTTAGCTACTATGCACCTAATCTTCTCTAGGCAGTCAGTAAGGTCTGAGCTGTAAAACAGGAAAGTAAGGTAAAAGAAAAAAAAAAAAAAAAACAGAAATAGGAAGAAAAAGCAAAGAAAAAAAGAAGAAAAGAACTAAAACAAAAAGAGGAGGAAAAACAGAAATCACATCACAGAAAATAAAACCTGGTTAAAATGGAAAACTGCAAGGCATGCTTGCAGGGACAGAAGAGGCAGAGATGGAGATGCCAGGATGCTTTCTGTCCTAGGTGAAGGGAGAGCAGACAAATTAGAAAAAAAAAAAGGGGGGGGGGTGCACAAATGGGGCAGAAAGCTGTTTTTTTAAAAAGAGAGATTAAAAAAATAAGGGACAGAGAAGAGCAAGAGGGAGAAAGATACTTGCCCATCTGACTAGCACTGGGGTCTGGAAGGGGAATGCCCTGGCTGGGGAGACTTCACAGCCATGAAGCTGAACCCAGAGGGACAGCAGAGGCTGGAAGCATACAAATTCTACAGCTTCATTAGTGGCAGCAATCTCATGGCCTTGTGTGTGGCACCCAGAAACTATTCTAATTCTGCCTATTGCCACTTGCTTCTCATCCTCAAAGCTCTCCTTAGGCTGTCAATCAAGCCTACCCTCTCCTATTCCTGAACTCTGCCCTCCAACCCCCTCCTGTTAGAGAACAACAGAAGCCATGCTTCTAGAACACCATGGATCTATGGACTCTGAAGGAGTGAATGTATGCTCAGGGAATGTAGCCTTCCTGCTTGCAAACAACAGGAGGCCAGTAGAGAGGTGTGTGGGATTTGATAAATATGTATTTTTTTCAGATTCCAAGGTGTTTTGTCTAGCCTCTGGCATCATTTAGTTTTACTCCCCTAATTAATACCAAAATCAACATGTTCTGAAAATCCCATTTTTTTAAATTTTCTAAAAATCAACTTTCTCTAAAAAATAAATTTCCTTCTTCCTTTGCCCTAATAAATACAGAGGACAAGAGAGGCTTAGCAGGTGCACACCTGGCATGGCTTCTCCCTCTCTCTCTTGACTCAGATTTCTGTGTCTCGAGTAGTTATTCTGTGCACATTTCAGATGACTCTCTGCTTCTCAGAAAAGTCACAAGTGGTGACCCTGAGGTGATCCCACAGAATCCGAACCCAGAAGAGATAATCGGCTGATCCACTTGGGGAACTCCAAACCTGGTAAGGGACAGTCCCTACTTGATCCTTGAGGAAGGGACTGGCGTTAGATGTTCATAGCATTAAGAGGGGGATGGTGTGAGAGTTAACAAATCTCAAAAAGTCTATTTTAAAACCTTACAGCACTTCTTACAGCTGCTCAGTGCTCTTAGAAACTACAGCTTTATGTCACTAGTACTCACAGTTCACCAGTATTGTCCTTGATTTCCTGATGACAGAACTTTAGATTTTTAGATTTGGAGACAAGTAGGACAGGTCCTAAAAAGAAGTCATGATCAAGGACAGCCTATTCCCATCTCCGTCCTCACATCAGGGAGCTTTGGTATAACAGCCTTGGCTCCTTTGCATACACCCGATGATGATTTCTCTTCCCAGCAGGAATCTCCATCAGATGACATAGCCGCTTCCATCAAATCTGATACAGAAGAGACCAAGGACCTACCTTTCCCTCCTTCTAGATGGGAAAATCTTCCTTCAGTTCTGAGAGACTCCCCACTGGGGCACGTTTGGTCATCACACTGTTAAAAGAGGAGGCTCACTTTTCTTTATGACATGCCTGATTCCAATATAAGTTGAAAACAAGGGAAACCTGGCCTAAAAATGACCAAGTAAATAAAACTTATAAAAATTCTAGGGCACACCATGACAAACTATTTTTCTATTTTTTCCAGTCTTCACACTATTTCCAAAAATCTGCTCATTGGAGACCTATAATTATAGGTTTAAAATGTAAAACATTCTCAGCTCTGCAGAATCTGCTTTCTAAAGGTATTCAGATTTTCTAACAAAATCTGAGGTAAGAGATAAACATCTAAGGATTAATTGCTCAAACTTTAAAAAAAGAAGACAAAACACTTTTCATAAAATTATAAAATCTTATTTGTATGCATATATGTTATCATGTATTATATGTTGTGTGTCTATGTGGTAAAAGATCTTAAGAAACTCCATTCAATTTAGTTTATAAAAGGAGCACTCATACAAATTTTAAATATTTTTCAAGTTCACATGACTTAAATTCTGTAACAAATAAGCTGACTTCAAATATGGCAAAAGGAGGTTGCAGTTAAGTATTTTAGCATTCCATTGCTTTTAACAAGGTTTCCCCCCCCAAAAAAAAAAAAAAAATCAAACTCTAAATGAAATTCTTTGACCTCAGAATAATTTTTGTATGTTTACAGACGGCCCCTGAAATACCAAAGAGAGAAATGTTAAAACCAATCGAGTTTATTTTAATGTATGAAATGATGTGGGCAACATTGTGAAATCAAGTAATTTTAATTTTTTTATATTACATTTGAGTTATATGTATGAGTACTTTATGTAAATATTTGTGTGTATGTATGTTTGCCTGTATTTATATACATACTGTGTTCCAAAATAATTGAGATTCCCAGGAACCTATAATATTTATCAGACAATTAAACTGGTGCATGTCACAGATTTATTCAAATGTCAGATCTTTAACTGGTTGATTCAAGTCTTATTGTCCATGGTTAACTGTTTTTTTTTTTTTTAAAGATTTTTGCAAATGGCTATAATCCTGAAGTGTTATGTCTTTAAGGAAATTCACAAAGGAGAAAGGAAAGTTCTTTTTTTAGAGAAGGTTGTTTTTTAGAGAATTAGAAAAATGGGATTTCCAGAACAGATTGGTATCGGTATCGGTTATGGGGGTAAGACTAAATGATGCCAGAGGTTGGACAGAACACCTTGGAATCTGGAAAATAACATTTATCAGCTCACACAACCGTCTAAGGGCCTCCTGTTGTTTGCAAGTGGAAGGTCACATTCCCTGAGCATGCATTCACTCATTCACTCAGAGACCAAAGATCTGTAGGGTTCTAGAAGCATGGTTTCTGTTGTTCTCTAACACCCTCCCCCGCTAAACTTCCATTTAACCTAATTACTAGGTGTGTGAACCTGGACAGACCACTTTACCATTTCAGGCCTCAGTGGCTCATCAGTTAAATGAGAGGGTTGGAAAAGATCTCTAAAGGTCCGTCTAGGTCCACTCTGAAGCTAAGATGCGTCATTTCGCTCATCTATCGCGAGGGGGCACCAGAGAGGCGTCCTCACTCCGGTCTGCAACCTAAGTGCCGGACACCAACCTGGGTACCAGGTGGGATGTGGGACCGAGACGAAAGTGAGAGGAACGGGATCCTTCCACATTCTGCTTACTCAGGTACATCCTTGAACCTGGAAAAATCGTCCAATAAGTGTACCAGCAGCCAACGTTCACTGATCGTTATACCCTTTATTACTTTATTAAGGCAAAAAACATTGTCCTGCTCTTCACTGCCGGTTTGAGTTAAATGTATGAGTTTTCAGGGCACATTATAGTCGACTGGGTGCTTTTGAAAATACTGATGCTCTGATCCCAACTCAGAGCAGAGTGACAGACTACCGCTGTAACTTCAACTAAAAGACGACTTGTGTGACTTCTCACCTACCCCCTCCTCCCAGCAAACTCACAGTTTCGCTGCCAAATCAGATTCAATTCCTTCCTATGTGGACCCTGCAAAAGAAAGACTCGAAATAGGTCTCCAGCAGGGGGCAGTAATGCGCACCTTCAAAGCTTTGGCAAAAAGCTTTTTACCCTGGGGGGGTTAATGTAGAACTTGCTTTGTTACCCTTAGTAAGGGAATATATTCATAAAGAAAATACCACCGGAGCCTTTTAGAGGCTAGGAATTCCGTTCTTTCTTTTCATCTTTCTTTCTTTCTTTTTTCTTTCTTCTTTCTTCTTTCTTTCTTTCTTTCTTTCTTTCTTTCTTTCTTTCTTTCTTTATTGTAGGAACTTGTCATTCTAACATCAGGTCCTTAGTATCATAGTCCATTGATGTATTTTCCTGGCTAGGAATGCACAGTACTGTGCCACTGGTGGGTCTATCCTGGTCACTAACAGTAGAGAAGCTTCTGTCTGTCTGTGGTGCAAGTCATAACTTCTGGTGAGCCTTTTTCTCACCTCTGATACAGAAATAGGAGATGTGCCCAATTCATCTCAGGATGTGTGAGGACCAGACAGAATACCGTGTAACAAGAGTCCTGAAATGTCTGAAATAGGTGCAAACACCAGGTGTAATTATTTTGAAGATGAGGTTCACATCACTGTGTTATATTTATAGTAATCGAACATGAAAATGATCCTAATTTCCAAAATTATCAAATATATGACCTTCTCTTTTCCAACATGTATTCGACGGCCTGTGGCATGTCCCCTTGAAATTTTTGTAAGCATTATTTTGAAGCCATATTATAGGAAGATGCTTAATGACAAGAGAACCGTTTATGATATGCAAAAAATGAAATAAGGCAGACTACAGTACTTTAAGGTATAACATGATTTCATTGAAGCAGGTGTACATTTATATCTGTGTATGAACTACATATGCATACACATAAAAATAAGAGGGCAGAGGCCAAACAGTGCCATGGTAGTAATTAAAAGCTCTGTGAAGCTGACCTACGGGAAGGTCACGTCCGGAGACCTCTGTACATGCTGGTGCCGATGCCCATGATCCAGAGCAAGCTGGAGGAGTCATGGCATGAAGACGCTGCTGAGGTTCCTTTCTCTCTCCTGCTCATGCAAGAAAGAAACTTTTTAAAAATCATAAAAAGAAAAGGAAAATAGAACAGCAAGGCCCCAAATGTAAGCAATGGCCCTGGACAAACTGGATCCACTGTGTGGGGTTGCCTCCTGGAGCCATTTCCAGACTGAAGAATAGCTAACATGACAACTATGTGGGTTTTTCTCTGTTTTCGTTGCTAATTTATATTAATATAAATCAATCATATACATTTTAATTCATATTAATTTTAGAATTTAAAAAATAACATAGGATCAATTCCATAGCCTAGCGGTTAAGGGAGCCAGATCCCACATGGCCAGCTATGTGGTTCAAATCTTGGCAGCTTAAAACCACCAGGCACATGTACATGCAGACCCCAAATCCCAAAAGGTGGGAAAGATGGAGAAGGAGGGATTGTGGCATGACCATTCCCCATGGGGGTGCTTTCTTCCTCTCTCTCTCTCTCCTTCTCTCTGGGGAGCATAGTAAATGTCCTCTCTGGCACGTAAAAACAAATAATAATAAACACAATAAAGGATAATTCAAGTGAATGTACTTCAGTAATTTAAGGAATTTTAGATTTCGCACTTTTGAAAACCCTCATGTTGCATTTTGCCTCCTCATTTCTGTTTCAAATACTGCTCTGCTTCACAGGATGGGAAAAAAAAGCTTTGCCCTCTTAGGTTCTACAGCTGGAGCCCTGTAACTCACACTAACAAAAGGCAGATTAACGAGAGAAGAACATACAAATTACTGAATATAAGTTTTACACGTCCCAGGAGCCTTGGTAAGAAAATGATGACCTGAAGAAAGGTTAGGCCTGAGCGTTTTTATACTAGCTTTGATAGAAAGTGAAAAGTTATGAGAAAATGTGCTAGGAAGAAAGAGTGCGTTTGTTCAGATTCCTCTTGGTACTCCTTCACCTTCGGGGGCGAGGATGTTCCTTACCTCCAGGAATGGTGAGGACACTTCTCACAGGGTCTAAGAACCTACTGTCAGGAAAAGGGAAAGTCCGAGAGCCCCTCCTGCACTTGCTGTTTTTCAAATTCTTTTAGCTTACAATATTCAGTATGACAAGGTGCCATGTTTTAGGGTAGTGTGTTCTGGACCCCATCATGCCCCAAGAAGTGCTTGGAGAAGGAGGATGAACAGCCATCAATGGACAGGAGAACTATGTGACATGTGTACACCAGGAACACCTCATGCACTTGTTTCTGCAGGTTTACACTCATCTTGAGGCAGGACTTAGGCTTGTCTATATCATGTCTCACATCTCATGTATATAATAGCTGCTCAATAAACATTTAGAGTGCATGAATTTTCAGATTACCCAGGCAAATTAGACCCATTAATTTTTAATACAATTAAGAGACAGAGAAGTTTTTGTTTTTCTTTTTCTCGCGCTCCTAGAGGAGGTCAGGGAGAAAGGACCCACCAACAAGGCCTGGGCACAACATGATCCTTTTTCCTCTAGTTTTTCCAACCTGTCTGAATACTAGCCACCACCACCCCCCCCCCCCCCGCCCCGCACATACCCAGCATGAAGCCAACCAAATCGAGACTCGAACCTCAGATGGTCACATGAGATCAGGCTTTCTCTGAACAGCACCTAACCTCTGCGTGATGGGGCCAGCCTAGATTAAGTTTCTTGTCAGTGGCTGATACCAATTTAGAGTTCATAACACTACTGGCACATTAGCATCATCTGGAAGCCTTTCTAAGCACTGATGCTTTGCCCCATCCCCAGAGAGTGTGATTCTCTTGGTTTGAGGCGAGACTTGGCATCAGTTTATTTTGAAAGATACTTCTGCTTAAGTGCTGCTGATATGGAAGGCTACCTAATTACACTGTCCCTTGTTACCAACTGAAGAAAATTCCAGCTCAGCCACTGGAATGAAAATGGAGACTTCTTGTACCTAGTGTGCATCTGTGTGCATGTTGTGCTGGCGTGGCTGTCCTTGAGGAAAGCTTAGGTGTCTTCCAGAATGGCAGAAATACCCTCACACACACCACCACCACCACCACCGCCCACAGGTGAAAACATCCTACAAAACCAGGACCAGTAAAGGTGAATCTTCTACTTGCTGCGGCCCCTTGCTACCTGTGCATTGCTGCGAGCACCCAATTCCTAAAGCCTCAGGGTCCCTCCTATTTGCCCCTCCTCTTCACCCTGCCATGCCCCAAGTTTAGCTATCAATTATTAGCAACAAAGATGTTTAATAAATATCCGTGGAACTGTTCCTCACTTATCGCTGTCCCAGAAAACAAGCACAAACAAGCATTTGTGTGGCTGTGTGTGGTTGAAATTTTCATGATAAAACAGGAAATAAAAACCAAGAAATATGGAAAGTAAAGATAATGCCATGAAACCTCAACTTGAAACTTCATCTATGTTATATTTTGATATTTCACAGATCCTGACCTTCTTTTAGTTCAGGTGTGACTCCATCTGAAACCACCTGGGGAATTCTGTCTAGTGTGTGCTCTGGAAAGCTACCCTGGTCTGTACCCTAAGCAGACCAGACTCTTAGAACTTGATTCAATTGTCAGGACTAATGGAAACTCCAGTTCCTTGTAGAACTGGGTTTCTAGTTTTTGGTCTGTATCTAAAAAAGAATGATAAAGAAAGTTCTTCAGAACTTATTCCCTAAGGTCTCTCTGCGTGGCTTCAGATTTACCTCTTGAGCATGCAGCAATTGCCCTCATTCTTCTCAGAAGTCTCCACGCACCAACCTTCCCTGAGAATCCCTCCCCAAGTTTTCCATTCGGTCACTGTCCTTGTCCATTTTGTACTGCAGTCATAGGTTATCTGAAATGAGGTAATTTATATGAAAAGAAATGTATCGGCTCATGGTTCTGGAGGCTGGGAAGTCCAAGAGCATGGCATCGGCTTCTGGCAAGAGCCTTCTTGCTGCATCATCCCATGGTGGAAGAGCAGAGAGAGGCCAAGAGATAGAGCAGAACATAGCACTTAGAGCCTTCATCCCTTTTAAAATCAGCATTAATCCACTTGAGAGGATGGTGCCCTCATGACGTAAACATCTCCCATTATGCCCCATCTTACAATTTTGTTTCTTTTTTAGGTTTTTGTCATAGCATACATGCACTTGCCAGAGAGAGATCGAGAGAGGGAAAGTGAAAAATCATCCCTGAGGGGATAGCCATGTTGTAATCACTTCGCCTTCATTCTCCTCTCAGGATTTTGGCATGCAAGCATACTCACCTGGTGTGATTTTGAAGTCACCATCTCCAGGACTTGAACCGTGGTCGCCATGTGTAAGTCCAGCACCTTAACCACCATGCTGGCCTTGAACACTATTTTAACACTTGATTTGGGGGAGAAACATTCAAACCATAGCAGTCACTAACACTGGTTCAGTCATACATGAAACTCAGCATCTCAACTCATAGGCTATGGTCAGAATGTACTCCCTCCAAAATTCTTACTAAAATTTAGTCCCTACTGTAATGTTATTACGAGGCTGGGTGGGGCCAGCAGGTGGTATAGTGAGCTGGACTACCACGTGATTGACTGTAGTTCGAGTCCTGGATCCAGTGGCTTGAAACTCACACCAGGCGTGTGTGTGCATCTCCAAAATCCTGAGAGGAGAATAAAGGAGAAGAGATTGTGGTGTGAACATTGCCCCTGCTGATGATTTCTTGCTTTCTATCCATCTCTCTGGTGAGCACATACACCCTATAGCAAAAATCTAAAAAAAAAAAAAGAGAGAGAGAGAGAGAGTGAGAGAGAGATGTAGGGCTTTCTGGAATGATTAGTTCATAATCTGACTCCAGGAATGGATTAATGCCTTATACAAGGGCTTTAGTGAGTGATTGCATGCCTCTTGTTCCTTCTACCATGTGAGGACATAGAGTTAATACTTTCCCAGAAAGTAGCAAGATATAATATTATAATAGGAGCAGAGGGTAGGCTCTCATAACACCCACCAGTACCTAGAATAATACAATTCTATTATTTATAAATTACCCAGGTTCAGGTATTTCATTATAGCAGCACAAGACAGAAATCTGGATATATGGACAGTGAAGGCCATTTTAACAAGGTTTTAAATAGAAATGAGGACTATATTTTTAGTAAATGGACCATCCTTATTATAAAGGCCATCTTTGTTGCAAAGTGATTAAAAAAAAACTTGGTCAAATGATGTGTCATAGTACTTTGTAGAAGGCAGAATTCAAGAGTGATGAACAAGCATATTCATAAGAAGAAATCCCTAAGCAAATGTTCAGGGTGCTGCATGGCTTCTCTTAACTGCTAATAGAAAAATGCTAGAAGAGGGAAAAAAAATTATTAAAGATGGCATTTCTAATCAAAAGAGAAGCAGATATAAAGATTTTTTAAATTACCAGACTGATCATATTGTAAAGATTAAAAAGTCATTCTCGGAAAGGAATACTTCGGATGTGGCCAGGGTACCATTTGAGGGTTACTTTTTCTCTGGGCTTTCTCCCATGTATATATAAAATATAAGAAGTTTCCAAATAATTCATGAAAAATGGCTATTACAGAAAATGCATATTATGAAAAATGCATTAACGGACTTCAACTTTTTGGCACCAAAATGAACTCATACTTTAATTCTATTGTCTGCAACTTCTTTTAAAAGATTTTATTTAACTTAATTAATTAATTTTAATTTGACCAGAGAGGGACAGAGTAAAAGAGAGAAAAAGAGAGGGAAAGTGAGAAAGCAAGTCGCCAGGTCCGAGACTCGAACTGCAGTCAGCCATGTAGGTGTCCAGTTCAAGCACCACATCACCTGCCAGCCCCTTCTACAACCTCTTGATGTGTCCTCATGTACATGTTAATAAACTAATGTTTCTTTCTTATTTTTCTGTGTTTTGTTATAAGGGCCCAATCTAAGAGCTCAGAGAAGTAGAAGAAAAAGAAATTACTTTTCCTCCTTTACCCAGTCAATTATAATTTTAAAAATCCAGAGACCCTTCATTTTAAATTTTTAAAATTTTTAAGAATTAGTAACTGAACATTTTGAAAAAATTATGAGGAGAGAGATATCAATAAAATTATACTCTATGGAATACTACTCAGCCATAAAAAATAACAATACCCTGGAATTTGATAGAAAGTGGTCAGATACAGAGGATATATTGCTGAGTGAAGTAAGCCAGGCTATGAAAGAAAGATATTATATGTATCCACTCAATATATACCGACTATCAGCACTCTATGATAGAGAGCAAAAAATTGGAGGACATAAAAGCAGTGAAGGTACTTAACGAGAATAGGACAGTGTGGAATGGGGGAAGTGAAGAGAAGAGAATAGAGAAAGATAGCAAGTGAACAATAGAGAGGCAGGACATTAGTGAGAAACAGATATGGCTTATTAACTGTTGATGTTGACATGTATAGTATTCTCAACTGGATTTGTCTGAGAAGTATTTCATAATGGGCAAAGTACTTGTACAAGCAAAATGAGAAATAGCAATTGACTGTTTTAAAAAATAATTAGAATAATAATAATGATTGGGGAAAACATAGAAAAGATATTGAATGTTGAAGCGGGGAGATTAATGTCTCTGTACTGACTGACATGCATGGCATTCCCTTTTGAAAAAGCAATGTAATACACTATAAAGTTATATGTAATTCAATGTAATATAAAGAAAAATATGATGATAATAAAAAATTTTTAAAAAATTTAAGAAAATTTAAAAATTTAAAAAAATGAAAAAGAAAAAAAAATTATGAGAGAGATATCAATAAAATTATATTAGAATTTTCAAACGTGTTCCTTATAAAAACATGTCACTTTAATTAAGACAAATTACATGTGCCCTAGGCAAGATTTAGTAGGGAAAAGAAGAAAAAAATAAAAAAGTAGATGGGATTTTATATATACATTTTATACATAAATATTAATACACTGTGTCATCAGAAGTCATGATGAATTTTTCTGGTTTTCTATGCAAAAATGCATCCACTTTTCTGAAGACCCAATATATATAAATGCTTCAGAGTTCTCTTTTTGTGTTATATGAGTAATGTAAAATTATTTCTTTCAAGCATAAGAAGGATTTTAGTAAATTTCTATCTTAGTTAAGACAAGGATTGTGGAATGCATTTCAATTATTTTTTAATTCTGAAATTGGGAGTGCTTTAGACTCAGTCATATGAATATAAATTACTGAATAATACTGTCAATGACAGAGGATACATCTACAAATTGTTAGTTTGATTAAAGCTTTCATGTTTGGTTTAATATGAAGTGCACTTTTAAGGTAACATTTCAATTTTTTTAAGTTCTATGTAAAAATTATAATCACTTATATCACTTTTAAATCTGAATTGACTTTTGTCTTTTTAAGTTTTAATTTTAATTTTATTTATTCCATGAGAGAGAGGGAGACAGACAGAAAAGGAGATAGGCACCCTCACCACATCATACCACAGCCCACCCTGTCTCATTTGGCCTAGATTACAGGCGTGTGTGCTCAGTGTGCTCAGGGAGGGCTCGGGACCTGAATCCAGAACCTTCCCCGTGTGAGTCCAGTTGTGTTACTACTGTACAACCACCTGGCTCCAAGACTAACTTTTATATATTTAATAGGGTGATGTACAATTTTATAAGTGAATACAAATCCTTAACAAGTAACAAAGGCATTTTCCCAGCCAATTCTCTACAAATGGCAATTTTCACTTGACTGGCCAAAATCAGAGCTAGAAGTTTTCAAAGCAAAGTTGACATCATCTCATCATCTTAGAAAATTGATAAGTTGAGGCTAAAGCCCTGCTGTACCCTGCTCTTGGGTTATGGGAGGAAGACAGAGAAGAAGCAGGCAGTAATCACTGAGTCACATGATGAAGCTGGCATTGTCCCCAATGTAGAAATGCGGAAAGAGACATAAAAAGGTTTGGCACTTTGCTCAGGTTCATGTGGCTATAGGTGAAAATAAAGCTCTCAGGGGGGTCTTACCCCAAAGCTCATCCATTTTTCTCTCCATTTGGCCTCCTTGTTCTTGAAGGAGAGAGACGAGTGAGAAAGCATGGACAGCCCTCGAAAATAACCCAATCTTCTCAGGTAACAGTTTCCATTGTTTCCCCTCAGAAAGAGCCTAAAATATTATACTTTTGAAAATGTACTCCCTCTCACTGGCATCTAACTATTGTCATACTCTTTTTTAACAACAATTTAAATAGTTTCAAAGAATGTAATTCTTGGCTACAGAAGATTGTTGCTGGGAAGAGGAATGAATTGGTCCAAGTATATTTGTGATATAAAATCGATTTTGTCGCGGTCATTCAAAACTCAATCTTGGGACCAGCAGTTGGCGTAATGGCTATGTCGCTGGACTCCCATATAGTCGACCACAGTTCGAGTCCTGGGTCCAGTGGCTTAAATTCATGCCAGGCATGTGTGAGTGTGTGCCCAAGATCCCGAGGGGAGAATGGAGAAGGGTTTGCAGTGTGGCCATCCCCCCCAGGGGGTGATTTCTTGCTTTCTGTCTCTGTCTTTCTGGCAAGTGCACATGCCCTATAGCAAAAAAACTCTCAAACAAAACAAAACAACAACAACAAAAAACTTCAATCTTCATTTAAACCTAGAAGCAAAACAAGAAACAGCATGAATGATTTTGGGGATTAAGGGTATTTGAAATCCAGGAGCTTTGAGAGTGAGAATGCGCTGAGGCTTGACTCTTACCTTTGCAAATACCCTGTACATTGTAGACCAGAATAATGTCTAAAATACCAGAAAAAGTAAATGTGGATGAAGGACAGGATAGGTAGGATGCCCAGCTCACCAAGCCTATCCAGCCCAAAGAATGTAAATACAAGTTCCAGTGAAAAGGCCAATTCCCCATGGCAAAGCCACAGGCATTTGTGATGGAGTAAAGACACTAAACATAAAGTATAATAGGATCTTGACCACCACCCAGAAGCCAAACAGGAGTGTGGCATCCTACGATTTAGAAAAGTGCATCAAAGTCTTTAAAACGCATATAATTGTACCCAAAGCTTCCTCTTCAATTAGACTCTAACAAAGTAATTGGGTCACTGCATAGAGAATATGCAATATGGGTGCTCAAAAAAATATATATATATATTTAATATCTAATATATTATATATAATTTAATACATATTATATATTATATATTTCATATTATATATTAAAATATATAACATATTTTATATATAAATTATATATATATATATATATATTTTTTTTTTTTTTTTTTTTTTTTTAATTGCTAGAAGGTATGTGGGCTTGCCAAAGAGACAGAGAGGGAGGAGAAAACACACCTCGGTGGAACATAATCATGCCACAGTCCTTCTCCTCCAAATGGTTAGGATTTGTTCAGCATGTTTTCCACAATGCCAAAGCCAAGATTCAAACTGTGGTCTGCCATGTGGGATCTGGCTCACTTCAACCATTAGGCTGTGGGGCCAGCTCTCCCTTGTGTTTTTGAATAATACCAAGTCACTAGACAACAGAAGAGGATCTATTGCCCGCAGGTTAGAAATCTCCAGCCCATAATGAGTGTGCTGCTTGATAACAGTGACACGAGGTCTTGTCTATTACATTACACTGAGGAACAGGACTAAGTTAGTAACTTTGGGTGATAGACATTTACTAACTGAAACAGTATAGTTTACAGGTCAAAAGTAGCTCTGTTCTGTAGAAAGGATGGGATAGACCAAACTCCATTGTGGGTTGCCTACGGAATGAATTCTCTTGGTATAACAGGGCAAACGATGGAAAGTGATCTCAGGACATGTTTTAGGATGGTTCCTACCACTGCTTTGATCAACAGGAGATAATACATATACTCTCTGTGTTTATGGAAGCCCTCCACATTCACACTGTGTGTATTGAATATTTTTTCTTTCTTCAATCGGTTTAGTATAGAGAATGTGATACTGCTATTCTGATCTCATTCATTCTGTACAAAAGTGAGTATTTTCAGTGTTTTTCTTCCTACATTTTTCCCTTCTCCCTTTTCCCACACATGCTTGACACCCCCATCCCATTCTAAGAAGCCAACAGTTAAGGGATTCCTGTGACAGGAATGATTGTGGCAAAAGAGGAGAAATTGCCTAGAAAACATGGATATCAACAAAAAGTCTGTAAAAGGAAGATACAGGTTTTTCTCCACTGCTCCTCTGGTCCCTCCCCAAAAGCATCCACACAAAGAAAACACATCTCCACTGGCTGCAGATTAGGAAAGGAGAAGTCTGAGGGATGAAGGGGCCAGAACATGGCAACCTAGCAACACCCCAGAAGGGAGACAAAATGCCAAAGACCAGATTGCAGAGGTGCCCTTGATGGGTCATCCACAGAGAAGTGGGCAAAAGGAAAAAGCAGAGGGCCCAGCACAAACTTGAAGAGCCCGGAGACCAGTAGATGGCGTAATGGTTACATCATTGGACTCCCATGTAATTGACCACCATTCGAGTCCTCAACCCAGCAGCTTAAACTCATGCGGGGTGCATGTGTGTGCATGTCCAAGATCCCAATAAGAGAATGGAGGAAGAGAGACTGCAACATGGTCATCCCCCTGAGGGGTGATTTCTCGCTTTCTGTCTGTCTTTGTGGTGAGTGCACACACCCTAAAGCAAAAACCTCTCAAAAAAAAAAAAAAAAAAACACCAAAAAAAAAAAAAAATACAACAACTTGGAGAGTCCGTGGACAAGGACGTTGGCCGTAGCTACAGTAACCTTTGTAGACACATGGACCCCAAGGCTGTGGGTGAGGACACTACCTCAAGTCCCCTAAACCTTGACAATCAGGGAGGGAAAGATAAATTGGAGATATTTTCTGCCAGCCTGCTGGGATACAAGCCTGAAAAAGAAATTAAGTTGTGACAGGGGCAGGGGGCATCACGGTTATTCCTCTAGACTTGATATTAAGCCTTTTCTCCTCACAGATTCAGCTAATGGACAGGAAAGCAACCAAAATTGCTACATCTCAATACAGAGTGTAAATGCTGGATAATTTCATTGGGTGTTAAGCTGGTTTCAGTCATTCCCTAGGAAAGATGCATTAGATACAGAAAGAATTTTTATTTTTTTAATTATCAGAGGGCATGTGTACTCACCAGAGACAGAGAATGAGGAGAAGAGCACCTTGTCCATGGGGTGTGGTCCCACTGAAATCTCTTCTCCTTTATCCTTTATTTCTCACACACACACCTGACATGTTTTTTTTTTTTTTTTTTTTTTTGAGAGGTTTTCTCTATAGGGCGCGTGCGCTCGCCAGACAGACAGAGAGAGACATAGAGACAGAAAGCGAGAAATCACCCCCCAGGGGGGATGGTCACGCCGCAATCCCTTCTCCTCCATTCTCCTCTCGGGATCTTGGGCATGCTCGCACACGTGCCCCGCGTGAGTTGTAAGCCACCGGGTCCGAGACGCGAACCGCGGTCGACTACGTGGGAGTCCAGCGACATAGCCATTACGCTAACTGCTGGTTCCCCTGACATGTTTTTCAAGCCTTCAGGACCAGGATTTGAACCAGGTTGGCCATGTGGGATCTAGCTACCATAACCAATAGAATATGGGGCCAGCCCTGAAAGAAATCTTTTTGTATGTTAAAAATGTATATATTCTTGGGACCATCAGGTAGCATAATGGTTAAGGTGCTAGACACTCCCACATGGCCCAGCACAGTTCAAGTCCCGAACCTGGTGGCTTACTTTCTCACTTTCCCTCTCTCTTTCTCTCTCTGTGTGTCTCTTTGGTCAATTTAAAATAAATGAATGAATAAATTAAATAAATAATTCTTTTTTTTTAAATGTATATATTCTTGCAGAAATGCTTGAATTTACTTAAAACAAAAATTTATGTGCTCCAAATCACTGCTCAAGATCAAAATATTTGGAGGCCACCAAAATAATGTTTCTCAAAGGTGCACATGTATCTGAATCACTCGAGATTTTTGTTACAATGGCCTGGTTCAGTGCCTCTTGGAGGTGCCCAAGATTCTGCATTTCTAGCTCCCCACCTCCATCTTGTGACACTGGCATCCGACCTCCACTGTGGGGACCTAGGCCCTCCAAGCAGGGCTCACCAGTTGCTGGCAAGGAACTCTTCTAGAAGTGACTCTTTTAGTCCTAGCCTTGGCAGAAAGGAAGAGAAACCCTTCTCACCTGGAGAGTAGGTGAGCAGGTAACTTGGGCCAGGAACGGTCTATAAGGGACTCAGGAGGAAAAAGATTGAGACTCAGAAAAAGGAAAAGCGGGTAGCCAAAGGCCGCATTTACCTTTCATTATGTGCAGTTTTGTGAAAGACCCAGATGGCAGGTCCTGGTGACATAGGTAGAATGTGAGAGCTCTGTCAACCAGGTCAGTCTGACCTCTGCGCTTCACCCCTGGCCTGCTCCCACTAGGAGGGGGCAGAAGACTGGAAAAGAAACAGTGTCCAGCACAGGAACAGGTGCCTACAGGGGGTCTTCAAAAAGTTTATGGAAAGTGCATGCTATGAAAACACCTATTCATGGACTTCCATATTTTTTCCCCACTAAAATGACTTATACTTTAATTTCATTTTGACAGATGTTTTGAAGTCTCTCATATTTGCGGTATTTTCCATTCACCAAATCTTCAGACCAAGATGCAGAGCAACTGCAATGCCTTTTATTTTTCTTGTTAAAACTGCAAGCTCTCCCAAGTCAGCTTTCCCTTGATGATCATGAGAGTTATTTTTCTTAAAAAGACACTTCCAGGAGTTTTCTCCCATGGGCTCTTTACTGCCAACAGCTCATACTTGTGGTCCTGTCCAAAAAGGCAGAGAACCATGAAGACACTTTTCAATATTTTTATTGTTTGACAGGCATTTACAACGTTCCATTCATAGACCTAAAAACATAAAAATAGACCTTCTCTCAGCTTATAAAAGAAATATATAAGAACTTTTGACATAGACACGTCATGACCTTATGTACAAGAGACAATGGCACCCTCTCCAAGCACCACTTTCCAGTATTTTCAGATGGACGCGTTGCACCGGGACTAGGAAATACGACTCGTAGAAGCCTCAGCTTCTGTTCTCCATCCGGACACAATCGAACCGGAGATGATATGGAACAATGCAGTGATACAAAGGGTATAGAAACCATTCTAAAGCTTTTTAAGAAAATCAGGAGATATAGCAAAAATTTAATAGAATAAAACTTTCAAAAGATCAAGCTCAAAGCCCTGGAAACCCGAAAGGGAAGGGAGAGAGGGTGGAGGGCAGGGAAAGCAAGCAGGGGCACAAGAGCGTGATGTTCTGAACTCTATTGTCTGGAAATATAAAGTCATAACTGATTTTTATAAAATAGAATTCCTAAAGCTACTATAAAATTCAGGTCTTTAAAGTACCTACTGATGTGTCAAACACCAAATAGATATTTTCCCCAAAAAAGAAAGTTTTCATATTATTTAAACCCTTCTTAGGAAGTGGACATCATGAAATGGGAAAGGAAAAAAAAAAGCTATAAACTGTTTTAAAAAAAATGCAAAGTGCTGTAACTTGTTTTATTCTTCCTATTTGGATATCTGTTTAGGATGTTAGGTTTTTAGCATGTTTACCCTGTTTCATTGGCATAAAGAATGTGTTAAACACAAGAGACGTTTTTGAAGAGGTTGTTTTGTTAAGAGGTTTGGTTATGGACCGTCAGGGAAGGCCTAGGTAATCTAAGGATGAAGATGCAATTTTGATGGGAAAACCAAAGATCACCATGGCAACCCCATGAGAAAGAGGCTCCCCTCCCCCGCCATGTGCAACAGACACGCACTGCCCACTCGGGTGTCATGTTTAATCCAACCAAACTCCCATTTCAAATATAGATTCAAACATTAACCAAAAAAACCTGCTCCTTAGGAAAAAAAAAAAAGTGTATCCTAAGTCTGAGTTTCCTGTTGGCCTTTCATATATAAATATAAAGTCACCATGCCGCACTCTCTCTGTAAAAGGTTATATCCTTATTTTTTATATCCTTTTTTAGACTCAGAGTTACACTAACACTGTAAAATTCTCATCTATTTGTGCCTCTGCATTTCAGGTAAAATACAAAAAATAGTGTCTTCTTTTTTCTATCAAGTGATAAATTTGGATCTCTCTTCAAAGAGTTTGGCATCTTTATAATTCTATGCAAAACTAGAGCTTCCGAACACTGACATAGAGTAAGACCAGCCATAGACCAAAACAGAAAGAAAAAAACCAAAAAGCTCATCAAAACATAAATCGCCACCCTCTCCTCACACATTCTTAAAATACACAAAGATTCTCAGACGTTGAAGAGGGAAAGGAATTAGGACACTGCAAGCTGTACATGTTTCGTCTTGTTTCATTTTGTACTTGAAAGTGGTTTCCGCAACTAGGAGACTGATTTCAGGTAGCGCAACCGTAACTATGTTTGTGTGTGTGCTATCTCTTAAATTAATCTGTCTACATGCTTACACTCCTGGGGGTGATTTGCCTTCTAGTGCTATAAATCATTCTTCTTTTCATTCTTTAGGCCCTGATGAACTGAGAATAAATAAAAGCCCTTAGTAATGTACAGGAGATAGGACTCGAGCTTATTTGGGATTCTGAATAATTCTTTCAAAAGTTGTTGTTCCAAATGATGAAGTTGGGTGGCTACATGGCTTCAGAACCAAGTCAGCTGCCAAAACTGTGTGCAAGAGTGCGGCCTAAGGGAACATTCTCGGCGACGGCACAAGAGGGGGCACAGTGAGGGCAGGGGAAGAAGTATCTACACACATTCTCTACGGGGAAGTGGCACAGTCAGATCTCAGTGTTCAGTTTCCTGGAGGGGGCAAAGTCTTCACGCCTAACCCAAATGACTTCCTCGCTTGAGCTCTCCAGGCCTGCATTGACGCCTGACAGGGCAGCTTGCTTCTTGAGCTGCGTCATGCGGGAAGCGTGACTATCCAGGGTTTTCCGGCCTCTTTCTCGCTGACTGATGGAGGCAGCCTGAAGCTGCTCCTGCAGGTCTCTGTCCACTGAGGCGCCCTTCACGGACTCACAGAACTCATCATCGTCACTGAGGATGTCCGTCTCCTTGATGTCATCTTGCTCCTCATATTGAGCAAGATCAAACTGTTCCTCTACCCATCGGTCAGTGTCCCCGCCACCGGGGGGCTGCTGGGACTCTTTCTCCGGGCTGCTTGCGGAGACGGCATCGGAATCAATGGTAAACCTGTTTCGGGCCAGTCGCCGCCTCCTCCTCCCAAGAGACTTGCTTGGGGCGGACACTGCACACACACACAAAAATATAAAAATAAAACCCCCACATGCTTTACGTGAGATAAAAATCCAGAAAGCAAAGAAAAGGAAAATAAAAAACAACGTGGTATGTATTTAGTGCCTTGATGTCATTTGGGGGCATAAACGCTAGATTTCTCTAGTCAATCCTGGAGTATTTACCCTGTCCCAGACGTCTGGATTTAGAGGGTGCTCTAACACCTGACTGAAAGGCAGGGAGAGAGGGAACATGGTAGAGGGTGGAGGTCATAGGCAAAAGGGGATACAACTCTCTCTAAAATAATCTCTTCATCCAATGTGTGCACTTAAGAGACAAGTAACACTGGCTGCTGCTGCTCCCAGGTAGACCACTGACCCAGGGATTAGTGAGTCGGGTCCTCAGACCTGACCATTACCATGGCACAGTGCTATGAAGATACCCCAGGGCTGTCTCGGGGGTCATTTCACTGGCATGGGTCTTTAGTAAGGGTTTGCTGACCATGTAAAAATGGCCACGATGTGCAGTTGGAGGAAGGGCACTGCATCCCTCTTAGCTGACAGAGGCTCCCAGACACAAGGAGTCTCCATGAATTCCCTTTCCCCTTTCTGACCAAGTTCCATATGAACTGTGAGGCTCATCACAAGTGAGCCTTGGTCCCTCCTAACTACATTCTGTGCATCGCTTATTCTTCTACAAAGCTATTAGAATATCAATGCCTGAGTGGAATGAGAAATAAATAAAATACGACACCCAAGCAGTTGATCAATGAAGTGCTATATAAAGTGACTAAAAGTTAAGCAGAACAAATCTCTGAATTCATTCTATCATCCTGCCTGCCTTTAAGGAAGCCAGAATTGTTAAAACAAAACAAAACAAACAAACAAAAGCAAACCAAAGACACCACCCAATCAAGCAAACAATCCCACCACACAAACACACTCACACGCACATACAAACACACGAGACAGATCACATGGAAATGCCACGGCCTCTCCATGGACAGTAAAGTGGTTGTTGCATTAGACACAAAACGGTGAAATGCAACAATAGATGGAAGGGCCTAAATACTAATGGGAGTTGCTTTCCTGAAACCTAAGCCCTAAGAACCATTAAGCAGCTTCAGCGAGGTGCCTACTCTCAGTTGCTGCCAAACACAACCTTGATGTCAAACCTAGAGCCCAAGCTGGCTCCTGCTCCTGCACGCTCTGCCTCAAGCCCCTGTGCATCCACTGCCCCATCCAGAGTGTTCCATCATTGGAAAACATGGAATGGACGGACATTGGTCTTATTTGTGGAGGGGAATAAAAACCATTATAGGCAAAGGGGGGAGGGGCCCTACTACTTTCTTGGGAAGAAACAAAAATGTCTGTTCAATTCTGTCGTGATGCCACCATCGTGGAACATGCTTCTCTTCCATTACTACATGAGAACAAGTACAATTAAGACCTACTACAAATATTAGGCAACAATTTGTATGCTTAAGTGTTTGGGGTAAAGTAAGCTAATGCCTACATCTTTGAAATGTACCTAAAATAAAATGAATTGATGAATGACCGATGGATGGATATGTGATAATGAATAGAGAAAAATATTATTTATAAACTATGGATGGGAAGTCTTTCAGCTTTTCCAAGATAATGACAGGACAAAAAACATCTTAATTGGGTTATTGGCAGATGTATAGTTTAGACTTAAGAGGGAGGCAGGATATTTGACTTCACTTTCTGAAACAGAATAAAGGGAAAATACCTGGTTATCCATGATGTTGTAGAATGAAGCATGAGTATCTGTCATTTATTAAAAGACACTTAATAACCCAGATGGCACTACTGGGGTCCACCCAGTTTTTTAGAGAGACAAGCTCTACATATTTCCAGTGCTCATCATTAAGATTGTCGGTTAATGCTGCACTTGTACCTCCAAGGAAGTTCCATTTTAAAACTGACAACCATGAAGGCTCTGATGATGATAAGACTTCAAAAGCGGAAGGGTAAAGGCTTTCTTCAACCAAAATGAGCCATCAGAGATAGTAATCTTTCTATAAACCAAATCTAACAGCTATTAAATCAAGACCTTCTCTTGACATTCATGAGAGCGTTGTGGGTTGGTTTTGATTTCTTTCTAAAGGGATTTCAGCAGGAACACATCTGAGTGTCCTACAGACTAAACATGCTTAGTTTCAAAGTAAATGCAGCTCTGAATTCAGGTTTGTTGATTAACAGCTAAAACCTGGAGAATTATAGTTGAATTCCCTGAGGTTGAAACACATATTCTCAGTCCTTATCAAACGCTCTCTGGCAAGGAGGGGCAGGTGAGACTCCAAGACAGAATTCTCTACAGTGAGCTATGAGGGATCAATGAACAATGCTTATATGGGAACTCCATGAGAAATTGTGGATAGGGAAATAATGCAAAACCTTAGGATACCTTGGAATACCCAACAGAGTGCTCATTGTACTAGATTCTTAATAAACATTTATCAATTGTTAAAGAATAGATTTAAGATAACCAATTCCCTAACATTAGTTAAACTTAAGGTGCTTAAAGAATGCAATATCCCATGTCAAGCTAAGTAAACTATGTCTAAGACCTTCAACTATTCACAGTTCATCTATGCCTCTTCCCCACAATGGAGAACAGGCAGAAAGGTAATTAGGACAAAGGTCAGAAAAACTCTATGGGAATCCTCCCTGCAAAATTTTGAGCTGTTTCTTAAGAAAGGAGTGATGAAAGTGTTAATATCTTGAAGTCATTAAGTACCTAAGTGTCAGGAAAATATTTTTCTTCCTAGATGCATTTTACTGCCATTCATAGATAGTAATATTGAACTTCCTTCCTCAGTGCTCCAAAAAAACAGAGTAAGTCTTACAAGAACATTTACTCTGGTACCATTCCTTTTTTTTGCATTAGCAGCTCAAGGCTTCCTAAAATTAACATTAAATCTAAAAATAAAACTGCAGGGACAAAGTGAGGGTAAAAATCTGATGTGTCATCTGGTCTACCAAATCTGGAGTCTTACTGAGAACAGGCATTGCTGTGCAGCTGGATTAGAAAGCCATCATGTTCTCAGAATGGTGGGTTGTGACCTCACTGAGACATGACACTATTTCTTGCTAGACAAAGCTGGCTGTCATGCAAAGCAGCGACTCTCATTCCACAAGCAGGCTAAGACAGCCCCTCCAGAAAGAGGATGCACAAGCTTCCTGGCTTGGCAAATGAGAGAGGAGCTCACCAGCCACAAAGAGGAGGGCAGCAAAGGGAAGGCTAGAAGGAGGGCAAGAGGTGTAAACAAAGGGGATTCCCCAGGGAGCCACTGGGAAGGAGGCAAGGGACAGGAACCTCACACCAGGGAAGAACCGGGCTCCTACATTCGTTCCCACAGGCTACACCTTGCTCCTGATCAACAGGGAGGCCAAGCTCCCTGAGTCCTACAGCGGAGTGGGAGTAACAGGGATCTTGAAGGTCTGAATCCCCACAGTACCTGCCCGGCTCATGGCTGGCCTGGCCCCTTTCAGCGCACATAATCTTTTTCCTCCAAAAGGGACATACTGCTGGGATGAGGGAAGGCTTTCGGTTTTGAGGAGCTGTCTTCTGTGCTTATCACGCAGGATTGAATGCACAGCTTTCAGGAAATCCTTCCGGCTCTCTGGGGAGCTATGAAAAGAAGAGTTACACATGTTAGGGGAGTAGTACGTAACACATGGGTATGTCTAATGTGATCAGGTGCAGACCAACTAATATCCCTGCGAGCCAAAGGTTAAAGACTGAGGCCATGACTTCAATTTCTAGGCTGAGCTGTTTTCATAACTAGAGATAAAGAACAGTTCTTGATGCTTCATGATTCATCTCCTTTAGCCAGTTTGTGGCCGAGTAGCTATTAATGAACAGATGAATGAACAGTGGGATTTACACAAAGAAGCTGCCAAATTTGGCCCTTGGCAGAACCACTCATTTGAAAAAGTTTTTGAGGATAGGCGAATCACAACATTCTTGAGTCTCTATAGCACACCTGAAGACTGATGTCCCAGTATCCTTAGTTCCCATGGAGTGGGTCTCCCTCCTCCCATGACATATCTCAACACACATATATGGAGGCTGTATTGTCAAGAACTCCTAAGTCTAAATTTCCATAGGAAAAAAAAAAAAAAAAAAAAAGCAAAAGTGTTCCCTAGGTAAGAGTTATTTTCTTTAGTTCTCAGTATTTTTTTTAAAGACTTATTAATTTAATTTTACTTATCATCATTATTAAAGAATTTGCTACAGGACACATGTGCTCACTAGAAAGAGAGAGAAAGCAAGTCACTGAAACCATTGCTGGCCATGTGGGAGTCAGCATGGCACCTGCTAGCCCCAGTTCTCAATATTTTTACCCAGGTAAATTTCACCAGTGTTCCTGATACAACAATGAATGTGGCTCTTGAAAGGAAAGCTCACTAAACCAAAGGATTTACCAACAAAATCACAAATGAATGAGACTAAATAAATGGTAGAGACTGTGCTCAAACAACATATGGGTTATTTTATTTATTTATTTTTAAATCTTTCACTTTCAGTCATGACAGTATCCTGGGAATTTTCCCTTTATTGATCACTGTCATCAAATACCAAAATGGAATAACAACACGAAACATGGGTTTTGAACCCAGTGTCCATTTTCTAGAAAGTCTTAGGAAAAGTACTTAAGTATGAGCCTTCATTCTCTGTTTGTAAAATGGAAAAACAATAGTCCCTTGGTCTGACTAAATGAAACAATGGCTGTAAGGTCCTTAGCATAACTCATGCTAGGTAACTCACTTTCTCACTCTACTAGCAATAGCTTCATAAAATATTTCTAACAGCCATATTATTGATGACAGGCTTTGTGTGTGTGTGTGTGTGTGTGTGTGTGTGTGTGTGTATGTGGGGGCAACCTATACTCCTAATTGTAGTATAGAGACTAGGTAATTATTGAGTAAACTGGTGAGTGCCTATGATTAAATTAAATTAAAGCATAATTAACGTGAAATATTAGCAAAGACTCCAAAAAGTTTGTGGAAAATGTGTTATAATGAAGAAAACAATACATGGCCTTCAAAATTGTTTTGCTCCAAAATAAACTTGTATTTTAAGTACATTTTTCCCATGAACTTCTCAAAGTGCCCTTATAGCTGAATGCTGTCTGTAGGGACCATCTATCTTGATTTTTTTTTTAAAGAATTATTCCTATTTATTTATTTATTCATTTTATGTTAATTTGACCAGAGAAAGACACAGAGAGAAAGAGAGAAAGAGAGAGGGAAAGTGAGAAAGCAAGCCACCAGGTCTGAGACTCGAACTGTGGTCCACCATGTGAGCGTGTCCAGCGTCTTAACCACCATGCCACCTGCTGGCCCCTATCTTGATTTTTTTTTAAGAAAATAAAAATGAGAGAGAATTGGCTACATATGGAAGGTGACCTCAAATTCTCTTGGAAGAGAAAGAAGAAGGAAAGATAGAGAAGGGTGAGGTGAGGAAGAAAAAAAAAAAAAAAAACAAGGAGACACAAATAAAAGGCTACATTGTAAGTTCAGCTTCTACTCAAGCTCTGCAGGTGACCAACACAGAGGCTATGTTGAATTTCTTGAAATGATCAGGAATCCTGGTAATACTGTCCTACACTGTCACCTCAGAGATGTTATAGTATAAACAAGCAACATGCCCAAACACTCACACAGTATTACAAGAACCCGTGAAGTTCTAAACTATGGAATGCAAATATGAGAACAAAGCCCACTTTTGGATGTTGAATGTATTTGCAAATTCCTATTTCCTTTTAGAAAGACATTAAGTTAAGCAGTTTACTGTCTATAGTCTAATAAAATTGGTGCAATTAGTCCAATGACTGTTATTTAACAAATGTTGATTTCTCAAAAGTACAAGAGAAAGCACATAGAATCTGACGATGCATGGAGTGACTAGTAGAACACAGCGGAGATGAGGTTGGTCACCAGGCTGTACAGCCTTGACTTCACTGGCCTGGGCTCACCTGCAGCACAGGTGGAAGACCCTCTCTGGCCTCCCTTCAGACTCCGATTTTACATGGACAATTTCACACACGGCACTTGCCTCTGCATCTAAACAAAGGAAAACAAAGAGGGATTAGGGTACATTTTAAATGGGTTGGTTTACACTTCTGCAAAAGCATTTTCCACACTTTAGTAGAAGAGTAAATAGTGCAGAGCTATTCAAGACCAGCAATACTTCACGACTATCCCATGATTGAACAAGACAAAGTGAAAGCTTAATGGGGTGAAGAAAAAGAACACTTGGAAAATTTCAGTTGCTACAGTCTTCTTCTAGATGATCTAAAAGGCCAGTCAATCATATTGAATGATGAACTCGTCCTTTCAGCTGTGCAGCCTGTTTAGCTGAACTATTTCAATTAAGTGATTAGTTGTTTTGGCAAGAGTTGGGCTACACAGAGCCCAAGAGTCCATGGAGATTTCCTTAGGCCAATGACATAAAGCAGGCCCTTGCTATCTCTTGGGACAAGTCTCTAGAGTGAGAAGGCCCAGAGTCAACAGGCCCTGGAGATCTAATGGGGCTCTTCTCACCCAGTCTTCCCACAGTGCCCTCCTTAAGTGAGGCAAAAAAGCTGAAGAACAAAGGCATTTTACTATAATTTCTAAGCTTTGCAACTCCTACACTATTGAATTATTATTATTATTTTTATTTTTACCATATGGCATGTGCTGGAGAGAGATGAGGTGTGGTCAGAAAGCACCCTTCTGGAGGGGTGCTGAAGGGACACCACAGTCCCTTCTCCTTCACTCTCTTCTTGGGGAGCATGCACACATACTCAGCATGTTTTCTAAACTGCCATATCTAGTACTCAAACTGTGCAGTTGGCTATGTGGGATCCAGCCACCTTAAACACCACACCACAGGCTGGTTCCCCATTACTATATCATGAATAAAGTGTTTGTGAAAGAAAGACTTCACCGCAGACATTAATGCTACACACTGTGAGGTCTTATTCTTATTCAGTGATTCAGAACCCTGGTCACAGACCCTCATTGTGGCTACATTATTTAATCCTAACCGGAATCTGCAGAAATGTTTACAAACATTCCCAAACTAAAATAAAAATCTAGAAATACTAATTTCTGATTCCCAAATCTGTTGGCATATAATTCATAATGAGGGATGTTTTGATTAGTCTTTATAACTCAATTAAAATAGGATTTTATCTTGATGGTTTTACACTTGATTTGAATGAAAAATACAGGCGAGAATGGAATGTCACATCACAAAGATGACTTTGTTTTCAAAATTTAAAGTCTTTAAGTGTTTAGTTCTCAATGAATGCAAAATTCCTGGCTAAGAAGCCTACAGTTTGCTATAGAAATAACCTTTCCAATTTACAAACCAAGCACAAGGAAACATAGAAACTAGATCATTTATAACCTAAGATTCTAAAGTAAGACAACACTAGTATTCAAGTGACCAAACTTCAAAATGCTAGTACAGCTGCTATAAACCCACAATTTATAGGTTTCTGCAAATTCACAGGGAAATCAATTTAATTAATCAAACTATAAATAAAAAAACATTAGGGTAAATCGCTGTGTAGAAAATTTAGAAGGAAATCTTCTTAAGGTAAATAATCATACCAAATGTATTAGTACTACATGGTTTTTGCATCTGTGTTTTTCTATGGTGAGGTTAATAGCTATGAAGGAAGATACATCTAGTTTAACTTGGGAGAATAATTAACAGTTTGCTGAAATATTGAAAGTTTATTTTAAATATTGAAAGAAATTTATACTCCATGCTGGACTAAGGTGAGGCAGTTTATGAAGATCAGATCCTGTTTTATTGCTCATGCAGGGGAAAAGTAGAAACAAGGAAAGGCTAAACAACACAAACCAGATAGAACAGAATGCTCATATTAGATGCTAAAAGCAGAAAATGAAAATACACATCCACTATGCCTGCAGGTAGTCACTTCCAGGGCCTCTCATTCCTACCTGAAAGCTGCACCACTGTCCACATGGGATAGGCAATAGGTGTGGTCAAAGAGTTTCCACCAACTTCTAAAGATACTTCTTCCAGGGTATGCTGGGAAAGTCATGGCTGACACCTGACCTTGGCCTCAATATAACCCCAGGATGGGGCCTCTGAGTCCAAGAACTATTACTTATCCTAGTCAATACTTTGCTGATGTTAACTTCTGTGCTTCAAGCATCAGCTAATCATATTAGCAATAATACTCATTGCTACCAAGCAATTCAGTTCACCACTATTTGGATCAAAGAAAATGTGCAGACATTTCAAAAGTGACACCAAAGGTAAAGATTCATAATACTTCAGGGAAAAAATGGGTACTTGATAACTGTTTTTGTATTTTGGCTGATCTTTTGGTGTCTCCTGGTTAAAAGGCAAGTTAGTAATTTAGATGGGCTTTGTCTACTCATGTTCAAAGATTCTTTCCAGAAGAGCACAAGGCTTGTGGCTACTCAGATGTCAGTCACTGTTGTATTATTATCATATATGTGTGTAAGTACATAGTGTATATGTACACACATATGTACATACACACATATACACATATATATGAATATGTATAAATAAATAAAACAGAATGACCAGAATTCTTTGAGATGTCATTTCGAAGACATTATATATCCATTCAATCAGTTAATGCATTCACTCAATATTTAATAAATGTCAGGGTAAACAAGAGACAATGAAGAAACTGAAGGAAAAGAGAAGTAAACATAGAAGAAAATGATGAGTGGTTAGACCAAGAATATGGATTCAAACAAATAAGTCGCAAATATCAGAAATATGTGCCCAGCACATGTAAAAGTTTACCTGCACTTGCCAAAGCGCGGACCTGAAGAGCTTCGGTAGGGATCATGTGTCGGAACCGGAAGGGATCCCAGTCCTCGTAAATTGAAAGCCTGTGAGATCCTACCTGCAGAAAGGAAAGAAACAGCTGCATCAGAACAATCTCACTGACCCTGGGCCAGTTCCCTACATCTAAGCCAGGAACAGACATACAGTATCGCCAGTGCTTGTGCAAAGGAACTTCACCCCCCCACATGCTCTTTGGCTCATCAGGCAGAAAGTAAGGGGTCACATGTAAAAAATGCTGAGGGAGTGCAAGTAAGTACTAACCAAAGGACCAACACATGGCATGGTGGTTAATGTGCTGGACTCCCACATGGCCGAACAAGGCTCGAGTCCCAGACCTGGTGGCTTGAAAGTCACTCTGGGCACATGTGTATGTGTGCCCAGGATGCTAAGAGAAGAGTGAAGAAGGGACTGTGGTATGGCCAGCCCCCTTGTGGGGGATGATTTCTCATTTTTCCTCTCACTCTCTCTCTCTGGCGAGTGCACACACACCCTATCTCATACACACACACACACACACACACACACACACTCTAAACTGGAACAGATTACTAACAAAAAGAGGAAGAAAAAGACACAGGAAAGAGGAGGGGAAAAAAAGAATCTCAAAACAAGAACTAGGGCAACAGAGAAAGGGACAAACAGTGTTAGAAGGTTCTGGGCCATAGTAGGCTCAGTAGCTCTTCGCTTTCCTTTCCTAAACATGGGCCTGCTTGAAAAAGGCAGTCTGGGTGATCTCCTATAAAGTCTTAAATAGCACTTAGAAAAAGAAAAGAAATCATAAAAATTTAACCACTCTGTCTCAAAAAGTGGTTGAATTATGCAGATGTAACTGAAAGGCAGGTAGGAAGAAAGATACAGTTAGACTATGGGGTAAAATAATAAATCTTACAAGTTTCTTCTTCTGCTTGGAACCATCTTTATACACAAGGACCACAGCAGTTTTGAAGACTGAAAAATAAAATAAAATAAAGGCAGTTATAACACAGAATGCATGGGGTTTCCCCATAACTTTGACCACCGATGGTACAAACACTACGGTTATGAAGAGGACAGAAAGATCCCAGGTAATTGACTCCCACCCACTTTCCATTCATTTGTCATATCTATGAAGATCAAAAGCCTGTCAAGACAAACCTCCCCAGGTTCTGTCAAGACAAACTTTCCCAGGTTCAAAATAAACAACAGAAAGCCTAAAAGAGGGGCCAGCCCGTAGCCTGGCAGTGAAGGCAGCTGGATCCCATATGGCTGACTGTAGCTCAGGTTCCAGACCCACTGGCTTGGGAAACATGCCAGATACATGTGCCTACATGCCCAAAATCTTGAAAGGAGGGAGAAGTGGAGAGGGAATTGCAGTATGATGACACCCTAGAGCAGGTGCTTTCTTTCTGTCTGTCTGTCTGTCTTGCTCTCTCTTTCTCTTTCCAATGCCCCCTGGCAAGTTTAAAAAAACAAACAAACAAACAAAAAATAAATAAAAAGAACTTCTCTCCCATGAAACTTTTGGGTGAAATGCAATATTTTAACCATGATTTCAAGGTTAAAATGTTCAGCTGATACATAGTCAAAATGTACTAATTCATGGGCTAGCAAGTGGCATGGTGGATAAGGCGCCAGGTTCCCACATGGCCAACCATGGTTCAAGTCCCAGACTAGACTGCTTGAGAACCACACTGGGCATGTGTGTGCGTGTATGCCCAAAGTCCTGAAAGGAGAGTGAGTGGCCACCCCTCTGGGGGGGGGGGGGTGATTTCTCAATTTGTCTCTCTCTGTCTCTCTCTGGTGAGTACATGTGCCCAATGGCAAAAACCTAAAAATGAACTAATTCAGTAGCTGGAGGAATAATACAAATGTTTTAAATAATAATTATATAATTGCTTACGGTGATTTACATTCATGCAAATTTAGCTAATTTTCACTCACACACACACACAACACATCCATATAGTCTTCATAATTCAGGAAATACAAGGGGTCTTCAGAAAGTTCACAGAGGGCTGCAAGTGATGTGGTGGTTGAGGAGACTAGATCCTATATAGCTGACTGTGTGTATCAAGTCCTGGACTGAGTAGCTTGAAAAATATGCCAGGTGCAGGTGCATGTGTGCCCAAAACCCTCAAAGGAGGAAGAAATGGGGGAGAGGGAATTGCAGTATGATCATTCCCCATAGTGGGTGTTTTCTCATCTTCTCTCTCTGTCACTCTGGCAAGCATATGCACCCTCTGGCAAACTATAAAAACAAACAAAAAGTTCATGGAAATATGTATTATAAAAAAACTGCAAGGATTTCAAAATATTTCTACACAAAATAAACTCATATTTTCATCCCATTTTTCCCTGAACATTTTGGAGTTTATCTTTTTGACCTAAAGATATAAAAATTAGTTTACAAAATAAAATGTAACCCCATTTCTTTCAAACAGACTCAGTCAGAGTAAGCTCTTTAGAAGCAGTGAAAATGTAGTTTCATTCTTATATCTTTTCAGGGGGTGGGGAGACACAATGGAGTTATGTATAATCTTCTGGAGAATTTCTTGAGCAATGCCAAACATGTTTAACAGGCAGTGGTTTTGACCCCTCCTAGAGGGGGAAGCAGAGTTGGTGCCAGGAAGGAAGGGAAGAGCAGCTGTAGTCCGTCCTCAGTTCTCTGTGTCTGCTGTTCTCTGCTATGGTCAAAAAATGTTTGTGTCACCTCCTGCTTCAAATTTGTAAGTTACAGCTAATCACTCATGTGATGGTTTTAGGAGGTGGGACCTTTGGCAGGTATTAGGTCATAAAGGCTCTGCTCTCACCAACAGGATCAGTGCCTTTATGAAAGAGACTGGGGAGATGCCTTGCCCCTTCCACCACATAGAGACACAGCTAGAAGGCACCTTCTACAAGAAAGTTGGAACTTGAATACCCAGACTCTAAATTTCAAGGATGTACCACCTAGACTATGGTATTGTGTTATAGTTGTCCGAACATCACAAGAGAGTCTCTATACCTCTTCATACTCTGACCTAGAGGAGCAGCCTAGTCATTTAGCAGCTGGACAAGGCACAGTCAAATGTATTAGACACAGAATTACAAAGGAATGAATGTTCAGAGCATTCTCAGGAATGGAGCACAGGGCACACAGGCCTGCGACCAACCCAGGTTCCTATCTAGTTCATGTCCACCCTACTAAGGGCAGGCCAGCCTTCTTTTAGTGTAGGGTTGTCCTATCTCCACTGCGGGGAAAAGTGTCTTGAAATGCAGGGAACCTGACTCCAACCACTGGGCCTAGACTGCCCCAGACCTTCACACCTCACAGCATCCGAGCCCTCTGACCTGAAGAGGCCACACCAGCTTTGTGATATACCTGAGCCCTAGTCACCTGAGAAGGCCCTTTGTTCCCACCATGAAACCTTCAGATATCACCAAGGAAGGACATCTAGGTTCGTTTAAAAGTGAGAGAACTAGGGTCTGCCTGAGGCATGGTGGTTAAGGTGGCTGAATCCCACATGGCCAAACATGGCTTCCAATTCCTGAACCTAATGGGTTGACAAATACACAGGGCATGCCTACACATATACATGCTCAAAATCTCCAAAGGAAGAGAGAAATGGAGAAGGGATTGTGGCATGGTCATCCCTCATTTTCCCTCTCTGTCTCTCTCTAGTGAGTGCACATGCCCTCTAACAAATTTGAAAAAAAGGAAAAAGTGAGAGAGGAGGCCCAGTGACCCTAATCTCAGAAAACCTTTCCTGTCATTGGGACCACAGCTCAACAGCATCATCACCATGGCCATGATTCAAAGAGGGCTAATACACCTGCCTTCGTTTCCCTCGAACTTAACCATACTGGTTCACGGCAGGAGAGCCAAAGGACGTACGTAAGTCTCAACCTGGCACTGACACCTGAGCTATAAAGACCTCCACCTCCCTCTTACATTTTTCCTGTCCTTTGGGGTTATTCTCCCCCAATTAACTCTGCAGTATTGCTTGATACTTTTAGATATGGCTACCCTTGCCAACCTAAAGCACCCTCTCTATGGTCCAAAAGGTGAACACGAATACCCTTCAAGGCAGAAGCCTAGACAAACTAGCTCTGATGTGTGTGTTTTAAAGTGAAGATCACCTGCATGTAGGACTCATTAGCCACCCTGTGAGTAAGACGTCATGGGACTGGGTTGGCAGCCAGTCAACTCCAGTTTCAGAAGAAGCTGCACGATTTCCTGAGATTAGACATTTAAGCCAAAAGAAAAAGACAACTGTGTTTTAACCCAAAAGCTGCCTAACTGATGGTAATTAATGTTCTTCTCTCACAGTAACTCTTCCTTATTTGAAAATGCATGTCTAAGGCTGTTAGTTCTGCCTTGCCACTTGAAATCATAGCAAAACTGCCAAACCTGTCACCTTTAAAGACTGGGAATCCATAACTAAACTTATTAGGAGGGCCATAGTCAGCTTTTGTTCACAATCCTAAGTCTAACTCTTCCCTTTTCTTTTTCCTAGTAGTCTGAAGATGACTCTGAACAATGGTCAGCCTGCCAGTGTGTAACTCTGGGCTGCGTATGAGCACCCACTTACACCCCAGAGGTGGCTGGGCTCACCTCCTATGAATCAGTTACCTCACACCTCCTTCTCTTAAACTGCCCGAGTAACTCCAAGTCCACCGTCTGAGCCTGTGAAGAGTAGCATCTGCCCCAAACCTCAAAACAGGCATTCTGGGCTGGCAGTCTAAAATTCACTGTGGTCCTTAAGGAAAAAGTTTGTCAAACCCTGTTTTCTCACACGGAAATTATTTTCTTATTCTAAATCTTTCTTTCTCTCTTTCTCTCTCTCTTTCCTTTCTTTCCTTTCCTTTTCTTTTCTTTTCTTTTCTTTTCTTTCATCCTTCCTTCCTCCTATGAGAGAATGCCCACATGAATGCAAAAGAAAAAATGTGTGTGTATGGGGGAGAACAGATAGAACAAGAAGCACCCTTCACAAGTCTCATCACACTTCATCCTCCACTTCCCAGCTCTGTATTTCCTCAGGATCAGGAGCCTGGCACCCATATGCCCACTTGGTGTATTTTCAATCCCACCCAGGGATCTGAACCCACTGTTCATGTGGCTTCCAGCCTCTCGGGGCACTCTAATACCACTGTGCTACAAAGGCTGGGCCTAAATTTGTTTATTTTTAACTACTACTATAAAATTTAGGGAACCCGTCATAAAAAAAAATCTATAAACACTGAACTCTGGAATTGCTGGTTTAAAGCCCAGCACCAAAAACAGGTAGATGATTGGGTCACTGACTTCAACATTCATCACCCATAAATGCCCCAAAAGAGATGGAAGACCTTTCCATGAAAAAACTGCAACATAAGAAACACAAGTGGTAAAGTTGAAAAAAGCAACTTCTACCGTCCCTCCAGAAAGCACTCATCCCAATCAAAAGCTACCAGCTTGTTAAAACAACCCTTGGGAGCAGGAGATGGCATAAGGGTTATGTCACTGGATCCTCATGTAGTCAAGTATGGTTCAAGTCCTGGACCCAGTGACTTGAAACTCACACCAGACTTCTGTGCACGTGTACCCAAAATCCTGAGAGGAGAAGGGATTGTATCATGGCCATCCTCCTAGAGGGGTGATTTCTCACTTTCTGTCTCGCTGTCTCTCCAGTAAGTGCATGTGCCCTATAGTAAAAATCTCTTTAGTCTCACGTTTTCTCAGCACACTTGTAAGTTTCTTTGAAATGGCATCCATAGTTACAGTGGCTCTTCGGAAATTTTAGGAATATTACTAAGTTCTTAATGAAGGCCAAGTGTCCTAAGGAGGAAGGTCAATACATCTTTGTATTAAACACCCTAAATTGGGCTGACTCTGTGGCCTAGTGGTTAAGGGAGCCAGATTGCACACAGACAACTGTACAGTTTGAATCCAGGTCCTGGCAGTTTGAAAAAGCATGCTGGGCACGTGTGTGTTCTCCCGATCCCAATAGAATGGAGAAATGGAAAAGGGGCTGTGGCATGACCACATCCCTTTGGAAAGAGCACATCCCTCAGCAAATTAAAACAAACAAAAATACACTAATTTTTAATAGCATTAGGTTGTCCCATTTGAAAATAATTTGGTCTCATCATGGAGGACAGAACTAAGAGAAATAGGCAGGCCGGGCACAGTGGCACAGCGGTAATGCAAGCTCTGTAATGCTGAAGCTACGTGAGAAGGTCCAAGGGTGGTTGGTGTTCCAAGCTCTTCCTGCACACGCTGGACGTGCACGTGTGTACTCATGATCCTGGCTGGAGGCAGATCTTGGAGTGAAGACCCTGTTGAGGGTGCCCCCAACCAACCTTCCTTGCAGAAGAAATAAATAATCTTTAAAAAAGAAGTCGTAAGCAATCTCCTCTCCCTACCCATGCCCAAAAAATAATGTAAGATAAGAGAACAGTAAGTGCTAGATTTCCTTTATATTGTGTTCCTATCCGTGAATCCTCTAGGGAGAGGCTAGGAAAAAAACACAATGTAAAACAAAAGCACAATGGATAGTCATTTTATACTCAGGAACAGCAGTATAACATGCCATACCTGGATTTAAATCCCAACAACTCCAAATTTTCTGAATTATGCACAATTCCGTGTGCTGGCCCAGATTTTTCTGTCTCAAAAAATACATTACAATACAATCACATGAGCTTAACTGCAGCAATTATGTCCACCTGAACTAGTTTATTAAAAAATAAATCATCCACAAGCACCTGTACTTTCACTGATATCAGTAACAGTTACTGACTAGTGATGGAGATGTGCCTCACAAATGAGCAAGGCATGCCAGAGCTGTCACAATAGTACAGTCAAGAGCTAAACCCAGTGTCCTAGACCTGGGCTTTACACACAGCAACACAGAATCAGGGAGAGAATTTGAGGATCTCGGAAGTAGAAACAGTTTTGTCTTGATGTCTTACCTTACATTTCCATGGTTCATAATGAATCCATGATTTTGAAAAGATACTCAAGAGTAGGGAAAAAAATGTGTTTCCTGTTTATACCTGGGATAAGCATGGGCACAGACAGTGCCACCCACCCACATGGCTGAGTTGTCACACTACATATTTAACTGGAAGGATTAATGTTTTGTTTTGACTGCTAGAGGGTATCTGCACTCTCCATAAAGAGAGAGAGACTAAGAAAGAGAAGGAGAAAGAGAGGGAGAAAGCATGCCCCCAATGGGCCATGGTCATACTATAATCCTTTCTCCTCTATTTCAGCATCCCATCAGGATTTGGGGAACATGCACATACACACCCAACATGTTTTTGAGCCAGGGCCAGGATTCAAACCACAGTCAGTCATGTGGGATCCAACGCAATCTCTCTCTCTCTCTCTCTCTCTCTCTCTCTCTCTTTTTGAGAGGATTTTGCTATAGTGTGTGTGTGCTCGCCAGAGAGAAAGGCAGAAAGTGAGAAATCACCCCCTCAGGGGAAATGGCCACACCATAATCCCTTCTCCATTCTCCTCGGAATCTTGGGCACGCACGCACATGCACCCAGCGTGAGTTTAAGCCACCAGGTCTGGGACTGGAACTGCAGTCGACTACATGGGAGTCCAGTGACATACCCATTACGCCAGCTGCTGGTCCCAGGGATCCAGCTCTGTTAACCATGAGGCTATGAGCTGGCCATAGAAGGTTAAATTTAGTATTAGTGAGATGTTGGCAACCATAGCAAGATCATGAATTCAGATAACTGTGATTAATCATTTGTGCCTTGGAAAAGAAAAATTCACGTTTTGGAAAACAAGTCAGCCTCCACCCACTCCTCAAACTCTCTTTTGATACATACCAAAGGCTGCCAAGTCTGGCTCCTTTTTCCACTTTCCCAGAGATGCTGGTGGATTCAGCCAGATCACGGTGGTATGCAACAGCAGGTCTCCCATGCTTAGATCTGCAACCTGAAAACCAGAGACATGGCCAAGCTTATGGGGTGGTATCAAATTCAGATTTATTTATTTGTTTGTTTGTTTTATTTTTTAAAGGTTTCTGCCATATTTCTGAGAAAAATATCTTTGGACTCATGAAATCTCCTAACTGAGAAATGAATCCTCTGTATTTCCAAAGAAACATACAGGATACAGGAAAAAAAAAAAAGTATTTTTCTTCATTGCATGTTCGTCTTTCAGATTTCAGGATGGCAAAAAGGTGCACATCAGACCTCTAAAATTCACATGCCATAAATCTGTCACAGTGATCTACAAAATTAGAGACATACTGTTTTCAAATGGACAGTTTCACAGGAAGGTGCTCATGACCATCAGTAACAAAGATCTGCTCCAGATAACTACAGACATCTCCACCCATGAATTTGGTCTTCCCAGAAGCTATGAAATAAAATTATTTCTCATCCCAGTTCATTTTCAAGAAGATTTTAATTTCTGTTTAGAGGAAGAATAGAGAAGCCTAAGAGGAGCTTGAAGACTCCTCTACAGACATGAGCAGCATTAAGTGCTGGAATCCCCAGTGATCATGAGGTCTTGGCCAAAGCCCCAGTAGTCAAACGCTAAATGACCTCAGACAACACACTGCTCAGGGGGGAGTGCCATCCAGACATGATGGTCCAGACAGGCTGATGGCCATCCAATGTCTCCACCTCGCAACGCTCAGGTCTTGCTTTCCTCACCAGAACCATTGGCCCTTCCTGACCTATCCAAAGCCCATCCTCCCTCCTACACTATGAGAGGGAGCAGCCTCATCTGGGGTGGGAAGATCATTTGGTCTCTTTACCTGGTCCTCTATGTAAACACACCAGAAGGCAAGACTTTTCAACAGAACAGTTCACAGGCCATTACATATGAAACACAATAAATTGTTAGGGAGTTCTTCCTTCCAAATATGCCTCCCTGATATGCCTAGCCACTGGCCTCCCACTTCTAATCTCAAGGTCCATAAAAATTAAGTCCAAGTCCCCAATCTGGGGGGCATTTTAAACATGTAAAAACTTGAAGTTGAGCTTCTGAAGGATAAATGGCCATCATTTGTTGTTGCTTATGTTATAACTGTTTCTAAATTGCAGCTGGAACCTTGTAGCTCTCCACTGACACAGTGCACCTTGGCAGTGTCATTCTCTGGCCACCAAGCCAGGTGACGGTGCTGAAGAAGTGGCTCTGTTGGTACAGAATACAGAGGCGTGAATGGGATTATTACAATAATGACTGTAATTATTACTGAGCTATAGGTCCCGTTAGCACAACCAAGGGTTAAACAAATTTTAAGCAATAATATTAATTTGATTATATGTATCAAGTAACTAGTCCAGGATATTATCAGCTAAGAGTACCATATAATCTCCACAACTCACCTTCCAAACACATAGAAGAGGAAGTGCTATGCATGTTAAGTCAAATTCCCAGGTATTATGCTGGCCGCTGCTTTAGCGGGTATGTATTTAAAGTAATTAAAGGTCACTGTAATAGACAGTCCATACACTACATCCTCCAATAAAGTTCTACATCTTTCTGCCATGTGACTCTTCCAGCACCTCCCACAAGACTAGGCTGAGTATACATTGCTGCCCATACAATGTTGAGAGTGCCCACGTGACCTGGAAGGTGGACTCAGCCTAACAAGTGTCCACCAGCCCTCTTGACTTCCAGTCATGGAAAGGATTTGCTCAAGACAGCCATTACTGCTTCAGCCTAGATTCTAGTAAAAAGAGACACGGAGCACAAACTGTCCAAGAGAAGCCAAAACCCAGGTGACCTACACATCCAAGTGTGAAATAACCATTGACATGAATGGTTGAGATTTTGAGTTGTTTGTAACACAGGAAAATGGGCTGATACAGTCTCGTGCATGTGGCTTCTCTGTTGACAAGCTTCCACATGGTCAGTGTGATAGGAGACTCCTATGGCCAACAGCGTCTCCCCTGGGCTTCCACTGGCCCCCATCTGGCTTCTTCCCAAACCTTAAGTCTGAGTTCTGCTAGGAGGCCTGTACCTGAACAAAGACTGAGGTGCCCTCCTGAACTAGCTTTTTAAGACTTTCTACAGGAAGATGCCCTCTTGGCTTCCTCCTTATCTAAGCAAAAGGTATGCTCTGTGTGGTTCAGTCCCAAATGCCCAGGGTTTAACATGGGGGTAGGAGGGTAAAGCCTCAGCATCATCAAAAATTGTTACTTTACCAACTTTGTTCCCTGTGGACATACTTCCCTTCAGAGGCAAATACTGGAAGAAAGTTGGTTAAAGACAGGACTCAGGTACTCTGTGCCCTAGAATGCTGCTATATCAATATAAACCTGTCATTACCTGTAGATATTGACAAATGTTCCTATTCCCATTTATAAATGGTTCAAAAATTCAATCCAGCTTTTTATCAAATATTGCCATTTAAAGGAAACTACATGAATCAAGAGCCACCTTTGAGGAAGTCAGACCGTAGTCATACACTTCTACCGCTGCCGGTCTCCCTACGTCTCACGGTTACACGAATACACTGCCACACGTGGGACTGCAGATGCTCATTGATCTTGGCACAGACCATACTATTTCCCCAGGACCCATCATCCCTGGGGCCTTATTCTTGTGGAATCCAGGCCGCCCTGCCAGTTTAAAGACCATCCTCAATGGACAAAGAAAGAGACTGAAGGGTATTTTAGTCATTCTCCTTGAGTAAGCAATTGCCTTTGAGCAATCGATTCCCACTGGGGGCTTATTTCCTGGTTGTTCTTCTTATCCTGCTGAAACTTGTGCTTTTGTTACTCTAGTCCTAAATTTTTCTGGCCTTGGAACCTCCTGATACCAAAATAGGATTTCCCTGCTCTTTAAATTGCTGCTCTTTAAATTGCTACTCAGTGAAGTATTCCTCTTTCCATCTTTTGCACATTTTTCTATAATCTCAGCTCACAGAGGATACTTTGTATAGCACTATATCTCTTTGTTCCTTGCTGGGAAGATTTCTTAAAGCCATATTCCCTTTCTCTCTGATTTTTGGTCAAATTCACCTTTCCCCCTCACCAAAATTCTTTGCAATCCACTATCTACATAACCTTCTAGTCTTTTTCATTATAGTCACTTCCTTGCTCCTAAGGTCATTAAAATTTAGCGGGCTAACAGATGGTGTAGTGGTGAAAGCATAGGACTTCTACATGACCGAGCCCCGGACCTGGCGGCTTGAAACTTGCACGCGAGTGTGTGTGTGTGTGCATGCATGCACGTGCTAAAAATCCGGAGAAGAGAATGGAGAAGAGACTGTGGCATAGCCATCTCCCCTGGGGGGGTGATTTCTTACTTTCCCTCTCTCTGTCTCTTTGTGTCTCCAGGGAGCACAATGCCTTAAAGCAAAAATCTCTTAAAAAAATCTATAAACTGATTTGGCAGATAATGAAACAGCATATAATGAAAATGTTCATTTCCTCTTATGGTAGAATGAAATAAATACAATACAGGATCATAACAAAAATATTTGGGGTATTATTCATAGCAGTTTAAAATAAAGCCAAAAGAATTGATAGTCATAGGAACTGATTAAGGAAATCATTGATCAGCCACATGATAAAATATTATATAATAATTTCAATAATTCTTCTGAATATTAAAATAACATGAACAATCTGTGTTCGATACTTAAAAATCAAGTTATAAAATTACTTTCAAAATATAACTATTAAAGCATTTACAAATACATTAATTTTTTCCAGATTTTTGCCACAGGGTGTGTATGCATGCTGGAGAGAGACAGAGAGAGAAAGTGAGAAATCACTCCCATTTCGCCCCAGAGGGATGGCCGCACCATAATCCCATCTCCATTTTCCTCTCAGGATTCTGGGTATGCACACATATATGCCCAACATGTTCTTCAACTCATGGATCTGGGATTTAAACTGCAGAGTCGGTCATGTGGGATCAAGTGCCCTAACCACCATGCCACTTGCTGGCCTGGATTCTTAAAATAAAAATAAACATGAAAACATTAAGAGTGGCAGATTCTGTATTTTAAGACTGTAGAGTTTTTCTTCTTACCGTTTTCTATATTTTGCCCTTTTCTCTAATAAGCATAATGTTTTTTTTTTTGTTTTTTTGTTTTTTTTCTTTTTTTGGAGAGGTTTTTGCTATAGGGCGCGTGCGCTCGCCAGACAGACAGAGAGAGACAGAGAGATAGAAAGCAGGAAATCACCCCCCAGGGGGGATGGCCACGCCGCAATCCCTTCTCCTCCATTCTCCTCTCGGGATCTTGGGCATGCACGCACACGCGCCCGGCGTGAGTTTAAGCCGCCGGGTCCGGGACTCGAACCGCGGTCGACTACGTGGGAGTCCAGCGACATAGCCATTACGCTAACTGCTGGTCCCGTAGCATAATGTTTTTTTCTTATTATAAGTTACATGAAAAAACAAGAACTAAATCCAGAGTAGCAGTAGTCTCTCTTTTCTACACTCTGACAGATTAATTTAACTGCTAAATAGGCTGCGAACATTCTCACGCTCTGCTTGTAATATTACATAGGGAAAAAAAAATCGTGTTTTGCTGGAAAGTATCCATCCTCTATACCAAACCCTCCCAGGCTATCGGATTCTAACCCTGTGCATTGTCTTTGAATTCCTCTGCACCCTTTTGTGAGGTGCAGGTAACAGAAATGTTCGTCACCTCCAGTCCAGCAGTGACCTAAGTGACCTCTTCCAGCTGTGGAAAAATCAGTATGTCTCCATTCACCCCTCATCTCCACATTCCTTTACTGTATATATAAAACCAGTACTATTTTAATGAACCCACATAGCATCTGCCTCTTTCCCTTCTTACAACTAAATTAATTTTAATTCTTTAACATGTACTCATAAGATGTCACGATTTTACCTCTTTCTGAAATTTCTTTTAGCAGTCTGAGAGCAAGTTTTGTTTTACTGAGGATGAGAAAATGAACTTGGATAACCCTTTGTTCTCTGAAGATAAGGTACTTTCTCCAGTTTAGATTAAACAATCAAACTATGTCCACACCCTCTGCCTTTAACACTCCTGATCACAGCAGGAGTGTTTTTCTTCATGGTTTCCTCCTAGCGGTTTTCCTTTTCTCTTTCTTTCTTTCTTCCTTTCTTTCTTTTTTTTTTTTTTTTGTTTGTTTTGTTTTCTTAAGACAGTAGAAAGAAAACAAAAAACAATAAAGCTAAGTATAATAGTCCAGACAAATCTGGGTATACAGAGACATTAATGAATATTACTATATTTCATACCCCTATAAAACCTTAGTATCACCAGCCTCTTAATTGTAAGCCCTTCCCATGGTTCCAATACAGCTTACCGTGTGCTCTAAGCCTTTTTCAGGTACATCTGTTTCTGTCATAGTTCCTTCTAGGTAGATTTTTGGGGTAGACTTTAAAAAATGATGGTTCAGAGTCATTTGAAACTTGCGTACATTCAAAAAATATTTACTGAACACCTAAAAAATATTTACTGAGCACCTACTCCATGTTAGATGTTGTTTTCATTTCTGGGATTAGATAGCCGTGGCCTCTAGAAACAGTACAGAGTGTGGTAATAGATCCTCACTCTCATACTTACACAGGATGAGCCTCAGACACACTGCTCCTGTGCAGATGGTCCCCAACTTACAACTGCTCAGCTTGCAACTTTTTGACTTTACAATGGTGCAAAAACAATGCACGTTTGGGGCCAGCAGGTAGCTTAGTGGCTAAGGCACTGGACTCCCACATGGCTGACTATGGGTTGAATCCAGGACCCAACAGCTTGAAACTCATGCCGGGGGTGTGTATGACAAAAACCCCGAGAGAAGAATGGACTGTGGTGTGGCTATCCCCCACTGGGGGGTGATTTCTCGCTTTCGGTCTGTCTCCTCTGGCAGGTGCACTATCCCTATAGGAAAAACCTCTCAAAAGAAAAAAGCAAAACCAATAAAAGTATGTTCAATAAAAAGCTATCTTTGAGAATATCCATATCACCTTTCTATCTTTCACTTTCAGTACAGTGTTCAACAAATTACATGAGATATTAAAAACTTTATCATGAAACAGACTTCGTGTTAGATGATTTTACCCAATTATAGGCTAATGTAAGTGTTCTGAGCAAATTTAAGATAACCTAGGCTGAGGATCTGTAGATTACATTACCTAAATGCATTTTTTTTTTTGGGGGGGGGAGGTTTTTTTCTGCGCTCACCAGACAGAGACAGACAGAGAGACAGAAAGGGAGAAATCACCCCCCAGGGGGGATGGCCACACCACAATCCCATCTCCTCCATTCTCCTCTTATGATCTTGGGCATGTACGCACACGTGCCCTGCGTGAGTTTCAAGCTACCGGGTCCGGGACCCGAACCGTGGTCAACTACATGGGAATCCAGCAACATAGCCATTAGGCTAACTGCTAGTCCCCTAAATGCATTTCTGACCCACAATATGTTCAACTTATGATGACTTTATTGGGATGGAACCCATCATAAACTGAAGAGAATGTGTATAGGCAAATATACTATGTGAGGAAGAAAATTCACATTATAGCTTTGGATAAAGAATGAAAGTGTTTCATCAATGAAAACAGTATCGTAATGGCTATTCTACTTACAAATAGCACATGTGAAAAGTAAAGCAAATTCAAACCCAGCATTACTGACTGGTGATCTGAGGACAAGGGGGTCCTTACCTCTTTTTTCTCACCAGTCTGCTCAGCAATCAGTTGGTCAAACACAGCCCCAAACTCTTCGTGGATTTTCTGCATCTCATTAATATGACTTGCAACCTTGTTCATGGTCTTGATGGCCACTAGAAGGGAGTACGTCGTGAGATGAAGCGGCTCATGGAAACATATGCAAGGGGGGAAGGTCAGGGGAACGGGTGGCTCACCATCCAGGTGGTAGTGCTCCTCGCTCTCCGCGTCGGTCAGAGCAAACAGCTCCTTGAGCAGAAGCGGGTACTTGAGGATCCTCTGGATGGGCTTGATGAGGTAAGACTCGAGAGTGGATGAGTGCTGCTGCTTCGGGTTCTGGGCATCCAAGAACGCCTTGAAAGCTGTGTCTGTCTTGGCTGGAAGAGTTTAAATAGCAGGCTGTCAGGGGGGAGCACCCAAATGACCCACGTCTCACAATTCACTCACAGATTCACTTACCCCCAAGGTGCCTTTCACAGGACTGAGCAAAGAGTGGGCTGCAGGAAGAGGGGGAGTGGGCAGGAGGAGGCTTCAGAGAGGCAATTAGAAGGGCCTATCGGTCAGATTTATTTGTCTGTTTCATTGGGAGAGGGGGTGGGGAAGGAGGCCTGTCAGTTGTAAGGTAACTTGAATGTTTAAGGAATGCTGTCCATCCTCCTAATATTAAGCATGTGCTTTCATTCTAATGTTTTGACATCTGGGGCCTTACTGACCCTGGAGACTGCCCCTATCAGGCCTAGCCAATTCCCGGTAGTAAAGGACGTGCCTATAAAGGTGCTTTTTATTTGCAAACCAACAATTGAGGCTTCCCACACACATCTCCTCTAACTGGTCCACCATGACCCTGCCCCAATCACCCCAGGACCAGGCACCAGATGCCTTAGCGTCTATAATACTAGACGTCTGTGAAATTATTCAAGTGGCCAGTGCTGAACCTGCTTACCCAACCCGGCCTAGTCCTTCCTGAAGAAGCCGCAGTAAAGCCTCCTGCCCACATCTTCCTCTTACTCCTCCTCCCTCCTGACCACCCCACCACTGCCCCTCCCCAACCCGACCCCATACTTCTCCCATCTGGCCCTGCAGGGCATGGAAGGCTCCCTCCTCTGGAAAACATGAGTGACAAATTCAAGCAATCAACCCCTAATACCTGAATAATCTTAAAACCTCCACTTCAAACACTCCTTAGCCTGGTTTTTCTAATCTTTTAAGCATTTCTCTGCTGGTAGAACTTCTTTTGGAAAGAGGCAGAAGAACACAGAAGCAGCAGCGCCTTACAGCTCTAGCAAAGTGGAGCAAAGCTGAATCTCCCACAGTGTTGAGTCCAATGTTAATTCACCCTCGCTTTCATCTGCATCCTAGCTGGCCTAGAAAGCAGCACTGGGGGGTTGTGGGGCCTGAACAAGCAGAGATGCCAGCCAACAGATGATTAGGAACACATGAGTAATGCAGTCCAGGTGCGAAGACTATTGAGGGGGAGGGAAAAATATAGGCGGGAGGGAGACTGTATCCAAGTGACTACTAGTGGACACATGGGGCTTCCTGGCTGGTGAGCACATCAACGTGCAGGGAGCAGGGTAGGTGGAGAGCGTGCACCTGGAGTGTCTCAGAGTTTTTACACCCTTCTTATAGCTTGCCCTTTGCAACTCTTCCATTTGCTATTCCTGAGAGGTATGATGAGCCAGTTAACAAACGCGATCAACCTCTAACCATACACATCCTTCATGTTCAGAACCTTAACACTCATCTGCATTAACAATCGCCAATGGAAATTAAGATATGACCCTCCAGTGGCTCCGTACTTTCAACAACAGAAACTCGGGGGACCAGCAGTTAGCATAATGGCTATGTCGCTGGACTCCCATGTAGTCGACCGCGGTTCGCGTCCCAGACCCAGTGGCTTAAAACTCACGCCAGGTGCGTGTGCGTGCGTGCCCAAGATCCCGGGAGGAGAACGGAGGAGAAGGGATTGCAGCGTGGCCATCCCCCCCGGGGGGTGATTTCTCGCTTTCTGTCTCTCTGTCTCTCTCTCTGTCTAGTGAGCGCACGCGCCCTGTAGAAAAAAGCTCTCCAAAAAAAAAAAAAAAAAAAAAAAAAACAGCACTCGGTGTGTCACAGGAACACAAAGATTTCTTGAACAAGTGAATAATTACCCCCTCCCCCCAAAACTGGTGGGCATTTAAACAATTTTTCTGATAAAAAAAAAAGGTATCTTTAATACAAGGAAATGTTTCTTTAATTCATTTCCCAATGGTAAAGCTTGTGAGCTAAAACCCAAGATACTGTCAAAGGGCATCATGGGCCTGTAAAGGAATTCTTGTTTTCAGTAAGAGTCATGGGGACCATCTCCTACGGCACAGTCTTTCATTCCTTTGAAGCCCCATTAAGCAGAATCATATTCCATTGGTCTGGCCATCACTTTTCCTTCTAAGAACAAGTTCCTGGAGAGAAAGGACATCAGAAGCAAGTGCCCAATAGGTCCATGGGCCAGGGAAGGTAATCCAGGCCCCAGAGCAGACACATGGGGAAGCTGTGAATGTCGGGGCATCCCACGTCTCAGGCAAGTCTAGGAAGTCTAGAGCCATGGTGGAAGGGGCTCAGGAACCTTCTTCCCGCCGCCACACAATCCTCAAGTCTAAAAATATGGCCGTATAGAGTGAAGTCAGGAACGCCATTTCATATCAGATCAGAAGTTTAGGGTTCACAGCACACAGTGCAGAACAGAAGAGTCACTCCCACGAGACCTAGCTGCGAGCCTGTTACAAACCGCAGACAAGTACCCTCTTGTTCTCAAAGAGTTCTCTTCATCTTCTTGACTCATTAGGCAATTAGAAAACTGTGGATCAGAGTCTGAATGGTGGCACAGTGGTAAAATAACCCGCTCTACAAGGCTGACCCACATAGGAACGTTCAGGGTTCCTGTTTGAGACCTCCATGAGTACACCAGGCACGTGTCCCCATGATCAGAGGCTGGCTCAGGCTGGAAGTGGATTTTAGCATCAAGATCCTATTGGGTGTGTTGTCTGTTTTTCTCTGTTTCAGTCTCGCTCATGGAAGAAATAAATCAACTTAAAAAAACACAAAAAGAAATGTGGGTCATACCTACTATTTTATATGACAGTTTTAAAAGATCTATATTATTTTTCAGGTGTGAAGAACAATGTTCTTGAATTAAGGAAAATCCATGGAGGCAGAATTTAATTTAATTTAATTGAGTGATTAAAAATAACACAAACTAAGGATTATGATGGGTACATAATTTCACTGTGGAGTAAAGCACTCTAAAAATGCTTCTTTTAACCAACTCATAATAGAATTCAATGAAGTTTAAAAAGAAACACACACACACACACACACACACACACATACACACACACACACACATACAGAAGCATATGGCCAACACCACACATAAGAAAACACTGTCATGGCTGAGCAGTGTGAAAAGAAAATTCCCAGGTCCCCATAAATTGGGGGCTGAGCTAGAATTCTGCTGCATTGACTATCATATCACTACCATTAACTCTGTCATGACCTGGGGCATGAACTGGGGCAGGTGCTTTTGTTATCCAGAGACGGACGCACTGTGCTAATCGTTCTTCTAATCGGTTTGTCATTAAGAAAAGCTAGTTCTCTTTGGCAACAAACATGAACATCATGCATGTAAGTAATTTCATATCCAGGGACTTGATCAGCAGCTGTTACTTGGCAACAATGATGAGGTGTTAAGATTTCCAAAGACTCTGTGAAATCATACTTATAATTGACTCCACCGTCTACCGAGGGAATGCTGCTTTAATCCTTTACCTATCACCACCAGCACACACTGAACTACTACTTTCTAGAGACCCTCAGAATTCTCCATCACCATCTCAGAACACGTAGGAAAAAGTAGCTTGCCAAGAGAAAAATTCTACTCTGTTCTACACAAAAATAATTTTGGCAAATAACTCAAACAATTTTAGCAGCAACATTGGAAGCTCTTATCATGCACCTAGGAACAAAAACGGGTAAGGGAGAGATGAACCATAAAAAGATACATGAAATGTAATCAGTTACAACAGAAATTCATTAAAAAAAAAAAGGAATAAAGCAGGAAATTTTGAAATCCCAATGTTTTCACATAACTGCAAAATGACCCATTAATTTTCCACGATTAATTCATTAATAGTGGAGTCACAATTCTCCCTAAAAGAGGGGCTGAACAATGGCACAAGGGAAAAGCATGACACTCTGAGATTCAAGTCCACATGAGACGGCTCCTGGTCAAGTCTGGAGACCTCCCTGAGTACACCAGGCACATGTCTGCCCACCGTCCAGGACTGGCTGAAGGCTGGGCGTGCACTGTGGTGTTGGAACCCTGTTGCGGGTGCTGTCTCTCTCCTCTTATGGAAGAACAAATAAATAAACTTTAAAAATAATTTTTGGTATACAAAACTATTAATGCAAGATATTATTATACTGCATTTCTAAGTACCCATATTTGTGGTTCGTTGGAATGTCTCTCTGGCACATCGATGATTCTTATATTTTTCTACTAATGCCCTTCCTACAGTCCACCACACAAATAAGCGAGAGCAATGCCTCCACTGCCACGCTGCACTCAGAAGCCTTACCTTTCACCAGGACCTTGGGGACTTTTGTGTGGCTGGCGCAGAAGGCACTGTAGAGCTTGAAGCGGTCAGCATAATACAGAAAGGATCCCCCCAGAGAGAACAGCACTTTCTGGATTAAAGAGAAAAAGTACAGTTAGCTCATTTGTCCCTCTAGGAAAACCAGCAAGATATAGAAGGGAGCTCCCCTCTGCTTGGCCCTCTCTGCAAATCAGTATCTTCCATGCCTTCAGAACCTTTCCTTTCTGGCTGATGCCCTAAAACAGACTTCAGGAAAGTATGAGACCAGATGGTGATGTAGTGGTAATGCAACTGGACCCACATGGGAAAGGTCCTTGGGTCCACATCAAAAACCTCCAAGCATAGCAGCGGTGTGTGTCCATGATGCAGGCCAGTGGGACGAGAGCTGGATTATAGTGTAAAGACTAGTCTTTATGTTGCAGGTACTTGTCTCTGTCTTTCTCATGGAAGAAATAAATAAATACACTTAAAAAAGGAAAGGGAAAATAAAAAAAGGAAAGGGGCAAGTCAGCCTCCTGGCTTTGTGAGTTAGGGAGCCAGATGCCACATAGCCAATCCCCCAAGTCCCCTGAGTGTGCATGTACCCTCTGATAATTTTTAAAAAAGGAAAAGGGCCAGCCCTGTAATCTGGTGGTTAAGACAACTAGATCCACATGGCTGACCATGGGGTTCAAATTTATGTAGCTTGAGAAACATGTTGGACATGTCTGCATGCATGCCAAAAATCCCAACAAAATGGAAAATGGAGGAAAAGGGATTGTGGTGTGACCATGTCCCGTTGAGGGGTGTTTTTTCCCCTCTCTCTCTGGCAAGTATATATGTCATCTGGCAATTTAAAAAAAATAATAATAATAAAAAATTAAAAAGGAAAGAAAGAATGTATGTGGGTCTACAGATTTGTATAGATTTGTATATTTGATTAATATTATCATCTCTGTATTTTTAGTGGAAGAGTCTCTGGTTTTCCAGTGCCTGTATCTTTCAGTGACCTATGTGGGATATTTAAATGCTGATGAGAAAACATATATTTTTGAAAAGGCAGAAATCTCCTGACTTTGCATCTCCTGTTGAGAGATACAACAGATAAATCAAATAAAGGCAGGAAAAGCTCACATCTTCAAAAATAGAAAACACATTGCCTTGATCATCACCTCCACCTGCTCCAAAGCCACGGTCTCCTGTAGCAGGGAGCAGGTGAGAACATCAGCAACATTACATAAAGAAGTGCGCTCGACTATGGAAATCAGGACCATCGCCCGGATATGCCCTACACAAAAGGGATCACAACTGGGCACTGGACTTGCCTACTAGGACTTTAATACGCCTCAGGCAGGATGCGTTTACCCTACATATTTTCTATAAATATGTATGTGAAATAGGCCTCAGAAAAATATCCTCTGTAAATTTCACACTGATCTAGTCCTCTTAAGAAGTGGTTTTGCTTATTTAGAATTTGAATGAAAAGTTAGGTTCCAACAAAAGAAGCAAGGTTCTGGATTTCGGGGATGAACTTGGACTCCCAAAAGTGCAATTTATTTAATGCACAAATGCAGAGAATTGTCTGCTGACAAAAAAAGGAAAGAAAAAAAGAGTTTTATTTTAAATCATACACAACTGGTAATTAGAGGGCTAAATTCCTTTCTACATGATCTTCTTTTCCTCCTTTACTTTTGAAGCCCTGCCTTTACCCTCATGCCCCTGGCTTAGAGGGTATCAGCAGAAGCCACCTGACGGTGAAGTGTGGTTATACTCTGAGACTCTTACCTACTCACAAATTAAACAATAACAGTTGTGAAAATTAGAAAATACTCCACATATAAGCCTTCCCTTTATCCATAATCCCTATCTTTATCCACATTAAAACTGTTCATTTGCTCAACTTAATATTTACTAAGTGTCTACCATGTAGTAACCACAAATAAAACATCTGAGATAATTAAATGCTGATGAGAAAATATATATTGAGGTGTTCTTCTTTTTTTCTAAACTTAATTTCAGAGCACACAGGATGCACCAATGGGAAGGACTTTATCCGCTAGGCCTGCGTTTCTCTCCCTTTTCCCTTCTATAGGAGTTTAAAGGGTCTCCCACAGGTTGACATACATTGCAAACATCCAAGCAGAAATTCTATCAAACATATGTATACTCAGAACTAATTTATTTTTTGTATTTTTTTTAGTTTAGTGTTCTATGCAACATAGTTTGAACACTTAAACAAGTTTCTATATGCTTGGCTAAAAGATAATCAGGATTTAAACAGAATAGCAATTGCAAAAAAAATGACAGTGACAAACTTGGGAGCAAATCTAACAGTCCCACAGGGGAAGACTCCTGGGTTATCAAGATGCCAACTTAGACAAACAGAACTGGGGCCAACAGGTGGTATAGTGGCTAAGGTGTTGAACTCCCATATAGCCAAACATGGTTTGACTCCCAGACCCAGAGGTTTGAAAATCATGATAGGCATCTGTGTGTACATGTTCAAAATCCCAAGAAGAGAATGGAGAAGAAGGGACTGTGGTGTGGCCATCACCCCCCAACCCCCGCCGGGGGTGTGATTTCTCAGTATCTCTCTCTCTGTGTGTCTCCAGTGAGCACACGTGTGCTACAGCAAAAATCTCTCTTTAAAAAAAATTAACATAAATAAATAACTAATTAATTAGACACAAGGAAGAGAAGCCCACGGTCAGGTGTCTCATTTTGCAGATAGAGGGGGATTATCTGTGCAATAAGCAGGAAAGTGAAGATCCCACTTCAGTGTAACCTACAACAGCGACTGCCTAGTGTCAGTCACCAGGACTCGCTGCAAGGACCAACGCACCCTAGGGCAACTCTGCTGACAGTTCTCACGTACAGACTCCTTTAAGTGGTTAACTGGACTGAAACTCAAAGAGCAGGCCCCTCAGCACAAGACCAATAACGAATAAAATAAATGTTAGATATTTTAGGTTAAAACAAAGTGTTTTAAGCTGTGTCAATATCCATCTGTTAATACTCTATATTAGGCAAATTTTTAAAAATGTATTGATTTTCTTTTATGAACAAGAAAAACAGAAAGAGTGACAGAGAGGGATGTAGAGGGAAACAGAGATAGCACCCTCAACAGGGTCTCTCGGGCACCATGAAGAGATGACACAAGAAATACCACATTGAGCTAGAATACTGGGCTGAGAGTCCTCACCTCAGATCCTGAGCTCGTACACTAACATCACACAGCCAACTTTCTGCTAGTGTTAGAGGACAGTCACAGTGAATAGGGACCCACACATAGATGGACAAAATGATTTTCAACACAAATGCCAAGGAAATTCAGCAGAAAAAGGGTAGGAGGATATTCTAGAAAAATTGGTTATTCAGATACATGTACACAAAAATAGTAACTTGGATTCATAGATTACAACTAACACATTTAAATCAAAACAGACCAGAGATCTAACTATAAATTTGAAAATTATAAAAGTACTAAGAGAAAACATAGAAAAAAGGTTAATATTCCTGGCTTAGGCAAACTTTTCATAGCTAAGACATCAAAAGTATGATTCAAAAAGAAAATGGGCCCAGCCACTACACTGTGTGCTTTGCACTGCTGCTGAGGCCACATAAGAGGTCTTGCTCCCAGCCGAGCCCGATGGGTTGCACCTGCGGTCTCAGCTACTCAGGCACCAAGGCAGGAGGGCAGAGCCCTTAGGGCCAGCATGGACAACACAGCAAACCCTGTCTGAAGAAGCTGGATGTACAACGGTTAGTGTGCCTGGGGTTCCCCTCTACTCAGGAGACTGAGGTAGGCATGTCATTACACACGAAGAACCTGTCCAAAACACACACACATGCACACACACACACACACACACTCCATCACTGCCACAGAAAGAGAAAAACTGAAATCATTAAAATGAAAAACTTCTGCTCTTTGAACGACACTGTCAAGAGAATAGAAAGACAAGCCTCAGACAGGGAGAAAATATTTACAAAACATAATACCTATACTAAATATAGATTCAAAGAACTTTTAAAATTCAACATAAGAACACAAAAGTACCCAGTAAAATGAATGGGTAAATCATCTGAACAGGTACTTCACCCAAGAGGAAATATTGAAGGCAAACTGGATCATAAAAAGAAGTTCATCATCATAAATCAGGAGAAAACTTAAAATGAGAGCCACGGTGAAGTGCCACAACACGTGTTACAGGCTAAAATGACAACGTGGCCTTAACTTCATCAGAAGAGTGAGGAGAAACTGCTGGTAGGAAGGTACCATGGAATAAGCACTTTGGAAAACAGGCAGTTTCTTAAAAAGTAAAACATACACTTACCATATGACCCAACCATTCCACTCCTAGTATTTACCCAAGAGAAATGAAAACATGTATACAAATACTGGTATGCAAATATTCATAACAACTTTATTGTTAATTGCCAAAACATGGAAACAACCCAAATGCCCAAAGGTGAAAGAATAATAAAATGTACTATGTGCATATGATAGAATACTGCTCAGGGGACTGGGGGAGCAGCAGTTGGTGTAATGGCTATGTCACTGGATTCCCACGTAGTCGACTGTGGTTTGAGTCCTGGACCCGGTGGCTTAAACTCACGCCAGGCGCATGTGCATGCGTGCCCATCCCTCCTGGGGGGTGATTTCTCACTTTCTGTCTCTCTATCTCTGTCTTTCTGGTGAGCGCACGCACCCTATAGCAAAAACCTCTCAAAAAAAAAAAAAAAAATACTGCTTGGGGATAAGAGGGATCAACCATTGATATATGCAGCTGTCTGGATGGATCTCAGCATAATTATGCTAAATAAAAGAAGCCACATTTAAAAAGAGCACAGACTGTAAGACTCCCTTGTATAAGATTCCAGAATGCAAACATATCTGTCATAACAGAAAGCAGAGCAGAGATAGGAGGGAAGAGGAAGGAGAGGGAAATTACACAAAGACAGGAAAAGACTTTCGGGAGATGAGCATGTTCATTGTCCTGATTGTGGTGATGGCTTCGCAGGGGTACACATGTCCAGAGTCATCAACTGGTACACTAGGTGCAGTGTGTGGTATGTTAATTAGACCTCGATTAACATCTTGTATACTTTTAAGTATACAAGAGTGACTTGTAAGTCAATGCATGAATCGATGAGTTTGGTGAACTGGAGGCATAGCATAGGAAATCTCTGCAATAAAGGAAAACCAGACAGGGAAAGAGAGATAAGCCATAAGAATCCTGACTAAGGCACTAGTTATAAATCCTCATTAATGCCTCAAGGACACTGCGTGCTATAAGACTGTCTTCCTCTTAGATAATGATAAGCATTTCCATTAAGCACTGATTCCCAGGACAGGATAAATTAATTTGTTTACTGAGAGACCAAGGGTGCTATTCTAATTTGCTATTCTAATAGGCAAAGTGTTACAGGTTCTTCATAAACAGGACAAAAGGTTAAGTTTGGGACATCTTGCAGAGTACAAGTCAGCAAATGAACCTGTGTAATGCCAGCCAGTAGCACTGGTTTTCCCTTAGCCAGACAAACAGGCAGCACTGGGTCTGTTCTCCAATGCCCTTAAGAAACTTAGTCCCTGGGCTGGCAGATAGCGTGGTGGTTGAGGTGCTAGATTCCCACAGGTTGACTGTGGTTCAAGTTCCAGGATCGATGGCTTGAAAATCGTGCCAGGCATGTGTGTTTGTGTGCCCAAAATCCTGAGAGGAGAAGGAATTACAGCATGGCCATCCCCTCTAGGGCTAATTTCTCACTTCCTCTCTCTCTGGTGAACACATGCATTCTAAGGCAAAAAACTAAAAAATAAAATAAAATAAAATAAATAAAATAAAATAAAATAAAATAAAAATAAAAAAACAGGAGAAAGTGAGCTTCACTGGGCACACTGTGAATGGCAACCCAGTGACCATAATAAACACCAGAGAAGGCATACAGCCTCCTGCAATATATTACCAGGGATCCAACTTAGCTCACCAGATGACCTTTCACGACTTCAAGAGGCAGCTTTAGACTAGGTGAAGACTGAACTTACCTTAAATTGGTCGACTTTCTCAAGCTTTTCCAAATCAGGTACCAGTCTCACTCCATCTTCCAGAGTTTTAAGAAATTCTACTTGAAATTCTACCATTTCCGTTAGATTTCCAAATAGCACATCAAGCTGGAAAATGAAAATGAATTTAATACACCCCATATTTCATACATTTTCATAAATTATCTGTATCTGACTATGAGGTTTTCCTACCGATACGGTCAAGATCATGACCCCACAACCAGAGGGTAGATTGCTGCTTATTCTCTAGATACATGCCAAAGCTCACCGAGCAATCACTTGATCTATTTGCTACAATTAAATGAATTCAAAATGCTTTAAATATTATGTGAACCCCTCCTTCCTTTCCTTTACTAATAAATCAACTTGCAATATGGCCCTCCCAAGGTTAAGGTAATTTCCACCATACCTCATCTTGGGTGAGAAAAGTTTCCTTTTGAAGGGGTTTCAGGTATCTTTCCATGAGACAATTTAAGTCCTAAGAGGTGAAAGGACATCTCATTAGTACATCTAAGAGTCTATAAACAATCTAAAGAAGAAAAAACAGATTGTGTTCCAAAGCTACCGTCAGTCTTTAGGTCATTATGACCCATTAAAAGCAGGGGTCAGCCAACATTTTCTGTGAATAACTCGGGTTTTGCAGGCCATATGGTCACTGCCACAACTCCTTAACTCTGCTCTTATGGCATGAAAGCAGGCATGGATAATTTATAAAGAATAGCTGTACTCCAATAAAACTTTATTTGCAAAAACAGGCAGCAGGCTGAATTTGTCCTGAAGGCCATAACGTGCTAGCCCTGATTTAAATACTAAAATATGATCACTAAAAACAGTGCACACTGATTTTTAGCAGAATATGTAACAAAACTGTTAGAACAGTACAAAGAAAATAGACCTGACACACTTCTGCCCAGACTCAAAGTAGATAATGAACATAATTCCCTCAAATTTCTCAAAAATCAAATTTTTAATATGAACTTTAAAATATATTTAGAGGGCCAGCAGGTGGCATGGTGGTTGAGTTGCTGGATTCCCACATGGCTGATTGCAGTTCAGGTCCTGGGCCCGGTGGCTTGAAAATCAAAAATAAATATTGGGTCATCAGAAAAATCATTACACATTTCTGCACAAAAAAAAAAAAGAAAAGAAAAGAAAAGAAAAGAAAAATACAGGGACCAGCAGATGGCATAATGGTTATGTCGCTGGACTGCCACATAGTTGACTGTAGTTTGAGTCCCAGACCCAGCTTAAAAAATTCACAGCAGGTATGTGTGCATCTCGAGAGGAGACTGAAGGAGAAGGGACTGTGGCATGACCATCCAGCCTGGGGGATGATTTCTCACTTTCTGTCTCTCTGTCTCTGTCTCTCTGCCTCTCTGGCAAGTGTGCACACCTGATAGCAAAAAATCTCTCTCTTTAAAAAAAAAAAAGAAAAATGTGTCATGACTTTTCCACCAATTCAATAGATAAATAAATGAATAAATTTAGAAAGATCAGAAGGATCACTTAATATTCACTATCCTCTCTTTTCTCAATCAGTAACTTATCATTCAATGATTTACTATCTTTTATCTTTGTAAATAAGAGGTCTTTAAAAAGTTTACAGAAATGTATGTTGTAAAGAACTATGCATGGACTTGGTTTCTTTGCACCAAAGTAAATTTATGCTTTAATTACATTTTGCCATGTACTTTTAAAAATAAAAAAGAATTATTTATTTAATTCCATTTGTTGTTTTTGTTATTATTATTATTAATTTGACCAGAGAGAGAGAAAGGGAAAGTGAGAGAACAAGCCGCCAGGTCCAGGACACAAAACTGTGGTCAGCCATGTGGGAATCCAGTGCCCTTAACCACCACACCACCTGCCAGCCCATGCCATGCACTTTTTGAAGTCCCTCATTATATACTTACACACATTGGAGCACCGACATATTTATTAAAATTGTTGTAAGACTGGATATGGTTCCTTAAAACACAAAAGGAGATCTTAACATTCAGAATAAAAGCCAGATTCCACACAAGACCAAGATACTTTTCGTTCTTCTACTAGGACTGACGTTGTTAGTCAAAAACAATACAGACACACCAAACTTCATTTCTTCAATGAAGGAATGAAGTAGAGGGAGGCAGACTCTGCAAGAAAGGGAGGGCCAGGAGAACAGGCGCACCTTCACGTAGGTGCGCTCGGTTTCCAAGAGCTCACAGATGACTTTGCGGAGCTTATCTGCATCCGAGAGTTGTCTCATGGTCGCCAGCTGAGGCCCCGTGGGGTCCTGAGGAGACGGGCTTGGGTCAGAGGGGTTCATCTCATGCAAACTGCGGCAAAATGCGGCCACCTGTTCTGTACTCTTCAGAGCACAGTTGAAAAGGCAAGGCAGATGTAGTTATTGTCTGACAGCGGGCCCTCCTCATGGCACTCTTCCTGGTTAATTAGTATCACATATGAATTACGTCTCAAGTCTCCCCAAATTGTTCAGAAACATACACACACGAGCTCAAAACAACCATAATAACAACTGCTAACATATATAGAACACTCACCACAGGCCAGGCACTGGTCTGATACATTTGAGAGTCATCATTCCCATTTAACAGCTGGGACAAGAGAGGCCCAGAGAGGATAAATAACTCATCCAAGATGAAAGAGCTCCTAAGTGGCAAGCCTAGGATTTGAACCACACCTTCTGGTTCCTAAACCTGTGATCTTACCCATTCCACAAGAAGGTGACAATTAGAAGAGACAGAATTACTGCATTTTATCTAAGCACAAAAGAAACTAATTATCAGGATTTAGGTTCAGAACACTATTATTTTATTTTACAATGTTGCAATACAATTTTACAAGGTAAGAGTTCTCATCTCTGTTAAAAATGGACACTGAGGCAACTTTCTAGATAAAGACAGATACCTACACATTTTTAAAAAGTTTCTTTCTCTCCAGCTTCTCCAAAGGCAGAAGGATACCATTCTCTAAGATAAGGGAATTAATTGGCCCTAAAACAGGGCTCAATGAGAAGTCCCAGTTTCTACCTTCCCTTTACAGGAGATGATTCAGGTGAAGACCACAGAGGTTGCACATGATTTTGATATCCGTCTGAAATTTAGGATTCTAAGACTCTAAAATTCCAACTTTTCAAGCCATCTGAAGGATGGGCTGCTGAAAAACCCTAAGATTGGTGGTTTTCTACCTTGTTTATGTATTGGAGTTACCTGGGGAGCTTTAATCATCCCAGAGCTCAGTGCATACCCAGATCAATGTAAACAGAATGTCTAAGAGTGGGGTGTGCAGGTATTGGTATATACATATTTTTAAATTCTACTACGTATTATTTATTTCTTTCATGAGGAAGTAAGAGAGAAAAAAAAAAACCAAAAAAACAAAAAACAGAGCACACACCCAATAGGGTCTCAATAACACAATCTATTCCCAACCTTAGCCAGTCCCAGACCACAGGCACATGCATGCCCGGTGTACTCAGGGAGGTTTCTGGATGTGAGCCTGGAACCTCTCCATGGGAGTTAGCCTTAGAGAATACTGCATTTTACTGCTATGCCACCACCCTCTCTCTTCTTTCACACACACACGCACACACACACACACACACACACACACACATATTTAAAAAGCTCTCTCTAATTTCTCCAGGAGGCTATTTTGTAGTACAAAATCTAGTTTATTAGCATGTGTTCAGGGCTGGCCAATAGGCTGAACCCCACTTGGCTGATTACGTGATTTGATCACCAAGTCCAGAGGCTTAAAAGACACACTGAGTGCATGTGTGTGCATGCCCAAAGTCCTGAAAGGAGGGAGAGATGGGGGAGAGGGGATTGTGATGGGACCGTTCCCCATGCAATGCACTCGCACTCTCTTTCTCTCTCTTTCGTGAGTGCATATGACCTCTGACAAAAATTTTTAAAAAGAAAGAAAAGAAAAAAAAGTAGAGCCAGGACCCAAATCCATAGAATGTTGTTTTAATTCTCTCACGATTACCACATCTTATTTGCTGCTAGCACTAACCCTGGTTTTACATTCCAGAAAGTATTAGTCACCTGTCAGTGGCACCAGTCATCGTTTTCTATGGAATCATATGCGTCAGACATTAAATACCCCACAAAGCATTTTCTTTGCAGTTACTGACTAGAAAAAGTTCGCTAAAATGGACTGAATTGTATGTATGAGAATGCTCTCTCAATAAGATTGTTAAAGAAAAAAAGACTACAGAATTGCCGTATAACCAGGCACCATTTAGGGGGTGCATTTGGTTTTCTTTTTTTTAAGGTTTTTGTCATAGGGAATGTGTGCTTGCCAGAGAGAGACAGTGAGAGGGAAAGTGAGAAAACACCTCTCCGGGTCGCATAGCCACACCACAATCCCTTCTCCTCCCGGGATTTTGGGCATGCATGTACATGTGCCCTGCATGATTTTCAAGCCGCCAGGTCTGGGACTTTACCTGCAGTAGGCCATATGAGAAGCCAGCATTTTAACCACTATGCCACCTGCTAGCCCAAATGGGGATTTTCTAAAAAGCTTAAAAAGAAAGCCTAATTTGTTTAGTTGTTTTTAAGTTTGCTCTATTTTTAAGTTTCTTTCTTCCATGACCGAGGGAAAGACAGCGCCACCCCCAGTCTTCACACGGCAATCCACCCCCAGTTTCGGCCAGCCCCAGAATGAGCACATGCACACCCAGCATGTTCAGGGAGATCTCCAGATGTGAACCCAGAACCTTCTCAGGAGAATCAGACTCACAGAGTTTGGATTTACTGCTGCACTACCATCTGGCCCCAAGTCTACTTTTTCTTGGTAATTATTTATTTATTTTACTTTATTTTTATTATTATTTTTAAAATTTGCTATAGGGCATATGTCATTAGACAGAGACAGAGAGAACAAGAGAAAGAGAGGGAAAGTGAGAGAGCAAGTCACCAGGTCTGGGACTTAAACTGTAGTCAGCCATGTGGGAGTCCAGCACCTCAACCACCATGACACCTACCGTCCCCTAGGCTACTTGTTTTTAAGCCAAACTTGTTTTACTAGAAATAAACTAAATTTAAAAACCATAAGGATTTATTAATTTGATATTCTTTTTATACCTAATATGGCCTTGTCTTAAAATTCAAAAGGAACGAATCCACCTATGTTAATGAAAATGTTTATGTGCCTTTTAGATGATCTAGGGACCACTGTAATAGGCAACTCATAACAGAGTCATGGTATGGAGGAACAAAAACCAATACCGAAATAACAATCTCAGGACAGAGGTGATTACAGCTGACAAGCTGCCCTGTTCCCTATCTTATCCAAAACTCTGTTGCTTTGATTTGGTTCCCAGGAAAGGAAGCTAACACGACAAACGTGTACCTGACCTGTAACTTACACGATGTTTTTCAAATCTTCCAACTGTAACCACAGTTGTCTGTCCTTGAAAAAAACGCATAGGACAACTACTACTCCTGAGCAATACCCCCACCACTGTAACTCCCCTGGAGGCACAGTGTCCCTGCCTGTCCCTCATTTAGACAAGTTGACCACGTGAAATCAGTCCCTTCGTATATGATACCTAGTACGTCTCACAATTTCAAAAACAATAGACGTTACCAATATGGGGCTCCAATACACATCAAAGGCAAGAAAATTCCAAAAGACACTTCTTTTTGAGCTCCTAATTCACACCACATCTACTTGTTACCAACCTTGGATATATCTCAATACAATGATGGAGGTGATGGGATAGAGTTTTCATTTCCTCTGTTCTTTGAGATATTTATTTCAAGGCTGTGAAAAAGACTCATGACTTTGTCCATATGAAGTTCACCACCTCTAAGGTTTAGCGATCTTAGTTTTAAGGAGTTCAGGTTAGTGGGATGTGGGCTAGGTATTCAGGGCTCTAAACCGAGCTGTGTTCTATACAACCTCACCCCCAAACAGCCAGGCCACTCACCTCTCTCCTGTAACACTCCCCCTAAGCTAGTCCTAGAGTATATTAGGAAATGATTACAGTATCCCAGGGCACACCTAAAAATTCTTTCACCTCCATTTTGGAGAGTTTAGAACCTTTGGCATCCTGTCCTTATTAGACAGATTCTTAAGCTTAGGATAGATTTACCCGAGTGGTCTCTGAAATTAAGCAGGGGCAAAGCAACCTCTTCACTGGCAACTCTGTTCACTGATGCAAGGTAGAAACTCTCAGATTATCAATAAGAAACTGAGTTTGAATGGACATAATCTCTCTGCTGTCAATTACATGTTATTTAAATAAAGAATTAATAAGTAACATAGAATTACAAACTATAATACATGTAAATATTGTCAAGTGTATTATTTAGGAGACTCTTGAATTTTTGCTTAGGAACAACTTAAAAGAATGTCATCAAGTTTCAGAATTTTGTTTTATGAAAATATAACCCTAAAAAATAATCCTGTGAAGCTGGGCCAGCAGGTGGCGTGGTAGGGGCACTGACTCCCACAAGGCCAACCGCAGTTGAGTCCCAGACCTGGCGGTTTGCTTTCGCTCTTTCTCTCTCTGTCCCTCTCTGGTAAATTTAAATAAATAAATAAAGTTAAATAAAATAATTCTTTTAAAAAATCCTTTGAAGGAAGTATGAATTGTAGATCTTCTCTAAAATACATCTATCAACAGATTTTGTTCATTGTGGTCCAGCTTGTAATCCCCCAAGCCCCCTTTACTGTGGTTGGACTTCTTTACATCAAAATCCAGCAGGGCCTTCTCCACATGGCAGAGTGTCCATTATTGAGTGTTAGGTGGCATCAGGTCATTCACACACCAAGCACTGTAGCCACAAGTGCCCAGAAAGGTAGCCCCAAGGAGAAGTTTCCAACACACTCCCACAAACCAAGCGTCCTGAAACTGAGATGAGCAGCTAAGGACTCCTGTGAAGGGAAGATAGCCAGGGCTTCTCCAGTGGGAAAAGTACAAACCTCTCCCGACTTGAGGGCTGTAATCAGTCACCCTGGAAACTAAAAAGCACTTACAGGCATTTAAGAGTTCGATATTGTTAAAGGAGAGCAGAGCTGTTACTGTCACATACAGAGAGGAGAGGACACACTTGAGGCAAGAGGAAATGGGCCACTTTACGAGGCCAGCATGAGCTCAGTGTTTATAATACCGCCTTCCTCCTGTGGAAGATGAAAAGAAAGTACAAGGAAGAAGGGGGGGGGGGGGGACTTTTAAGTAGACACTATCAACTCAAGCTACCCAGCTGTTTAAGCTCTTCCTGTTATGCAACCACTGAAGGCAATTTCTCTCTCTAGATGAGTTCAGAATTCTAAAATTGTTCTTTGAGCCTGACTGATTTAACACATCCCACAGATTTAAAAGGGGCCAGAGTGGCCTAAAATATTATAACCTACATTCAAGCTTTTTTCAGGGACAAACGCCAAAGCAATGTATCCCACAATTCCAGACTATTTTGTACAAAGGTGATTCCTTATGGTTCTCTATCACCATTTTAGTTTCTTCTTGAACAAATTCACAGAAACATACAAGAAGGACAAAGGTTTACCTAGGTAAATCAGGCATTTTCAAGGTCAAAATTAAGGTTTCACTGAATGACATAAAGTCTAGTAGTCAACAAACTTTGATATTAGTAATAAACTACTAAAAGATTTGATTTTGTTAAATTATTTGCTATTAGCCCACTACATTTTCTTACGAGAGAGTTAACATTTACTACAGGAACTGATATATTCAAAGAGGTCAGTTGATAGTAAACCATTGACATCTCCCCCGAGCCAACTTCTACTAGGGGACTTTAAAAATCTGTAGAAAAAAATGAGACATTAATTTTGTCACACTCAGAATATATTCTGTATAATTTCAGTCCTTATGAAAACTTGAATGTTTATGGCTTAGTATATGTTCTGTATTTGCAAACATTCAACGAGCACTTGAAAAGGACAAGTATTCTGTCAGTATTAGACACATTTTTAAATTATCTATGAGGTTAAGTTAAAAAAAAAAAATGGGAGCTTGGGGCTGGGAGGTGGAGTGGTGGGTAAGGGCGCTGGACTCCCACATGGCCAACCATGCTTTGAGTCCTGGATCTGGCGGCTTGCTTTCTCACTATCTCTCTCTCCCCCTCACTCAGTCCTTCTCTGGTCAAATTAAAATAAATAAATAAATAAATAAATAGTTAAATAAATAGTTAAATAAAATAATTCTTTTAAAAAATGGGATTTATGGATTTGGGCTGGCTCTGTGGCATAAATGTAAAGCCTGTGCACTGGGTGCAGAAGCCCACATGGCTGACTGCAGTTCAAATCTTGGTCCAGTGGCTTAAAAAACACACCAGGTACAACATGAGCCCCAAATCTTGCCAGGACAGAGAAATGGAGGAGAAGGGGTTGTGGCGTGACTGCACCTCATTCAGGGAGCTTGCTCACTCTCTGGCAATCACATATGCTCTCTGGCAATAAAAAATAAATAAAGTACAAGTTTATGTTAGTGCAAAAAAATTTTGAAGCCTATGCCATTTTCTCATAAAACACATTTTTCATAAACTCTCCGAACACCTTTTATCTATCCATCTCCTCAAGTAAACAGAAATAAAGTGATTAATATCTCAAGCTTTATAGCAAGACACAAGTTGAGCATCTCCCTGAACTGCTTGCTGAGTACTCAGACTGACTACCCAGTCTGAGGTGGGGATGAGAAGGACTTGCCATGCATAAAACACAAAACACACTCGGAATCCTAATAACCAAAGAAACGGGTGGGGTGTTCTAGTGACAATAATTAAAAAAAAGTAAAAAAAGATTACATCTTTCTGCCATCTGAGTATGAAAAATAGATAAATGTAAAGATTCTTGACAAATTCAACTCTACACCAACTACTGACTCTTAACAATATTCATTCTTTATCAGCAAGGAGGTCCAAATAGTAAGATGATAAAACATGAGGAAATTGGACAAACATAATCACCATGATTTGGGGTGACAAAGATTTCAGCTGGAAAGTCTCCCAACATAAACAAGGCTAGCGAGACAGAATTCAACAACAAACAGCTCACCAGATGAAGTGTCCGATATATGGAGTCCCCAGACCTGTCATTGTTCTCAATCCTGGGCTTGCGCTTTATTTTCCACAGTGCAGACATCATCAGGAATATATTCTCATGGTAATTAATTCTACCACCTGACATGCTCCACAGGGAAGCAGAAGTTTCTTAAAATACTCCAAGAGCACCAAATGCCTTCCAGCTCCGAACAGAGCATCCTCTCAGACAGATAGCCCATGCTGACTCTCCCATACCTATGGCCACAAATCCGTTCAGAAAGGACAGCAACAGTGCGACCCCCAGGCAGCACCTGCTTCCGCTGGTGCCCTTGAGGATGCCCTCAAGGGCTAAATCGCGAGCAAAAACTCATGCTTTGATTTCACCTGGCTAACCAACAAAGTTCCAGGCAGGGGGAGCCAAAACAGGCAAGAACACAAAGCACAGAAAACCTCCCTGGGATGTGAGCAGCTCTGCCGGGCAGCCCGCAATCAGCTGATTGGTCAGCATCCCGCGCTGCACGGGAATATTAAACCTGCCCAGCGAGGACAACTTGGAAGTGCACTCCTCCCTGGATCAGGGGCAGGCACTACAGAACAATTTTTTTTTAATCTACCAATTTACAGTTTCACATTTTCCAATAATGCTTCGTTATAAAAGCAGACATTTCCAAGACTGTAACAATGTGGATTTAAAAGAAAAAAGAAGTTCTGAATGGAAATGTCATTTTAATACATTTGTTAAATGCAAAACAAAATCACAGCTGCCAGGGGTCCTGGAATGCATGACACGTGACTCTTCAGCCAGGGCTAATTAGCATTCATTTCCAGAAACAAGAGTTTTTGATCAGAAGCAGGGAACAAGGAGCCAGTGGTGATGAGGTTGTCACCCACAGTCACCAGAGGAAGGAGGCGGCTCACAAAGAGAAAGACTGCTAGACTGCCCCTGCGGTGTGACGGTCCCTCCCCCACCCGTGGCTGTGACATTCCAGTGCCCCCTCCACTCAACAACAAGCACACAATGATCTACTTGCTCTACTTCAAAAGGCCATGCATAGCAAACACTGCTATTTAGAAAAAAAATTCTAGAAACACACAAAACTCCAATATGCTTTCTCTTGATCCTGCCCAGGATTTTGTGAAACAGTGCATTTAGGAACCCCAGCAAAACACCACACAACATCAACTGCCTTCACGTACTCAACTGGAAGACAAAAATGGTTTTTTTCCTCAATATTTATTTACATTTACATTTCTACACCCACTCTGCTGCATTTGACAAGGTTACAATTTAAAAACTAATGATCAGTTTTCTCAAGAAAAAATTACACATTGGCATAGGTGAAGCATTAGAAAATATTTAATAGGCAATACATTAGAAAATATTTAATCATGGGACCAGCAGATGGTATAATGGTTATGTCACTGAACTCCCACATAGTCGGCCACAGGTGAGATCTTGACCCAGCAATTTGAAACTCACACCAGGCATGTGTCTGTGTGTGCCCAAAACCCCTAGAGGAAAATGGAGGAGAAGGGATTGCATCATGGCCATTCCCCCTTGGCGTGATTTCTTGCTTTCTGTATTTCTGTCTCTCGGTCTCTGGCGAGTGCACCTGTCCTATAGCAAAACTCTCTTCAAAAAAAAAAAGAAAATATTTTATCTTAAATCAAGAAACTTACGATAACTCTTTGCTCTTCATTTAAATCATGAAAGAAATATACCCAGAAAGATTAAGGAAAAATATTAAATGTTCAATAACTACTTATTTTACTGACCTATAGCACCCCTAGTAACTTAATCTCTTTTTTTGTGAATCCTGGTATTTAATACCAGACCTTAAGGATCTGACCAGAGGAAGTTTTTAGCATAACCACTGACGACACAAGGCCTGGCGCTAGACCGGGTTTGCATCCTGGTTTCTCATCACAGAACAGTGTGACCTTCAGCAAATCACTTAACCTCTCTGTTCCTGTATCCTCATCTATACAATAGGGAAAAATGGTAAGAGAGTTGTGAGGATAAGATAAACAGACATAAAAAAGTGTCTAATCTATATAAAATAGTAAATAAGCATTATTTCTCATTTATTACTAATAATACACAATAGGATCCATTCATGAAGAGCTGCTTTTCCAATTCAAAATTTTTGCTTTCAAATATCCTGAGAAATGTATTTCATCAGGGACCAGCAGTTTGCATAATGGCTATGTCGCTGGACTCCCACATAGTCGACCGCAGTTCGAGTCCCGGACCCAGTGGCTTAAACTCACGCCCGGCGCGTGTGCGTGCGTGCCCAAGATCCCGAGAGGAGAACTGAGGAGAAGGGATTGCGGCGTGGCCATCCCCCGTGGGGGGTGATTTCCTGCTTTCTGTCTCTCTGTCTCTCTCTGTCTGTCTGGCGAGTGCACGCGCCCTATAGCAAAAACCTCTCCAAGAAAAAAAGAGAAATGTATTTCATCAAAAGCTATTGTAGTTAACTAACATGGATGACATAACAAAATATTTCAAATGAAAAAGATAAAATCTGGGGCCAACCCGATTGGACAGTGGTTAGGGTTATACATTGGGAGCCAGATCACTCATGTCTGACTATGGTTTGAATACTAGTCCCAGCAGTTTGAAAAACACATTGGGCATATGTGCATATATGTGCAAAACCCTGACAGGCTGAATAATTGCAGAAGATTGTGGCATGACCATGCCTTGTTGTGGGGTGTTTTCTCTCTCTTCTTTCTCACTCTCTCTGACGAACACAAATGCCCTCTGACAGAGCAAAAAATTTTTTTAAAAAGTAGAAGATGATAAAATTTAAATTAACCCAAAATTAGGAAGTACCTTTTGGTAAAGAATTACATAGTATTCCTTACATCCAACTTAGCAAAAAGGAGTGTGAACCTGTGGTGTGAATGCGGGCTTCTGTATGATCTTTAAAAATATTCAGATTATGGGACCAGCAGTTAGCATAATGGCTATGTCGCTGAACTCCCACGTAGTCGACCACGGTTCGCGTCCCGGACCCGGTGGCTTAAACTCACGCCGGGCGCGTGTGCGTGCGTGCGTGCCCAAGATCCCAAGAGGAGAATGGAGGAGAAGGGATTGCGGCGTGGCCATCCCCCGGGGGGTGATTTCTCGCTTTCTATCTCTCTGTCTCTCTCTATCTATCTGGCGAGCACACGCGCCCTATGGCAAAAACCTCTACCAAAAAGAAAAAAAAATTCAGATTATTACCTAACATGTTGTTGATGATTTTAAGAAAGTTTTTCTTCTTTTAAGAAAGCCCATTGTGGGGGCCAGCAGGTGGTATGGTGGTTGGGTGCTGGATTCCCACATGGCTGACCGTAGTTCAAGACCTGAACCTGGTGGCTTGCTTGCTCACTCTCTTTTTCTCTCTCTGTCTCTGGTGAGTGCATGTACCCTGTAGCAAAAAATTTAAAAATATAATAATAATAAATAAAATTAAAATAAAAAGAGAAAGCCCACAGTGGAACCAGCCCATGACATGGTAGTTATGGCACTGGATCCCACATGGCCAACAAACGGTTTGAGTCGCAGACCTGGTGGTCTCAGAAACATGCCGGGCAACTGTATGTGCGAACATGTCCAAAATCCTGAGAGAAGACTGGAGGAGAAGGAATTGCTGTATGGCCAGCCCCCTGGAAGGTGATTTCTCATTTTTTCTCTCTCCCCCTCTTTCTGTCTCTCCAATGAGACAGAAATATTTCAAATGAAAAAGATAAAATGCCCGGGGCGGCAGGGGGTGGGGTGCTTGAAAAAAAAAAAGAAAATTTAAAACTTTTTTTAAAATTGTGACTTTCTACAGGGAAATCCAGGAACAGCCTCACCTATTCCTATGTTTGACCCTCTCTATTCAAGATGAGTTCTAGAGTCTTATTCTCTGGAGAAGGAGCCAGGAAGTTGGAAGGACACTGGTAAGAGTCAACAAAACCCTAAGACGTATTATTCCTTCCTCTCTACTGCCAGAACCTTATATTAGAGAAGATTCTAGTTAGGCCTCCATAACTTATTATATTTAAAATGGAAACAGTTTCTTTCAAAATCCACAGGGAAATGAGAACACTGGGCTATTACAGTGAGGTAAAAATGACCCAAGGTAAAAAGTACTCAAAAATAAATATTTTAAATACAGGAAAAAGTTGGTTTCCTAAACTCAATTAGAAATTGAAAAATTAACATTTTATTCAATAGTTCCTATAAGAGAATAACATAATAAATACCATTCAAAATATTGTACATCAGTATAGCACTAATATTTCTCTTGAGGGTAACTGACCTCCTTCTCCCAAAAAAGAGAGTTAAAGTAATAAATAGCCACATAAATAAAAAGCAACATCAAGCAGTTTTGTTTTGTTGGCTTTAAATAAAACATGCATTTCCAATGATCTGAAATTTAATTACCCAACAACATCATGCCTTTCCATCTACAACATGACTATAATTAACATTATTTTCTCTTTATTTTATTGCTTTTTGTTTGATTAAGCTATCAAAGGGCATGTGCACTCGCCAGAGAGAAAGAGAAAGAGGGAGAAAGCATCCTCCAAATAGGGCATGGTCATGCTACAATCCCTTCTTCTCCATTTCTCCATCCTATCAGGACTTGGGGCACACATGCCTGGTGTGCTCCCAAAGACACTGAAGCCACAGCTCAAACTATAGTTGGCCATGTGGGATCCAGATCCCTTAGCAACTATGCCACAGGGCTTGCCAATATTATTTTCAAATATTAAATTTTATATTGTGCCAAACATCAAAAGACATGGAGAATAACAAGCTTATCTGGGTGAAAGAGATGTTGAAGACAGTCAAAGACGTACACCCAAGACAGGTCCTACAAAAGTGTATAAATATTGGGTTGTCTGAAAAGTCATAAAGTATTTTTCTCTTTTTTTTTTCTATGCAAAAATGTGTCATGACTTTTCCGATGACTCAATATAAGGGAGGCAAAACAGGAAACATGGAAAATGTAAGTTTTCAAAATAATAATTCATATTTGAATCACATATTTCCATTATCAATGTGCTTATATTATTTTACCTACCTAATAATCCAATCACAGGGCAAAGACAAGACTCATTTTGATTTTGCAGATGAGAAAATAAAGAGCAGAACACAAATATGTAATTCAAAAGCCATTCCTTCCAGGAACCCTAAGTAGCAATTAAATATGGCTACCTCAGTCATGTACATTTCGGATGCTGTTTCTTCCTACACGAATGAAGATATTAGAAGGAAATAAGAAGAAAGTATGGCATTGATTGGGAGCTTCCACAGTGGCAGAAATTAGAGAAAAAGGATTTTATTTCATTACAAGTGATTTCTGCCCTATATTTTCACATGTGGATTTGTTATCAAGGCAGTAGTTTGGATTTCATATCCTGCTACTTAGCAACATCACAGACAGAGAAACACTTCATCCCTTGGAGAGTCCCTCTAACCACATCCAGCTGCAAAGGTGACATGTTGGCTGTGATCCATTGGTGGTTCGAGACATGGGAAGTGAAAATGAAAATCTCTCACCTTGCTACTGTGATCAGTCTCATCTGAGGATTCCAAGTCAGGCCCTTCGGTGTCCTCTGGAGCCGTGTCAGCACTACTGCCCTGCTCACTGCAGAGGCTGTGCCCTGTCAGACGCAATCAGAAGAAAATGTGGGTCAACGTGCTCTCTGTGTCTGTAGCAACTGCTGAGAGCCACCTCTGTGTGAGGGGGGCATGGAATCAAGCTCATGACATGTACGTACATTATTAGCCCTTCAAGTACAAGCTCCACAATATCAACTCAAGAAATGGCAGTTTTTATTGTTGTTACTGTTATTATTTTATATTACACTTTCCCAATTTATTATATTTTATAATATGTTATTGCTGTGAACTGAATGCCTATTTCATCCCCTCTAAATTCTTATATTAAAGCTCTAAATTCCAATGTGATGGTATTTGGAGGTGGGGCTTGGGAAGGTAACTAGGTTTAGATAAGGTCATAAGGGTAGGATCCCCATAATGGGATTGGTTTTCTTATAAGAGGGGAGAGATACCAGAGCTCTCTCTCTCTCTCTCCTTCCAATAAATGATGACACAGCAAGGAGGAGGATATCTGCAAGGCAGACAAAGAGCCCTCACCAGAGACCTGAGTGGGCCAACACAGATGGTGGGACTATCTAACCTTAAAACTGTGAGAAATAAATGACTGCTATGTAAGCCAATTTATCTGTGGTGTTTTGTTACAACAGCCCACACTCAGTCCATAATTTATAATATATACAATGAAATTTAAAATACACTAAATTTTTAAAAAGTTTATTCCTTCTGTGAGAGAGAGACAGAAAGTTACATCCAACAGGGTCTCTACAGCATGTCTCACCCTCAGTCTGGGCATACATGCATGCATGCACATTAACATTCACACCTGACATGTTCAGGGAGGCCCCAGGATACAAAGCAAAGCCCTTTATCCATGTTGGTCCAATTGTATTACCACTACCTGGTCCCAATATATATATATATTTTATAGATTATAGATTAATTGATTTAATTTATTTATAGTTACTAGAATTAATTAATTGCTAAACAAATGGAATAAACCACAGTAAGAAGCAGCACAACCAAAAAATTATCCATCTTCATTACTTGAAACCTGCAATGTCTGTTTTTGCCAATAGCAAACTATAAACATTTTGTAATATCCACTTGTCACATCAATTTTCCTTCTTTCCTACTTATTGAGCACCCACAACAGTCGTGCACTACAGGCTTCCCTGTATTGGGGAAGACAAAACATTGAAATCACTTTTCTCTGAAGAGCTTCAAAATTATAGAACATATAGATCCCCTGGGAATCAGGCTAAATTCAGATTCTGATTCAACAGGAATGGGTCACACCTAAAATACTGCAGTTCTTACTTGGATAAAAATCAATGCTGCAGGTCCCTGTGCCATACTTGGAATAGAAACAAGAATTCATCAATTACTAAACATGTGAATGTGTCCATCTTAAACCATCCAGCCCCAGTCAAGTCACCTGATGACACAACCACATGAGCAACTCCAGGTAAGGACAGCAGAACAACCAACCAGCTGAGCCTAACTCAAACTGCTGAGCTCCAGATCAGTGAGCAAGTAAGACAGCAGTTTGAAGTAGTTTGCTGAATAGCAGTAGAAAACCAACAAAGGGATAGTGGGATTTAGTAACCACAGAAAGCCAGAGAGGCAGGAATTCACAGTGGTACAATTTAAGAAAGCTGAAGAGACACACCATCAAGGCAGGAACAGGAACTCAATTGAGAGAGGACATGTTCTCACCCCCACATGTCTGGACCTTCTCTGAATAAACCCAGCTTAAGAAGCTTATACAACAACACTGCTGAGTGGGATTTTTTTTTTTTTTTTTAAATCTCACACACACACTATTTTGCAACTTCCTATTCCAGCTTCCCTTTTATTTTAAGCGACTTCCCTAACAACAGACACTGACAGAATTAATTTTATTGTTTTGGACATTCTTGCCCCCATTTACTTACCAGGAAACAATTAACAGCCTTACTAACAGAAAAAAAAGAAGGTGAAGACAAGGCTCAAAGGTGGCCAAGGAAGTAGTCAGAGTAGAGAAACTGCTCATCTTTCTCCCCAGCACTGAGCACACCGGCTGACATTGAGGGAGCACCCCAGAAGAGGGGGAGCAGGGCCAAATCTGAAAAAATGAAGGATGGATAGGAGGCTGGGTAGCCTTAGAGAATGAGGGAGCACAGAGCAGGGCTGAGGCTCCTCGGAGACAGGAAACTATAAGCCAGCTCCAGAGCCACTGTAAATAAACTTATTGTGACAAGGGTTGAAATCACCTTTGCTTTTTAAGTAATTTCCACATCAGAATAACGCTTTGTAGCTGAGAAAACCTTTGCAACTAGTACATTGCATAGACCATTTTAGCAAGGTAGACAATGATGAGAGTCCAGGCAGCACAAATACATGACTAAGTTTACATTCAGACTTATTTTTTATTTACTTGGATCAGACAAATTCACTTGGGCTTCACTCAAGTCCACATGGGATGTAAAAGGAGGAAGAAAAACCTTCTTGTCCTTGCCTTATGAAATACATTAACGTGTGTTAAGATTCTTCAACTCAAAATTTTCCAAAGGTACATGTGTGCTCTCTCTCTACTAATCTATCCATTAAAGAGGGAAAAGCGATACAACTTTAACTTGGCAAACAAGTAACTTCTCATCAGTCAAATTTCACAAAATCTCAATGTTTTTGTTTCTCGTAGAGAAAAAATTTTAAATCTACAAAACCAGTCGATTTAAGACTTACTGATCCTGTCATCTTGTTGTAAAAGTCAGGCGCAAAATACATTAATATTCTTTTTCTTTACAAATATAAAAATGGAGGTTCTTTTTTTTTAAGAGATTTTTGCTATAGGGCACCTCTCTTCGCCAGAGAGACAGAAAGTGAGAAATCACCCCTCAGGAGGAATGGCCACACTGCAATCCCTTCTCCTCCATTCTTCGGGATTTTGGGCACATACCCACATGCAACCGGAGTGAGATTTAAGCCACCAGGTCTTGGCCTGGAACCACAGTCAACTACGTGGGAGTACAACAACGCCAACTGCTGGCCCCCAAAACAGAGGTTCTTAATCTCTGACATATTTTTCTCATACACAGATTTTGATGGATGTAATCAATCAAATCTCACTGGAAATTAACACTTGATGTTCGGACCTCCACTCCCGCTCCAGCAGAGCCTAAAAACAGGGCATGTGCCACATGGCAGTAAACCTGGCAGGCAGACAGTTTACAAGGCACACATGGCTCCAAGTTTTATCAACAAACAAATAGAGGACCATGTGCTGCCTAGTATCTGCGAGACTTCAGAGACTCTGAAGCACTGGACCATATTTGTTTGCAGACAGATAAATCTGTGCAGTTCCTCTTTCTTTGCTTCCCCTCCCTGCTGCTCAATTGTCTTCAGTTTTCAGAATCATGCTCCAGACAATCTCCATGGAACATCAGACCAAAATAGAACCTTCCACTTCCCAGCTCCTGTACAGAAGGCTGTTCTGTCCATGCCAATCAGGCTGTCATCCATGCTTGGCGCTAATTCCTCGCTCTGAACCAAGGTACCTTAAACTTTCATGGCTATCACCGAAGCCCTTCCTGTTAAACAAAAGCTGTTTAATCTACTTCCTGCAGGAGACACATGTGTACGCACTGCAGACTGCAAGCTTCCACTTAGCACAGACAGATGTGCCTGAGTTTATCAAAGGGTCTGACTCTCCCTGCATTGACCCTAATTGTCTTAACATGCTATGGGCCTGATATTAACCATGAGCATGCAGCTTTCTCCAGCTCAACTACAGAAATAGCTATTTTTCAAAAAAGCACTTTCAGGGAACCAGCAATTAGCGTAATGGCTATGTCGCTGGACTCCCACGTAGTCAACCACGGTTCACGTCCCGGACCCGGTGGCTTAAAACTCACGCCGGGCATGTGTGCGTGCATGCCCAAGATCCCAAGAGGAGAATGGAGGAGAAGGGATTGCGGCGTGACCATCCCCCCTGGGGGGTGATTTCTCCCTTTCTGTCTCTATGTCTCTCTCTGTCTGTCTGGCGAGCACATGCACCCTATAGCGAAAACCTCTCAAAAACAAAAGCACTTTCAGTCCTCTAAGCTCTGGCATTTTTCTTGTCATACTATGAGCTACTCACTGAGATAAACCAGGCATTTGCTTTGCCTCAAGTAGTAGAATTCCAGGGAAGATCAGTACAAATACTCCCCATGCATAAATGAACGTGAGCCCTAATGGTAGAAGTTAAAAAGAGACAAGATCAGCCCCATTTTGCAATGGTTAAGAGAGCTGGATCTCACATGGCCAATTACAGTTCAATCCTGGCCCCAGCAGCGTGAGAAACCACCAGATGCATGTGTGTACGTGCCCGAATCCTGATGAGATGGAGAAATGGAGGGCCAAAAGCATTGCAGCACGACCATGTGCCATTAGGGGCTTCCTCCCCTCTCTCTTTCTCTCTTTTTCCTTGGTAAATGCACAGGCCTTATGGCAAAGAAAAAAAGAAAAATCTAAACAGAAAAATACAAATAGATGACAGATGTTTGAAACCTTGGAAAGACACCACTAACACCACATACACTGTAATTCTTCTAACTTGCATAAAAGTTGAGGTTTTGCACAATTACTGATTGAAATAGCTTTCTTTTGATGGTGAATTTTAGTAATCTCCACCTTACGTCAAAACAATTTTACTCACGTTTGAGAAATAAGACAACATGTAGAATAGGTACTTTCTTTTGATCACTCTTCCCTTATATTAAAAAAGGAGGAAGACTCCAGAAAAGAGTATTTGTGTGAAAACTCTCTAGATAAATGCTTTACGAAACTTTAAAAAATATTATCCTTGACTTAGATCTGCCATCCTATTGTGATGTTCAGTACACTATTCCCTAACTGGGTGATAGAAATGTACCTCTAGTAAGCCAAGCCTATGGTTCTCGACTGGGGGAGAGTCTATCACCATGGGACATCTGGCAACACCTGAGGGTATTTTTGATCGGTAAAAATATCCTTGGGGAGAGGAGCCCTTCTTGTGGCTTGTTAGGGTACAGTAACATCAACGTACAAACAGCCCCCCACAACAAGACATTATCTGGTGCAAGTTGTTTGCAACCCCAGGTGAGATCGGCATTCAAAATAAAGCAGACAAGAAAATGGGAGAAACAGTCTGGAAACCTCACACAAACAGCTTTGTAACTTCCTACTCCAGCTTCCTTCATTCCAAAAATCCTTCTATAACAGCCACCAAAAGGGACTACCTTTTTATCCTGTACATCCTGCCCCATTTTCCTACAAGTATGGAAGTAAACAAATGCTTTAAAAAAAAACAAAAAAAAAAAAAAAAAAAACATGAAAGTAACTGCAGTAAGATTTCAACAAGAATTCCTGCATGACAAAGGGCCCCAGACAGGAAGTCCAGGAACACTCAGGAGAGGTGCCCCTTACCCAGACTTGGCTGTCTGAGCCTACATGGAGGCCTATTCACCAGGCTTTGTTCTCATATCGAGGAACTCAAACAGAGAATGTGTTCCACGAACACCCCACAGACTTGTCTTACACAAATCTCGATGAAGCAGATCACAAAATGTTAATTCATGAACTACAGAAGGTATGCATGTCACCATAACGTCCCAATTATCTTACCATTCCACCAACACAGAAAGTAGAACCAATAGCCAGGAACAACTCAGGACCTAAAGCTCCTGCTCTCAGCCCTCACAGCTCATTAGAATTCCCTGAGGAGTTTCTTTTGTTTGTTTGTTTTTAGGTTTTCACCACCGGGTACATGCACACGTCAGAGAGACAGAGACAGAGAGAAGGTAAGTAGGAGGATCATCCCCCAGGGAGGATGGTCACGCTGCAATCCCTTCTCCTCCATTCCCCATTCAGGACTGTGGGCACACATGCTGACGCACCAGGCGTGATTTTCAAGCTGCCAGATCTGGGACCCGAACTTCAGTCGACCATGTGAGAATCCAGTGCCTTAACCTCCACACCACCTGCTGTTAGAACCACAAGGAGTTTTAACCAACCACCACAACCAGTGAATGACCAGACCCAGCCTGAACTATGTGAACCCAGAACTCTACAAAGAGGCCCTGGGGTTCCTACATTCTAAATCTACAAAATTCACTTCTTTCTACTTTTGAAAAGAAAATAGAAGCAATAAATCATTCAAAAACTTAGTTACCTAGGACAAGCAGATGGCATAGTGGTTAAGGAGCTGGACACTCCCACGTGGCTGACCACGTTTCAAGTCCCAGACCTGGTGGCTTGCTTTCTCACTTTCTCTCTCTTTCTGTCTGTCTCTCTCTGGTCAAATTTTACAAATTAATGAATGAATAAATAAAATTAAATAAGTAATTTTAAAAAAAAACCTAGTTATCAGACAATTTACCTGTGTACTCTGAAGTGACATGAACAGGGAACAAGCAGATCAGCAAAGAGCAACCTTTGGTTATAAGCTAGAAAATCCTCATGTCCCCCACAAGAGACCAGCTTTGGCTACTCAGCACTTATTGGGCACGTGCTGGATGCTGTTCATTTGCTCTATCGCATGACTAGAGAGATGGTCATTTGGTTACTCCCATGTAATAGATGAACACACTGTGGTGTAGAGAGACAAAGCTTTACTTACTTAAGGTCATGAAGTGAATGAATATGGAAATGGACTCATTCCTAAGGAAGCTGGTAACAGAAGCTACTCTTAGCCATAAGGCTATTCTTTAAAAAGAAAAAAAAAATCTTTAATTTTATTTATTATTATTATTTTGTAAAATTGCTATAAGGCTAACCAGAGGGAGATAGAGAAAGAGAATAAAAAGTAAGAAAGGGAAATTGAGAAAGCAAGCCGCCAGGTCTGGGATTAGAACCACAGTTGGCCATGTGGGAAGCCCAGCACCTTTAACCACCATGCCACCCGCTGGCCCCTAGGCTATTAATTCTATGTATGGAAGAAATAAATCTCTATATGAGCAAGAGACTCAAGAATAAGCCAACAGTGAAAGTAAATCACAAACAGGGTTCTTGTGAGAGTACCTGGCCAAGTCTGCACACTTGAGCTTGTGACACAGCAGAAACGTAGCCACAAGCACCAGCCAGTGGTCCCAGGTACCCGGGGGCCCCGAGACCCTGCAAGGCCCCTTGTCAAGGCTGCAAAACAGTACCATGATGGCCTTCAGATGGTCCCAGCATGAAGGGCCAGCCTTGTAGTCTAATGGTTAAAGTTAGGCTGACTGTAGTTTGAATCCTGGCCCCAGTGACTTGAAAAACACACCAGGTGCGTTTGTATGTGTACCCCACATCCCAAAAGAATAAAGAGATGGAGGAGAAGGATTGTGGCATGACCGTGCCCCATCGGGGGATGCTTTCTCCCTTACCCTCTCTCTCTGTCTCTCTCTGGTAAGCACAGGCACCCTCTGGCAATTAAAGAAAAAAAAGAAGGTCCATGCATCATACCTCAAACCTGCCACTCAGGATATTTCTTATTTTTAGTTACTTCTAAATTTAGACTAAGGGCCCGTCCAGCCTGCCTATTGTACACATTTTCTTAGTCATTTTCTCTTTTATTTTAATTGCAACTGTCTGCGGAAACTGCTTTATCTCTCCCTCATTATGGAGCAAACTTGCTGGTATTTTATCCTGTTTACTTGCCTCCCCTTTTATCTTTCACTGTTAAGTGGGCACTGGGAAGTGGAAGCAGCCAGAACACAGACAGGCAGAGACCCCACAGGGAGCCTGTGCCCTCCCCCTCCACCCACCCTCTCACCATACCAGCCCAGGCCAATCCAGACCCTTTCTGGAATTCACAAATGTTGTAGCCAACTTAGATATCCTAGGGGAAAGAATCAGCAATATGATTCTATTTTCAAGCTTTATTCTTGAGTCAGTTTGATTATTTCACTGGGCCAAACAGACTTTTCTCTGAAAGATTTCTGACTATTGCAAAATAGGAAAAGATGAGGCCATTAAAAAGCAAAAAAAGCACACCAAACTGTCAACTGGAGGACAGCACTGTGTCACAGCCATGGTTAACCATTAGCATGGAGTTAACGTCTTACACAGAGTAAATGCTGAACATGTGTCAGTTCCAGGTTCTGACCATGTAGCTGACAAAAAACACACATTTCTAAAGACAATTCCAAAACTTAGGTTGTCATGGGCCATAAACAATGGCAGGTTTCAGTGGACTTAGAGCACAGCTTCAAAGATGACTAGTCTGAAGTAGGTAACACACAGTAGGATATGAAGGTCAGTCTAGTCTAAAACTCCATCCCATAAAAGACAGGATAACAGGACCAATAGATGGCATAATGGTTATGTTGCTGGATTCCCATGTAGTCTTCCATGGTTCAAGTCTCGAACCCAGAGGCTTAAAACTCACATAGGGTGCATGTGCGTACGTGCTCAAAATCCCGAGAGGAAAATGGAGAAGAAGGGATTGCAGCATGGCCATGCCCCTTGGGGGATGATTTCTCACTTTCTGTCTCTCTGTGTCTCTTTCTCTCTGGCAACTGCATATACCCTATAGCAAAAATCTCTCTAAAAAAAAGACAGGATAGCAACTGTATACATGGAGTATTTCCAGATATTTCTAAGACAGATACATTTACACACATGGATTTTTTAAATTAAAAAATACACACACACAGAATTTTCTTGAGAAGAAGAAAGAGACCAACACTGAGCCAGGTGGTGGCACAGCATCATGTAACTGGACCCACATGGGAAAGGTCCTGGGTTCTCATCCGAGGAGCTCCCTGGGTACACCAGGCATGTGTGTGCCTGTCATCCAGGCCAGATGAAACTGGGAGTAGATCACGCTGTGGGGACCTTGTTGGGGATACCTGCCTCTCTACCTCTTGCCTCTCAGAAGAAACAAATGAGTACAGAATAGAAAGAAAGAAAGAAAGAAAGAAAGAAAGAAAGAAAGAAAGAAAGAAAGAAAGAAAGAAACCAAAACATTAACAGCGATTATCCTAAAAGGAACAAACCATCAGCAACTTCGGTCATACTTTACACTGGGGACAGGTATCTTTCTCTGTAAAGGGTCTAAGCAAATATTTTGGCTTTGTAGACCATATTTCCTGTCACAACTACTCAACTCTGCCATTGCAATGGGAAAAGAGCCAGACACAGACATAGATGAATGGGTGTGACTGTGTTCAATTAAAACTTTATCTACAAAAACAGACAGTGAGGAACCAGCAGGTAATGTAGAGGCTAAGGCACTGGACTCCCACATGGCCGACCATGGTTCAAATTCTGGACCCAGTGGTTTGAAAATCATGCCAGGCATGTGTGCATGTCTACCTAAAATCTCAGAAGGAGAATGGAGAAGGGATTGAGGCATGGTCATTCCCCGGGGGGGGGGGGGGGGGGGGGGGGGGGGGTCAATTTCTCACTTTCCCTCTCTCTGTCTCTGTCACTCTCTCTCCAGAAAACACTTATTCCCTATGGCAATAAATCTTATTAACAACAACCAAAAAAAAGGTAGTAGACTAGTTTGGGGCTGAGGGTTATAGTTTGTAACACCTACTTTTCTTTTTTCTTTTTTTTGAAGTGGTTTTCGCTATAGGGCGTGTGCGCTCGCCAGATAGACAGAAAGAGACAGAGAGACAGAAAGTGAGAAATCGCCCCCCAGAGGGGATGGTCACGCCACAATCTCTTCTCCTCCATTCTCCTCTCGGGATCTTGGGCACGCACACACATGCGCCCGGCGTGAGTTTTAAGTCACCGGGTCCAGGATGTGAACCACGGTCGAATACGTGGGAGTCCAGCGACATAGCCATTACGCTAACTGCTGGTTCCCTGTAACCCTACTTTTCTATCTATAACTTATAAGAAGGGCTCTGACAGAAAAAAATAATCCAAAAAGAGTTAGGCACACATTATTGCTTGTCACATGTATGCCTAAACTTATAAAGTCCTTTAAATAACCTAATTTAACATAATAGGTCTCATTTAATGGGATATTACAGAAACAACTACTAGCTGGGACTGAGTTTTTATGGAATCAAGCCTGCCATCTTGTGGTCACATAGAAGAATAGCCTTCGTGGCGGTTCCCTTTTATTAAAGGTACAGAACTCAAAGCAACCAGTTTCTCCCTGCGGTCTTTAGAAGGAGATCCCACTTTGTCTAGATCCAATTGCCTCAAGCCCCCTGAGTACTGGGACTACAGGTGTGCACCACTGCACCTCCCTTTCAGGGTGGCCCAGAAATTGAGCCTGGGGGAGCAATATCTATCTGACTGGCACATAGGACAGGGATGTAACGAGCCAAGGAGGTCAACATAACTAAGTACAGCCAATTTTCTGGAGCTTGCACTTGCCCAGTTCTTCTAGGCAGCCACCGAACCATCATTGTGCTTCTGCTTTCTTAGCAAGCCGAGCTTCAGAAGGCCATGTGAAAAACAATGGCAGAGAAAGAGCACTCATTACTTACATCTCAGATCTTGACACCAGAGGTTTTTATTATTTTTTTTTAACCTCAAGCGTTGAAAAGAGAAGGTAATTCTGAAACCTCAACTTAGGAAATTACCCCAAACTCTAGAACCTAGTCATAGAGAAGTAACAGCAATTTATGCTGTTCTTGTTTGCTCACTCTCGCTGAACAAGAGTGGGTTGTGTGGGGCCAGAGGGCAGTGCAGAGCTCTGCAAGGCTGACCAGCACCGGAGGGTTCTGGGTTATGTCCAGAGGTCGCCCTGAGTACACCACACACACACATGTGCCTGTGATCGGGTGCTGGCTAGAGCTGGGTGGAGTCATGGTGTGAGGACCCTGTTGGGGATGCTATCTCCTGGTCTTTCTGTCTCTGACTGTCTCAGAAAGAAAGAAATGAATAAAGTTAGAATGAAAAAGGACAGGTTGCCTGTACTGTGAACTAATCACGTGCAAAGAGCCAGAGAGACACAGGTAAAGAACAAGAACCAGTCCCATAAACCAAACTCGGAGAGACACAAAGCTGGTAAGATTACAGTGTGATTAGGGAGTGCACGAAAGACGTGTCTGCAGATCATGGATGCTGAGGAGGGAGCATGGGGTCCTAGGGAGATTTTTTTTGTTTTTTTTTTTGGAGAGGTTTTTGCTATAGGGCGCGTGCGCTCGCCAGACAGACAGAGAGAGACAGAGAGATAGAAAGCAGGAAATCACCCCCCAGGGGGGATGGCCACACCGCAATCCCCTCTCCTCCATTCTCCTCTCGGGATCTTGGGCACGCACGCACACGCGCCCGGTGTGAGTTTAAGCCGCCGGGTCCGGGACTCGAACCGCGGTCGACTACGTGGGAGTCCAGTGACATAGCCATTACGCCAATTGCTGGGGTCCCCTAGGGAGATTTTGAAGGTGAGTAGCACCCAGTCTGCTTCTACTAGAACGAGCACGAGGCTGCCAGACGGACAAGGAATGGAAGGCAAAGCACATGGGTAGGGCAAGGGGTTCCACTGACGGGATCACGTTCAGACTCCAGGCTGGAAAAGCCCAAGAGACAAACAGATGATAAGAGAGTTATGAGCCCATGTCTATGCCGGTACCTGGCTCATGTGCTCTCACACAGCAGAGGAAGCAGAGCAGGGCGGTATGGGACAGGGTGCGGGGAAGGCAGAGATAGGAAGCAGAGTCCCAGCATCTCAGTGAGTACCAGCACTCCCATAATCCAAACCTCTATCCAAAGTTGAGAGACAGTGCCCTCGAATTACATGCCTTTCTCCAGAATGACAAACAGCAGAAGCACCATAAAGCTTTCCATGGGCGAGAGGTTGGTTTGTAGCAAAACAATTATGTCATGAGACAAAAAGTCCCCCGCCCCTGTGAAAAGTGTCCAGGCAGCACAGGCTCCAGAATCAGCCCACCTCACTCATACATTTGTTTAATAACACCCGCCACCCAAGGCTCAAGCCACGGGGCCACTGCCAGGCCATGGCTAATGTGAGCTCCCACGTGTCCCCAGCACCACACAAGACATACCTGCACTGCTGGTGAGAAAGGCAAGGGGGCTCTCGCCGAGGTCTGCAGGGCCGTCCACTCGGTGCGGGGGGCTCTCCAGCAGCTCCACTCCTCCCTCCAGCTCAGGGTAGGTCCTCACCAGGAGGCCCAGGGAGGGCTGAGAGAGGAAATCTTTGAGCATAGATGAGCTCAGGGTGCCAGCAGCACGGTTATTGATCTCAAGAATCTCATCTCCTGCTTTCAGGCCTGCCAACGCAAGACGGAAAGTTTTTAATTTCACACACACCATCAGAACAGCACAGCTGAGAAGCTTCGCTGTAAAGGGCACACCAAGCTCTCCTGCCATGGGACTCCCTGCCCCAGGTGCCACTGTAAACAGGCTGCAGTGCTCAGCAGCGATCACCCAGGCCTTGGTCTCAGAAGGCTCTAGACCTGGGAGTTACAGATGCCTACCCTGTACTAAAGACACCAAAGAAACCAATAGACGCCTTGAATGTATGTGTTCTAAACATATGCCCATTATCTCTTCACAAATGCAAGTGCTATCTTTCTACAGTTTTAAGGGGGAACAAATGGAAACCCTCTCTGATGACTGCGAGCAGTTTGTTTTACACGGGCACGTGCTCCATGGACAGTGGCACGGCCAGCTAATGTCCATTGATCGTTTCTATGGAACCAAGGTGCAGTGAGCTCCCTCTGGCTACGACTACAGAAGTACAGCTGTCTTACTACAAACATAGTGAAAGACCACTTTACAGAACCAAATGAGATCATTGTTGTCCATTTAAAGTTGTTTTTTTTTTTTTTTTTTTTTTTTAAATAAACTGCATTAGGATCATGGAGTAAACAGCTTTCGGTCAATCTCTGAGGGGTCTGACAGTTTTACAAAGCATGCTGAAGAGGTGCCAGAGTTTGGAGCCCAAAGGAGCAGTAAGCCCAACCCCAGAAGAACAAAAAGTTGTGACTGACCTGAGGCAGGTTCAAATCAGCACTGAATGAACATTCCAGCAGTTTGGGAAAGGAGAGGTTAGGGAAGAACATGAAAGGAAATTAAGTCTCCTTTCAGCAAAGAAGAGGAAAGAGTTCAGTTTCTAATTTTCTACACTAATGTAGAAAAACAAACTGGAAAAAGGAAGTGAATGAGGAGCAGAAACAAATGACTAATTGCAGAAATGAGAAGCCACTCAGCCCCTCTGGCAGCCACAGATCCCACTCAGGCTCTGCAGAAAAAGGACCTACTGAGAAGGAAATTCTCACTCCCCAACCTCACTGAGCCACACTCCCTAGCCATAGTTCCTGGGTTTCCAAATTATTTAAAAAGAATTTTCTATGGTACAATACTCCAAGAAACATTATGAGTGGAAAGGAAATGGAAGAGAAATGAAAATGATTTCCTTCACATCAGATGCAAAATTCTGGAAAGCTATTTTATAGGTAAAACATTTTGGCATTATTTGAATGGAAAATACAAAATTCCTACATGCAGAAAGCAGTGGTTTTTGCTTCTTTTTCTCTAAAATATTCTTTTGGAACAACTGCTTTAACTCAACACTAGAAAAGGTAGGATAAGCAGACCTAAAACCCAAAAACTGAGTTTTTGGTTGCTGGATTCCAATATGGCCAATTGCAGTTTGAGTCCCAGATGCGGTGGCTTGTTTTCTCACTTTCTCTCTCTCTTTCCCCCTCTGTCTCTCATTCTGTCCCTCTCTGATCAAATTAAAATAAATAAAATTAAATAAAAAATAATTCTTCTAAAAAATTATAAATTCTTTTTCTTTTTTTAAAGGAGTGACAAGTTTACTATGACTGGCAGATTAGGAATGTGTAGAAGGTTGAATAGTGGCTCCCAAAGATACAGCCACATCCTAGAACCTGTGCCTGTGACCTTGTTTGAAAAAAGTCAGTCTGCATGTGGAAAGCAGTGGGTAGGAGCAGCAGAACTGAGAATTTACCTACCACATTGTTACAAGTCAAAAGATCAACATGGTTAACAAAAATACATAACCGAATTTACGTTGAATTAATGCAAACAGAATATTCAGATCCAATTAGGCCAGTCTCACCGGACTCTTCCTGAGGGTACCACATTCTGGTTGTTTTAACAGAGACACTGGAACCTTGTGCCCGGGGCAATGACCAGAGTTTCATTCTACACTCTAGGGAGAACTAATGTCTATTGAAAGATTTGGAAGTGATGAATGTGGAAAAAGAAAAAGACTTAGCAGATATAAAATGACTGCTATCAAAGACAGGCTATAAAGAGGAATCGAACAAAAGCTGAGGGGAGAGAATATTTATCACCAAATATGATTCACAAAGAGGCTATGTGAACCATAGTCAGCTCTTTGTTATTGGTAGTGGGGGTGGGGATAAGGGGTAGGGAGGCACCTGTAATTAAAAGCTAAATTTAACATATAATGACCCAAATATCTCTGTTGACACTGCCTTCTACATGCCATGTATGTAGAAGGGCTAGGACCTGCTGCCCAGAAGGACAAGATGGACCTCAGGCTTGCAACTGCAGAGACAAGTGCTGCAAGTGGGTTGAGAAGACGACCGTTTGTTTTATCTAACACCAGGGATCTCTGATTCAAAGAACTAAAACAGGATGTGACTGAAACCAGGGCGGCAGATCTCCCACCCCCAGTGCCACACCAACCAGCACTCTCATTGTGCTCAAAGAGATAAAATCAGTCTTTAGGTCTGAAGGGGAATAAACTCTGTCATCTCTGCTCTTGGCCGAGATACAGTTCAGTGAATGTGTCCAACTCTGGCCTCCAGGCTGCCTCTGGCCTAGAAAATACGGAAAGGAAAAGAAGAAAGCTCCTCCTCTGTGACAGTTACCAGCTCAGAAGTTATTCTGACTTTATTTGCCACTTGTCACACTCGGCCATTCCTGTGCAAAGCAAAGTGTGTAGGTCGTGCTTTAGTGTGTACAGCACAGGGTGAAACAACCTGTACAGGTAGCTTTCAAGCCATGAACCACCAGAAGGAGGAGGAGGTAGAAACAAATGACCTCCCATCCCTGCCCTAGATGCTCCATGCAAGAGTCCTTAACAGAACAGACACAAGGTGACTTATATCTAAGCACAACTGGCTGAGGTAGTCGGTCTTCAACATTTGACATATATTATTTTGCCACTGCCTAGATGAAACTAAAAGTCTCACAGCAAGAAGAAAGAAAGGCAGATTTCAAGCCTTTCTCATTTGCTTATGGTGAGTATAGCGGGTTAAACAGCGTCTCCCAAAAATTCATGTTCACTCAGAACATCAGGATGTGACCTTCTCTGGAAATACAGTCTGTGATATTATTAAGATAAACTCACAGTTATTTTGGGTGAGTCCTAAGTCCAATAACTGATGTTTACAAGACGGCCTTGTAAAAACACAGAAAGACACACAAGAAAGGCCACGTGACTGGAGAGGTGGAAATTGGGAGTGATAAGCTTCAAACTAAGAAATGCCAAAGACTGCCCACAGCCACCAAAGTTGAGAAGAATCAGGAAACAATTTTTCCCTCAGAGGTTCCAGAAGGAATCAATCCTACCAGTACCTTGCTTTCAGACTTTCAGCTTTCTGAACTGTGAGGATAAATTTCTATCGTTTTAAGCCACCCAGTTTGTGGTAATCTGTAGGGTAGCCTTAGGAAACTAGCACAGTGAGCAGATAATCTAGGTTGACAAGACTCTCTGAGAGTAGAAAGAGGATGGAGAGTTGGAATTCCCCAAGGAGGCCAAATGTATTCTGAGTCATCCGAGGGTAGAAACAGGCAGGGTGTAGCAGGAAGTAGGGAAAACAAGACTGGATCTCGAATCCCTAGGGTCTCGGTGTGTGCAGATTCCTCAGGAATGGAAGCCAGAGGACATCAGCCTTGAAGGAGCTTTGCAGGATCAGGCAATGGTCAATGTTAGCTTTGAGGGGGTTTCAAACATCTTCTACCCCAGGATACCATCCTCTACCCCTGAACTGTACACCCTCATAGAAGACGGAGGAGGGCAACCACTTATGACTAGAAGGAAACTTCTCTCCAGCTTCATGGAAATGGGATCAGAATCAAATCTGAAGTGTAAGAACATGACATTGCTTGCACACCCGAGTTAATGAAGAAAATCCATATTCCCTAAAAGGATTTTCAAGGAGACAATATTTGAATACTCTTTATACATCAACCTTCTGGGCATATCTTTCTCCTTCATCAACTAGAGAAACCTAAAAGGGAAATTTAAGAGACCCATCAAACATTGACTTACCCTTCTTGGACGCTAATCCAGTCTCCTTCACACTATTTACGTAGAGCCTTCGAACACCATCTTCTTCCACAGAAGAAAGTGAAAATCCTACAAAACACAAAGACAGAATGGCAGGGCTCACACCTTCTGAATGTTTAGCAAACAACAGGAAGTGCCTGCTGTGACTAGGTGTGTTTAATGTTTTGGGATGTAATTTGGAGAAAATGTTTTTCCCTTGTTCAGATTCGTTTACGAAGCAGAAAAAGGTATTTTTATATCGCTCACAAAGGTCGCTACTTGTAAAAATAAATAGTACTAGGCACGTCTATCTTCCTGCTACTTACCTATCAACTCAAATGGAAGGAAATCGTTGTTTTACCTTGGTCCTTAGTAAATGTCATAAATGTCACACTCTCCTTCATAGTGCAAAACAGAAAGATTAGGGAATCTCCTCAGGGTCCCCTAGACTTTTTTCATCCACTTTGGGTCCTAGGGTATGTTACAACTGTACTGTTGTATACTGTATGCCCATCCATAACACTGCTACTTGGACCCTGCTTTAATTTAATAAAATTCTGCAAACTAAGTAGCAACTCACTTTACAAATCCCATTTCAGTATGAAATGGATTAACTTATTTCACACTCTGCTAGTTTCTGATCCTAAGATTATTTATACTTGCCCAGGATTCCAGAGCTCAAAGTCCATTAACTGATTCATTTTGAACTTTGCTACATCACTCAGAAAGGAAAGCAGAGCAAGGCCCAGATGTTCTAAGTGGTTTGACCTTCAATGATCCCAATCCTATGGGTACAAGCCTGGTCACCTCTGTTCCTATATAGCCTCATGCAAAATTCTTTCCTAACTGAATAATCAAATGTCACAACCAAAATCTACTTTCCTACAGAAAAAAAAAAAAGTATCCTGACAGATACTTCTAGAAAGGCAACAGGAAGAAATGCACTGTGAAGATCTGCAATAACTTCAGCTCTGGGAGAAAGATAATCCCATAATACCTGTCATAATGTGGATGGCAGAGGAGACAGTGGTTTACAAAAACAGGCCTAGCAGTGGTGGTGCAGGCAATGGGGTGCCACTGCGCAATGCTGGTGCTATGTGAGAGGGCCAGGGTTCAATCTTGGGTTGACCTGACACATTAGGCACACCCACAATCCTGGCTGGCTGGAAGACAGGGAGAAAAATTGCAGTATGACAAGACTCTGTAGGGAGTCCCTATATCTGTCTGCCTCTCTATCTTCTCTCTGTTTTTTTTTTTTGAGACATAGATGGACAAACTTGGAAGAGAAAATAAATAAATAAATAAAAGCAAACAATAAAACGGAGTCATTAATTACAAGACTAGGGTCCAGGAAGTCATTGAGACTTTTTAGATTATGTCATATGAACACATGGTCTTCTGTTTAATCCACAGGACCAGGAAATGGATAACCACACGGAGGCAAAACTGCCAACTGCCATTGCCCACTCTAGTCCTGTAACTCTCTCTCGAGTTGGGAACAACTCAGGCTACCAGAGAACTTTCCAAAGTCTTCATTGGATTCTCTCCTGTTGGATTCCCTCATTATTCTCACCTGTGTAACTTTCAGGTTAAGTTTCAAAAAGCCCCACTGAGATAAAAACTATTTTCACACATGCAACACTTAAGTAATAGCCCGAACATGGGTGTATTTATCTGACTTCAGGAGATAATTTTTTTTATCTGTTAAATAGAGTCAAGGGTTGTCATGGGGAAAATGGGTAGAATTCATCAAAATATAGGCATTCCCTTTCCGAAATACCTACCATTATTCTGCAAAATTTTTAAATCAATTTTTTTCTATTATTAAAAAAAAAAGAAGAAGAAGAAAAGAAAGCACTGTGATAGGATGCCAGAGAGCCAGCTAGTTTAACCGGAAGCCAGTAGGAGAGGCAATATGGTGAAGCTTACATAAGGCAAAGTCGATGGAGAGATGTGGGTATCCACTTAATTTTGCCTCTGTTCTTGGTCCTTTTCCTCTTCTTCTTTTAAAAGGTTGTTTGGGTTCTTTTGATGTACGTATGTCTTCCATGTGTGAGAGAGACAGAAACAGAGACGCAGCATCCCCACCAGGGTCCTAATGCCATGATCCACCCCCAGCCTCACCTGGCCCTGGATCAAAGACATGAGCTTGCCCAGCATGTTTAGGATAAAGTCTCTAGGAATAAATCTGGAACCTTTCCAGATGGGTCAGCCTCACAGAGCATTGTTTTTCCCACTGTGCTATCATCTGGGCCCTGTTACTCTATTTTAATAATTAAAAGGTTAAAAAAAGAAGTAAGGATAGACAGCCATCCAGTCTGAAGACCGCAATTGACTAAGAAATGTGCGCTGGGTAATGGGGTATAAAGCATGGCCCTAAGAAACAGATTGAACTTCCCAGGTTGACATGAAGAAAGCCCCATGATACAAAAGATGGTGGAAGAGAGAATAATGGCTATAAATTCATTTTGAACATAACTCAAACAGGAACCAAAATTTATAAATGTAAAGAGCATGTGAGCTCTATACTAAAAATCTGATTGGAGGACCTTGTTTAGGGGTCAGGCAAACGGAAGCTTCTTTCAGTGCTCCAGGAAGCCAGCTTGTCCCACACTACCATGCTGCATATGTACTCCTAGGGGGTCTTAGCGTCTCCACTGCAAGATGCTAACACTTTGCACACTAGGGGTAGAAATTATTACCAACTCCTACATGAACAAATATAAAGAAAATAATGAACATATTACAGCTTTGATTCTTTTCAGGTGCATAAAAACAATGATTTTAAGTCAGATTTTTTTTTCATTTAAATAGGATAGCAATATTCTGATTCCCAGCAAACAACTCTGATATAGTCCAAATTGATTGCCAGCAGGGGACAGAGGGAGATTCTTCAATATAAACCCAATGCATCCACCAAACAGAAAGCTGTGGGCTATCAAAACAGGAAGGCATCACAAGTGGCAACTGGAATATGATCATTTTTTTTAAGGTCTATTTGTCTATTTCTCACATGAGAGAGAGAGTCAGAGAGAGCAAGAAAGAAAAATCCGTAACTGGGTCTTGCTGTAATTCACTCCATTTTAGTCAGCCAGGATAGTGGGCATTCGCATGTGCACCCAGTGTATATGGGAGACCACAGCATTGCCGAGCACTGTATTACTGCTGCTCTACTACAGTTGGCCTGGAATTGTGGTCTTGAGAATGAAGGCAGTAATAGAACCTAAGTGAATAAACTGAGAAAATCAAACTCATACAATGAACAACCAGGAGATCTTTCATACTGAAACTCTTGGCCAAAGAAAAATCACAAACAGATAAACAACAGAAAATTACTAAAAACTAGAGCCCAGAATATAGGGAAAATCCAAATAATGGGGCTGGTGCAGATGTAACATAAATAGGACAATGAATAAAAATGTTAGTGCAGGGACAAGTAGATGGTGTAATGGTTACGTCTCTGGAATCCCATGTCATTGACTATAGTGAGCCGCATCTGCTTCACCACCTCCTCTTTCTCTTCTGCTAAGTGACAGATAGTGAACCAGGTGGTAGCTGCTTCAGGCCTGGTTTTGGACTAAGGACAACACAGAGCCCTAGCCAACCCACAAAAGATGAATGGGGAACATGAGAAATATATTTTGCAATTTTGAATCACTGGGTTTTGGTGACATTTGTTACCTCACCTTGCCACTCCTGATCGATATAGTAGCATAGCTTGGATTTCCCCACTTATTTTACTCAGTTAACAACTCTGCTGCTATTTAAGTCATGCAGTGAGCAGCTAAGTGAAGAAGACTAGTCTGAAACATATGGAAATGATTACATATTCAACTATGCCAGACTATAGACATCCATGGAGGAAAGCATTAATATAGCAGGTCTAGTTGCTATTCTTTGAAAGGCCTGCTTACAAATCTGGTCCTTGGCTAGCATTTTGAAATTTAGATCTTTGGAAGATTCTCACCTCCCTCATGCACCTCTCTTTGGCTAAACTGTTTGTATAAACAATGTGCTTTATAGTGAACACCTGCTTTCTTGTTGAAAGTATATTATTTTGGAATGTGCTAGTAAGAGGGTACCCACATGACTACTCTCCCAAGAAAAATCCTGGGCACTGAGTCTCTAATGAACTTACCCATGTGTTGTTAAAACTTGCTGCTGGAAGAATTAACCCCATTCTGTGTGACTCTACTGGGAGAGGACCCATGATGCTTGAGCCTGGTTTCTCCTGACATTGTTCCATGAGTAAAAGGACAATTCCTTCATTACTAAGATAATAAGAAATAATCTACTCCCAATATATCCATTTTTTTTAATGATGGTAGAACCTGAATGACTGAAGTTACACAATTTAAGGCTGAACTCTTCATCAGGCTCACAGTAAATATCTCTTTCTTTTCTAGTTTTGGCTTCTCTTCAGGGCACAGAAGTCAGATGTCCTCTCTGTTTTAAAAAGGACCCAAAGGCATTTTATTGACTTGTAAATAAGTACATATTTACATAGGAAATGCTTTGACTTGAAACACAAACACTAAAGGTGGAAGAAAAATAAACATACCGTAATTATCAGCAGCTGTATCTGATTTCTCAATGTGGATGTTCTGAGTGACTTTTGGACAAATTTCAATTTCTTTGTACAGCTGAAAATGACAAAGAGGATCTAATTAGGAGTTCATTATAAATAACTTCTTAGGAATGGTCATCATTTCATAAATCTATTTTTTCATGATTAACACTTGCATGCAAATTCATATCACATCACAGTCTTTTTATTGAACAGATTCCAATTAACAGTCAAAGTTGAAACTATAACTCACATTCCCAAACATACTAGAGTTCGGTTTCTAATTAAATCCTCAACATCACTTTACATGCCTATTCCTATTTGCATCTATCACAAAATGGAAAGATAATGATCAAGTAACAAAATCTCTAATATCAGAGGCAGTTCTACTAAAACCAAGAAGAAGCTATAAAGATCTTGGCATGGGATTAATGGAAACACCCAAAACATCTATGTTTCCATTCTTATCTGTTCACATTTCATTTCTGGCTAAAAAATCCATAATTGTATAATCAGGTAGAGACAAATGACAGTGCTGAAATAGACGACAGATAGTATAAATAGAGAATATTCTCTTTTAGCCACTGAACTGGACCAAAATTAGCTAGAAAGCTAGAAAACTTAAAAATTCCCTAAAAACCTAAAAAAGCCTGGGGAAAAAAACTTTCATATAAAGCCAAAATAAAAATTACTGTAGTTCACACATCAGAAACATTGCAGTGAAATTGATTTAATTGATATTGCATTTTCCTATCTTGACCTATCATCAATAACTTATGAAGTTTCAAATATTATGTCCTTATCTCTCACACTAACTCTGTGAGACAATTATGTCCTCTAATAAATAAAGAGAGTATGGCTGAAGAAAAAGTACATTTTCCTAAGTCCATGGGCAAAGGTAGGATTTGAACCCAGAACTTGTTGGCTCCAAAGCTAAAGTTCTCTCCACTACTCTATGATGTTTTCCAGAGAAGCTGTCAGAGGCACACAGGGAAGAATTAATTAATAGAAGCCAAACTGTAGCTATGAGTTATAGTTTCAACTTTGACTCTTAAAAGGAAAGGAAAACAACCTTTTTGGGCAAGTTAACCAATGGTTTAAACCTCAAATTTATGATAAAAACACAAGACAAATAAAAGTGTCAAAGGCTCCTAGGGATGTGATCTTAAAATGAAGACCAATTTTGAGCCAGGATCAATTACAGGACATTTGTCCTATGGCACTAACAAGAAGTCTTCGTGATTATTTAACTTGTCCCATCTCTGACAACACAGTAGTTCATCCAAAAATACTTTAATTCAGGCTTGTAGAAAAGAATGCCAGCTTCCTTCTCTTTACTTGCTTTGTTTATTTGAAAGGTGAGCATAGTGCTTAGATTTTAGAACAATCTCCTGTAATAGAATGTAAAGACGGGAAGCAAGAATATTGACAGTATAATCTGGATCCTTGAAAACACCCTAATTTAATGCAACTTCCACCAAATATACGTGTTATGGTCATAACTGAATGTGGTTTTATTTTTATACTTTACAAATATTTCATACAAATAAATCCCCAAATTGGAAGAATTCAGTTATACTTATTTTTAGCTCAGAAAATAGTCATCAAAATTATAAACACCAAATTTAATAAAGTTTACAACAGATATCATAACACCACAGAATGTGCAATAAAATACTATCACTTGGGACCAGCAGTTAGCGTAATGGCTATGTCGCTGAACTCCCACGTAGCCGACCACGGTTCGAGTCCCGGACCTGGTGGCTTAAACTCACGCCGGGCGCGTGTGCGTGCGTGCGCAAGATCCCGAGAGGAGAATGGAGGAGAAGGGATTGCAGCGTGGCCATCCCCCATGGGGGGTGATTTCTCGCTTTCTATCTCTCTGTCTGTCTCTGTCTGTCTGGCAAGCGCATGCGCCCTATAGCAAAAACCTCTCCAAAAAAAAGAAAAAAAAAAAATACTATCACTTCTACTTAGGTTGAACTTCAGTTTGTTTTTTTTTTTTTTTAAACTTCCTTACAAGCCAAACCTTCCCCCAGGTGGCAGTATATTACTGTCTGTTTCATCTTTTCTGCGACGATCCAGTGGGCGATCCAGTGGGAAAATAGTTTTGTGAATCATCTTTCCTATGCCATAATACTGTCTCCTACCCTTCCTTGGAATGGGTGTGAAAGTCTGTGTCTTGTCAGTCTCGGATGGTAAATATCATTGTTGACAGGCCCCTGCCCATAATATTCCCTCTTAGGCTGATTAGACTACAGCTAGGTTTAGTGAAAAGCACTAAATCTAAATATAAAAATCTCAAGAAGGGTCTGTGCTATAAAATTTAGTCATCCTTCTGTATCTACAGTGCAGTGGTTTCAGGACACTCGTCAACACTGAAATCCATAGATATTCAAGTCCCTTATATAAAATGGTGCCATATTTACATATAACCTAAGCAAATTCTCTGGTGTCTTTTTAAATCATCTCTAGAATACTTATAACACCTAATGCAACTTAAACGCTACCTAAATAGTTACTGTACAGGCACTCCTCACTTATCGACCAAGCCATTCTGAGAACGATAAGCTAGTTGGTTGATAAGCGAGGAACCTTGATGGTGATGTCCTGTGATGTGCTGTGGTGCCATAGAGCATGCATTTTTTAATAGATATCATGAGACGTCAGCCTAGAAGAAAGTAATTCTAGCCATACAAAAGTCATACATTAGGCAAGCACCAGAAAGCAACAAGACTTATACCACAACACAATAATATAAATCTGGTGTCATCGTTTTCATTTATACCAAATACTACTACGGTACACAATAGAGTACAAGTTTATAATGAAACACATAGTCTTACACGATTGTGAACCCTTCGTGTAGTGAATACTGACCGACTGCGGGAACAAGATAAAAACTGAGAAAGGGGATTGTGGAGACTTGCACAGCCTGATAAAGGAGATGCCCTGCATGGGGGTCTGGTGATAAGCCTAAGCGGACACCAAACAGGTGAGTTGCAAGTGAGAAATAGATTATAGTTTAGGGAATAGCAATAAGGAAAAACGTTTGTCCATGTTCAGTACGGACACAACCAATTTTTTTTTTTTCAAGTGGTTTGCATCCTTGAATGCTGAACCTATGGATACAGGGTGCAGGCTGTATTTTTGATGTGACCACTATAACTGGAACTAAAAATCTGAAAATTCAGCAGCCTCATACATAAATACCTTTAACAGTGGATTATCACACATACTCGCTTTACTTTATTAAATCAATGATGTCGCAGTTTTTCCTCTTTTCAAAAACCTGAAAGCATCATCAGCTTTTTAAGAAACAACTTGCATCCAGCCATGCTGGATACTCTGCAATGCTGAAGCTACTGGGATGGTCCCAGGTTCACATCCTGAGGTCTCCCTGTGTATGCAAAGATGTTGGCTGAGGCTGGAGGTAGATGGATCCCAGCATGAAGACTCTTTGGGTGTTCCTCTATTTTCTCTCTTTCTCTCCTTCTTTCCCTCCCTCCTTCTTTCTCATGAAATAAATAAAAAAAAAAAAGAAAGAAAGAAAGAAAGAAAGAAAGAAAGAAAGAAAGAAAGAAAGAAAGAAAGAAAGAAAGAAAGAAAGAGAAATGATTTGCTTATTACCTAGGCACTTGAATTGTTAGACAATCACAATCATCGCTGGCCACCTCTCCTTTGGAGCCTGCCTAAGCCACCACCCTATGCCTTCACTGAAGCTCCCTCACCCAACACGGGCTCTGCATGCTTGTTCTCTAACGCTGGGGTCCACTTACCACAGCAGCCAGAGTGAGCCTACTACAGAAAAATCAAACATGACCTTTCCCGCCCACGGCGCTTAGGGCCTGTGTGACCTTGATGTCCTCCTCCCTCATTTCTGGCATTCCCCCTTTTTTACATCATTATTCCTCCACATTAATCCTCCTCACACGTAGGTAAGTGTCTCAATGATGGCCACCCTCCCCCTGCCTAGGCCTTAGCCAGCTTTGTCCCCTCAACCTAGGCCACTTTCTCCAGACACCTCTGTGACTTACTCCCTTACCCCCTTACTCCCGGGTCCAATGTCACATCTTAAGAACAACAGGGTTGGGACCAGCAGTTAGCGTAATGGCTATGTCGCGGAACTCCCATGTAGTTGACCAAGGTTCAAGTCCTGGACGCGGTGGCTTAAACTCACACCAGGCGTGTGTGCGTGCGTGCCCAAGATGCCGAGAGGAAAATGGAGGAGATGGGACTGTGGCGTGGTCATCCCCCCTGGGAGTGATTTCTTGCTTTCTATCTCTCTGTCTCTCTCTTTCTGTTGAGCGAACGTATAGCTAAAACTATAACAAAACTATAGCAAAAACCTCTCAAAAGAAAAAAAAAAGAAAGAACAGGATTCACTTCCAGACACCCCATCTCTCTCTATTCACTGACTCTCATCTCCTGTTTTCCTAAGTTTTGACCATCCCCTGACAGAGTACACATTCACATGCTTTTACAACTGTCTCTGCAAACTTGAGCAGTTTTCACTAGGAGCAGCGAAATTAAGAGTTTACCCCCCAGCACCAAAGACAGTTAGAATAGTGCCAGGCACAGTCTCACAGAGAGACTAAGTAAATATATTATATAAAAAAATATTTATTAGAGAGACTAAATAAATATTTGCTGGACCCACAGATAAAATTCAAGAGGTTCATGAACTTGGATGGAGGAAAAAAATGACATTTTTATATTTAAAAATGCTTAACTGAAAGTTATCATTTCCCTTGGTCATAAATCGATATAGGCAAAAAGCACAGCAACATAATAAATATCTACTGAATTTGTACATTGGTGTTTCTACAAATTCTCTATTCCCAACTGTCACTTTAAGAAAAAAAACATAATTAATGTGAGTTTTCGAAATGCCTCCAGAGACTACAACAATGTCCATGATCATCTCATGGAGTGAGCCAACAAGCCACTCGCCATGAGAAGGCAGCCAAAAGGTCCCACTTACATTGCAATACAGCTAGAAAAGCAGAGAAGATAGCTGATTCACTGTCCTTGGTTATTCATAAGCAAAAGAACCTCCTGACCCCTCCCCTCCATCATATTGAATTCTCCAAAAAGACTTTTAAGTGGTAAAGGCACTGGATCCCACATGGCTGACTCACGATTTGAGTCCTACACCTGGTGTATTGAAAAACACATCAGATGCATGTGCATGCATGCCCAAAATTCCAAGAGGAGAATGGAGGAGAAGGGACTGTGACATGGCCATCCCTTTTGGGGGTGATTTCTCACTTTTCTTGTCTCTGTTTCTCTGTGTCTCTTCAGCAAGTGCACGCACCCTATGGTAAAAATTTTAAAAAAAAATCTAGTACATACTTTTCTTAATAACCACTAATCTTACTTCTAAAGACTGACAAAACAACGGTAAGGAGTAACACATTCTGGGGGCGTGATGCATGAAAGAGCTACTCATGGGAGTGGCTGCACACACCTGCCAACTTCCCGAGTCTATCCAAATGTAAAGGGAAGGAAGCTGGAGAACCAATTAACTGTGTATGTCTGATGACTATTCAGGAAGGGATCAGAAATGGACTATTTGCACACTGTCAAAACGCATTTAGCAATAATGTGGGTTCAGAAATCCTCTGGCTTGAAAATATATTATAACAACTTAATGGCCTCCAGCAAGGATTCAAAATGAGAGGCCCACAGATAGAATTCAAGAGGTCCATGAACTTGGATAGAGGATAAAAATGACATTTTTATATTTAAAAACGCTTAACTGAAAGTTATCATTTCCCTTGGTCATAAATCGATGTAGGCAAAGAACACAGCAATATGACCAGTGCCTGTGACTTTGTCACAAATAGAAATCATAGTTATTCTCCTATCACAATCTAGGTGCTGCTAATATCTCCAAATACTATTAATGTTTATCACCCCCTTAAGAACAGTGGGAACTATGAGAATTACTGCTAGGTCTTACAATTTAATGAGCTAATAAATAAGTAAATATCTATCTATATTTTTTGAGAGATTTTTGCTATAAGGGCGCGTGCGCTCGCCAGATAGACAGAGACAGACAGAGAGACAGAAAGCGAGAAATCACCCCCCCAGGGAGGATGGCCACGCTGCAATCCCTTCTCCTCCATTCTCCTCTCGGGATCTTGGGCACGCACGCACACACACCCGGCGTGAGTTTTAAGCCACCAGGTCTGGGACGCGAACCATGGTCGACTATGTGGGAGTCCAGCAACATAGCCATTACACTAACTGCTTGTCCCAGTATCTATATTTTTGAGAGGTTTTTGCTATAGTGCATGTGGGTTTTGCCAGAGACAGAAAGAGACAGAGGGACAGAAAGTGAGAAATCACCCCTCGGGGGCATGGCTATGCCACAATCCCTTCTCCTCCATTTGCCTCTTGGGATCTTGGGGATGCACGCACATGCGCCCAGCATGAATTTAAGCCACCGGGTCCAGGACTCAAACCATGGTTGACTACATGGGAGTCTAGTGACATAGCCATTATGCCAACTGCTGGTCCTGCAGATATCTATAATTTTAAAAATAACTTTGTAACTATTCCAATGTATTTAAGCCAATGTAACCTATTTCATGCAAATGAAAATATTCTGAGAAAGGGTCTAGAGGCTTCAATGGGCGGCCAAAGGTATTCAAAGCACAAAAACGTTCTTTGAAAAACTTGGTAAAGGGCCAGCCCCACAGCCTAGTGTTTAAGGGAGCTCAGTGCACATGGTAGCCTGGTTCAAATCACGGCCCCAGTGGCTTCAACAATATGCTGGGTATGTGTGCTTGCATGCCCTAAATCCTGATAGGATGGAGGAATGGAGAAGAAGGGATTGCAGCATGACCACATCTCAATGGAGAGTGTTTTCTCCCTTGCTGGTGAATGCATATACTGTTAAAAAAAAAAAAAAACAAAAACACAACTTGATGAAATGAAAAGGTGCTCGTATGAGTAATACTGGGCTGTCTGCTTCCTTTTCTTAGATAAAGAATTATTTAATTTTATTTTTATTAATATTTTTTAAACTATAGGGCATGTGTGGTCACTGAGAGAGAGAGAGTGAGAGCATGTGAGAGAGAGAGAGAGAGGGAAAGTAAGAAAGCAAGTTACCAGGTCCAGGACTCAAAACGTGGTTCTCCATGTGGGAGTCCAGTGGCTTAACCACTATACCACCTGCTGATCCCGCTGTCTGATTCTTTAGGCATCTCTGGGTAGCCAAGGAAAGAATGCCATAGCTCCTTTGTACTTTAGATTAGTTTTTAAACATTATCATTATAAAATGTATATGGCAATTGTAGAATAAACAGAGTAAGTCTGACAGACATATTGGGTTGTCAGAAAAGTCATGGAGCATTTTTGCATAGAAAAACATAGAAAAACTATGGCATGACTTTTCTGACAACCCAGTAGCTTCTTCTGTGCTGGATGAGAGCAAACAGTGGCCAAGGTGTGAAAATGATACATGAGCCAGCATAATTTCAAAAGCGAGGTCTCAGGCACCTACACCTTATATGTGTATGATATGGAGGACTGGAAATGGGTTAGGTGCAATTCCTGTCATGTAGGATGTGCAATAATCATAAACCCCAGGATGCAAAAGCATGATCTTATAGCTGTATCAGTGTTACCAGCAAAGCATTTCCCTTTCTCAAGTGGGGAAAAGGACTCTATCCTCCACTCCAAGAGCACAAAGACCGGGCTTTTTCTTCAAGCTAGAGAACACACTCATCAGCAACTCCCGGCAAAATGCTCCTCTGCTAATGGCACTTAATGACTTAAGGAGGCTGAAAATGGATCTTGTTGAACTTCTTCTGTTGCATAACATGAGAAATAAGACTGTTATGAAAGCACGCCTTCTCTAACACTTCTTTTTTTAAAACAAATATTTATTTTTTATTTGTATTACTTTTTAATTTGACCAGTGAGAGGGAAGGCGAGGAAGTAAGCTGCCAGGTTTGGGACTCCAACTGCAGTCAGCCATGTGGGAGTCTAGCGCTTTAACCACCATGCCAACTGCCAACCCCAACATCTCTTTGAAGACACTTAGAGGGTTACATGGTCACCTTTTCAGATGACAGCAATGTTCCAAATCATGATCGTAGCAGCAGAAGCATCACAATATGCTTTTGCTAATACTCATAAACCATGTCCTTAAAATTGGTGAGGGATGCAGACAATATAAAGTTAACCTCAATAAAGTTTACTGAAAACACAATTTCATATCAAATTTGAAATCATGCTTCCCCTTTCCAAAAAGAGATTATTTGGGTTTAAATGTTCAGTTCCGCTTTGTGTGGTGAAGCCCTGTCTGAAGTCATGCTGTTATCGTTCATGTCCTAGCAAGCAGCTCCAGGGCCCCCTGAGAGATGACTAAGTACAGAGAGAGCATGACGAACTCCAAAACAGAGGCACTGGCTCCCCAAATCTTCCTTTACTGGAAATGAAAAATAATGTACCCCTCAGCTAAGAAAATAGGACGTTTTCATTGATTTATTAAAATAACAACACCAGCACCTACTATTTGAACCTTTACCTCTAATCTTTGTAACATGCTAGCAATCAACTATTATCATCTCCCTTTTGGGACAATTCCACATGATTAGCAGAAAGTAAGGCTGATATAAAAAGCTAGACTTGATTCAGAACTCAATGTCCTATAAGTACACTGAAACTCAAAAATGCACAAATGTCTTCAAGAACTTACATAAATACAATGTCTACGGGCTGAGACATAACTAGGTAACAGCTTTTACACCTCACAAGATTTGACCCATCGGTTTTAATCCACAGATAAAAGTCACACAGCATTGAAGCTAGTGTTTTATTGTTCTGTTTTGTCTTGTTTTTTTTTGTTTGTTTGTTTGTTTGTTTGTTTTTCTGACAAGAGCCACCTGATCTTGAATCACCAATTTAGAATAAAAGACTGACAAAGCAGCAATGAAAAGCTGTAATAATGACTCAAATTCTATCTGGGAGTTAGGTCGGGATTTCAATTGTACATGAGTGCACAGCCCTGCTCCTTAGAAAAACAAAGGTGACATTTCCACTCTGCAGAAATACTGACATCAGGAAGGCCATCTCCTCCATGTTCAGGGCTCTGAATGAAGCTCATTTCTTTTAGAACTCGTACTACTCCACCAACTACGATTAACACAAGTACACGTATAACTTGAAAATAATCGCCTACGAAATGTACTTGGACAACACCATCAACCTTACCAGCTCGTAAATGTCCTCCTCAGGCTGTGGAACATAGTGCTGCATTTTGTTTTCAATTAGAAATTTCAGACGCAAGTAATGAGCAGAATGATCCAGGTGATGTGTCTGGAATAAATAAAGAAAAGAAAATGTCTGTCCAACAGTAAACAGGAGTAATTAGTTCTCAACTATATTATCGTGCGTTCTTCAGAATGATAGAGATTTATTACTGAAGGTGTGTATGGGTTTGTATATTACTGAAAAGGTTTGCATCCAGGACCAGCAGATAGTGTAACAGTTATGTCACTGGACTCCCATGTAGTTGACTGTGGTTCGAGTCCCGGACCTCATGGTTGAAAACTCATGCTGGGTGAATGTGCGTGTATGGCCAAAATCTTGAGATGAAGGAGAAGGGATTGTGGCATGGCCATCTCTCTTGGGGAGGTTACTTCTCGTTTTCTGTCTCTCTGTCTTTCCAGCGAGCACAAGCGCCCTATAGTAAAAACTAGTCTTTAAAAAACAAAAAAACAGAAGAGGTTTGTGTCCAAAATCAATCCTTAAATAATTTTCACTGGGGCCAGCAGGTGGCATGGTAGATAAGGCACTAGACCCTACATGGCCAACCACTGTCTGGGTCCCAGACCTGGTGGCTTGAAAATTACTCTAGGCACTTGTGCATTCACGCTCAAAAATCTCGGAAGGAGAATGGAAAAGGGACTGCAGCATGGCCATCCCCCATGGGGGGTGATTTCTCACTTCCCCTCTCATTATCTCTCTCATGTGAGAGCACACGCCCTATGACAAAAAGCTAAAAAAAATTTAAAATTTTAAAAATATATTTTTTTCATTGAACACAGTAATAATATTCCCTGGGTATTGTATGATTCAACGGAAACAACTGAGTTACATCTTCCCTTCTCCTTATTTGACTCATTGTGCTCTTTAACACTAGTTTTTCAACAAAGCCCACCAGATCAAAGAGGCCCTTAACCATAACTTCAAACCCACATAAGTGATTAAAGAAGAAAAGTGACAAGAAAGGCAAGAAAGTATTTACGATGACAGAAAAAAAGCAGTACTCAGGCAAAGTGTTTTTTTAACCACATGGGGACACTGGAACAGTTGTTAACAGTTCATTTGTAAGACAGCCCATGTGAAGACAACACATTTGGATTTCAGTCTTATTTATATACTCTGCAAGTGAGGCTCCCTTTGGGGGCAGTACAAACAGGCCCGTGTCCAATCCTGGTAACACACTGAATGACTAACTGAAAGAAAACAATTCTAAAATAGTTAAGGACTGAAATTTCCATAATTTCTCCTTTGGTCCAGATAGGTCAACTGATTTCTTTCTTTTTTCTATCTAAAAAAATCATCCTTCAATTGATATTGAGAAAAAAAAGCAGTAGTGGCAAATAAATTATTACTTATAAATAATTCTCAGTACATGGTCAAGAAAATACAAAGGAAAAAAATGCTATTTAAAAGTTACATGCCAAGGGAACCAGCAGTTAGCGTAATGGCTATGTCGCTGGACTCCCACGTAGTCGACCGTGGTTCGCGTCCCGGACCCAGTGGCTTAAAACTCACGCCGGGTGCGTGTGCATGCGTGCCCAAGATCCCGAGAGGAGAATGGAGGAGAAGGGATTGCGGCGTGACCATCCCCCCTGGGGGGTGATTTCTCGCTTTCTGTCTCTATGTCTCTCTCTGTCTGTCTGGCGAGCGCACGCATCCTATAGCAAAAACCTCTTCAAAAAAAAAAAAAAAAGTTACATGCCAACATGAAAATATATTGCTGGAGAGAAATATATTGTTAGACAGGAAATGTTTAAGCCAAGTAATTTCTAAGTGTCTTTATCTTCGAGAGATGCATCCTAAAATACTAATAGACCAACAATATGATGTCTGGAATTTGCTTCCAAAATAATCCAGAGTATGGGTGGGAGTGAGTGGGTGAATAGATAAAACTTAATTTGATAATTGCAGATTCTAGGTGACAAACACATGGGAATTTATTACTTTGTTCTCTTATATAAATCTGAAAATTTTCATAAAGTACATATAAAATCTCTTTACAAACAAAGTTCTACTGACAAGAATTATTTCAAAATAAATTAAACCAATTTTTAACCGTTCAATCTTCTTTTCACTTATCCTGCTCCACACCAGAAATACTTTTAAAGCCAGACCAACATTCCAAAGATGTTCTTTCAGTCACAACTAACAAACTCCCAATTGTACTGGACAATGCTTGAAGCGCTGAGAATAAAGAATTTAAAACAACAAATATGCAGTCCTTCGGAGTGGTTGTAGAGGTGTGCAGAAGAGAGGGGGGACAGTAGTAGCTTAGCTTTTTTAAATAAATACGTACATGTAAGACAGGCACCTTGCATTATTGCACAGAAGAAATGAGTTATCTGTGAACCCCTAACAGAAAAATTAAAAAGTTCTCTAATAGTAATTTTTGGGAACCCCAACCTGTACCCTATACTCAATGATATAACGGGGTGAAGCCTGCCGTGCTGAACAGAGATGCCATTCAGCTATCACATTCCCTTGGCTGTGGCTCTTTTGCTGTCTGGTGAGACTGGATGCTCATTGTCTGACAGACCCAGGATTATTGATGTCAGGATAGTAGGAGGGGAGTAAGCCTAGGGAGGCATAAAACAGGGAAGTTTTTAAGCATGCTACCTACTGCTTGTTGGAGAGCCACAAAGACAAACCAACAACAAAGTAATAATATTTAGGGAGATATGATAACCAAGAAAAGTTTCCCTCAGAGAGATGGATGCAAATACTTCCCATCTACCCAGGTTCTCACTAAAATCTTTAAATAGAAGCAAAAATTTTGGTTCACCATCTGTTTCCAACTGAGGTGGAAAGAAAAGTGAAATGAAATCTCCTGGGGTCTTAGAAACAGGAACAACCCACTTGGAAACCTTATTGTCATCATTAATAAACACTTTGTGGGCACTCGTAAGGAGACTATCACTTAATCAGACTATCTTCTAGAAATCAGACCCAAATAGCAATCTCATGTAAAAAGATTCTGATTCCTAAATCCTCAGCTTAAATGAAATCCTGCCCATATTTGGAAATCAAAGAACTAAAGGTGGTTCAGGTATAGACTAGACCTCTATTATCACTCAAATGCTAAAGTTAGACACTGGGTATAGAGAATAAAAGAGCAGAGTCAACAATGTTGTCAAGATACCTCACCTAAACTCTTTAATGCAATGCACAGAAAAAAAGAATGATAAAGATAAGAATATAAAAATAAGAGGGCCAGCAGGTGACATAGTGGATAGGGCACTGGACTCTCAGATGGCTGACCATGGTTCAAGTCCAAGACCCAGAGGCTTGCTTTTTCACTCTGTCTCTCTCACTGGTAAAACTGAACAACAACAACAACAATAATAATAATAATAATAATAAATAAAATTAAGTAAAACTTATTTTTTAAAAAAGAATATAATAATAAGGATAATTCTCACAAATCCCAAATCATATTTTCAAACTTCTTTAAGTTATAATAATGTCTTGTACCTTTAAAAATAAAAGTAGCACATGCAAAAAAACATAAAAATTACAATGGTCTTACTGTAACCTAAGAGTCCCTTAGTTTGATCAGTAAATAGGTACCTTAAACACTGGACTTTGGATCAATGTACATGTCTTATCGTATTGGTAAAAGTTTCAGAATTAAGAACTCTCATAATTCATGGCTGGTTAAACATAAAGGGAAAATCCTGATGAATTAATTAAGTCATATCATTAGCACTCTCAAAAATAACTATATGCTGCTTACATATTGGCAACTCAATATCAAAGGTCAAGCAACTAACCATGTTCACAATAAATATTAGGCAAAAAGAACTGCCAATGTTCATGAACATTTTAATATAGTAATCTAAGTATGTGGCCTGCTTTAGACTTGTAGAACTTTTAAAAGCAAGTTTTCTAACTAAAGAGAAATTTAGTTATAAAAGAAGTATAAATGGTACAAAATTGTTTTCCAATGTCCATTTAACTTAAGTTACTTTGAGAGCATTTGATTCGTTTTGAGGCAATACAGGCACAAATTATATCACAGATAAACATTACCAAGGAACAATTCCAGTTTGGTTTGCCTAAATGTTTTGAAGTAATACCTTACTATAACTATCAAAGGATGGAATAGCAAAACACAATGTAGATCTTTTCAGAAGTTTAAGCAGTTAAAATAGATAACCTATCTCAGAATTTAATGCCATAGATCTTTTAATCTATCATGTTTTGCTCTTCTATTCTTCTTCATGTATCTCCATTTCAGGCAGACTTCTCTGGGAAACACAGAAGCATGCAGTTATTGCATACAGAAACATTAACATGAAGTTACTGCACATAGAAATACATACACATGGATACACACAAGTCCTATTGCAGAGTTCCCAAAGTCATTTTCCTTTCCTTTCAAAGTGACCTTTTACTTTTTAAATGCTGCTGGTTAGCAGAATATCCAAACCCACAGGCCAATATACATGAGAGCATGAAATAAAATGGACATAATGGGTCCTATGTGAATAACATCCAGTGGAGTATGAATGAATGAATCTTTTTTGTAATGATTTTTGTAATTATAATGATCAAAATAAATCCAAATTCTATAGGCCAAGAAGGCTACCTGCTATATTTAGCAACAATCACTCTAGTAACATCTATAACATAAATTGTACATGAAATGCAGATCTTTAAACAGTTACTATACCAGAACTTGACTGGTGCTCAGATGGCAGATGGCAAACTGATGTGAAATGATGTGGATCAGATAGAATAGGAAAGAGAATGAGCTGAATGTGAGAGACAGAAGAAAGAGATTGATTATTAAATATTAGAGAAAGCATCCATCACTAACATTGAGCATGACAATAATGGAATAAAAGACAGGCATTCTTATAATCATCTATGTTTTCAATCCCTCCTCAAAACAAAAACAAAAACAAGAAAACTACTCACCATTTATTAGATCATTAGTAGCATGTGACACTCTTTTCCCCATTATCTCTTTCGTTCTCAAGAATAAAATCATCTCCACTAATTACAAGAAAGTGTTTTCCAAAGAAGAGACAAGCTTTGGAAGGCACCTGGCTCTGAGAAGACTATACAATTTATCCTACACAGATGCTTTTCCAGAGACCATCAATTTCTTAAAGTGCACATGAACAGTTTCATTGTCAAAATTATGAGATGTAGGCTTGTTCTACCCAAAGTTGTCTTTGTTTTTATTTTTGTCTTGCAAAAGAACCCAAGCAAAATTGGACAGGATGACCTTGCATTGTTAAGAGAAAAGGATGTATACCCTAATGACATCAGAAACCTTTCCAGTGAGAAAAATAAACCACTTTCCAGGGGAACAGCATCATTTACAAATGGTCTTTGGGGCCAACAGATGGTGTGATGATTAAAGTGCTGGACTCCCACATGGCCAACCATGGTTCAAGTCTCAGACCTGGTGGCTCACTTTCTCCCTTTCTCTTTCGCTCTCTGTCTCTCTGTGGCCAAACTGAGAAATGATAATAATAAATAAAATTAAATAATTATTTAAAACATGATAAATAAAAAAATAAAATGGTCTCTCTATGGCAGTAACAATAGCCTTTATTTCCTTGTTTCCACCAAAACAAAATCTTATTTAAAAGTACCTAAAATTGAGTCAACTGTTCATTAACCCACAAACTGGTTGATTCTTCACCAGGCAATGGTTACTGGAAAACTTCGGCTTAATCTTTGATTCCTACATAAGTCTAATGTCAATAAGCACAGGATGCAAGTTTATTCCTTGGAAAGACCTTCTAACATTTGGCTGATACAAAAACGGCCAGAGTGCTACTTCTGGTTTTTTTTTTTTTTTTTTTGAGAGGTTTTTGCTATACGACCCATGCGCTCACCAGACAGACAGAGAGAGACAGAGAGACAGAAAGCGAGAAATCATCCCTCGGGGGGATGGCCACGCCGCAATCCCTTCTCCTCCATTCTCCTCTCGGGATCTTGGGCACGCATGCACATGCGCCTGGCGTGAGTTTAAGCCACTGGGTCCAGGATGCGAACCGCGGTCGACTACATGGAAGACCAGCGACATAGCCATTACACTAACTGCTGGTCCCCAGAGTGCTACTTCTGACACCTTCAGCTACAGATCTGAGAATAACTCCCATAGCTCTGCAGAATATTAATAGGCCTCTATAGAATCATGCTAATCTATAAATACAGGAATGCAGAAATCCTGAATAGACCAATTTTGTTAAGTAATTAAATGAAAATTTGTGAACAGAGATACCATTATCTTCAAAAGCTAGAATTTACATAGGCAAAGGATCCAAGCACATTAGCTAATATCATTCTACTTTTAATGCCCGTATGTGGGCTGACATTAGTATGGTCCTGAATCAAGTGACTCTTCCATTTTCCTCCATATAAAACTATCTGAAAATCTTATTTGAACTGGAATGTTCCATTTCCCCCCACTTCTCTCTCTCTCTCTCTCTCTCTCTCTCTATATATATATATATATATATATATATATATGTGTGTGTGTGTGTGTGTGTGTGTGTGTATATATATATATATATATATATATATATATATATATGTTAGATTTTTATATTTTAAATTTGATATAGGGCATATGCACTCATGAGAGAAAGAGAAAGAGAGAGAGAGAGAGAGAGAGAGAGAGAAAGCCACAAGGTCCAGAACTCGAACCAGAGTTGGCCATGTGGGAGTTCAACACCTTAACCACCACACCACATGCTGGCCCCCACTCCCATATTTTTAATATATTTTTCCCTTAAAAATACCTTATTGGAACCAGCAGTTGGTGTAATGGCTATGTCACTGGACTCCCATGGTTCAAGTCCTAGACCTGGTGGCTTAAACTCATGCCGGGCGCATGTGCGTGCGGGCCCAGGATCCCGAGAGGAGAATGGAGGAGAAGGGATTGCAGCATGGCTATTACCCCTGAGGGGTGATTTCTCGCTTTCTGTCTCTCTGTCTCTCTCTGCCTTTCTGGCAAGCACATGTGCTCTATAGCACCCCCGCCCTCCCCCCCAAAAAAAGACCTTATTGATTTGTTTCTTAAAATAACTGTAGATTATAGAACTACAGGGTTACAGTACTTGCAAAGATAGTGAAAGTTATTCAGTAACAAATCATTGTTTGAATGAGAAGGTCTTAAAAATATCAGTTTATTCATCCAACTTCATCTAGGACAAAATGACGGCAAGAAAAGTTTTCCACTTCCTATTAGCAGGCCCAGAAAAGAACATTCACTCTACTAGGAATATATTCTAGATTCTTCTGTGACGTTTTAAACCATTCTTCCTGAAGACAGACTCAGGTTCTGAGAAGTCTCGGGACGGCCTGCCTGGCACAGAGCGGGTACACCTAGGTTTGGAGTAGCCAGGCCTGAGTCAGTCCGTTTCTCTTTTGTACAACAGACTAGGATGTGACACCCAGGCAAGGAACCATGGCGCTCTGAGCCTCTCTTTCTCCATCTGTAAAATGTGGAATTAGCTCTTTCTCAGACGTGATGTGACTATTAAAAAAATAATAATAAAAGGCTATTAATGCTATTAGTTATGTGAAAATAAAAACAGGCATGAAAGAAATCTTCTTTCCTTTTGCTTTTCTCTCACTCAAAGCCATTCATCTGGCTGCCTCCTAGGGGGAGGAAAAAAGGAAACCAGATCCACCTTAATAAAGGTCAAGACATTTCTACCATTGAAGGTAAAAGTAGAGGAAATCAGCCCAAGCAGTAATTACTAAAATAAAGGCTAAGGCTGGCTCAGAGCACAGTGATTAAAAGAGCTGGATCCCACACAGCTGATCAGAATTCGAATCCCAGCCCCAGTGGTTTGAAAAATACACCAGGCACATGTGTGTGCATGCCTCACGTCTCAGTAGGATGGAGAATGGAGGAAAAGGGATTGTGGAATGACCATGTCCCATTATAGGGTGCTTTCTCCCTTTTGCTTTTCATTTCCATGTTTCTCTCTGGAAAGCATACACACTCTCTGGCAATAAAAAAAAGAAATAAGGCAAATACTGTGTTCACAAAGAGGAATTTCCCATCATGATGGTCAAACATATTTACTTCCATTCTCCACTACTTTAAAGATGCCCATGGTGTATCAGTTACTAACTAGCGAGTCAAATACAAAACAGTACTCATAACACGATACCATGAAATACATGTATTGATTTGTGTGCAGAAAAAAAAAAAATGGAAGGACAAATACCAAAATGCTTTCAACAGCTCGTTTTGGATTTTGTCAGGGTGATCTTAACTTGTTGTTTGTTCCTTACCTGCATTTTTTTTTCTAAGATGTCATGAAGCATGCTCATTACCAATCTACACATTAGAAGAAGCTACTTAGAGGAGATCCTCTCCTCCCAAAGGTGAAGATTTACTCACATCGTTATGCATGTATCACAAGGCAATCCGGTGCTGTTCTGAAATGAAGTGCGGGTGTGTTCTAAGCAACTTTTTCTCTCATTTGACTGAGTTTTCCTGTGTGCCTTTGAACATTCTGCTCTTCTCAGAAACACAACCCCAGTAACTCCATACCTTGCAAATCAGCTCCAGAGTGTCCCGTGCGGTGTCACCTGGCCGGACAACTGTCAGGGCTGGCTGATTATTGGGCAAACAGAACCAGGACGGAGTGAAATACTCGTGGACCCAAATGTCACAGTCAGGATTGTGCTGGTGGACACTAGGTAAGACCACTTCCTTCTCCCTCTGTAATACAAAATAAAGTGAGCAGAACAGTAGTTGTTGATGGCTAATGACCTCAGAACTCCAGACTGCACAGAAGGATGATCTGTTTTTATGGAAGTGGGCAGAGGTGGTGGCAGTGGTTGGAGGGAGAACTCTTGTAGGAAGAGAAACTATTGAGGAAACAGCTTTTTAATGAGAGTAAGGTGGGAAGATTCTCGACCTCAGATATGAGGCAGGCTCCATACCCAGCACACAGCATCTACAGATGGCCATAGCATGAATGAGTTGAAACCGGGAAAAAACAAGAAATGGGTCACCCATTCAGTTCACCTTTATCACTCTTATTTCTTCCCCAAACCCACTGGAAATTTTAAGCAGCGAATTCCAACAGCAAGACTCTCTGCCTTATGAAATTTATACTTCAATGGAGGAGTCCGACCCGGCGAGGCCCCAGGATCAGTCTGAGCCCACCCCCCCCCCCCCCCCCCGACCTTTGAGCTCCACTTCCGGTCAGATCAACATGCTGGCAAGGCCACTGTTGTGCACACCCTGACCTTGGAACAAAGCTTGGGTCAATTAGCATGTCAGCAATGCTGTTTGCTATTTGCTCCAGAAAACTGGTAGCCTTGCTGGGAAGCGACCCCCCTCTGACTCCCCAATTTACTACTATAAAAGAATTGCATAGCTCTCTTATACATCCTGAGTATATGATAAAATTTTCCAGCAACTCCCCGACCACTCCCCTTTGCTATAATCACCTACTATTAATTACAATGCTTTATCTCCATGGTCACAGTAGAGGGTGGGCTGAAGTTCTATCTAGGTGGAAATGGTGTTGACCTTTGGAAGGCCCTTCAAAATACATTTAAGGTAAACTTAATCCTTTCTTTATGTAAAATAGGATTAGGCCAAAACTGGCCCAGGACCACCCCCCCCCCCCCCCGCCCTCACCAAGAGAAATAGATAAATATTTTAGGACTCCTCAAATCAAGTTTTAGATCCCTATAAAACTATGTAAGTATCATTCTTTATTAAGATCCATAAGAACTAATATCTATTCTTGAGATTTTCTTTTCTCAGAGTCATTCCTAGTAATCACAAGATGGCTGCTGCACCACTGCTTACGGGAACCACCTTCCCTAAACTGCATTCTATGGAGACCCACCTACAATTGAGGAAATGCACGAGACCCACCCTTAATCCAACCCTGAATAGAATCTATGTTTCCTTTTGTTAAAAACTTTATGAGCTGATAATTGAAACAAGTAGCCCCTCTCCCTTTATTTGCATGTATCACATTTTCAATAAAAAAGCAGGATGATTCCTAGCAGTTGTCACTCCTCAGAGAGCGATCTTTGAGGAGTGTCCGATCTTTGAGGAGTGTCCAGCATAGGACGTGCGTGCAAAGGCTCCGAGACCTCTGTCTTCTGTTCACCTGCGCCGCCTCCGTCGAGATAACCCACCCACGCCGAGGCTGGTCCCTGGCACTTCAAAGCAACAATCAGGCCACAAGGAAATTTCTTTCAAAAAGATAATGTCCTAGCACTACATATTTATAGGTTGCATCACTGGGCCTCTAGCACAACTCTGGAAGAGAGACAGCTCTATTTCCCAGATGACATTCGAAGAGCTTCACAGATGAGCCTGACGGCCTGAGGCAGCCAAAGCAAGTGTCCTTAGGCTGCGGCCGGCCCTCCGTCCTCTATGTCACTCTGCCTGAGGGTCAGGGAAGAGCACAGAGTGTGTACACGTGGGAGAAGAGTCACTGTCCTCATTCAGCAGCTGATGTCAAACCAAAGCAAACTGAACAGTGGAAGCAGAAAACATCCTACAGACTGATGAACTGGGAGCACCAGTGGAAAAATCAAGGAAAAAACTGTTAGATTTCAGTCATGTAAAGTATTATCAATGTGCAATATGTGCTATGTTAATATGCCTTGGTTATTGGTTATTGTTTTATACGGACACTGGTTCGCAACTCTTACAGAGTACCAAGAACAAAGTATCAGCAAATTACAAGAAGAAACAAATTTTCAAACGAAGACAGAAATGTGGTAACATAACAATTTCCATACATAAAAAGATTGGGATCCAAGAATAGGGGAAATGATTTAGTAAAAGCCACTAAACTAAACCCAATTGCAGAAGATAATTTCAACCTTGCCTTTGAACAGTATTGCTTTCATAGATAAGTTGGACCCTGGGGAAAAAAATCGTCAAACAGCAATCAACTTGTCTAAATCCCATTAACTCTAATTAGAATCTTCTGACTCTGTCCTGATGTACCACATTAAATAAGGCCCCTTAGCATTGGATCAAGTCCTGCCTCTAATAACCTGCTCTTTAAGAAAAGACATTTTAGCCAGGAAGTAGAATAAGGAAGTATGGAAAAAAGAAAGCCCCAAACTAAGAAATCCAATGGGAAACATGTGCAGTTTCCAGGCCCGTTTGCCAGCAAGAACACCCGAAAATAAAAGAATACCAATGATGGTAACGGATGAATTGGCAGGAGCCGGACAGTGACACAATGTTCAATGCAATGCTCTGCGAGGCTGAGCCACATGGAAAAGTTCAGGACTCATGTCTGGAGACCTCTCTGAGTACAAAAGGCATGCAAGCATCCACAATCCACAAACAGCTGAGGCTCGGGGTAGATCGCACCATCAAGACTCTGACGGAGGTGCTATCTCTCTGTTTCTCTCTCTCTCCATCTCTCACTTGTGGAAGAAATATATAAATAAACCTTAAAAATAAGATGCACTGGCCACCTTCTGAAATGACCAAGTTAACATGAAAAGCTATGCTGAAATTGCACATTGGTAGAACAATTTAATTTCATCAAATTTCATAAGAGACAGGTGCTCAAAGGGAGTGCCATGGGTGGGTATTTTGAAGGACAGCTTCAAGAATAACATAATCCATCAGTAGTTCAGGTACAATGAAGAAAAACGCCTTCCACTCTTCCATTTCCTCCTCCGATAGCCAGAACACCCCACTGCACTCTGGTGTCCAAGCCTCAGCTCTCTGTGCAAAACAGCACTAACCACTGCTGACCAACACTGCTTAGCTGCACGGCCACTGACAGCTGGATTCTGTCATCCTGGTTCTAAGTCTGAGAACCAAAGGATCATACCAAGGCCACATTATCAACATTTGAATTCCCCAAACAAAGAGGCTGCTGGTATATCACTATCAGGGTCTTGAAAACAAGGGCTATCGATTTATTTACAGGCTGAAGAAAATGCCCAAGAGAGAAAAAAATCAATATCTTTATGGGTTTTCAATCAAAGCAGTTTGAAAGCCCCTATTAAATCCAAGCATAAGATTGAACCAAGTCTGTGAATCTTTAAATTGAATAGTTGACTTAGGAGACAAATGCATTTTTCTCTTTTTAAGAAACACACTATCAGAACAGTCCTTTGAAATTAATGGGAGCAAAACAGCAGGTATGGGCACAGAGGGACGCTGATAAGAACTAAGTTCTGGGAAGTAGAGGAAGTATATAAAAAGGAATTCGCAGTGGCATAAAATATTCAGTGACTCAGAACCCAAGTTTTCCCTTATATTCTAGTTGGAAACTACACATCAAATGGAAAATGTTATGGCAGCAGAAAGATGTCCTTATTATCACCAAGTTTTCTACACAAAATGAGTTTCCATCTCTTACTGACCTATTACATAACTGTAAAAAACTGATCATTTTGTTTTTTATACCGAGCCTACCTAATTTTAGTATTGCAAGAAACCACTGTGTGTGTACATGTTGATGCGTCTGTGGTGAGCTTAGAAAAAGAACACGTGTTTATTTTTACCTTGCCATCTGGAACAATGTCATCAAATATTCCCTCTAAAGATTTCTTTACAGCGTCAGTTCCTTCTCCAAACACCTGCATATACAAAAGGATCATTTAAAAAAGAAATCTGGGCAAGGGGACTAATAAACCATGAAAGAGGATGGAAAATGGAGATGGCTATGAGAAAACATTTTAGACGTTTTCAGCTACTCCTACATCAAATTCTAAAGCAGGTAAAATAATTTCTGGAAGCATGATAAAAATCATGTCCCTGTAGCTGAACCACTTCCCATATCTTTGTGAATACAAAAAAAAAAAAGAAAAAAAAAAGTTTGCCTTTAGGTCTGAATAATTCAGCTAAATTTAAAGAAAGCATTATAAATTTTAAAAAGTAATGAACTAGATTTATTCACAACAGAGAATTCCTCCAACAGCTGATCATATACTTACAGATAATAATCAGCTTGTTTTACAATACTTTCTTAGTAGAACTTAAGAAAATATTATTGTAAAACAGAAATTTGTCTTTTTTTAATGTAATGAATCCTGACTTAAAGATAAGAAGAAACACTATCTTTGTTAAAGAGTAAATAAAATCCTAGCTAAATCATAGGGTACTAATGCCACTAAGTACTCAATACCCAAACCCAGGGACACCAGGAACTGTATACAGTGGTTCTAAAACCACTGTCATGATAATGGTCAGGATTAAGAAAAAGCCTCTCCCCCAGTGTGAATGAAATATATAGACACATACAATTTTTTTATATTTCAAAGTACTGCAATGGGTAAATGTCTATTTGTATATTCATGGGTAAGCAAAAGTTTTTTTAAACAAACATTTTCTTTAAGAAAGAACTATAAGAATTGTTCATAAAATATTCCATTATCCTTCTAGTTAAAAAAAAAGTTAAAACAAACTCATTTACATTCAGTCATATATCGGGTCATCAGAAAAGTCATGATGCCTATTTGCATAGAAAAATACATCATGACTTTTCAGACAGCTCAATATTTCACAAGGAATAGACTGTAACATACCCTGGTACCAGTCAGGTAGAAATGAAGAGTTTTGCACAGTTCCAACTACAAATAGTAGTTGGATAATAGTCCCAATTATAGTGATAACGTGAGTCATCTATAATGACTGGGGACACATACAAAACAACATCACCACCTCCCAAAAGAAGGGGAGAAGCTCATCTCTAATGCCCTCCTTTCACAGTTCTAACAGAATCATCAAGTCTCTTAGATGATTTTTCTGATGAAATACTGACTTCCCTCCAAACAGTTTCTTCTTTGATTTTACCTAAAAGCAAAACCCATGTTAGCAAATTTGAGGTTTTATCTTCCCAAAGATCATAGAACAAATAGCTTTAGTGCTCAGTCTCACACTCTTTCATCATTTGTTCATCTGGTCTCCTCCAGAAACATAGAGAAATGCCATGTTTAAAAGTTGAGCAGAGAGACCAGCAGATGGTGTAGTGGTTACGTTCCTGGACTCCCACATGGCCGACCACAGTCTGAGTCCCAGACCTACTAGCTTGAAACTCATGCTGGGTGCATGTGCATGCATGCCTAAAATCCTGAGAGAATGGAGGAGAAGAGATTGTGGTGTGGCCATCCCCCCTGGAGGTGATTTCTTCCTTTATGTCTATCTCTATCTCTCTGGTGAACACATGCACCCAATAGCAAAAATCTCTCTTTACAAAAAAAAAAAAAAAAAAAAAAAAAAAAAAAATTGAGCAGAGGCTGGTCCCTGGCCTGGTGGTTATGGTGGTGAGATCCCAATTGCACAGCTCCAGTCCCAGACCCAAAGGCTGGAAAAGCATGCCAGACACATGTCTGTGCTGCCCCAAATCCCAACAGGATGGAGAAATGGAGGAGAAGTAACGGAGGGTGTTCTCTCTCTCTCACATGTGTTTTCTGGCAAAAATTAAATAAATAAAAGGTGTACACGTTGGTCAGCTAAAGGACTCAATAACTCAATACTTCAGCTTTCAGGAAAGGCTTTTTTTTTTTTTTTTTTTTAAGAAAAAAAAAAAAAAAAAAGCACCAGGTCCAGCACTAGAACTGTGGTCAGACATGTGGGATGTGGGAGTCCCATGCCTTAACCACAATGACACCTGCTGGCCCCAGAATTAATGACTTTTTAAAGCTTAACTTCTTAAGTAAAGGCTAGAATTGTCAGAGAAAATAAGAAGGGATCCTTCTACCAAGTCAGTATCGTCTCACTACGTGTAAGGGAACAGCATAAATAGGAAACGTGGCAATCCTACCCATGACCTCCAAAATGCTCCAGGCCTGGCCTTCCAGCCTCTGTGGAGCCCATGAATTGCATGTTTCCTTTCTTCCAAAAAGACTACAGATGCTCAAGTTCCTTTGGTGCCTGAATCTAAAGGAGCAGTTCTAGAGCTACTTGTTTCGCAAAGGCAAAGGGGAAGGATGAGAAGAGCAATGGAGAGTGGGTTTCCTGGAAGTGACGTGACCAGGAGAGGAGCCTGACTAGTAAAGGAGTAAAATCAAGGGAAGAACAAAGCCATGGAACATGCTTAGCAGAGATTCCACACTGTACGCTCTAGACCGTGCTATTCATGACGGCCTGAGAGCCCCCTCCAGCCTTCATACCTGAGCAAAAGGCAGCCGTGGTGGGGAGTGCGAGCGTGCTCAGACGCCTGTAGGCAGAGGAACTGCCTATTTAAGGTCAACTCTCAAAGTCAAGGGCAAATTAAAAATCAGATTTCCCTGGAGACAGCCTTTGATTCGGCTCCAGTAGCTACTTATGAAGTTTCAGCGATCAGGTACCCACTTGGCGTCATCTGCAAGCTCTGCTTTCTTGTGAAGATGCAGGAGGAACTGCACTTTTGGGAGATCCATAATTAATCAAGGTTTGGAAAGGATGCAGGTGGGAGACTGGAGCTTGACGATAGACTGATAGCAGGGGTCAATGGTATGGGTATACATTATCTATTAAAAGTGTCTAGTGCCACTAACTCCTTTGTGTCACCTACTCAAGTTTAAAAACAGTGTCGAAGCTGGCAGATGATATGGTGGTTAAGGGCACTGGACTCCCACATGGCTGACCTTGGTTCAAATCCTGGACCTGGCAGCTAGGTTTCTCACTTTCCTTCTCTCTCTCTCCCTTTCTCTTGCTCTGCCCCTCTCTGGTTAAGTTAAAATAAATAAATGAATAAATAAATGAAGTTAAATAAAATAATAATAAAAAAACACAGTGTCAAGAAAGGAACACACACACATCAAATTGAAGAGGCTACACAAGCAATCTGAGCAGACTCCCTTCCACTCCGTAACCCACCTGGTTGATGCTTGGGCGTCCCTGTTTCTTCTTGGAGGTAGTGTCCAGACCCCAAAGAGAAGAAAACCTGCTCCTTCTCTTGCTTGCGGATCTGGACATGGCCTGAGTACGTCTTCTCACTCCCGTTTCACCAGTACGCGCTGCCACCTGAGGATGGCAAGGATAAGCACCAATGAGAGATATGTCAGGACAGGGCCATGGCCTGTTCCTCAAGCTCTCCCCAAGTCCCACCCCTCCCCTATCCTGGCCAACACTAACCGGAGACTCAGACACAATGGGACTCTGAGCGCCCTTCACTGGTACACGGGGCAATAACAGGTCAACAGACTTAATCACTGTTCGAAATCATCAGGAAAAAATACATAAAATAGTAAGAAAATGTATACGTGATATTTTTCAAAGATTAGATGCCCTTCCTGTCCCAGGCTTGAACTACGGCATAAAATTAACCATGCTTTCTTGAGATTCTCCATCAAATGCAACAGAGTTCTTTCTGTACTCTAATAAAAAATGGTGCCTAGGGACCAGCAGTTAGCGTAATGGCTATGTCGCTGGACTCCCACGTAGTCGACCGCGGTTCGAGTCCCGGACCCGGTGGCTTGAACTCACGCCGGGCGCGTGTGCGTGCGTGCCCAAGATCCCGAGAGGAGAATGGAGGAGAAGGGATTGCGGCGTGGCCATCCCCCCTGGGGGGTGATTTCCTGCTTTCTATCTCTCTGTCTCTCTCTGTCTGTCTGGCGAGCGCACGCGCCCTATAGCAAAAACCTCTCCAAAAAAAGAAAAAAAAGAAAAAAAAAAAAAATGGTGCCTTGGCATCACCCAGTATAATGAGAAAACAGCCAGCTTTGGTTCTTGGGATTCTGCATCAAAACCAAAATTATCAAAATCTTTTCTTAACTTTTCTCAAAATATGTAAAGTCACTTTCCTTATTAGGACAAGATCATTGTCCCTCAATGTCCATTTTCTCTTCGACCTCAGTCAGAGAAACCCAAAATGAAGCCAAGCACCCGGCCACTAAGTCAAACTTGGCTTGTTGTCCTAGCACCAGGCTTTTGACTAAATGCTGGTCGATAGGATCTGAGTAGGAAACCTATTTGCCATTTCTAGAAATTGTCCTTCAGGGGAGAGTGCGATTCAGTATCCAAGGCTTTCTTTCTTCGGGATAACAGGAAGGGCAGCATCTAAGGTCTAAGGTGTTGCTTTTCAAGAAAGGCAGAACAATAAGACACAAAGAACCGGGACACTGAAGAGGGTGAAGCCATCTTACCAGACTTACCTACTGACATGTCCTATGTTTAGGTGAATGGAGACTAAACTTTGTATCTTTTTAAAAAAATGTTAACTGAGGGCCAGTGGTGTAGTGGTTAAAGTGCTGGACTCCCTCACCGTCAAGTCCTGGACCCAGCATCTTGAAAATCACACCAGCACATGTGCATGCATGTCTAAAATCTCAGGAAGAGAAGGGATTGTGACGTGGCCATCCCCCCCAGGGGGTGATTTCTCACTTTCTCTCTCACTGTCTCTATCTCTCTCTGGCAAGCACACGAGTACATGTGACCTATGGCAAAAAAAAAAAATTTAAAAAAGAAGAAAAAGAAAGCTAAACTGTTGAAATATTTGCAAGATAACAGCAACCCAAGGAAATATTTTAAAAGGGAACACTCTAAAGTTAAATTTGCCACTGTGATCATTGCTCAAGCAGAACTTTTACAAGAACCCCATAAAGTCCTCGGAGGCAGAACAATTCATGCTTGAACTTCAGTCTATAGGGTGTAAGCTAAGTCCCAGGAACTTCAGGGACTTCTGCCAGAAGGTCTCAATGGGCCACCCACTGCTCTCCTTTGAAAAAAGGGTGTGGCAGGAGGTATAACAAGTCAGACTGGCCATGAAACTTCCCAGCCCACTCTTTGTTGCCGGAGGTGAATGTCTTGGAACCCAGTTGTCACAGATTCCCACAAGGCAACTCCCAACATGACAGATGCCAGCTGGCAACAGTCTGGGTTAGGAAACCTGTTGAGCAACCTAAGAGGCCTCCCCAGTGGTCAGCGTGAGGCTTAGGAGGACACCTCTATGAAGTTTAACATGCTGACAGTATGCATACCACAGAAGCCCCATAAATACATTGGCAAGGACCCCTCAAATACATTTTAAAAGGAAGCAAAACCGTTGCTAAGTGTTAGGGAGAAGGCTTTTCTCCTAAATGAAAATAAGATGAGGGGGCTGGACGATCTTACATTTTCTCTGTTTAGCACATAAAAAAACCCACATCAGGGTAGAGAAAGATGTAGTGCCCGAGACAATGGAGGGAATTCTTTTTTTCAGATTTGCCAGAAAGTGCATGCACTTGCCAGAGAGAGGAGACACAGAGAGATGAAAAGTGAGAAGCACTCCCCCCATGGGGCATGGTTATGCCACAATTCCATCTCCTCCTTCTCCCTACTTTGAGGAATTGGGGCACACAGGCATACATGCCCCAGTGCCTGGCATGTTTTTCCAGTTACTGGGTTCAGGACCTGAACTGTGTGGTTGACCACATGGAATCTGCTGCCTTAACCATCATGCCACTGGCCCCCAAGAGGAAACTTCTGTAAGAACAATCTTAACCTGTCATTGTAAATAAGCTATGGGGAACAAAAGCACAAAACAAAAGGCACCATTTAACAGGTTAAATATTTCTCTTGTTTATTTTCATCACTTTCTGAATTAAAGGTAAACAAAGGTTGTAAGAAAATTAATTTATAATGTGCTGACACACATATATTCACGTGACTATTTACACACTAAATAAATTATGTTGGATATTAAAATTCTAGAGAAAAATGAGTTCATTTGGTTTCTTTTCTTTTTTTTTTTTTTTTTTTTTTACAAGAGAGAGAAGCAGAGATAGGCGGAAAGACAGAAAATGAGACATCACACACACACTCCCCCTGTGGGGATAGCCACACCACAATCCCTTCTCCTCCACTCTCCCCTCAGGATTTTGGGCATGCACACACACGTGACTGGCACGAGTTTAAGCAGCCAAGTCTGGGACTTGAACCACGGTAGACTATGTGGGAGTCCAGAGACATAACCGTTACACTGGCCCTTGGTTTCATGTTTATAAATAAAAATACAGCCATAAATAGGGATACATATAAGCAGGATCCACAGAAAATTCATGAAAAATATGTATTACAAAAAACTATGGGTGGATTCTTTTTTTTATTTTTGCACCAAAATAAACTGGTACTTTAATCCCATTTTTGCACAAACTTTCTAAAGTAGCCTGATACACATACACATAGCTGCCATATATATTGGCCGGTATGTATCACTGCTTCCTTCATAACACATTTCAATATCTGTACTTACAGTGTTTACTTAATAAACTACAACCCAAATGACAAGGATATAGCTGACACCTGACAGGTGCTTGCATATATTTTTTGACTGAATAAATAAATAAATACCAATAAAGCCAAAAGCAGAGATCCATCATAACACAGCAAAGACAATAATTAAACAGTAAACTCTTCAGTTTACAATTTCAAGGAGGGAAAAAAAGGGGGGCATGAAAGGGAAATCCATATTATCATGAATATGCTCAGTTATCAACTGCCTAGTTAGCTCAGTCTGTTTAACAGACACTTTATTTAAGGTCCTTAGAGTAACTCTTCTTAAGTGTTTGAGGCCTCGTGAGCTGCAAAAGTAACCACTGCCCCAAGACAACAGTGACTCAGGATGAGTAAAGGGATTTAGGAAAAAAGACTGGCAGGAAAACTCCTGGACAAGAGCTCAAGAGTTTCTCCATGATCTTTGCCCAGACAATGCTTCCCTTTGTGAGGGGAACCTGATTACTCTATCATTCTGCTCATCTGTGCAAACAAGAACAATGATAAGCTTCTTTCAGGAAGTCCAGCGGGGACCCTTCAGTTAATGACTGCGAATCACTCAGCATCCTGGGAAGCTTGGAGTGAATATGACTTCAGCTGCAGCTCACATGGCCTCCCCTCCTTGCTACCCACACACCTCCTACCCCAGTTCCCCCACTTAAAAAGAAAAAAGAAATTCTGGACAAAGGCTAACTTGAAGAACATTTCAACTCCAAAGAGGTTAAAAAAAAAAAAAAAAAAAAAAAAACTTTAGGGTCAAATGACAAAGAGAAGAGGGAAAAAATAAGTGTCCAATAAGTTAGACAGCAAATTGCCTGCCCCGGACCTTCCAGGGAAGGTAGAACAGCTAACAGGAGCAAGCACCCAACAGGCTCGCCTAACTTGTTCTGTCTGAAATAAAACTCTTCACAGAAAAGATAAGTTTACAAGGACATATAAATACCCAGATTTGCATCACTGAAGCAGCTAGTAAAAGAAATAGAGAGAAGAGAGAGAGAGAGAGAAACGCAAAACAAATAACAAAAACAAAAACAAAAGACATAAAGGCACAGAGCGTTGAACATATGAACTGAAATAGTTTTTTAAAAATCACCGATGGCAAAAACTAAATGGTTGGCTAGCTACCCCAACCAGTCTTCAGCTATCCAGGTTAAGATAGCCTGCCACCAAAAGACGAGGACTCTCAAATCACAGACACTGCGAGAGAACAAATCGGAAGGTCCGAAGATAATTTATGGAAGAGCAACACAGTGGCTTTCACTAGCCCTTCTCAGAGAGGTGAGCTGCAATGGCTTTGAAGAAAATAATAAACATACACAACTTTAGGTAGAAAACAACATTATTTTCTCCCAAAGTAAAAGAAAAGAGCTATCTGACATTCTAACAAAGAGGTAAATAATGTCTGCAGAATAGGTTAGATAAGATTTGCCATAATATTAGTGTCCAGATCTAAAGAAACAGACCTAAATAAAGCCACGAATGGAAAACCGTTAGCAAGATTTATTCATCGCAGCACTTTGTCCCACCACTACTAAAAAAATAACACTTAATAGCTACATGGAGAGGTGGTAGCCAGGGAGACCAAGAGCTGAGCTGTAATTAGCAGAACAAATCAGGATGCCAGTTTTAATAACTCCAGAAATTGGTTTAAGACTTCTTTAAAAATGTAAATCTGCCCCTAATTATCTGAATGATGACGCTAATCTATTTATAAAGAATACAAACGCCTCTGACTGAATTACAGCTCTGAATTCAATTGAAGGGTACAGCTGACATAGCAAGACAAGAGCAGCACACTGAAGGTTTTCCAAAGCAGTTTCTGGAACCTGAGACTTAACATTTAATTCCATAGCAAATGCGCTAAGGTGCAAGAACATTGAAAGTGGGTGTCGACTTTGGTAGGCTAAAACCACGTTACTCACACAGCAATTTTTGAGAAGAAAAGAGCCAAAAGTACATAAAGCTCCTCGCAATTTAGCAAGTACATGAAATTGCAGATTACAAACACACAACACCACAATCTGCCACTCTGGAGGTCAGATGCAAGCTCCTTTTCCCTAGCAGTAGATATGTGCAGCTGGTGAATCGTGGACATTCTTGGCCTTGTTCTAGTGCATCAGGTATTTATAGCCATCAAAACAATGATAAAAGTACAGGGCAAAGGAGACCTCCATGAGATCTGTGTTAATGCGTGGGGTAAATGTGTGTGAGTGAGTGAGAGAGAAAAAACAAGAACTCATGTATGCACGAGAGAGAGAGGGGGCATTCTACTCACCGTTTCTGTAAGGTTAATATGGAAAAGATAGATTGTTTGAACATGTATTGTTCAAATCACAACACTGCCTCAGGGTGATGAGAACACTCAACAAACACGCTCTTCAGACAGTATCTGTCACATCTTTGCACAATAGTTTAGGCTCCATCAAGAGGGTTAGTTTAAGTAATCAATTTCAGGATAGATTCAAATGAAAATGTCCATCCATTGCAAAGTGCAGATACTTCACGAATCCATACACCACAGTAAATTAAAAAACACCAGAGAGATTCCTATCAAGTCCTGCTCAGAATAAAGCATCAAGATAAATATTTTTCAAAAATTCATTAGTTTCTACTCACCAGGGCATGAAAAGATGATACAGAAAAGATTCCAAGGCGGCCCATTGCCACTTTCGTTGGCCGGCTTGCAAAAGCAAGTAGCCTTTTGGGGTTTGGCAGCTCCCCACCCTGGAGACTAGCTAAATAACAGCGGAAACGAAATAGGTCCATTTGGAACTGTTCAAGATTTTGCTCCCAAACAAAGATCTGCAGAGGTGAAAGCATGGGAAAAGAAAAGGTAAGAAAAAGAGAAAAACAAACATTAACTACTTCATTTTATACAAGTCTTACAAATCTGTATGTTATAAAGATATTAATTATAATCCTAAGGGGTAAAAAACAGGTAGCCTAAGATTTTTAACAAAACCAAGAGCCTTCAAAAACCAAATAGAACATTAATTCATTCCCAAACGAAAATTATTTTAAAAACTATGCATGGGTTTCATAATATTTTACACCAAAATAAACTTGTACTTCAATTTCATTTTTCCCTCAAACTTTTTGAAACTTCCTACATGCTTTTTCTGCAAAGACTTACAGCCATAAATTCAGTATAATAAATTAAAAGTATATTATTCCTTGTTCCAGATCCTCCTATTATAGATTTCATGTTTGGAAGCATCAACTCCAAGACCTATGCACAAACCCAAGCCAGAAGTAAAAATGTAAGGACTTCTCACACCAAAGAACTATATGATTTACTAAGAGGCAGCTGTTTATACAATGACCAAGAGAAAAAGAAAAGTGAGGTGAGGCCGGCCCCATAGCACAACAGTTAGGGGTGCCAGATCCCACAGGGCCAACCACAGCCTGAATCCCAGTCCCTGCAGCTTGGAAGACATGCCAGGTGCATGTGCATGTGCATGTCCCAAATGCCAGCGGGATGAAGAAATGGAGGAAAAGGAAGTGCAGTGTGTTCAGGACCTCATGTCCCCATTGGAAAGTGTGTGCTTTCGCTCTCTCTTTCTTGTCCATCTCCTTGCTGAGTGCATACATCCTCTGGCAATTAAAAAAAAAAAAGTGAGGTGAACTAAAGGTCAGATGCGAGCAGACTGAGAGCTTCTGAGGAGAGGTGTGTGGTACAGACTACAGGATTGCAGTGGAAACCACTAGATGCTGGAAACCCAGACTCTGGAATGCACTGTTCTAATCACAGGGTATATCTGAGACAGACTCTCTTTATTCAAAGCGGCAAAATAGTACCTACACTTCCTGAGGCAGATGTGATGCTTAAACATGATAATGCAAGAATCAGCGCAGGATCTACAATAGAGCAAAAAGCTCAGCGATGTTGCTGACATTTCAGATAATGATTAAGGTGTTGAGTACCTTTTTTCTGTGACTTAAGGCAGAATAGCAGTGTGCACACATGTTCATAGCAGCATTATGAACAGTCAAAAGGTGGGGACAGCTCAGATATCCACCAAAGACGGTCAGATAAACAAACTGTGGTGTATACATACAACGGCATGCTACCCAGCTACGGTGCACTGGGATCACATTCCAAATATCATGCTAAGTGAAAGGAGCCAGACCCAAAAAGTCACGTATCTGCAATTCCTTTAGCATGAAACATGAAAAAAAGGCAAACCTATAAAGACAGAAGGCCAAAGGTAGGAGGGAACAATAGCTTAATGGGTATGGGATTTCCTTGCAGGGTGAATGAAAATGTTTCTGAACTAGACAGTGATGGTAATTGTATATTATTGTGAATATACTAAATGCCACTGAGCCCCAGCCAGAGCATGGTGATGGAGGCAGCTGTATCCCACATGGCTGACTATGTGGTTTGAGTCCTGGACCCGGCAGCTTAAAAACAAACCATGTGTATGTGCCAAAAATCCCAACGGGAGGGAGAAACAGAGAGACAGGATTGTGGTAAGACCATATACCATGGGGAGAGCATTGTGGGGTACTTTCTTTCTCTCTCCACCCCTTTGTTTCTCCAGTGAGTGTAGGCATTCTCTGGTAAGTCAAAAAAATAAGTAAGTAAAAATAAAATAATAAGTGCCTCCGAATTATTCACTTTAAAATGGTTGATTTTATGTCATGTGAATTTTGCCTTAATGCATCAGGTAATAAAGGGAAAGAATTGAGGGAGAGAAGTACGGAAGGCCACAGGCTGACCCATGTCATTGACTGTTCAACTATAAAGACAAAGTACCAAAGGATTTCCTGGTAGCTATCACTGACTCCAAAACAACGGAATAGAAGGCAAAAATGTCCTCTGTTTATTTTACCATCTTTCCATAGTATAAAATATACTTTAGCTCCTGCACTGTAATTATTTGTATGTATACTTTTAAAAATGCACTTTGCCTTTTCTAACCTTAGAATACTACATTTACTAAGGACTTAGAAATGTGTCCCCAGCATAGTTGAGCGCCATGTCTACCTGATAACATGGAGGAATAAAACTGAGGCATTTCTAGCCCCACAGATCCCCTAGAATAAATGGCTCACTATTGGTGGGAGTTAGGCTCCTCTATTAGATTTCTGTCTTTCATTTGATGCAATATTGTTCCCATTAGCTCGTAACAATCAACTGTGAACAAAGGGTGACAAAAACTGACAAGTCACAACAAGGAATTTAGCAGCCTGGATGACAGGCTGACGAGGAGATAACGACAGTCTTTCATGATTTCAAGGCAGCCAAAATACTTTAAAAACCTAACCATTCTGACCGGGTCTAAACATGGAAGAATGATTACCTGATCTAAAATCGTCTTCTTCTTCTTTGAGTCGGTGACTGAAGACAGTTGCATTTCCCCCATCTTCTTCATCTTCTCATCCATGTCAATCTTCTGTTCCAGTTTTTTAATTTCTGACTTCAGGAGTCGGAGCGTGTCCTCTTTGTGGTGGTGTCTTGCGACAGCAGCTGCACATGCAGAGTGGATGGCGGTGATCCAGTTCTCAAGCTCTGTCTGGCTGGTGGTCTGTAAGGGAGGGGGACAAGAGGAAGGCCTCTTAGGAAGTCAATAGAAATAAATTGTGCTCCAGAGTGAAAGTCTAGATACCCTGGGTAAGGCTAGCCTGGCCTCATTCTTCAGGGAACCTATTTCAAAAAGTAAGTTTCAGGTCAAACCATTGCTCTTCCCCAACTCCAAGGGCCTTCTGAATGAAGCTGCCATGTCTGTTGACCCATGGATTTACTGACCTCATTCTTCTGTACAGGATTCTCCTATAGGCAGCTTGGTTTGCAGTCAAGAAGGTTGCTGCTCAGTTTCCCAAGAAGATTGGTCAGTTACAAGGTGTGAGTGGGGCTAAGGGACATTTCTGGTCAAAGAAGACACAACAGTCCTGCTCCCAGTGAACTGCTGCAACTCCTGTCCAAAGGTCCTATTCCAGTCTACAGAGCAAGGACACCACTGGGCCTGAGGAAGTGGTCCAAGGCAGCCAGGAGAAATACTGACTCAGAGGATGCTGTGGGAGCACCCTAGGACAGCAGCCACCCCACAATCTGACAGGTGCTAAGAGTGACCTGTCTCAGAAGGCATTAAGGCAACTTCAGGTGACATCACCAATGGATGGGTGACCTCACAGAATTAGTGTTACTCGAGGTGTTTGTTTTTTGTTGTTGTTGTTGTTTTTTTTTAATTTCAGCTTTTGCTATAGGACACATGCATCTATTAGAGAAAGATAGAGGGAAAGTGAGAAATCAATGCCGGGAACCAGCAGTTAGCGTAATGGCTATGTTGCTGGACTCCCATGTAGTCGACCGCGGTTCACGTCCCAGACCCGGTGGCTTAAAAAACTCACACCGGGCGCGTGTGCGTGCGTGCCCAAGATCCCGAGAGGAGAGTGGAGAAGAAGGGATTGCGGCGTGACCATCCCCCCTGGGGGGTGATTTCTCGCTTTCTGTCTCTATGTCTCTCTCTGTCTGTCTGGCGAGCGCACGCGCCCTATAGAGAAAAACCTCTCAAAAAAAAAAAAAAAAAGAAATCAATGTCCATGTTGTAAACCCTTCTGCAGTCTCTCTTCAGGATTTTGGGCATGCACGCACATGCACCAGACATGATTTTCAAGCCACCAGGACTGGAACTCGAACTGCATAGTCAGCTGGGTGGGATCCAGCCATCTTAACCTCCACACCACCTCACCTGCTGGCCCTCAGACTCGGGTTGCTTTTAAGGGCACGTGTCAAAACAGTTTTGCAGACACAGCTCATGTGTAATAATTTCCTATTTATGATTCTTTAGAAATGTAGTCAATGAGTATTTATAAGTAAGGACTTGTTGGACCTTTCCCTAAAGCCCAGCTTAGTTTAATAAATGTTCAGAAACTAGCCTATGTCAGAAAATAGTCCGTTTAGTCACTACAGTACTAAGTAGCGACTGATACCATTCTCCGTGCACAGAAACACCACATTTTCCACTTTGGTGTATCCTCTCAGTTTTCTAGCTCATTGGAGTGATAGCTTACAGACAAAATTTTATTAACAGGCCCCCACCAGCATATGGCTCTATGCTGGCTAACAACTGAAACTTAGACCAGAGACTACCGTCAGTGTCTATGCTATTTCTGAATCTCATCAGTTTTGTTTGTCAAGTAAGAAACAGAATCAAATCTTTTAAAAGGTGTCTACTTACAAAGCCCCCTCACTTTGGACAAACAAAAATGATTTCTATTTAAGAAAAACATTTGTCAGTGGATACAGGAGATTCCAGTAGGCCAGGAACTCTCACATAAAAACAGCAGGGGCCAGGAAGTGGAGAAGTGGTCCACACGACTGTACCCACATGGAAGATGCCCTGGGTTTGCATTCTGGGACTTCCCCATCACATCCAGGCCAGCTGAGACTGGGGGGGGTGGGGGGTGGGGGGGGGGTGGGAGGGGCCCTGTATGTGTCTCCCGGTGTCTCTCTCTTGCTCACTCTCTCAGGAAATAAATGAATGAACTGGGGGGGGGGGGGGGGGGGCAGCAAGATATATCACTTAAGAATTACTGGATGAGCATGAGAGGAGAGAAAAGGAGATTAAAAACATTGAAAGTCACAGGTAAAAATGTGTAAGTTCAGGAAGTTAGGGGGCAAAAAGTGTTTATTAACTTTTAGGTTTTAAATTTGCTTCATATTTTTAATATTTAATCTTTTTATTGAAGGTCATCCTCCTATACTTTGTCCTTACATTTATGGAACAAAAACACAAAGTTCAAGATCATTCCAAATATAACGAAACCATCAAGCTTGCTCCTGCCCAGTAAACTGTTTGATCACTGGGTTTCTAAGTGCCTCAATAGGAGAGGGTATTTTGATATATGGGTTATTTTTTCCCTTTTTAAAAATAAGGGACAAAACAAGCTCAGATTAAAACAAATTTGTTTAAATAAAGGACTAGGAACTTAGAAAAATTCCAATATGAAAATACCAAGTATTGGCAAATACACGGAGTAACTAGAAATCTTATGCATTGCTGGCTGCTAGCTGGGGGTAAACCAGTTAACTGCTTTGGAAAGGCTTCTGACACAGCCTTGTGACCCAGAAAATGCACTCAGTATATAACAAGAATGCATTAATATGCTTACCAAAATATATACACCAGAATGTACAAAGCAGTACAATTGGTAATGGGCAAAACTGGAAATTACCCAAACATTGACCTACAGTAGAATGGATTACTATCTAGTATAAACTATCAATGAAGTATGAGGGACCTCCAAATTCCATAAGATATGCATGTTTGGGGGAAAAAAAAAAACAAAAACAAAAAACTAAGCATGGATTTCAAATTTTTTTTTGCACCAAAATAATCTTGTTCTTTAATTTTTTATGAATTGTCTGAAGTCCCCTAGTACTACATAACAATGAGAATGAAGGACCTATAACCTCATGCTGCCTTACAGATAAATTTCACACATATAACGTCAACGAAAGAAAGCCGGACATGCAAGAGTTGTACTGGGCCTACCCTCTGTGGCACAGTGCCTAAGGGAACCAGATCCCACATGAACAACCACAGTTCGAATCCTGGCCCTGGTGGATTGAAAAACATGCCAGATACATGGGCATGTGAGCCCAAAATCCCAACAGGATAAAGAAATGCAGGAGCCAGGATTGTGGCATGATCATACCCAACTGAGGGGTGCTTTAGCCCTCTCCCTCTCTTTAGCAAGCTCATGTATCCTCTGACAATTTTAAAAAAGGAAAGATTCTTTGAACATAAAGGAGTCTGTAGATACTCTTCTAATTCCAAGAAGAACCACAATCTGTTCTGTAGAACACTTTTGTCCTCTTTACTTAATGAAAGGAGACTCTGCTCACTCCTTGCCCTGTGAGGAGTTCACCCAAATTCAGACAAAGGAAACATGGTCCATTCCAGCATCAGAGAGTTTATATCGCCTCCCATTTAAGAGGTGGAAATGAAGAGAGTTGATACCAGTCGAAGTTACACAGCCTTCTAAAGGTGTATATTCAAGTTTGGCAAAGCAGCTATTCTGAAACTTTTTTTAAAGGACAGAAAGATGGTGGTTGCCAGAGATTGGGGGTCTGAAGCCATACAAAGTTGTGCAATAGGTCCAGAGTTTCAGCACTGAAAGATGAAAAAGAGTTCTGGAGATGGATGATGGTGATGGCTCCACAACACCGTGAATGTACTTAACGCCACCCAACTGCCCACTTAAAAATGGGTAAGATGGTAAACGTTATGCCATGTGGACTATGCCACAGGTACAAGAAAGAATTTAAAAATAAAACCAAAAGGAAGAAAAACACATATGAATCTCCAAAACCTAGATAGAAACATATATAGAACTGTGTGATGACAGCTCTATGAAAAATTTAGCTATAGGCCCTTTTAAACATTAAGTAAGCCTCAGCCCTCCAAACTCTTAAAACCTGTCAGTGGCTGAAGGCAGCTCCATTAGAGTGCAGTTTTGCTCCTGCTGTCTTGTCTAAATAAAACAGCGGTTCCTGCCATTCTCTATCATTAAGCCAAATCAATTTCTAAGAAGCACAATTGACTCAAATGAGCTTTTCGGCAAAGTTTGTCCTTTTGCAGTGGCACACGGGGAGTTCTGTGTTGGTGAGAGAAAGGGCAAATGCTTTTGCTCCCTGCTTTCAAAAGCTAGTTAAGTGAAGAAAAGTCTTAAAACAGTTCATGACAGCTCACAGGTTTAACAGTTCAGAGTTGATCACAGCAGACTACTAACTTCATAGAACATTTTCCAGCGTGGCCTCTCCAGGACTTAAATTCTGACATGCTAGAATAAGCTGTCCAAAGCCACTAACCCTGCATCGCCTTATTAAACCAGCCAAGTTTACTTAGTAACATCAGGTCTGGGAAAGGTCGCTTCATCAGAATCCAGTGGTCAACGAGGCAGTAGGACAGACCGCCCAATGGCACCCTCCTGACCTCCTCACTGCTCATCACCACCCATTAAACAAACAGCAGCAGACAGGTAGAGAGAGTGAATTTTGTGATTCCTCCTTTCCCTTCTGGGGATGCTATAAATACTGTATAAAGTTCAGTGAGGGGAAAAAGCAAAGCCCTTGCCAACAGAGGAATATAATCAGCAAAAAATGCATTTTGCATAAGAGCCCCTTTGAGGGCAGAGCGAAGATGAAGCTCGGGCTTCATTATGCATTTAAATAGGTCTAACTTCAATTACCCCACTACATGGAGGACACTCAGTGATTTCAGGTAATCAATGGTTTACGTGAGTCGCAGGAAGAGGGCAATTCATTTTAAACAAGAGAAAAACTAGAGAATATACGACAATCCAGGAAACTGAAATTTGGGATAATTTAGATTTAGAGAAGCAAAAGAATAATTGTAAAGGGAAGTAGGTCAAACTTCTATTTTCATTTTAAGAGGGAAAAAAAGTAATCAAGTTCCTGTTTTTAAGAGGCTAGAGAGGAATGAAGTTCCTGAGTGAATTCTTCAAAGACAGGTTCTATGTTTATGATATTTGAGAGTTTTATTTACATAAGCTGTAATCAAGCTATAATTATTAATATCTGTAAAGAGAACTTTTGTTTCTTTTTTATGATATAAAGAACATACACTTGCACTAGAGAGAAAGCATTCTGGGCAGCATTAAATCACGCTGCAATTGCTTTTCCCAGCCCTGCAGCTCCTCAGAATACTGGATGCCCACACAGGCATCCGGCATGTCCTCCAGGCCGATCCAGGATCTGAACCATGGTCGCACCATATGGCTTTCAGTCCTGCAGGGCACTGGTGTTAACCGCTGTGCCAGAGCAGCTGGGCCCGTAAAGAGACCTTAATGTGAGGTTGCCCCTCCCCAAACCGAGGAGGTCATGCAACTGTGTACTCTCCTCGTTCTCACCTCATCCCCCACCCACCCAAGGTGAAAAGTTCCAGACACTAGGAAGCCAGACACAGGAGAAACGGGAGCTGTCTGCGGCCTACAGGGTAAGAAGTGGAAGCCTGCAGGTGAATGGCAATGGCAGGATCATCTCAGGCAAAACAGAACAGCCCCTGAGAAAAGACCAGTAAAAGCCGCCAACTGGAATCCCTTAACAAAAGGCCACGTATGACTGGTCCACGCTATAAGAGCCTGCAGTAGCTGACAAGGTACCCACGTGCTATCCAAGCTATTTTGTGGTAACTCACACGTAAATATGGTAAGACAGTGAAGGGTCACCAGACTATTGATTAAAAAACCCCAGCAGGAAAGCCAGAGACCAAAACATGCGGCGGGGGAGGCTGGAATTAGGAGAAAAGATAGCCATGCAGTGCCTGAAGCAGAGAATGCTTCCTTAAAATCTATAGTACCCTCAGAGAGACAGAGGATCTGGAGCTAGAAACAAACCAAAAAAGCAACGGTTACAAAGAATAGGGAACAATGAAGGAGGAGGAGGAGAGGAGGGGAAGAAGAGGTTGAAGGGAAGGAAGAAGAAAGGAAGAAGTAAGGCCAGATAATGGAGTGGAGATAAGAGAAACTCTGCAAAGCAATCTACATGAGAAGGTTCCTGGTTCAAGTCTGGAGACCTCCCTGAGTACACTGGGTATGTGCATGCCTGTGATGTGGGGCTGGCTGAAGCTGGGGGTGTGGCTCATGGGGTCAACACCTTCTTGAGGATGCTGTGTGTCTGTTTCTCTCTCTTCCTCTTTTTCTTCTCTCACTCATGGAAGAAAGGAAAAGAGAGAGAGGAAGGAAGGAAGGAAGGAAGGAAGGAAGGAAGGAAGGAAGGATTTTTAAGTTATGAAAGGCAGGCTGGCTAGCCAGCTTTTTAGAAATTTTTCAAAATAGCCAAAATTAAACATTTTAATAGAAGGGAAATCACTATGAAGGATCAGACCAACTAGAACACAGTTAGTAGAAAAGGATTCTAAATGCTTCAAAAGAATAAATAAATAAATCATACACAAGAAAATAAAAAATGAGAATGTTATCAGAAAATAACTGAATAAAGTGGAAATTATTTGAAACCAAAATTCCAAATTGTTCAAACATCATTTAAATAAAAGGCAGAATGAAGGCATTTTCAAATATGTACCATGTGGTAAGAAGCTACTATGGGTTTTGAAATGAAAACAAGGAAGACTTGAGATCCAGGAACTGATCTGGGGTGGTAAAGGGAAATTCCAGAGTGACTGTAAGCACTGGACCTGGAGAGACACTATATGGTACCGGGACAGAGGGCCCAAAAGGTGGGATCACGGGAAAAGAATAGTACCGGCAATTTCCTAGTGCACCGGAGATTTAGAAAGTATCATTGCTCAGTAACCTGAAAAATAAGCAAAACGAGGCAAAAGGGGGAAAAGTCCATTATTAACTATAGAAAAACAAAACAAAACAAAAACCCAAGAAGTTGTCCAAGAAAAGAAATAAAATGATAGTATCCTACTCGACTCAGCAGCTAACACTGCTAGATGGCCATAACAACATAATAACAAGGACGGCTGATTTAGTCCTACATTTTAGTGTAACTACATAGTAAGATGAAGAAATGAGAATTTGTAAACAACACAGCTCAACAGTCATGTATCATAACAGAAAGTCAGCTGTTAATATCTAAAATTAATTAAGAAATAGCAATATAAGCACTGCATTATACATCTAGCATGTATACTTGTAACAGAAGTATAAGTTAGTGAAAAACAAGAGCAAATGCACACAAAGGAACAAAAGCACTGAGCTAAAATAGTTGACTCTGGGGGAAAATGGGGAAGAGAATTTAACCCTAAGTCTTTTCAACTAATTGAACTCTTTTAAACTGTGTATTCATATTGATTTAACACAATTTTTAAACAATATAGAAACGGAAGATGGATACTGTTAAATAACATGTTATCTGCAGGATACAGAAGAGTATTCATGTAGTATACTGTCATCTAGCGCAGCCATAATTATTCACATCGTACATCTAACATATCTGGGAGAAACCTGACACACCAAGGGTAAGGCATATAATATAATTTAATTTTCAGCCCTCTGTGTTCATTCCGCACTTCTCCACTAGTACAGGTTGAACAGCCCTTATCTGAAATGCTTGGGACCAGAAATGCTTCAAATTTCAGGTTTTCTTGGATTTGGGAATTACTTGCATATACGTAATTTACGTCCAGATACTTTGGGGATGGCCAAATCTAAAAGCAAATTTATCTTTGTTTCATATATACCTTACACATATAGTAGAAAGGTGACTTTATATAATATTTTTAATAATTTTATGCATAAAACAAAGTTTCTGCATATTGAATCACCAGGAAATGAAGGAGAATTTTCCATTCATGATATATGTTGGCACTCAAAGAGTTTCAGATTTGGGATTTTCAGATGAGGATGCTCAACCTATACCATTGTAAAAAGGAGACAACTGGAGCCCCACTCCAGCCCTGTACCGCTGCAGGTCCTGCAGGCTGGAGTGCTCTCCTTGAAATGTTTGAAGTCCCCCTCTAGCAGCTGGGAAGGACAGGGTCCAGGAGAGGCCCCTGTGCTCTTCCTTCCCTTCAGGAGCTCTAACCCTACATCCCACATGTGGTAGCATAACAATACCCTAAACTTTTGAGCATGAGTCTGTGGCTAGTAGGTTGCTCTGGTCAGCCTCTGTGACATTTCTGTCACTAGATTGCTTGAGGCTAGGCTAAAGAACTTAGCTACACGCTAAGTCAACACATAAACTAAGAAAGGGAAGGAAGACCTCACCTTCAGCTTGACAAATCTGTGTATAATGTAAAGTTAAGGGGGCTACGGGAACCAAGAGGCGGCACACTGGTCAAACGTGATGCTGTGTGAGGCAATTCCATATGAGACGCTTTGCAGTTCAAGTCTGGAAACCTCCCTGAATACACCAAGCACCCGTGTGGCCAGGATCCAGGGCTGGCTGAAGGCTAAGGGTGGATCACAGGATTAAGACAGTGTTGGAGGTGCTGTCTCTTTGTCTCTCTCCTCTTTCTCGTTTATGGAAGAAATAAATTAATCAACTTTTTTTTTTAAGCTACAGTCACGGACCCTAGCTCGTTTTTTTTTTTCTTTGAGAGGTTTTTTGCTATAGGGCGCATGCGCTCGCCAGACAGACAGAGAGACATAGAGACAGAAAGCAAGAAATCACCCCCCAGGGGGGATGGCCATGCCACAATCCCTTCTCCTCCATTCTCCTCTCGGGATCTTGGGCACGCACGCACACGCGCCCGGCGTGAGTTTTAAACCACCAGGTCCAGGACACGAACCGCGGTCAACTACGTGGGAGTCCAGCGACATAGCCATTATGCTAACTGCTGGTTCCCAAATTAATCAACTTTTTAAAAAAGAGGAATATATAGACATCGGGAAAGATATGATCCAAAATGATTTCAATATGTCCATTAAAAAGACGACACAAGCATAACATTTCAAACAGGTAAATTTAAGTTCTGCATTGGAGGTTTTTGAACAAAATCTAAGAAAGTAAGATTTAGAAGGCCCTGTTGGGTGAGAGTTGACACTGGGGCTTAAGATATCGCAAGCTCAGTATGAATCAGCAACGTGATGTGGCTTCTAGGAAGTTAGAGGAACTGCTACTAGGGCGGTGGAGGGAATGAGAGAGTAGCACCCCGCAGGCTGTACAGGGCGGACCACGCGGAGAACAGCATCCAAGTTCCAGGGCTTCCTTACAAATAAGAACAGCCATGGCTTGAAGGCAGGGCAGTCCACAGAGAAGATATGGCAGAAGGGGAATGGAGGCTGTTCTCTCCTGGAGAGAGGATAGGCAGAGGTGCACTATGGACACAAATGGAAAAACTGAAACTGCAGAAAGAACACCTCAACATGACAAGGACCTTTCTAGGACTTAGGGCTGGCTATCAGTACAGATGGTTGAAAAACTGGGAGCTCCCAATGGAGTGGGAGTGGCCAGGCAGTGGTCAGGCTGAGCAGCTGTCAGGATCTTACAGAGATGCCTCCCACCTTGACAGGGGGCTGGACTTTGGTCTAAGACATTAAATCTTTTCCAAGTCTTTTTATCAAGTCCACTTGATAGCGCATAATAAAAGATGATTTCCAAATAATTCCTTAACCTGGCTGCCCTTGTCCAGGGTATTTACCAATAACATTTCTCAAGTTTAACACTTAGAATCAGGTATGGCACTCCAAGATAGGTCTTCAGCTCCTCCTGAAACTAAAGACCTAAGACCTTTCAAAGTGAAGTCACACTCAATTTCTATAAAGATACTTACATAACAAAAACTAGTCTCTCTTTTTTTAAACTACTAAAATGGTAACTGTAACTTGCATTTGTTAAACATTTGTTATCTATCAGGCACTTAACTATATTACCATAGTCGATATTCAACTCACACTATTGTTTTTCATGATTTTTGCCATAAGGAACTTGCGGTCCCTGGAGAGAGACAGAGAGGGAAAGTGAGAAATGACCGCCCGCCCCCAGGGGGACCGCTGGCCACAATACCTTCTCTTCCATTCTCCTCTGGGATTTTGGGCACCCACATACATGCACCTGGCATGATTTTCAAGTTGCTGGGTCCAAGATTCAAACAGTGGTTTACCATGTAGGAGTCCAGGACCTTAACCACCATACCATCTGTTGGCCCTAATACTATTATTGATTTTAATCAATCTCTCTTTTTTTTTAAAGAATTATTATTTTTATTTATTTATTATTATTATTATTTTCACATGAGTTTTGCCAGAGAAAGACGTAGAGAGAAAGAGAGAGAGAGAGGGAGAGTGAGAAAGCAAGCCACCAGGTCCAGGACTCTAACCATGGTTGGCCATGTGGGAATTCCAGCGCCTTAACCACCACGCCACCTGCTGGTCCCAGATTTTAATCAATCTCTTTTTATGTGAATACAATGCCCTTATACAAGTGACTTGCAATCACCACCTGGAGATATGTCCTATATTTCTTTGCTTTTTTTAAAGAGAAAGACTTTTGCTCTAGGACATGTGCACTCGCCGGAGAGACAGAGAGAGATGGTAATCGAGAAATTACCCCACATGGGGAATAGCCATGCTGTAATCCATTCTCCATTCTCCTCTCAGGATCTTGAGCATGCACACACATGTGCCCAGCAGGGACTTCAACTGTGGCAGATTACTTCGGAGTCTAGCAACATAACCATTACGCCACCTGCTGGTCCCTCTTTTTTTTTTTTTTTTTAAGAGGTTTTTGTCATAGGATATGTGCACTTACTGGAGAGAGAGAAACACTGAGACCCTGAAAGGGAAAGTGATAAGTCCCTCTCCCCGGCCCCAAGAGAGAATGGCCATGCCACAATGTCTTCTTCTCCGTTGTCCTCCTAGAATCTTGGGCACGCACACACATGTGCCTGGTGTGAGTTTCAAGCCACTGGGTCTGGGACTTGAATCCTTATCGGCCAGCGGGGGTCCAGCAATGTACCTGCTATGCAGTTTGCTACCCCCCTACATTTCTTTAGATAGTTAACTGCATATGATTTTCTACCCAGTCATCATTCTTACCCAGTCCAGCAGCAAATACTAAAACATTTCACATATTAGTATCTGTTACCATAAGCTTTCTAGAATTATATGTGACATGCCAAAGTAATGGGCGAATGAAGACCCAACAGGAAATCATACTTTGTAGGTGGTAGATGCTATTTCTGACTTCTAGTTAGAGGAACGAATCTAAGTAATAGTTCCAATGCTGGAGCTACAGCCTCACTGTGGAGACAGTAAAGCACTTCTTCTACATATGCTGCTCCAATGCTCATGCTCATTCCCACCTCATCCTGCACCCCCTTCCACTTTGCTGGTAACATGATTCTCCTTTCCATGGGTGCAACTGTGGGTATCTGAATATCTGCATCAAATCAGCAGTATAAGACTCTAGAAACTGTGTTCACTGAATTAAGCCCCAGGGCTGGAATAACCTACAAATGATTCCCATAATCATGGTTGATCTCCCTTGCTTTCAGCTCACCCCCTGCACACACAGGTTTCTTTCAAATTTAGGCCCTCTAGAGTTATGTGGATTGCAGTAAGTAGAAGGCAGAAAATGCCTCCATGGATCCCAAACAGCGGTAATTTCCTCTGAGAAGGTTCTTTTTGTGCTCTGTCCCACATAAGCAGCACAACAATTGCACCAAAACAAGGAGCACCAGAGGTTTTCAAGAATAAGCGCCTATGTTGTCATAAAAGAATTGTATTCAATGTGATCTATTGGCTTTTTAGATTCCTCTGGCAATTTAATGGCCAAAAAGTCCTTTCAGAAAGAATTAATGCCAATAGTGAATAAATAAAAAAAAAAAAAAAGGGCCCTCTGAAATCAATCAGATAATCATCTAACACATACGTGTAGTGAGGCAAGAATAGTCAAAATTAGGTTACTTATTTTAGAAATATTCAAAATGAGTGGCACAATTTTAAGAATAAAACATAGTCCATTTTTATTGAAGTCACTGATTCTTGTCCATGTTCTTCTCAGGGTCCAATAGTAATAGTAATGGGATAAATAATATATTCAGGCAATAAAAGGCTCTGCAGAAAAGAGACTTGACTTGAATCTAGCCTTGACACTCATAACTCTGTGACTTAGGGTTCAGTTATTTTTTTGTAAGCCTTAGCTTCACAAAATGGAGTACATAATCCCCATTAATTGGTTAAATTATGAATGCTAACTCAATAATGTTCTGAGATTTAAAAAGGACTCTCATTGTAAAATACTCCCAGATGGTGATATTCAGTGAAGGCTCAGTAAAAAATAGCTACTATATCAAAATAAGGTTATTGTTTTTGTTTTTGTTGTTGTTTTTAAAGTCATTAGGCATTTCTTCACTTGGAAATTTTCTAATATGTAAGTAAAAAGTTATGCCAGATGAAGACAAATTATTTATAAGATATATAGAATACTTCCATAACCTTGGAGCATGCACAATGTTAAAATGAGACACTCAATGTACTATCCATTAAAGAAGACTTGAGAAATAAAAAAGCATTAAAATTAAGTTTTACTACAACAAATGATACCTTTAAGAGAATAAAAAGCAAGTTACAAAGCAGAAAAAGATGCCTACAGTGAATATAATCAAGAAAGATATGATACACAAAATACTGGTAAAGTACCACCCTGAATTATTAGGAAAGAAAAGTCAATGGAAAAAGGATACGAGACTGAAATAAGCACCTCACAAAAGATGATAGTAAAATGGCCATGAACTATTAATACAGGAAAATGTACATAACTTTATACTAACAGCTTAAAAAAGAAAAAAATAATCTGACAATATCAAGGGTTAACAAGGATGAGAAATTGAAATTCTCCTAGGCTATGGATGGAAGCATAAATTATTTTAATCATTTTGAAACTGTTGGGTAGTATTCAGTACACCTGAGTATCTGTCTACCCCATAACTGCCAATGCCACTCCCAGGTGTACACCCAACAGAAATGAGGACAGAAATATTCTTACATCAGGTACAAGAGCACTCACAGCAAAACTTGTCATGATTCTCAAACCCAGGAACAACCACATGTACCTATGGCTAGATGGTCTTATGTCCCAGCTGGCCTGGACTGTCACAGCCTCTACCTCTTACCCTGACACAACCACCTCTAAAGTGTCCTGGTGAATGCCACTGGCATCAATGAACGAAGAAGGACCTCCAAAAAGCCATTCTTCCATAAAGGCACTAAGAACACTAGTTAGAAACTCAAAATCGACTTTTTCAGGATCCTGGAAATTAAGTCTTTCAAGAATCTGAGATGCATTTGTTAAATACAAATGGTAACTCTCAGTGGAGGAGCAAGTTTTATGGCATTTTCATTTGGCCTATTCCTATCTTTATCTCCTCATCTCCACAACCACATGAAAACCAGTTAGCGTCCTAGCCACTGGGCAGGGCAGAATGGGCTTGAAGCTCTCCAAAAACATCATTCTCAGAAAATTATCATTATCTGACCTGTCTAGCAGGTCCTAGGAAACTCCATTCAAGGGATTTGTCCCTATTTGATCTATTCAAACCTCCTTTGTACAAACAGTATTTATTCCAGGGGCATCAGTGACAAGTGTTTGACCCTCCAGGAGACAGATACAGTGGGGCAAATAAGAAGTTGACCAAGAAACTTGAGGAAAAGCCAGGAAAGATTTCCATAAGGACTTCTGAAAAACTCTAACATAGTCCTGGGAATCTAGAAAATCACACAGATACACAGAGCTGTCCACATGCTCAGGCAAGCCCTGAGAAAATGAAGGTGAAGGCTAAAGCAGATTTGAAAACTAACAGCCTCAACACTGGAGATGTACTTCAACATGTACACTTCGGTCTGCAGAAAAGGTTAGAAGACAGACTGCGTCCAGACATTGAAGGTAGTCTCTGTCTGACCATTACCTGACCATTATTACACTAGCTGATCAGAGACTTCAGTAGCCACACCTGACAAAGTGTAAAGATTTTACAGATTTTAGGAAAGTCGCTGCACAAAGAACACCATCAACGACAATAAACCCCAGAGGATGGGGGCGAGACCTGCTTTCAAAATTTGCCATAGTATGTCATTTAAAATGTATGATTATCAACCAAAAAGTGTAAGACATACAAGGACACACATAAAGCACAATTCACACACAGGAAAAGAAGCTAACACCAGAAAGTGCCTCTGATGAAGTCCACATGTTGAGTGTGCAAGATAAAAACTTTAAATCAACTATTTAGGGGGCCAGCAGGTAGTAGGGTAGTTAAGGTGCTGGACTTTCACATAGCTGACCATGGTTCAAGCCTAGACCTGGCAGCTTGGAAATCACACCAAGCGTGGGTTCATGTGTATCCAAAATAACAAGAAGAGAATGGAAGAGAAGGGACTGTGGCATGGCCATCTCCCCTGGGAATGACTTCTCACTTTCTCTTTTTCTTTCTCTCTTGAGCATACACACAGGTTCTATGGGGAAAAAAAATACTTAACTGTTTTGAATATATTAAAAGCAAACCATATCTGAAAAAATATAAAGCATGAGAATTATATGTCACCAAATAGAGAATTAGAAAGAGAAATAACTTTTCAAAAATGAAAATAATAAATTCAAAAAAAGGTCTCACAGACATACAAGAAACCATCAAGTATAAGAGTCACAGATGAAGAGGAGAAAAGAAATAGTTGGGAAGACTATTTGAAGAAATAGCAGCTGCAAACTTTCCAAATGTGACTAGTGCATACATGCTCACATGCACACATACACAAGCATGCACAAATTTCCACATCCATGAAGTTCAATGAATCCAGGTAGAGTAAAATTCAGAGACATTGATAACTAAACACATGACAAAGATAAAATCTTCAAAACATCAAGAACAAAGAAACTCATCATTTACAAAGGATACAAATAAGATTATAAACTTATTTCTCATTAGACACTATAAAGTTCAGGAGGTAAGAGAAATTCTCAAATCACTGAAATAAGACTATTAAGAATTCTTTATCCAGCGGACCAGCAATTGGCATAATGGCTATGTCGCTGGACTCCTATGTAGTTGACCACGGTTTGAGTCCTGGACCAGGTGGCTTAAACTCATGCCGGGCACAGGTGCATACATGCCCAAGATCCCTAGAGGAGAATGTAGGAGAAGGGATTGCGGTGTGGCCATCCCCCCGGGGGGTGATTTCTCGCTTTCTGTCTCTCTGTTTCTCTCGGTCTTTCTGGTGAGTGCATGTACCCTATAGCACAAACCTCTCCAAAAAGAAAGAATTCTTTATCCAGCAAAACTATCCTTCAAAAATGAAGGTAAAATTAAGTCATTTCTAGATAAATGATATTGTCATGGGTAAGAAGATAGGAAACATTAATTCAACTAGCAGGCTGTATGTATGCAGGTGGGCAGGATCCCTCATAGGGCTCCTGAACCTTCCATTTTTGGTGGTTACATATTTACTTTGTGACAGCTCACAAGCAGGAGATTCGTGTTTTGCATATTCCTTTAATTATTTATTTTTTTAATTGCCAGAAGACTTGTGTGCTCCCACAGTAGGAGAGAGACAGGGAGAGAGAAAGCATTCCCATGGATCTTGGTCACTTCACAATCCTTTTTCCTCCATTTCTTCATTCTGTCACGATTTGAGGCACACAAGCACGCAAGCATAGGCACACACACACAAACACACAAACGGTGTGTTTTTCAAGCCACTAGGGCCAGGATTCAAACCACAGTCATCCATGTGGGATCTTGCTCCCAAAACACAGTGCTCACCACTGTGCTATGGGGCCAGCCCCATAGACTCTTTATTATGTATGTTTTACAAATAGAGTGTTTAAAAGAAAACACAGATGCTTTATGTCTTTATGCAAACAAACTTAACATTGTACATTTCTTACTTGAGTTACACAAATGAATATAACATTAGGGACCAAAGCCAGGAACCTGGTGATGGTGAAATAAATGATCTCCCTCCTTCACACTTTTGTTCCAGCTCCTTCATTGCACTGAGTATTCTCATTATCAATTTTACCTGATTTATCCCTGCTCTTCCTTTAAAATTCTCTGTTAGGCCTTACTACACTATGAATATGTATTCCTATGCCGTCTTTCCCTATTATATGTGAACACTTTTAAGAGTAGGAATTGTATTAAAATCTTCTCAGTATTCTCCATACACAGAAAAATGGAATAAAGAAAGCCTTTCTGCCTTTTGGGCAAGATGACACTGAATGTGAGGGAGGAAGTCCTGCCTCTCCCAAAGCTGATGCCAAAGCAAAGGCTTTAAAGACCAAGAAGACAGTGCTGAAACATGTTCACAATTAAAAAAAAGAAAGAAAACAAAAAGAAGACCCACACATCACCTACCTTCTGGAGGCCCAAGACACTGCAGCTCCAGAAGCAGCCCCAATATCCTCAGAAGAGCACCCCCAGGAGAAACAAATTTGACCATTATGCCATCACCAAGTTCCCCCTGACCACTAAGTCTGCCACGAAGAAGATAGAAGACAACAACTTGTGCTCATTGTGTTCACTTGTGTTCACTGTGGATGTCAAAGCCAACAAGCACCAGATCAAACAGATTGTGAAGAAGCTCTGTGGTACTGATGTGGCCAGGCTCGACACCCTAATCAGGCCTGACAGAGAAGAAGGCATTACATGCGACTAGCTCCTGATAACGATGCTTTGGATATTGCCCACAAAAATTGGGGTCATCTAAACTGAGTCCAGCTGGCTAATTCTAAACACACACTTTTTCAACATAAAAAAGAAAAGAAAGTCTTCCTGACTAGCACAACAAAAAGCTCTTGCAGGATGTGTTACTATGAACCAAAGTTAAGAATTCCCTATAAAAGTAAATGTTAACCTGAAGCAATTATCAGGGAAGTATTTTTTTTTTTTTTTAAAGAATTAATAGTCAAACTTCAAGAATGCTGGGCAGAAAGTTCTGATAAAATAAGAAAGAGAAATTGTTTGGGTACAACCAGCCATTTCTGGGATGTCAGAATTTTACTTTATGATTAATAATAGAAAAGAACATATTATGATAAAAAAAATTGACAGTCAAATCATGTCTAAATTAAGGAATTCATGATCCCTTTCTGAAGTGCTATAAAAATGGTACTGAAACTACACTGAAAAACCCATGGCAAACAGAACAAGTTTCTCAAATCCAACTCCTAACATTTTTTGGGCTTCAGTTTGAAAACCTCTGACTGGGGTCTATCACACCTGGGATTCAATACTTTGTCATTCAACATTTTTATTTCCATAATAAGCAACAGATAAATTTCACCACTATAAAAGAAAAAAGGGTAAGGTACAAAGGTGGGAGAGGAAAGTATCTGTTCCGAGGTAGGAAATGCCCTGCAAAGGAAGTACCCAACCAACCTGAAAGAGAAAGGCATCACCCAGGGAGTTGCTGAGGCAGAAGACAAAGTCCTTCTTGGGGTGCTCGGGCACGGCCTGCACAATGCTGTTCTCCACCCAGACAGCGTGCTTGGGGATGCTGTTGTGGTCTATTCCAGACCTGCCATCGCTCTCATAGAAAAAGAGTGTGCATCCTGTGGAGACAGAACAGATCCTGCATGAGTACTGGTGCCTGGGCAACTGAAAGCCTATAGCAGAAACCAACTCTTGGGCTGTGCCACCAAGACCTGGAGATTAAAATGTGTGGAACTTGGGGGCCGGCAAGTGGCATGGTGGTTAGAGGTGCAGGACTCCCACATGGCCGACCACGGTTCAAGTCTTGGACCTGGTGGCTTGCTTTCTCACTTCCTCTCTTTCTCTCTCTCTCTTTTCTTCTCTTCTCTCTCTCTCTCTCTCTCTCTCTCTCTCTCTCTTTCTCTCTCTCTCTGTATCTCTCTGATCAAGCTGGAAGATAATAATGACAATAATAATAAATAAAGTTAAATAAAATAATTCTTTAAAAAAAAATGTGTGGAACTTACATAGCAAAGAAGTAAGGTTCATGTTTGGACCAACAGGTACCACAAAGAGCAAAGATCTTAAATCATAGCTTCTCACCCTGAATAGGTCTCCTTCATTTATGTCTTCAAGCTCTTAAGATCCCTACTTCCTGTTTTCAATATAGGCAACTTCTCAGACATACGGGAATCTTGTCGCTCTTTTGCTCAGTAGCAAGTGCAAACACACTTGCATAAGCCAGAACTGTACCTAGTACTACATGAGGACTGACACTATCATTCCACTGGAACCATTTCCAGTAGATTTCATGCAATATATAAACAGGAAACTCAAGGAAATATTTGGAGTCTCTAGACCATGCTCAATATATAATACTGGCTTTGGGTGCTTTAAGGACTAGGAGAGAAACAATACATTTTTGGTGTAGATCTTACCTATACATTTTATTCTAGAAATAAACCGCGTTGTTGCTCCTACTGAAAGAGGAAGTACATGGCACACGTAAGAAGGCCTGTGGGAAGCCAGAGTCCTGGTCCACACTTAATTGCACTGTGAAACTAATGAGACAATAGAAGCAGAAATATTTCATAGGTTTGTTGGGAGGTAGTTTCAGTAGAGTCCCTCCATCATCACTTAGGAAACTCGAGGTTCACTTTAACAGCAATTACTCACTAAACTCAACTGATCAAAATCAATTTCAGGGGAAGCCTGAGCACAGCTTTATGACTTTTCCTCAATGTCGGTTTAAGCTACTCAAGTCAAGTGTCACCATCTTGCTTACCATAAGTGCTACACTTTGTATGAATTGCAAAGCCCTGGAAAATTCGATCTATTCAGCTATGATATGAGTCTATAAAGCAAATATGCTCAGATGAAATTAGTAATGTAGAATAATGTAGACCCATAGAAAAGACACATTGGTTCAAAGGCAAGTTTTCCTACCCCATGTTATTCCCTAGACCATAATACCATGTAACAGCTGCTGACTATAACGTCTCTAACCCAGCTGAATGTAGCATCCTGGTATCTACTGCCCACTCATTTCACGTTTTTCCCCCTTGGCACAGTTTGATCACACGCTCTGTGTAAAAGTCCTTATTGCTCACTGGTCATGAATTTTATGATTTCATACTTGTCCTTGTCTTCATAATTCAACAGTCTCAATTACTCCTCCTTTCCACTGAAGTTACATTTGCTTCTTTTTTACAGGTAAAGTCCTATGCCAGGGCTGGCTGAATGGTGGTGCAGCAGTAAGACATGATACTCTGAGGCAGACTCACATGAGAAGGGTCCAGATTTGCACTCAAGAGACCTCCCTAGGTACACTGGGCATATGTGTGTCCGTGATCCAGAGCTGGCTGAGGCCGGGGGTGGATCACAGTGTCAGGACCCATTTTGAGATGTCGTCTCTGTTCCTCTCTCTTTTCAGCAAATAAACTTATAAAGCTTCTATGCTAATGTCTTTTAAAAGAAAATGCATTTTGCTAGACGTTTTTAGTAGAGTTTTTTTTTCTTTTTATTTAACTTTTGGGTTTAAAACTGACATTGGCCGAGAGCCTCCTTTTTTTCTTTCAAGAAATAAAGGAATACATTTTTTTAAAATATTTTTTGGTCATGTCTGAAGACAGTTTTGGTTGCCCGACTTGGGAGAGGCATACCTAGTGGGCAGAAGACAGGGGTGAGCACCCTACAAACTAAGACAGCCCCTCACAACAAAGAAGTACCCTGCTCTAAATAATCTTTATGACTAATACAACACTCACAATCAGGTTTTCTTTCTTTCTTCTTCTTCTTTTTTTTTTTGAGAGGATTTTGCCTTAGGGTATATGTGCTCTCCAAAGAGAGGGAGACAGAGACACTGAGACAGAAAGTGAGAAATCAACCCCGGGGGAATGGCCATGCTGCAATCTCTTCTCCATCCTCCCAGGATCTTGGGCAGGCACATACGCCAGGCATGATTTTCAAGTTGCCAGGTCTGGGACTCAAACCGCAGACAGCCATGTGAGAGCCCAGTGATATAACTTTCTATGCCATCTCCTGGCCCTCACAATCAGTAGACTCCTTTTTTTTTTTTTTTTTTTTTTTTGAGAGGTTTTTGCTATAGGTTGCGTGCACTCGCCAGACAGACAGAGAGAGACAGAGAGATAGAAAGCGAGAAATCACCCCCAGGGGGGATGGCCACGCCGCAATCCCTTCTCCTCCACTCTCCTCTCGGGATCTTGGGCACGCACGCACACGCGCCCGGCGAGAGTTTAAGCCGCCGGGTCCGGGACTCGAACCGCAGTCGACTACGTGGGAGTCCAGCGACATAGCCATTACGCTAACTGCTGGTCCCAATCAGTAGACTCTTAATATAAAAGGAGCAACACATTTTACTTACTGGTTGAGAAAAGAAACTGAAGTGTGTGGATAATTACACTGTATGCCAGCTTTGAAAAACCCCACAATACCCCACAAAGATGTACAATTATATGTAAAAGAGAACTCACAGTATAAATACATAAATAAATAAACAAACAGACACCCACAAATCCTAGTATGCATACACACTGAACATTATATGGTCTTTCCAAATAGCTGCTTTTATCATTTTCAACTCTGATTTAGAATAATCCACAGGAGGCAGTGTTTTGGCTTCTCCTCAGTCATCAGCTTGTTCTAATTTGAAGGCTAAGGTGAAGCAGTGAATCCCAGAACCAACGATCCCTGATAAAATCTGTTTACCTTTGTCTTCACTTAAACATAATCTGTATGTGCTTCGGTTGTTCATGCAGACACTCCAGAGACTAATTCTAGATGAAATCTTTTATAAAATTAATTATTTTATCTAATGTCAAAGAGTCTTTGGGGAAAAATTCTTTATCCCACAGTTCCAAAGCACTCAGCTTTTTACATCTCAATCTCCAAGAGGAGCTAAGAATAATTTAGCAACGAGCTGAACGGTACGGACAAAGCCCTGAGTGTGTCAACACATAATGAGGACATGTCAAGATTGAGACATAAAAGACTCAGTGGCTCCATGTTCTTGTCCTGGATCCTAACAGATGGTGTCACTCAGATCTGGGTCACCAAGGAAGTGAAGGCTCCCTCCCCTAGTGGGTTGGCTTCTGCACCCCATACCCTAGTGTCCTGCGTCACATATTCTCCATGGGAATGGCAGAAATGAACTAACCCCCATTACATTGTTCCAAGTGAAAATAAATCACCCAGTTACTTTTATTCTATGGTACTAATGCTTCTGTACTCCAATTTGGGGTAAGAATCACCTGGGAAACTTATTTAAACCATATACTTAGGGCTTGTTATGGACTGAATTGTGTCCCCTAAAAGTCCTATGTGAAAGACCTAACCAGTTCCCATTCAGTGAAGAATCGGAATGTGATTATATTTAGAGAAAGGCCTTTTATGAGGTACTTAGGTAAAAGGAGGTCATAATCTGATATGGCTTATAAGAAGAGAACATCTGGGCACAGGTATAGAGAGAAGACCTTAGGAGGACAGCAGAAGATGGCCACCTCTGAGCCAAGGACAGAGGCCTCAGAAGGAACCAACTCTCCAACACCGTTGACAACTTATTTGTGAACATCTGGCCTTTAGGACTGTGAGATAACATATTCTTGTTATTTACACCACCCAGTGTGCGGTGCTTTGTTAGACAGCCTTAGCAAGTGAATACAGGGGCCTGCCTCCAAATCTGGAGATACCCAGGTATGAGGTAGGACCCAGAAGTAGTCCAGGGTGCTGGGTGGTCTTCGGATCAGGTTAACAGGCAGCACTAATTACAAAATGAGTGATGACACGGCTGCTGAAGAAAACAGCAGCTGCAGTGTCCAGTGGTGTGGACATCTGGGGCAGGAGCTGGAGGTGGTGAGGAAGCTGTCTCTCCCCTCACCTCAACCCATTCCCCCATAACAAAGCAGATGGCATGATCCAGACCCCTCAGACCATCCATGTAGGGCGTCCAAACTAAGCCAAGGCAGGTCACACATGAAAAAGAACAGGAGTTCTCCACTATGCTCCCAAGGATGAACATCTGCGCTTCATATGCGAGACCAGTTCACAAATAATCATCCAGAGACATTGCTCTAGAAACAGCTGAGCAATAGGACAGGAGCCTGGGCCCCTGAATGACTTCATAGAAAAGAGTTGTCACACAGTAGTGGGAGGAAAATAAAGTTCTGTCATGCTCAAGGCATGTCCAAGACATGCAGCAAAACCTATATCCTGACCAACACCAAGCACTGGAACCACAGCTGGCAGCACTAACAATGAGGCCCACCCAGACCCACAGAAGCTGTTCTGCACATCACCACACAAGCATGCATTGGCCTCACACTGCAGGCTGCTCCACGCCTCTGAGACAGAGAGTTATGCAGCCACAGTTGATGAAATGCAGCATCAGCTGCTCTGTACAGGCACCACACCAGGGCAGTGCAGGCTTCTTCCTCCTGTGCCCTTCCTTCGGTCTTCTTAACCTGTCTAATCTATCCTGCCATATACTAACCTGCTTCCAAATTCATTTGTGAAAAAAAAAAAACCTCCAAAGTGTGTTGACAAAGTATTTTTTTCAGCCAGAGAGCTCAGAAATGTTTTATTATTTTAGCATTACAGAGACATGCATGGATATGTGCAAAGGTATGTATATACACACACACACACACACACACACACACACTTCACAACTGTATGCTTTGGCAACACGTAAAAGGATCATAAGTTATGTAAAATAGCAGTGATGTTTGCATGTACCTATCCACATGCATATTCAAATATGGAAAGCTCAGCTCTAAAGCAGTGACTGACTTCCCTACAAATATAAGACATTCCCAATAAGATCAGGTTGAACCCTATGAAATTACCAACATTATATTGATTTTTTTTATCTAAAAAACAAGTGTCATAAGATTCAAACTAATGATTTTCTTTCCCTCCCCTTTTAAGGCTTTTGCCATAAGGGTACATGTGCCCACTGAGAGAGACTAAGAGAAATAGAGAGAAAGTGAGAAATCACCCAGGGGGATGGCCATGCCACAATTCCTTTTCCTCCATTCTCCTCTCAGGATTTTGGGCGCACACACACACACACACACACACACACACACACACACACAGTGTGATTTCTCAAGCCACCGGGTCTCAGACTCAAATCACAGTCAGTCATAAGGGATCCAGTGCCTTAACCACCATGCCACCTGCTGGCCTCATGATGTTCCTTCTTAAAACAGTCGCTCTGAAAAGCACAAACTTAAGTGATTCCAAAAGAAACTCCTCCTTCAAAACTGTCATCAGAATCAGCTATATATATAAGGAACTAAACATGAGATGCTCCTCTAGCTTAACTATAAAAAACTAAAGAAAACAAAGCATCACTGAAAAGGAAGAGGATTCCTGAAACATAGTTTCAGTTCAGTCATGAATGAATTCTAGAAATCTGCTATCCATGTACAGCCAACAATACTGTATTGTACACTTTAAAAACTGTTGGGACCAGCAGATAGCATAATGGCTACGTTGCTGGACTCTCATGTAGTTGACCACAGTTCAAGTCCTGGACCCAGTGCCTTAAACTCACACTGGGCACATGTGCGTGCATGCCCGAGATACTGCTGAGAGGAGGATGGAGGAGAAGGGATTGTGGCACACACACCCTATAGCAAAAACCTCTCAAAAAACAAAAAACAAAAAAAAACCTGTTGAGAGGGTAGATGTTGTGTTAAGTGCTCTTACCACAATAAAATTTAAAATTCTGTATGATTGAAGTCACATGACTGTATGTGCAGCGGAGCGCATCAGTGGGTGATCCCTGCACACAGTCAGGGCTCTTCCTCCGTCCCTCCCTCCCTTGCCTCCCCTGCCTCCCCTGCCTCCCCTGCCTCTTAGGAACACCCAGTCCTTACCTTTCAGGGACACCCAGTAGTGTTTCCACTTCCTTCGGGTGGCCGACTCCACCTTCTTGTTCTTCTTGTGCACCAGGAAGTTCTTGACAGCCAGGGCACCGGCCTTACGCACCGTGCCCTGTGCGGCTGTCAGCAGGATGTCTGACTGCCCTGGTGAGCTGAGGGTGCCACTGCTCTGCTCGTCACTGTGCGCCGAGCCCGCCTCCTCCAAGCTCTCGCTGTTGGTGGTGCTCATCTCCAGCTCCCGCCGGAAATTCTCATATACACCCTGGCGAGCTGCATCCCCGGTGGAGCTGCTGCCGCTGTCACTACCCACGAAGGCCCGGCCAGTGGGGGGCGAGTAGCTGCAGTTGGTGGCATTGGATCGCCTGGACAGGAGGTCCGTGTCGGTGGTGGCCCCTTCAATCCCACTGTCTGCAAACTCACTGCCCTCGCCTGCATTAACATCCTTGGGAGCAGAAAGGGAGAGGAAGGAGGACATGCATGAGGTGGAGAAGGGCTTCAAGAGCTCTGTCAGTCCAGTAGGAGCTCCGTAGCAGCAGGGCACCTGCAGGGCATGGCTGCCCCCTATGCGCCTGGCCGGATTCCTACTCCACTCCTGGCTGGTACAGACCCAGCGCAGCCCAGAGCCACTTGGGAAGCCTTAAACTGCCCAGCATGAAGGCAAATGATTTAGAATATGCAAGAAATATAAAGGAAACAAGGAACACTTCAAAGAACTTATTTATCTGACTAAGATAATTAACTAATTGGCAAATCAGCTATTGAGATTCTACCACCACCACGCTGAGAGAACCCAGCACCCTCACCCTCATCAGCCTGCCTTGAACTCCAGGAAATTCTGCAGGCAGATTGGTTCGTTCCTCTGAAGGTAGGGATTACAATGCATAAGTAGGTCTTTACAGTTGATACCTTTTTAAAAATAAATAAATAAACAAAAGGCCCACGGAGGAGTCTATTTTTTAATGGGGTAACTAAAAAGATGGCTAACACACCGCCTAACCCACTCACGCAGCAAGGGCCCACATCCCAAGAGCAGGCCAGAGACCTCATCTCTAATCAGCCTCGCTTCTTGAGAACAAGCAGCCTCTCACTCCGCGTTGTGCTAAATACATCTGTGGGGCCCACAGCTCCAACGTGGCCTCTCCAATTACCTTGCCCTTTCAGAGCTGGGGTGCTAGGAGCCGTAGCAGCCTACTCACTGCCCCTGGGCCAAGTGACAGCTTGGGGCAACTGCCAAGGCGCTGTGGTATCAAGTCCCAGTTCCCAACACTTGGAACATTGAGAGGTGCACCTGCTCTCCAGGTGAGCACTTCCAGGACAGACAGACCTCCCCTTACATCAGAATTGTAACTGCTCTGAAGTGCTACAGGCACTTCCATAAACAATAATTAAACAGTGGGAGTGGTCAACGGATGATAGTGATGGCGATATCGGATGGGACAGCTCAATAGTCTCATGGATAAGAAACGACACCGATTTTCCTCAAAGGAGAATGGACACCTGAGCTTGACCTAGAGGAGATAGCACAGGGATCCATCGTTTGAGAGTATCACCATTTTTTGATCTTTTGGTCTCATAAATAGCTAATGTTGGCTCAGGCATGTAAACATGAAGAGGATATCCTGAACTGCCAAAAACTGAATGCTCTGGGCTCAAATCTTTGCTGAGAGCCCATGGAGAAGAATGAGCTAAGTGACAAACTACTGCTGCCCTGCAAAGGCCCAGATAGGCGCTATCCCCACGTCGTCACAGGTCTCACTTGGTCCATTCTAAGTCAGAATTGTTCCAGTTCACCTTCATCATGAATAAACACTGAGTGAGTAAAAGAGTTTCCTACTAAGACAAAAAAAATCAAGGGGGCTTCGGGTGTTTAGAAAGGTAGCAGGAGGTAGTTGGACAGGCTTCTAAGGACCAACTCCATTTCAAATGAGCTCTAAAGCCCTGGCAGTTACAGAGACTTAAGAAACCACAGATGTAGCTCAGACACAGACCTCTCCGGTAACTCCTGGTCACATCGCTCGCTATCACATTCCTGCCTATAAACAGCCATGGGTGGTCATGAAAACCCACATCCAGTCAGTGAAATCCTCTGCACAAACAGGAAAACACTGTTATCAACCCACATTTCTCCCAGGCAGGGACATTTACCATATGCTTTCCTGATTGAAACAAGACAATAAGAAAACTCAATAATCGTTGATGATTCAAAATAACGATGCATCTGGGAAATTCTTCCCTAAGAATTAATTTTTGTATGTCTTAGTCCTTTCCTGAAGAAAACTAAGTACGCATGAAGAAATCAGCTATCATGACTCTCCTCTAAAATGCAAAGAGGTGAGATCCTTCTCTGTAAGACAGGGACAGACAGGCCGGACAATGAGGTACCATCCCTAGTCCATAGAGAGAAAGAGACTTCAGTCCAAACAGGAGACCAGACCCCACACAACGCCTTCTAGTTCTTCCAAGCAAACACTGAGTGACTGTTCGTCTATATGCCTTGAATGGAAAGGATGGTATGCAAAGAGAATGATGGAAAGTGAGACAGAGACCCAACAAATCCACCATCATAAGCATGTTTCTTAATAGTTTACTACACTCCACAAACTACCTACCCCTTTACAGATGCCCTTAGGGCTTTCTCTATTTAAACTAAGTTAAAACCTGTAAGGACACTCACCTCTCGGTAAGACCTGAACATCTGCTCATACCATCTGCTGTATAACCTTGCAGGGGCCCAAGCTGTGTGAGTTCAACATTGGGATGGCCACCGTGCAAAGGAGTGATGACTCTAGGTAAGAGACCTGCTGGCCCCTGCTGCACTTACATGCTTCTGGAGCACACGACGTGGTATCAGAGGTGGGGAATGTTCTTGGATCTGTGATGCAAGACAACTCCACCTTGCTTCTATAACTGGTCAATCATCCGGCTACCAATGTGTGACTCATCATTTTGGGAAACAGACATTTGCTGCCCAGCCCCAGCCCCTATTTAGTCATGAAGCTTGTGATGTTCCAAATCCCCAGAAGCCCATTCTTCAGCATCCTGACAAATGCGGATGACCAGCCAGAGACTCTCAACACTGTTCTATCTCCCCCTCATTGTGATGCAACCTTTCTTGGTGGTCATCCTTCAGAAGGGCTCTTCCTGCCCACCTCAGACTCAGGGACAGCTCACATATAATAAACCTAATTCTCAGGCTGGCCCCATGGCCTAGTGGTTAAGGGAATCAGATCCCACATGGCTGACTGTGGTTCAACTCCTGACCCTGGTGGATGGAAAAGCATGCCAGATGTGTGTGTGTGTGTGTGTGTGCACAAGCCCAAAACATAGACAGGATGAAGAGATGGAAAAGAAGGGACTTGTGGCGTGAGCATGCCCCATTGGGGATGGGGAGGTGCTCTGACCTTCTCTTCTCTCTGATGAGTATACAAACACTCTGACCAGAGAAACAAAGAAAGATAAACCTAATTCTCCCCACACCTGGAAATATATGCATACCTCTCTTGAGGGCAAGAAATACAGAAGATTAATTCCAGGAACAATTCCAAGGGAGCCTTAGCAATCCTTGTAGCATTTGATTTGTCTTAAATAGTTAGAAAATACTAAATTTTAGTCAAAAATTCAGAGGAAATTTAAGAGAACAGATAAGACTCTAGCTAGATAGAGAAAAAAATCTCACTGTGGTGCATGAGCCAGCACAGATTTCAAAAAAAAAGGCTCAAAATAAATGCTCCATGTTAGAAACACTCCACTGAAGAGACTTCCGATTGTACATGTTTGTGGGGGTAGGGAGGCTCTTCAACCCTGCTCTCCCAGAACAAATCCTTCCTCGCCAGATTTTCAGAGCACTCACCAGTTTTCGTCCCACTGGCGGTTTCCCAGAATGAACGTGCGTACCTTGCCCGTGGGTACGCAAGTGGCCAGCTGTACCCTAAAACATGCAACAGCTGCTGAGCAGGAACGTATGCGGGGGTTTTAGCTGGCCAACAAATGCTTACATGGGCTCCCGCACTAACGTGGGGAAGGCAAGAGGCCGTTTGAAAGAATGTTTCCACTGCCTGGAGAACTGGACATCACCCAGAATGAATGCAGACTAACGACACATTGCGACAAAGCTGTCATTTGGATAAGACACTTGCAAGATGCTCCTAGGGACAGGTTTTCCGGGTTGATGTGCAGGCGCAATTTTGGAAAGGCAATTGGTGACACAGTGTATGGACTCTGGGACAATTCTGGTAGGAGCAGAATCAACTGCTATTTGACATTACAAGGAGTACAACCGAGGGGTCGCTTTACTCTCCCTGATGGGTTTATTGATAGTTTAGCCTTATTAGTATCCCTGTGCAGAGAGGGAAGTTTTCATCTGTGCAAGTCTTGGATTATTAGGCTGTCTGGAAAGTCATGACATATTTTGCCCTGTTTTCCTATGCAAAAATGAGTCATGACTTTCCCAGCAACCCCAAAGACCTATTTCTGCCTTGTTAAGTTCTAAGTTGGTCCAGCTCCATGGCGCAGAGGCAACGCACTGTTCAAGGGAAGCTGGATCTCACATGGCTGACTGCAGGTTAGGGTCCCTGGGTTGGCCACAAAACACAACGGCCAGTGTGCGCGGGACCTGGAGGGCCAAAAGGCTGGAGAAAGCAGGGCTGCAGCAATGTGGGACCCTGTTCAGAGTTCTCTTTCTTTCTCCCTCTCTCTTATCATAAATATGCACTATTATAAAAAAAAAAGATTCTAAAATGTTTATCCTTTGGTTTATCAAAATGTAAGAACCTCGTCCATGCACACACATGTATACATGCACACATATGAATCCCATCCTTGGTTCCCAGTGTTTTCTCCTTGGTATACTAAGTATTCTCTCCTTGGGTGATCTCAGTGCAGCAAGTATCAACTCTACATAAGTCACTCTGACTCAATTTGTACCTCAATTTCCTAATCCCTATAGTGGGGATGGCTACAGTGTTTATTTTGTAAGATACTGGAAGACAGAGTCAGTCCAGGAAAAGTGGCTAGAACTGTGCCTAGTACACAGCAGCTGCTCAAAAATGTTAATTACAATCACTTTCATCTCCTTCTTCAGTCTCACTTTCAACTCGGCCCAAGGGGAAAAGGCACTGTCTGACCTACGTCACAGCTTCTGCGTCAACATGGAAGAAAGGCTACGTTGAAGGAACCTGGAAAAAGCTGGTAGGCACACCAAGGCTGGTGAGCCTAAGACTGATTAGGCTTTTTAATTATTTTCACATTCATGAAACAGAAAATAAACTAAGAAAAGAGTGACATTACCAGCACTGCAAATTAGTAACTATTGAGAACTATTACTAATAATTGCCATTCCTGATTCGTTAGAAATAGGAAACCAGCTCTATTTTCCTTCTCCCTTTCCCAAGGCAAAATCTCCAAGTCTTTTTTATGTTTCTGACACCCATTCCTTCTTCTCTAATGATTCCCAATGGGAGTGACTCACAATTCCTCTCAATTACAACCAGTGGAACCAAATTCTTACTGTTACTAAAAAAGGGCACTTAAGTGAGTTGGCAAATGCTTGAAATGCTGCTTCAGGTAACTCCTGATTGGAGAGTGCTTTATGTTTAAGTCCAATATGCCCTTCCATCAGGTAGACATCCTTCCCCCAGCACTACCCCAAAACACACTGCATGTCCAGTAGCTTTTCAGCCCTTTCTAGTGCCCTCCCTGGTCGGGCCACAAGCTCTCCCTTCTAACTCCCCTCCTTCCATCAATCCATCCTGCACACCACTGTCAGGTAAATCTTCGAGGAGCAACACTGAGTTCTCCTCACACTGCCACTCAAGACTCTCCACAAGGATCAGCCCTGTAGTCTAGTGGTTAAAGGAACCAGCTCCCACATGGCTGGCTATAGCTCGAATACTGGCCATGGCAGCTTGCAAAACAAGCCAGATTCATGTGCATGCCCCAAATACCCACAACATGGAGAAACAGAGGAAAAGGGATTGTGGCATGAATAGGCCCCACTGGTAGGCACGCATGCTCTCTCTCACTCTGGTAAGTGCATACACATTCCAGCAATTAAATAAATAAATAAATAAATAAATACATTTCTGCGAATGTCTAATGTGTACTAAGCTTTGGACCTATGTACCCACCAGGGAAATTAAAGATATGATTCCAGAACCTCCTCCTGACCTTTCTTTTCTCCAGCAATACTCAAGATCCCCCCTCTTTTCCAGCCAAAAGCCTTCTTTTCCCCCCTCCAACTGTCATGCCAACTTCTCTGCAGCATCTCCTCTCCCCAGCCCAACTCTACTCCCATCGCACTGGGTTCCTCGTTATTCCTCAAATGTGCCAGGCTTGGCCCCACTTCACAACTTAATGCCACTCTTTCCCCATCACGCTCCTGCCCATGCGTGCCCTCTCAAGAGGCCCCACTCTGGCCACCCTCTGAAATCGCCACCAACATCTCACCACCTTGGTCTTCCACAACCTGCCATTCTCCTGGCATAGCAGTTACTTCTTACACCGTCTTTTCCTTACACCCACTTCATCCCAGCTAGCTCCAGGAAGAGGCGTTTTTTCTTGTAGACACATCCCAAATGCCCAGAATAGCACCTGGCATGGGGCAGGCACTTCAAAAATAATGCTGAATGAACGAACTCACTGCTGCTCATTTGACACCACAGTCTCAAAACGGGGAAAACGGCTCTTACAGACTACATTTCAGGTTGTTTTAAAGCTTTAGTCACTTCTAGGCTCAGTTGTCAACTATAGTTGAGGTGACAAACTACTCCTTGTTCTGAAGCTTAAATTTACAACTTTCAGACAGTCCAGTTTTATTCTGCTTTGTATGCATACAACCAGAGTTAATTTATACTTTTTTCCTTTGACTTTTTTTTTAAAAGGTAAAAAAGACATGTAGGGTTGTCTTATAACCCAAGCTAGAGATAGAGTCAGCAGGTGGCCCAACACCAACTGGGCCCAAGTGACAAACTGAAAAGACCGTCAGATGTATCCTAAGTCTCCTCTAGCCTCTGTGGAAACCCTGTCAGATATTCACAGCAGGTCACCTCTGACAGGGTCTCCCATCACTGCACACGAACTCCAAACTCCTGATGCCGGCACTCGCCTTCTCAGTTTCTCTGGAAAACCAATGATTACACGCTGATGGGACAAACTTGAGTGGAGGGGCACGGACGTTCCTTTCCTCATATAGTAAACTAAGAATATGGGCTGACCCCATGGCCTAATGGTTAAGAGAGCGAGATCCCACACAGCAGACCACAGTTTGAAACCCAGACCCAGCAACGTAAAAACAACACACTGGATGTATGTGTATTTGTACCAAAATCTTGACAAGATAGATGGGGGAGAAGGGATTGTGGCATGACAGCTTCCCAATGAGGGGAGCTTCCTCTCTCTCTCTCTCTCTCTTTCTCTCTTACTTGTCTTTTGGCAATTAAAAGAATTAAAAACAGGGCCAGCAGGTGGTGTGGTAGTTGGGGCACTAGACTCCCACATGGCCAACTGGTTTGAGTCTCAGACCTAGCAGCTTGCTTTCTCAATTTCTTTCATTCTCTCCTTCTCTTTCTCTGGTGAGCACATGTGTCCTACAGTAAATTAATAATAATAAATAAATAAATAAAATTAAGGAATTCTTTTTTAAAAATTAAAAAAAAAAAACCCACAAAGCTAAAAATGTGATTTTCCAAGGCTTGATCTTTCCCGACCTATATTAGTGTAAGTGAGCATCTCTTAAACTGTGGACTAAGAGTCCCTAAAGATACTTCTAGGAGGTTCCGAGGCTCTTCTTCTTCCAGCTACCTGTGCGAGGCCAGATTTTGCTTATAGAGTCCAGACCACTGCATATTGTAAGAGAGTGGATGGAGAAATAGATATGATACGTTTTCTGCCAAGCCTGAAGTCATAGAAATTGGCAAAAATATGAAACAATGCTTCTCTCTCCACTATATATATATATATATATATATATATAGAGAGAGAGAGAGAGAGAGAGAGAGAGAATTTGTGAGAATAAAAATTTTAAATAAAAATTATTTTATGCAAGCATGTAATGGGTATATTGCTATTTTAAAATGAATTAATATGTATTTTTTTACATTTCTGTTTTTATTTCTAACATGAAAAATATTTACAGACGTAACCCACATAAACAGAAGCCACTTGGAGTCCACAATACTTACAAAGAGGCCTGAGAGCTGCTGACAAAGCCCTTCCTCCACTACCTATCTCCCCTCCCACTCCCCTCAGAGAGACCTGGACAAAGGTGATGGATCTTTTTGCACTCATTTTCAAAATAAATATCTCACTGCTTAACTTATATGCCAGAAAAAGAAAGATAAAGAGGAAAGCAAAAGAAAAATAAAAATCTAACAGAAGATAAAGAAGAGAAGAAAGTTGTTTTTATTGTAAGTAGATTTTACACGAAAATATTTTGCTTCCTAAAGAATTAGCATGAGGTTCTAAATCAGAGCCTTTGGACTTTAGGCAGCCCACGGACCCCCTGAAATGATATGCAGAGGGTGGTCCATGTGTTTATTTAAGGAAAAGCTCAAAATTTTGTATCTAATTCTCAAGGGAGTCTGTGACCAAAGGTTAAGAATCACTTGGCTGCTCGGGGACCAGCAGTTAGCGTAATGGCTATGTCGCTGGACTCCCACGTAGTCGACCGCGGTTCGAGTCCCGGACCCGGCGGCTTAAACTCACGCCGGGCGCGTGTGCGTGCGTGCCCAAGATCCCGAGAGGAGAATGGAGGAGAAGGGATTGCGGCGTGGCCATCACCCCTGGGGGGTGATTTCCTGCTTTCTATCTCTCTGTCTCTCTCTGTCTGTCTGGCGAGCGCACGCGCCCTATAGCAAAAACCTCTCCAAAAAAAGAAAAAAAAAAAAAAAAAAAGAATCACTTGGCTGCTGATGTAAATTTTCAGTTTCAGAAACAAATGATTTCTTTTCTTTTTTTCTTTTTTTTTGGACTTTTTAAAATTTGTCCTAAAGTCATCAAAGCAAAAATAGAAACAAATTATTTCTAAACCATCTAAGCTAAGCTAAGTTGTCAAACAAAACAAAAGTTTCAAAATCAACACAATTTTCTCTAAGAACTCAAGATCCTCCTTTGATAATGCTGGACCTTTTCACTTGCTTATTAAACAAGACTATCAGGGATGGCTCCTCATGGAGTTTTCCTGGTCACCTCTCCTCATAACCACTCTCTCTGGTGACAGGGATGGGCATAAACCATTTTCTTTTCAGTCTTCTATTGTTTCTGTACTAGAACTGAGGATTTTTATCTTAAAATCTGAGGACAGAGGGTCAGATGGGGGGACAGCAGTCAACACAAGGCTCTCTGTGGCTGACCTACATGGGAGAGGTCTAGGTTAGCCTCCTGAAGACCTTCCCGAGTACACTGGGCATGTGCGTGCCCATGATCTGGGCTAGCTGATACAGGAAGGTGGATAGCAGTGTCAAACACCCTGTTGAAGGAGCTGTCTCTCACTCAAGGAAGAAAGAAAGAAATTTGAAAAAGAAATCTGGGATACACAAACTGATAATCCTCAAGCATGGGGAGCAGTGTCACATGAGATTTGCTCCTGAAGGCCAATGAGTCAGAAGACCTGGATTTCCATGCAGTTGTGAGACATGGCCACGTAATCTCTTGAGATCCACTTCCTCCTCTGAAAGGCAATGAGGCTGGGAGACAAATGATCTGCAAGGTTTCTCTAACAAGCTAGGAACTTTTAGGCAGGCTAAAATGAGTCTCTGACAGTGAACATGGTCTTAATGCTAGGTGACCTGCCATCTCCCCTCCCCATGCCATACAGTGGAGTGAAAAATTTCTGGGATTGCCAAGGTGTGGAAACTGACTACCAGCACCATACTGCAGCTAAAGGCTCGGACAATGGGTCCCCTGACTGATGTCCAGAGCAGACTCTTTGAGACATGCTCGGTACAGTGATGTCACAATTTTTTTCAACTCCCTCATGGATGAATGAAGCTCTCCTCACAAGCATGCACAGCGGTTCCAAGCCAAAGCTTCCCCTAAAAACACAGAACCAGGCTACAAGACAAATGCTCGATTACAAAGCAGTGTTCTCTTTCTCCTGCTCACCTGCAGAAAGTCTCAGAGACAAGGGAGAGCGGAACTCTAAAACATTAAGCCAAACTTCACCATTGCAATAACAACCATGGTACATTGAGCATCTACTATTTGTAAGATGTTGTGCCATGAATTTTCCACTCAACCTCTCTCTGAATTTGTCCCCTCATTTGAGTGGCACTGAGATCCATGGAAGTTAAATAACCAACAGACAATGGACTCAAGGTTGCAAGCTCAGGTATGCTGGCAATCTCTTTCTTACCTAATGTCAGGCTGCACCCTACTTGATCTATAGCCAAAGAAACACAAAGAGAGTAAATAAAGCTCGGGCCAAAAGACCAAGAAGCCATCAATTAAATCCAAAGGATAACTTATCATGTCCTTTCCCAGAAATTAATAGACATGAATTCTGCTTTAAGTAGTATGAGGCTTTACTCATAATGACCCATAATAGAAATTTTTATTTATTTACTTACTTAGTTTGCTAGAGGGCATGAATGCTTGCTAGACAGAAACAGAGAGAGCGAGAAAGTGAGAAATCAACTCCCAAGGGGGGTGGCTATGCCACAATCCTGTATCCTTCATTATTCTCTTGGAATTTTAGGCATGCCCAGCATGTTTTTCAAGGACCCAGGTCAGGGACTTGAACTGCACAGTTGGCCATGTTAGATTCAGCCACCTTAACCTCCGTGCTACCTGCTGGCCTGCAATATAAACTTTTAAGCGTGGCGTGTGTGTGTGTGTGTGTGTGTGTGTGTGTACATTACACACAATACACATATTCAAATATAAGTTGAGCATCCTTAATCTAAAAGCCCAGAATCTAAAATGCTCTAAACTTTAAAACTTTTTAGTACTGACATGATGCCACAAGTGGAAAACGCCACACGTGACCTCATGCAATGAGTCACAGTCAAATGCTGCAGAGTCCAGGCAGTGGTGCAGCAGGAATGCGTCTGCCACATGGGAAAGGTCCTGGGTTCTCATTCCAGGATCTCTTGAGTCCAGCAGGCCCATAATCCTGGCCTGCTGACCCTCGGCGTGGACCACAACATGAGGATCCTTTCTGCCTATCTCCCTCATCTCTTTTCTAATGAAAGAAGAAATATAAATGAATTTTAAACAAAAACTACCGCAATACAAGAACATTGTATAAAATACCTTCAGGCTATGTGTATAAGGTGTATATGAGACATAAACGAATGTCCTGTTTAGACTTGGGTCCCATCCCCAAGATATCTTACGTATTTTTGTTCTTTTTTCTTTTTAATTTTGCTACAGGTTGCATGTGCTCACCAGAAAGAGAGATACAGATACAGAGACAGAGACAGAAAATGAGAAATCACTCCCCAGGCATATGGCTACGTCACCGTCCCTTCTCTTCCACCCTCCTCTTGGGACTTCGGGCATGCATTCACATGTCCAGCATATTTTTCAAGCTACTGGGTACAGGACTTGAACAACATAATTTGCTATGTGGTATCCAGCTGCCTTAACCACCACACCACCAGCTGTCTCCTCAAGATATATTATGCAGACCCAAATATTCCAGTATCCAAAAAAATTAGAAATCTGAAACACTCCTGGTCCCAAGCATTTTAGCTAATAGATACTCAACCTGTGTATGAATTAAACAAGTAATGATGTGTCAATCACTATGGAGCATAATAGGTTACTTTTCAAAACTTAAACCTGGACTCCAGTGTCGTCACAGTTCAGTAATACACCCAGCTACAAAATACAAATACAAAACAAATACAATAACAGCAAGATTGGCCAAAACCTTGTTTTTGATCATTTTCAAATCAAACAAAGTTGTTCGCATTACTTCACATAAAATCTATTTTCTTTCAGGCTTGAAGGCCATGCTCTTGGGCCAAATGTCTGCCAGGAACTCTTTTCTGGGGAACTCTTTTCTGGGGAACACAACTGCTGACAGGAGTATTACAGATTCAACTACATCACCAGGGCAGCCAAGGAGATTTTCACTTCAATGATTCAAGCTTGCTGGAAAGGTCCCCTGGGTCAAAAACTTTTAACAGAAAAAAGAAAAAAAATATTTTCAAGGAAAGCTTCCACACCCACTGCCTCTTAAAATACAGTGTTTGGAACACAGTGGGCTCTCAAGAAATCGCGTTGGATGAACACACCAAACTTAGGCTCGGAAATGTGGGCGGGTGGACAGTGTTGTGCATAATTCTGGGGTTTGTTTCAAGTCATTAAAATCCTCACTCAACATACAAAGTCAATACGAAAATAATACTTCCGTGCATTTCATTGGCTCCTCAAAAGGCTCCTACGCATGGTGGATATTAACATTTGGTTTTCTTAATGGCCCTTGTGGAGGCTAGTGTTGCTCGGAATGGACAGAGAAGGATCCTGTGGCATGTAAAACAGGATGACTGGCCCAAGGTCACCCAGGGGGGAAGCTGACAAGCCAGGATGCAAATGCACTTTTTAGGATTCCTGTCCATGGTGCTTGGCATTACATTAAGCTGCCTAAGCAGTGACTTTATGAGACACCACATTTCAATGATCTCACTTCCATATATTAACAATTTAGAAGGCAACAAGCTAAAGAATGGAAATTTCATATAACACTCACCACGACTGCTTTCAATGGGACCAGACCTAGGGGGGAACTGCTTTATTTTGCCCCTCTTCTGGGACTCAAAGGCTCACATCCCCCCAGCCAGTCGGGCAGGGGATGCAAAGCTCTAGCTGTCCCCAGTGTTAGAACCCTGGAACTATAGAGAGCCAGAACATAGCTGAGCACCTGCTTACATGTTGTAGAAGACACAAAGATCTTCAGAAAGTTTGTGGAAAATGCTTATTGTGAAAAAATTATACATGGATTTTTATTTATTTTTTGGCACCAAAATAAACTTGTATTTTGATTCCATTTCTCCATGAACTTTTAAAAGTCCCCTCGTATGTGCTCACTTAGCAGGTAAAAGTGAAAGTCAAGGGTGATGTTCCATTTTCAAGACTGTCAATACGCTGGTCCAGGCTCCAAGGCCAGCAGACCATCTCTTTGGATAAGTCCTGTAATGTTGACTGGACAATGCCTTCAAGACAGCCCTTCAGTACCGTTCAGGTGACCCTTCCAAAAGTCACCTGTGTCCATGATCTGTCAACCAGGTAGTGCCAGAGTAGCCCTTACAGGGTAGGCAGAGGACCACAAGGAGGTTATTCTGCCTTTTATAATCTCCATTTAGAAAAGAGACGGTTAAAATTCAGATAGTGTATCTAGATTTAAGTATTATGCCCACTTCTCAGACCACAGATCCAGCCTTTTAACAACTTTGTTTCTAGGACACACAATTTTGATAGATACACCAAACTACCGTGGGACTTCAAGACATCCAACACCACAAATATTGATGAAATTAAAACAGCTAACAAACTCTCCCTTACTGGCTGCTTTTTAAGCACAAATGGGATACTTCTCATGCTATTCATTCCATTTTCTCAAACAGTGTTAATACCACTCCCATTTGACAGATGAAGAAAGTAAGGCTTCAAGAGACTTAAATAACTTGCCCAAATCTTCAAGGTAAAGAGAGGTGGAGCTGGAATGCCCATCTTGGACACCATCAGCAAAACCTGTCCTTGGGCAGGAACACAGTTGAATGCCAATTTTCTTCCCTCTGCCCTAGGCTCTCCACCACCTGCCCATTATATTTAGACTCCTTTCTAAGAGAGTTTGACCCTGAAATGCCCATTTGACTTGCAGTGGAGCCAGACTAGAGGGCATAGCACCTCTGACCAGGTCTGAGGGCTAACTGCAGTGGTGCTTGCACATCACCCTCGTGGCTGACATGCCTTTCAAGGCAATGGGCCCAGTCTGGATTTCCAACCTGAGGTATCACCTTGTAAAACACCTCCCCAGCTTCGGCATATGCCAAGACTCTCAGACTCTGACGCAGGGAACAGTAGCACCAGAACAGAATCGAGGCATGCAGGAATGCGCAACAGTTTATTATCCTAATATTAGTTACCACTGCCAGCTAAGGTAATGGGCACCTTTCCTTAGCAAGTCACCTTTCAAATCTTTTTTAAATGTTTTCACACCCACTCTCATGCAGTGGACCTGAAGCAGGCATATGGAGCGTCCTTAGCCCTACTTTTCAGAGGAACAACTAGCAGTCAGGTTTGCCCAAGGTCAAGCAACCAGTTGGCTGCAATGTAGAAACTGGAATCCACCCATGTTATTCCTTCCGCTACACCTCCCTCCAGAGACAGGGCTGGCCAGCATCGCCAGGAACAGGAAATTGAAATGGCTCCTGGTAAGGCAGCAAGCCTGCCAACCACAGAGAGAGGCTGACAAGTGACCCAAGACCGCCCTGAATTAAAAATGCCTCCTGAAACGAACTGCCGACTAACCTCTTCCCACCTGCTGCAGTGAAGACATAAGCTCCAAGAGTCCACGACCCACCATGCCTGTTTGTCCACGGAAAGTACCAAGTTAGAAAAGAAGCCCGAGGAAGTGAGACGCGGTTGCAGAACTGTTGTGGAGGCAGTTTCCCAGGATGAACTTATCAGTTGCATTCCCACTCCTACCACATCACCCCCCACACACTTCCCTTAATCCCCACCCCTTAATCACAGAACTATAAGAGGGGCGCAGCAGAAGAGAGGAACCCTTAGAGAAGCAGCACTGGCTACGGCAGCTGCCAGCGAGCAGGGTACCACCTGATTAAAAGATAGGAATATTATAAGGGTAAAACCATGCACTCTAAGAGTCATGCACCATTTCCAAAATATTGAAACAGATCTCAATCACTTTACCTGAGTTGTTTTTGCTCTTCTGCCTTGCATGCTGTTGCTATGGCTAATTTGTGGGTTGGTGGCACCTTCGGAAAGACAGTGAGATTTCCTACAGGGAAGTGTGTTATAATTACTGTACGGAGGAGTCTCTTCAGCAGCAGCTGGTGGCATCTTATGGTTTGCAAGATCGGGAATATCAGACACCAAATTCCGACAATAGCCTGCAAATTTGCTCCTCGGGCCCCCGTTTGCTGTCACCCCAGAGTTTTTCTGAGCATACAGGTCACCCAGGGAATTGGCTCGCTGACAGGCGCTGAGCTGCCGCGGACTCGCCTGAGTTTCCATCCCCCGAGCCTCCTCGCGGTCCTTCTCTTCGGCGGAACCCAAGATTTCTTCGTTGCTTGTTAAATGTTCTTGGCTCAGATCAGAGAGTGAGAATTCCAGGCTGTCCTCCCGCCAGATGTCTGCAGATTTGGAGCGTTTCTTCTTAAAGCTTGCAGTCTCCATGAACGTGGGCCCATTGGATGTATAGGGACGCTGCCTCCTGCCTCCCTCAGCCAAATACGTAGCGTCATCCCCGTAAAGCCTGCTCTCCTCAGAGTCTGGCATGCTTTGCACAGAGGCTGCTGTGAGGACGATGCTGCTGTCTACGCTGGGAGTGACGGAAGAGTCCGTGTAAGACACGGGTCTCAAGCCCATATCCACGCGGTCCACCCAAATGGGGCTCCCGAAGTCATCAAGGGGACCTTCTTGGGAGAAGGGCTCCAGACCATTTTCGGCCAGCGACTGGGGGATGCTGGGGGTGCTGCTGGACCGGGTGCTCACTTCAGAGTTCCTGTGGATCACCTTCCCCGAGGAAGCGTGCCTTGTCCGCCGCGTCTTGTGCGAGAGGCGCAGCGAGCGTGACGTGTGCTTGCGCCCCAGGCTGGCATGCTTCTCTCCATAAAACTCATGCTCTACATTTTGACTTTCTGCGTTTCCCATGGTTTTGTGGTCTGCAGCAAAGGAAGGGAAAGAGGAGGGGGATAAATGAGTGACGATTAGTATGTACAGGTACAGGCATTCTGGAGAAAGAGCTCAGCATGCAGGGAGAGCTGAGCACCTTGGTAGGAAACAGCAGACACTCCTACTCACACCTGGCAGGTACCTGGACTCCTACCTGGGAGCAGGCGAGACTAGCATCATCTGCTGAGATTGCCTCTGAGATGTGAAATAAGCGCATAAATACCATCATTAGAGAATCAGGCTTGTCTTTACTTAGAGGGTAGATGCCCACAGGGCACAGAAGCCGGCATCTCTGCTAACCTTGTCCTCCTCTTCCTCCCATAACATGGAAATTCTAAAAGGACAAACCAAGGTATCTACCAAAAGAATAATTTTCTGTTTGAAATTTGTGTGTGTGTGTGTGAAAGCAAAGCAAAACTCAGAGAAGCATTTAGTAATCTCCCTCCCTCCCTTCCACCTTTCTTTTTTTTTTTTTTTTTTTTTTTTTTTTTGCTTTACTTGGACTCTATCCATACTTCAAAATCAATCAAAAATGGCAAACCTCAAGATGTAAATCCAATCAATCCTTCCTAATACATCAAAGGGGGGGGGGGGGAAGGCTTTTACCTTTAATTTCACAGTCTTCTGAAAATCTAGATTGGGTGCAAGGATGGAAGGGTATTGGAGTGGCGGTGGGGACAGGCAAAACAAAATAGAGCCCAAGTCTCTGCTTAGCAGCAGACTAATGGTTTATTTCTGGGAGCAAATCCAACCTTGAACATTAATCTGGTACAGAGTGCCCTGCAAACAGAAATGTACAATATGAAACCACTAACTATGATTCAGTCTTTGGGGGCTACTTGTTAATTCAAGTCCCTCCTTACATTTTCCCAGTCTCTCTCCCTGACCTGATGACACAACTCTGTTACCCATAGTGAGAAAGAGAAATTGAAAGCTCAACAATTCTGTTCTACTTGGCCTATTCTCCTTGCTCCATGAGGTCTCTCTAAAGCACTTCAAATTGTATATACTTTAGATAATGCTCGCGGAAATAGCTGGAAAGGAAAGAAGAAAAATGGAGTGGCAGAGTATATCCCGGAACTGCTTCTTTTAATCACCTATGATTACTCGTTCAGAAAACACATAGGAGTACCTACCATTTTTTAGAAACCAAAGACACAACACTGAACAAAAGAGACACTTCCCTACACTCATGAAACTGATACTGTAGCCACGGAAGGTATGCAATAAACAAAAGACTCAAAAGCACCATGGGGAAATGGGAAATGATATTTCTCTGATCACTGCAAAGAGATGGAAATGCCCTGAAAAATAATAAACCTTCACATTGATCCAGGAATCACTCCACAATCCCCATTGCTCTGTCTAAAATGTTGCTTAAACTCTCACAAACTCATCTTCACTGAAATAAAAGGTGAGGCAACAGGAAAAGGAGACCTCCATTTAATGTTCCAGTGAGTTAAGAGGTAACTCATGCAGACACCAGATGTTAAGCTCTTCCATACTGGAATATCCCTACCAGGTCACACATCATATGATTCTCAGAGTGAATTTTCCAACAGAATCTCCTTTTTACTAGCAACAAGTATATTTCAAAGCAATATGTTCAAGCTTCTCTGGCCAGCATCTTTAAGAAGTAAGAAGAAAAAGAAAAACAGTATAGGGAAAATGAAAAGATCAACTGCCCGTGCACAATCAGTTATGTTACCTAAATTCCTAAGAATAGCATGTGCTACATTTTTTACAAGTAAAAGAAATAAATAATGTATGCAATTCAGTCACACTAAGGGTCATGACCGATTTCTTAGAGTTCTTGGTTTGTTTTTTGGTTTTTGTTTTTTTTTTTTAATACAGAATGATTAGAATACCTGGCTGTGTCTATACATTTATGTTTTGACTACACATCACAAAAGACTTAGAAGAAATGTTCATCACAGCCCATTTTAAAAAGCACATAGGTTTAAATTTAAAAGAAGAAATGACTGTGGTAAAATAAAATGGATGGAACAAAAGGCAAAACTGTCCCCTCAAACCTGCTAGGATTTATCCTCCTCTATCACATACATCAAAAGTTTGCAAATATAAAGTGACAGACAGATTTTCAACAACAACTTTCTGGTTTCACTGCTTTCTGCCAACAGAAAACTAATCAAGTTAAAAGCCTCGGGAGAGTTTTCCTAAAGGAAATGGCCTCAACCTTCGAGAATTACAGCACTCCATGCATCACCCTGATGGGTCTGTTATATTAATAGCATTTTAGTAGCAAGATTCTTTTCAGCCAGCCAAGGTAGGAAAGAAACCACTTTTATCTTCAGAACTAGAATTTAGAGATGAATGCCAAATCCCCTAAATCCTACCAAGAAAAATTCTCAGGGGATGACCTGAGCAGAGTCAGCAGGAAGTCTGAAGCAACTAAAGTTAAGAAAAATAAGTTTCTAGGGACTGCTGAAATGCCCCTTAATTTGGAAGCTTTTCCTGAAAGGGTAGTGAGAACCATGAGGGCCCATGTGAGGTCAGTGGGGACTCTGCGTGAAAAATTAAAATTGTTCATTGCATACAAAAGACACAACCCCTCTTTCAGGGACAACCCCTGCCTGACAGGCAACCTCAAGGAAGTTGGTGAATCACTGCTTTTAATCTTTCCCATGTACGAATATAAGATTCCAGCTACCTCCATCATCTTAATTTCTCCCTACTCTATTTTACTGAAGCTTTAACATGTATTTTTATTTCTTTGTTTCTTTTAAAAATTTCCAGAAAGTAGATGCGTTCACTGGAGAGAGCTAGGAGGGTTAGGGAGAAAGTCTTCCCCCATGGGAGATGGTCACGCCACAATCCCTTCTCCTCTATTTCTCCCTCCTTTCAGGATTTTTGGTACTCATGCATAAGTGTCTAGCATGTTTCTCAAGCTGCAGGTCTGGGGCATGAACTATGGTCACCATGTAGGATCCAACTGCCTTTTTTTTAGGGGGCGGGGAGGTTTTTACTATAGGGCGTGTGTGCTCACCAGAAAGACAAAGACAGACAGAGAGACAAAAAGCAAGAAATGACCCTCCAGGGGGGATGGTCACGCCGCAATCCCTTCTCCTCCATTGTCCTCTCGGGATCTTGGGCACGCACGCACACACCCCTAGAGTGAGTTTAAGTCACCAGGTCCAGGACTCGAACCGCGGTCGACAACATGGAAATCCAGCTACATAGCCATTACACCAACTGCTGGTTCTGGATCCAACTATCTTAATTAACAAGCAGGCCATGGGCTTGCTCTATTTTTTTTTCACACAGAATCAGGTTTACATTTTACATGTGAATGAGTCCAGTTGTTTCTGTAGCTTGGAAGCAAGTTCTGGGCGGAGAGCGACTTTCACTTATTTTGTAGTCCCTACAAAGACTAGAAATCATCTACTCATGATAAGGAGTTGATAGAAATTCATGCATTTTTAGTAACAAAAGCAAAAGGTGAATGAGAAATAGCTTACCAAAATCCTTCTCACATAGTCATTAAGAGAGAAAATATTCAAGGCAAGGCAGACAGGCTGAAATGAAAAAAAATGAGGTAGAAAAATGGGGAAAGATGGGATCAGCAGTTAGCGTTATGGCTGTGTCGCTAGACTCCCATGTAGTCAACTGTGGTTCGCGTCCCGGACCCGGTGGCTTAAACTCATGCCGGGAGTGCGTGCGTACGTGCCCAAGATCCCGAGAGGAGAATGGAGAAGGGATTGCGGTGTGGCCATCCCCTCTGGGGGTGATTTCTCGTTTTATGTCTCTTTGTCTCTGTCTGGCAAGTGCACGCGCCCTATAGCGAAAACCTCTAAAAAGGGGGGGGGGGGGGCAGAAAATGGCGTGAGGTCTTAAGCTGGGAAGCGTCGCCAGTTTTCAATGTACTGAAGTCTCAATTTCAGACGATGACTGACTTACTAGAATGTTAGTGACCCCAGCTAGCTCTCCCGTTCCGGGATGAGCAGGGAGATGAGATTTTAGCATCAACACAACTTCCAGTATTTAAACCTCAAAGTGGGCTTCTCGGGCTCTTCCCTCCGTTCAGGGTTCTCAGTTCTGGTTTCCCTCTCCTGCCTCAGGGCCTTTGTCCACACACTTCTCTCTGCTGGAACCCTCTTCCTTTCTGGCACCGGCCTAACTCACTCTGCCAACTTCTTTCAGATCTTAAGTCAAATGTCACTTTGTCAAGGAGGCCACTCCCAGCTTCTCCATCTGAAATGACAACATCCCAGCCCTCCTATAGATGGCAGCCCTTCTATCTTCCTTCTAGCTTTCTCCTTTGCATTTATCTTAATGATAACAGACAATATATTTCACGTACTTATCTTTGCTCCTTTCTATCCTTTCCCACAAAACTCCCCCCCAAGGGGGGCTAAAACCTTGGCTTGGCTTGCTTCCCGCTGTATCCTTAGGACTGAGAGCACAGCCCAAAAGGCAAAAAGATGCTTAATGAACAGTACGGAATGCATGAACAACAATCTACACCATAATCTGGGATGGGAAATCCCATTCCACTACCATAAAATAGAAAAGGACTTCAAAAGCCTTGTGGAGAAATGGAATTAAACCACAAGTTTATTTTAGTGCAAAAAAAAAAAAAAAATATTGAAATCCATGCATAGTTTTGTCTTTATATGCATTTTCTATAAACTTTTTAATACCCCAGTGAAGCTAAGAATGCTACCACAGCTACACTAGACACAACAGACTCGGTCTTAAGCACCCTAGTCTCTTCTCTCAGGGTGCCTGTTAGAAACACTGCTTCCCAACGAGGTCACTGCTCTCTGGGTCCTTCTGCCTGCAGACCTGCGAGGCTCCCTCACTCGGGACCACTGGGTTTGAGATCACTGATCCCATGAACTGCATTGAAGGGTTTATTTGTGCTCCTCTGTGTTCCCTACCCCCACAGTTACCTGGGAAAAGAATTGAGGATTTAGTCCTCTCTCATTCCAGCTAATTCCTTATTTTTTTCAAGAATTATTTATTTTACTTTATTTATTATTATTAATTCTTTTTAATTTGCTACAGGGTCCATGCACTCACCAAAGACACTCACCTCATACATACAGAGAGAGAGAGAGAGAGGCAAAGTGAGAAAGAAACTCACCAGGTTCAGGACTTGAACTTCTGTTAGCAATATGAGAGTCCAGCACCTTAACCACCATGCCACCTACTGGCCCCCATTCTAGTTAATTCTTGCCATCTGGTCCTATTTTCTTCCTCCTTTGGAGCTACTACACAGAGGTACAGGAATAGGGTTAAGAATTGAGAGGGTATTTCTCCCCATGGTCAAGGCAGTGAGTTCAGATCTGTTCAGACCTAAGATGATCCAAGAAAAATGGAGGCCAAGGATCCACAATGCCATGATGGGTGGGGATGTCATCTGAAAATATATGGGTCAGAAGACTAAGAGATCACAGGCTCACTCAGGGAAAGGGGTCAAGGAGTTCACTTTTCCATTCTTGCCAACACCATGGTCTCTCTTCAACTGGTAAATAAAGCTTTTCAGTGAGTAATCATACTGCAAGTCTTTAAATCTCATCAAATTAAATATATACTTAAGAAGTTAGAAGGTATCTTAAGGAACTATATTGATATACATGAACATTTATTAGGCAGGGTGGTTCATATATACATCGGGTAGTGGCAATTTCTAAGGGATGGGTGTCTATGGATTCACTAGGCTACTAATGATAAAATGGTATGGAAGTATGCATACACATTGAAACCACGCCAAATCCTGGCTTTGGTATTTTATTATAATTATGTAAAATGACCATTAGGTAAACTGGGTAATGGTTATATTGCCCATGAATGATTTCCTGTGAATCTATAATTATTTTGAAATGAAAAGTTAAAACAGATAATGCCTTAATAAACTGGAATATTCTGGTTAAATGGAATTTAAATTTAGAAAACAAGGATTCTGGAACTATGTGGTGCATGACTGGATCCACAGGAGAGGAGTCCTAGGTTTCATCCTGAGCACATTGGGCACACAAGTATAGTGTGTGATACTAGCTGTCTGACACTGGGGTGGATCATGGTGTGGAGACCTAGTTGGCGTGCCCACCTCTCTCTCATGGAAAAAAAACAAACAAACTTAAAAAAGGTTTTAAAGTGTGAAATCTTCCCTCCAACATGTATTTGAATCTCTTTTGAATTTAGGCTGAAAAGCAACCAGGATGCTCTAATATAATTGCAATAAATTAGGTTTTTTAAAAAAAAGCTATTTTGGGGCATTGTGTAGCAAAATGCTATAATGAAATACAACACACACACACACACACACACACACACACACACATATACATAATATGTGCTCCTATATATATTGTGTGTGTGTGTGTGTGTGTGTGTGTGCACGCGCGCGCACACCAATGATCTCAATAAAGTAAGGTTAAAAAGAGAGGCAGAGTTGATTATCTGGAGATAAAGCTTTTTCTCTTAGTAAAGTAGTAAATAAAAATGAATTGCTAATATCTAGTGCCAGTAAGATGTAATAAGCCACTAAGGCCCCTATCACACCCCCACTAATTATAATTAAAACTCTGGGCCAAAAAGTAAACAAAAGCAAACAGATTAAAGAAGAAAATCAAAATCTGAAAAAAGTCGTTCATATACGGGTAAGTTTCCTGTTTTGTCTGTTTAGTCTAACATCTCCCACCATGAACAAGTACCCCATGCAGCTATAGCACAGGTAGCAAGGGGGCAGACCTTATTGTTCCACCCAGAGGAACCAACCATGGTCCCTGCAAGTGGGGATCTCAGAAAAGAAAAATGGAAAACAAAATCCCCCAAATACTATCTAGAAATTCACACAAGTCCCAGGTTCACCCCTCAGATGCTCATTCCTAGGACTGACCCAAAGCAAGACACGAAGGCTTTGAAAACGGAATCATGTTGTAAACCAAGCCCAACGCTCAGACTAACCCTTGAGTGGGGCATGAATAGCAGAAACCAAAGCAGCACATTAAAGGCTTTGAAAACTGGACTGACACTAGTGTCTCCACCCAGATAAGACAGAACTTACAATCTGAACCCAGTTGCGTTGATTGCCTACAAAAATATCAACAAAGAAAATTCAACATTTTCCAGATGATTTTAACAAGACCTGGAGTCTCACAATATACTATTCAAAATGTCCATGATGCATTCCAAAGAACCAGAAAACTCTAATCAGTCATCAAGGGTAAAGACTTTTTTTTTTTTTTTTTTTTTTTTTTTTTTTTGCCAATCCACAATCCCTTCTTCTCCATTGTTCTCTTGAGATTTGGGGCATGCATGCAAACACACATGTCCAGAGTGTTTTTCAAGTTGTTGGGTCCAGTTCTCAGTCCACACAGTTGGCCATGTGGGATTCAGCTGCCTGAATGTCCACGCCACCTGCTGGCCCAAAATAATTATTGATGCCAAATCCAAAAGGCCTCAGATATTGGAATTACCACACAAAGACTTTAAAGAAGCAATTATAACTGTGCTCCCTGAGTAAAGGTAAACACTCTTGAAATGAATGAAAAACTTAACCAAATACAATATCCATGCAAGATCACTATGAACATCAATGATGTTGTACAAGTAAAGAATTAGAACACATACAAAAAATAAAGGTAAACCATGTAAGATTCAAGATACAACATGTATGCTATGCTATTTCATCACTCCGATGCCATATTTTCTCAGTACTGCATGGGAAAACATTCTAATTAATAGAAAACCACCCCATGGCAAAAATGCCAGGCAGAGAGAACAAAGGAAAATACACAGTTACAGATTTTTCAGAGGGAAAGGCAAGGAAACAAGGGACTCTGGAAGTAACTGCATCACTGACAAATAAGGATGTTGGTCTAATACAGTAAGGTTTAGGGTGTCCAGTTTCCTAGATTAACCAGCGATGCTCCTGGCAGGACAGCAGGATGTCCTGCCCCACAGTTAAAGAATAGGAGTGTCCCACATGATCAAAGCCCAGCCTTGTGGGTCAGCGACCAAGGCCTGTCTTATTCTGGAATAATTAAGCAAAGGATGTTTCTGCTACCAAGATTAAATATCTCTGGGGTAAACCTCTTCATATCTTCAAGAAATAAATTTTGTATTTGAGATGTACATTCAAGACACAGACTTTGAGCAGGTTCAAGTTTTCTTAAAGAATATATTAATGAGTGAATATTTCAAACACATACATGATAAATTGGTATAAGAATTTTATAAGCTATTTTAAAACCAATTCTGTTCTGGATAAGAGTGCTTAATAGATCATTTTAATTTGCACAATTACCCTTTTTTTATTGCCTGAAGTTTCTGTACTAAACAGGTTATTCATTTTAAGAAAAAAAAATGTTAATAGGTTTTAAGTTACCTAACTTTTAAAAAAAAACGTAATTGAAGGGAGTGAGGATGTGGGCACTATGCTGACAACTACAACAAAACAGCACACCACCCAAACTCCAAACAGATGGCTCGGGAAATCACCTAAGATAGAGCAAATACTGTGTAGCCTGGATTTAACCCCTTTTCCTCTACATTCCAATGGCACTTGGACCCCCCTCAAATAACTGAATCTGTGGCAGGTTATTTGTACACTGATTTCCTTGTCTTGTTTTTACATCCTCCCTTCCCATTTTATTAAACTTTGTTGATGCCAACTCTCATCATTATTTGTAACTGAAATATACTGAAGTTTTTAGTCCAGCTCTTTCAAGTGAGAATGTTTATTGCTGAGACTTCCTTGTAAAAAGGGCATTTCAAATACATAAAGTAATAAATTACGGAGCCAGCACACAGGATAGTGGTTAAGGTGCTGAACTTCCATATGGCCAACAGCAGTTTGAATCCCAGACATGGAGGCTTGAAATTATTGCCAGGCATGTGTGCATCCTTGGCCAAAATTCCAAGAGGGGAATAGAGAGAGAAGAAGGCATTGCATGTGGACATCCCCCAGGAGATTTCTTGCTTTCTGTCTGTCTTTCCAGCAAGCACACACGCCCTATAGCAAAAGGCAGTACAGTATTAAGGCACTAGACTTCTGCATGGCCAAGTATGGTTTGAGTCCCATACCCAGTGATTTGAAACTCACACCAGGCAAATGCATGTACCTAAAATCCCAAGAGGAGGATGAAAGAGAAGGGATTGTTGTGTGGCCATCCCCCGGGGGGTGATTTCTCACTTTCTCTCTGGCAAGTTCATTCACCCTATAGCAAAAATCTCTCTTAAAAAAAAAAATTCTCAAAATAAATACAAAATTAGCAATAATAAACTCCACTGGTGAACCCAAGATAATCCAATTCATATCATATTCAAAGTCAAAAGTTGACAGTGAAAATAAGTAAGGCTTCTTTGTCTTGGGAAGGATATTGTGAAATCCAATCATAAGGCATTTAATGATGTATATAAATTATAATTATTAATAATATAATTTTTCACTCCCCTGAGGTATTTAAAACTTATTAAAATAAACACAATGATTACCCTTCTATGACTTGAAAACAGACCTCTGAAAACTGCAGGAGAAAGGATGAAATGTATTTATTTCAAAGTTAAATTTGAAGCGAAAATCACAGGACAACAGATTGCAAATTTAAAATTAGATTCTAGTGGGAGGTCTTGGTTTCAAGCCTGTTTTTTCCCTACTGGAGGCTGAGCTTGAAAACAGGGAGGGAAAAAGAGCTAAGATTAAACTGAGACAAAGTTCTGAAAGTTTTCGCTAAATCGTTACAACCCTTGAAGAGGCCTGCCAAGTCACACAGGAATACCCCTAACACAAGCAACTACACAAAAAAGTTCTGCCACAAATATAAGACGATCTTTGATTTAGAAGAGATTATTATTTTGACTGTTTATTTTTGCTTTCGAAAGCTTATCCAGTGCAGAAACAAAAATGTATCATTGTTTTGAAGTTAGATTTTGAAGCTAGGTTCACTTTTTTTTTTTTTTTTTTTTCAAACATAATCCAATCTAAAGATGGTGAAGCTCAGGGATAGATTTAAAAGATCCTGAGGGTAATTCACAGGGAGAGAACAGATTTCATAGGTACCTGTGCTGTCTCTTTCGTTTTGTTTGTCTTAATGCTAATGCTTTTGAATTGTTAGATGGGTGTAACCTTAATCCAAAGAAGCGATTCCAAATTCTTTTTCTCACGCGCTACATATAACACAGCCATTCTCACTGTAGGAAAACATACTCATCCCACCACCTCTGCAGCATTTCTATCGATTCCTGCAGACACATATAGGGTCACTCTCATGTACACAAACCCACCTTAAAAGGCAGCAGTGTTCCCCAGCCCAATTGGCCCCAAGAGCACTGTGGCATTTAGATATTGAGGTTGAAAATGATGTCAGCAGCTGGGGCTGGGGAGTGTGTCAACATCTGCCCCCTGGGGTATCCATCAGGGTCTCATCTGAGTCGGTGAGAATGAGCCAAAATCCTGGAAACGGGAGGGTAGGAGAGGACAGAAAACAAAAAAGACACCATCAGCCGGAAGAAAGGAAATGAGCATTTTCTGTTGTCAAGCCCATTTTATCAATTCTCTGACATCAATTTTGTTTAAAACAGACTCCTGAATTCAACAATGCAATATTTAGCTACAGGTATAAAATGACAGGCTTACTCAGGTAAATAAATAAATATAAGCATATTTATATTTACGGTAATAAATAGTCATGCAAGCTAAGTTATTTTGTCCTTTTACTCTATCTTTGTAGATCAAAGTATTGGATAACAGAAACAGGTTATGATGGAATGATGTCCATGGTCCCCTCTTAATCTTCAAAGAGTCTACACAGAGAAATGAAAGGGAACAAAGGAGCCTCAGTCATTCTCAAAGTAGAGCTATAATTATAACGGAAGTCAAAGAAAACGCTATAAGACAGTAAACAGAAGACCGAATTAAATATCTAGACCTTCTCGTGTAAACATGCTCTTTTCGGATGGTAAACGTAGGGCCAGCAGGTGGCACGGTGATGGAGGCATTAGACTCCCACATGGCCAACCATGGTTCAATCCCCAGACCCAGCAGCTTGAATACTATGCTGGGTGTGTGCGCATGCATGTCGAAAATCCCAAGAGGAGAATGGAGGAGAAGGGATCGTGATGCAGCCATCCCCCCCAAAAGGGGGGGAGTGATTTCTCACTTGGCCTCTTTCTCCAGTAACCACACGCACCCGATGGCAAAAACCTACTAGCCCTGTTACAGAGCACAGGGAGTAGGGTGCCAGTGCCCAATACCGGAGCCATGAGAGAAGGCCCAGCATTTGGATTCCAGGTTGACTGGAACATGGCAGCCTTGCAGAGGGCCCATGATTCCGGGGGGCTGGGGAACCAGCAGTTAGTGTAATGGCTATGTTGCTGGACTCCCACGTAGTCGACCGTGGTTCGCGTCCTGGACCCAGTGGCTTAAAACTCACGCCGGGCGCGTGTGCGTGCGTGCCCAAGATCCCGAGAGGAGAATGGAGGAGAAGGGATTGCGGCATGACCATCACCCCAGGGGGTGATTTCTCGCTTTCTGTCTCTATGTCTCTCTCTGTCTATCTGGCAAGCGCACGCGCCCTATAGCGAAAAACCTGCCCTCCCCCCAAAAAAAAGATTCTGGGGGGGCTGGAAATCTTGTAGGAAGCATCGTGGTGTAGATGGTGAGACTGTGTTAGAGTGCCTGTCTCTGTGTTTGTGTGTGTTCATCTCTTTCTCATGAAATAAATAAACAATGCATTTTTTAAAAATAGATACCAGACATTAAATTCGGAGAAAACTTACAAAGAATATGCACAAGCAAGAATTTAGGTAAAATGTCCAAAATGTTATTTCACAAGGAAAATAAACCGACAAGGATGGCTCCAGGACCAAGCGGGGTCTCGTTTTCCTTTTTTTTCCAGCTAGCCCTTTGAGGTGAGATTGTAAATACCAAAGCGAGCAGAACCCTGATGGGTTCTTCGAGTGCTTTTGTCTTGTAATTCCCTACTAGACAGCCTCGTGTGTAGCTCACTGCTGTCGCCCATTGCTGGTGGTTTTGGCATGGTGGGAACTTGGGATGCCAAACACTTGGAGAAGAACATGGAGGAAATTCCCTATTTTATGGAAAGAAGTCACACAGAGGCAGTAAATACATTAATATATACATCCATACAGAACAGAACACGCAAAGTTACAGTTCTCACTTAGCTTGGCGAATGTGCTATTTAACTGTGAAGTCAGTGACTCATGCTTGCAAAGAAAGGAGCACGAGTTCTCAGCAATACCCCATTATTACCCCACAGTACATGCCCTTTCCATAATTCCCCCACTGCTATCCTGTTCATTCCCTTTTCTTAGGCCTCCTCCTTTAACCACTCTCTGCAAATTTCCAAATTTTCAAAGCAGCTCCTGAATTGCTTAGAAACTGGCAGAAATTAATAAGCAACAGCCCATTTATATTGAAATGGACTCATTACGGTGCCAGCTGCCAATAATTTGCAAGGCTGGATGCTTGCTGGCAAAGGGGCCTGCAGGCGGCTGTCCTTCCACCTGCACAACGGAGGCTGATAATGCATTTTTTATACTTAACAAAAAGATACATATTCTATCTCCCAGAACTGAAATCTTTCCTTATCTATATTCTTCCAGTTTCTGCGCAGAAAAACTACAGGGGAAGGTGAAAGATGGATGGCACTCTTCATAAAATACAAAGGAAAACAAAACCGAGTCAATTTGGTAGGGTTTTATTCCCCCTAATTTTGGTGGTGGGGGGAAATCTACCTGTGACTCTGGTGGTGAAACTGATCCACAATTTGGACTAGTGAAGAACGCCGCATTTGTCCCTCTGCAAGCAGCTGCTAAAAGGTCGCAATGTGCCAACCAGCATTCCTCCCGCTCCCTGTAGGCTAACACCTCCTGAATGTATCATGGCAACTCAAGAACTGCCAGTACTCCAGGCTTTCTTTAAGGGCTGCAAAGACTTTGATTTCATTAGGAGGCAGCTACGAACCAAGCTCAAGACTGGGAGTTCAAGCTTGGAGTGTGCATCCGCTCAAATCTACGCTTTGCAAGTCTAATCTATATTGCAGGGTGATTTGGCGCAAATTCTACACGTCAGTCTTCTCTTCTACAAATGGAGACACTATTGGGTTGTTAAAAGCATTACATGAGGGGTCAGCACATGGTGTAGCGGTTAAGGTGCTGGACTCCCAAATGGTCGACTGCGGTTGAAGTCTTGGACCTGGCAGCTTGAAACTCACACTGGACACATATGCATGTGTGCCCATAATCCTAAGAGGAGAATGGAGGAAAAGGGATTGCAGTGTGGCTATCACCCACACCCCGGGGGATGATATCTCACTGGGGGGGTGATTTCTCACTCAATTTCTGTCTCTCCAGCAAGTGTGCTCATGCTACAGCAAAAATCTCTCTCTCTCAAAAAAAACAAAAGGTATTACATGAGATAATGTATATTGCAGTTTGCTTCATGCCTACTCCCAGATCAGTTCTCAACGAGCACCAGTTTTTATTTCCACTACCATTGAACATTTGTTAATGACAAGGAGTGTGCTATGGGATGGGGGCCTCCTTAGCAACGTGATATCTAATTCACTGAAACTACATCTATATCATAAATTGGATGAAATCAGTCACTTAAACTTGTGAAACAGTTTGGGGAATTAATTAATCCAGCTGGAAGATAGGATCTATACAACTTGCCACAGCTCACGCACACACACACACACAAGCCATGCTGGTGAAATCCAGCATCTGCCTGTTCACACTCTGTATGGACGATCCCCAGTGAAGCGGATGCTGAAGGGACCAAGTCGTTCTGTCTCTGACTCATCTTCAGTTCATACAATTTCTGTCAGGTGTCAGATACCCGATCGCACAGGAAAGTATGTGTAGCAAAGGCGGGGAAGGAATCACCAAAACTAAACTCAGCCTTCAAATACCTGCAAAAATAGACAGGACTGAGAAGTCCCACTGCTCCAATCCTGCAGTATGCCTCAAGATGAAAATATGACAAGTGTCAGAAATCCTGTGTCTATGGCGTTTAATCCATGGCTTTTCCTAAAAAGTTTGCTAGAACAGAACTTTATTTTTTACCTTCATAAAACATCCCTAGGCTGGCCCTACAGCCTAGTGGTTAAGAGAGGTAGACCCTCCATGGCCAACCTGCATTCAAATCCCACCATCAGTGGCATGAAAAACATGCCAGGTGTGCACATGTGCAAGTGTCCCAAATTCTAGCAGGATGGAGAAATAGAAAAGAGACTAAGGCATGACCATGCATGCATGCATCCTCTGTCAATTAAAAAAAATTTCCTAAGGGGGTATTCTGTCATTTTTAAGTCTTTGCAACTTCCGGGACTCAGAGCATACAGAGAAAAGGGTATTATGCTGCCATCAAAATGCCCACGTTCAGTTTCCAGGCTCTTATGTGACCTCAGGCTGGCAAATCACTCATTCTGAAGCCACCTGGGAAAATGATGATGTAATAATATCTACCTTAGTAACACCTACCTGAACAATTATTGTAAGAAAGAAATTATAAATTGAATACGAAACATTAGAAACTATAACATGCTACATAAGTATAAGAAATATTCAGAAAGTTCCATGGAAAATGTCTATTATTAAAAATTGTATATGAATTTTAAAACATTTTGCATGGTGTGGGGGGGATAGAAAGAGAAGGAGAAGGAGAAAGCACTCCAATGGGGGTATAATCACACAACAATCCCTTATCTATTTCTCCATCTTGTCAGGACTTCAGCATGCACACACCTGTACCCAAGTGTTTTCTGAGCTGCTGAGGCTGGGATTCAAACCAGACAATTGGCTATGTGGCATCTGGCTCCCTTAACTTGAAGGCCACAGGGTCAACTCTCCATGAATTTTTTGAAGTTCTCCTGGAAGTTAATTCTTATTGTATCATGGTTTGGTGCCCCAAAATGTCCTGTAATTAATTAATTAATTAATATGAACCAAGAAGCTTGCTTATATCTTGAATTTGTAGAGAGAGGGCAGAGGTCTTGAATCAAAACCATGAAGGTTTATTTTATATGTAATAAGCACCAAAAGGATTTAGTTTTTATTATTCTTATTTAGATACCAAATCAGAATTGACTGGGCAGATGGAAGGATGTGGGGCACTGGAAATTTTTAAACAGTTCAGAAATGACAGTTAAAGAAAATTCAACAGTCATTTTTATTATGTCTTAACTATTACTTTATTTCAGAAAGGACACAGGAATGACTTCCGAGGATACGTAATTTAAAATAGAAGAAAATACTGTTGAAAAAAAGACAAGAAACATCAAGGTCAAGACAAAGAGAAGCAGGGACTATCAGTAAGCACGCAGGCCCTACAGAACTGAACACCTCACTCAGTTTAACAGCCAGCATCGTAACAGCTGACTCAGATAGGGAGAACACAGCAGTTGTAAGGTTACATTGTCCAAATCAATCACTCAGAGGAAGGACTAATGTTCTAGGCACAAAGATCAGACAAGACTTTCCACTCATGGTCCTCTGAGGCCACTGTGACAGGACAAGCAACGTCCTGGACCTCATTTTCCCATGTGTGCACAGTGATAGATTTCATGAGGATGTTTCTTTTCTCGACAACTGATTAAGAAAATCACGAATCAGCACAGCAGTTCTAAAGAGACACGATGCTTCTGAAGTGGGTGGGCTGCACACCTTCCAGGAAATTCTCCCCGCATACTGTGCCCTCAATGGAGTGCTGGATCATGGCTGAGGGTGAAGTGCTTGAGCTGGGGCTTTCTGCTCCACCTGGCTGTAGCTGGTCCTGCTGCCAGACGGCCACACTCTATCTGCTGCAGAGGGAGAGTTCCACCAAGGGCGACTGGCTTTTGTGAATGCTAAGACTGCAAGAAGGACCCATGAGCAAACAAGAGGTGTCCCATCTTCCTTAAGTGAACCCCATGACCATTGAGGGACTTGAGGCAGGGCCAAGACTCTCAGGGAAAAATCAGTCCTTCAGCACAGATAAACAAGCTATGACCGGGGCTCCAAACTCCTACCTCGTAAAACATGGATGAGATGGTTTTAGGCCAACCAGTTTCTTACTTTCTTTTTAACAAGGTTTATTTACTGATTACTTTCACAAATGAGAGAGCTAGTGAGAGACAGAGACAGACAGCACCCCGAACATAGTCTTGATGCCACAATCCACCCACGGCCCCACCCAGCCCCAGATCACAGGCGCGTGTGAGCCAAGCACACTCAGGGAGGTCTCCACACTCAAACCTGGAACCTTTCCAAATGGGTCAATCTCATTGAGTGTTGCGTTTTACCACTATGCCACTAACTAACCCACTTCCCCTCCCAGTCAATTTTTAATATTTAAGGCAGGTATATAAAAAAATTAAAAAAAAAAAAATTCCCCTATTTACAGGCTGCCCTAGATTTAAGGAATGTTACTTCCTAATGTATCCAAATTATCCCAAGGCAACTAAGCAAGGAAACATGTTCATAGAATATTTTTAAGCCGGCTATAAGTCGGGAACTATCTACTAAAATAATAACTTTAATTTTAGAACCCTGAATCTTTGGCAATAGTTAACCAACAAGTTCAGCTGGGACCGACATTACCATATTTCTTAGGAGTGAAGTTAGTGCATTTCAAAATGAAGGAATATGTTCTACCCCAACTCAGGGAGAGCTACCATTTATGGAAAGCTTACTATCTGGCTGGCACTGCGTTAATGGCTGCAGGCCAAAATACTCTTCTAAGTTTCCCTAAGTTCTTGGTGTTTATCATCCTTGCACTACACTTCAACGCCTCCAACTAGTGGCTGCCAATGCGCTACAACTCCAACGCTGCATCACCTACTGGCATCATCTGAGGGAGTCCCAAAGGCCTGTGTTGCACAGCCAGTTGCCAAGGCTCCCAAATGCTTACACTCTGATCCTAGGACTGGCTCAAATGAGGCCCCAGCTTGCTGACATGGATTTAGTAAATTTTTCCAGACACACTATGAGAATAACATAATTTCTCAACATGCCAAGTAGCATCACTGCCATTTCTTAAAGTCACGAAGCTACTGAATACCTAGGAATTCCATCCAACATCTCAATAGTGACCACGTGATGCCCAAGCAGAGCTTTAAGCTCCTGGCTCCTAAATCGTCAAGTTTGAGTCACATGGAAAAAGCACACCCATGTCATTGTAAAAGAAAGTAGAACATTTGATCCCCAAAGAAAATGGAAATGGAGCCGAATGTAATTAACTTCTAATGCTGAAATCTGTCCTTTACTATTTCATCATGTTGTGGCTTAACTCACAGGGAGTTCCCAGGGAGAGAACTAGGTTATCTGAGAGTCTGTAAGAAGAAAGTGTAAAAAGATGGGATTTTGTCAAAAGCACTTCCATACTGCCTATGAAACCTAAGAGACTATAATCCCTAAACTGCACACCAGAATAATTTTTTGAAGACCATTATCAACATCTTAGTTTAGAAAAGATTTCAAAATGAAATCACTTTTCTCAGCAACTAGTTCTCCAAAATTGAGCCACCCAGGTCTCTTCCCTTAGGAAGATCTGCCTCCCATTCCCATGTAAACTGTCGAGGCCTCGCCAGGTGCAGGGAAAGAAAGGCACACATCTTCCAGGACACAGGACAGAGGATGTGGTATGTTAGGGGACACTGAAGATCCAGAAAGAGAATTTGGTTCTAATTCACTCTGTGGTTTTCTAAACCTAAAGTTCAGCCTTGGGCCAGCCTGGAGACAGGACAGTCTCCACTCTAAAGGACAGGGCCCTGAGCGAGCCATCCAGGGAAAGGATCCTACAGGAAAGGATGTTCTGACTCAGCAGCTGCTGCCTCCTCCAAGACCTTCTCCAAACCACCCAAGTGACCCAAATGCATGACAGTACACCTTATAATTGCTATCATGGCCTCTGACCCCCTACCACCTGGCCTCCTTCTTCTTTTCTTACTGCACAGTCAAGTGAGAAGTCCTTCAGCCCAAAGTGCTGTCAAGATGTGAGCAGGTCCTCTTCCTTCATCAGGGAGCACAACAGGACGCGCTCATCATCCACGACTTCACTCTCTAAACCACCTACCTGACCTGCCACAGTTCCCACAACCAGACCTGCCTTTCCACACCAAGTGCCAAGGCCACACGGAACCAGAGTTCCCTGGAGGGAGGCCAGACACCCAAGAGGTTAGTGTGGTAACTCTGCCTGTCATCAACCAAAGCTGGGGCTGCCTATGTCAGGGACAACAGAGAAAATACAAGCCCCTCTGGAGAAGTCACTGGGATAGAGCACGACTAACTGCCTTTCTCGGTCCCTGACACTTTGAGCCTAAAGGGCTCACTGAGAAAGAATCACTCTTCTCATGCAGCTGCTACTTCCTCCTTGGCTCTGTCCCTGTCGCTGTTGTACTTGCGCTGGTGGGAAGGCGTGTGTGAGACAGCAGAATTCTTTTAAGAGAACATGGTTGGAAAGAGATTTCAGTAACCCAGATACTAAGAATACCTCTTTTAAGGCCATAGCACTAGAACTGAAGAAAAAGGAAGAGTATCTAGAAACATAAAGTATATGCATCTGTGTGAGTACTTAAGCAATTCAGTAATTGCACAAGTATGATAGAAAACAGAGCTGCCCTGCGTGAGAGGTGAGAGCGTAATGGGATCCTGTGTGATCCCACTGCTAAGGGCGGATTGTGACCACCACCCTCAGTGTGGGCTTAAATAGCACAAGCTGATAGAAGGGATTTCAAAGACTAAGAGAAACAGTTCAGTATGGCAGAGAATCTTGTACTTTGACGTAGAATCAAACGATTTTTTTTAATTTAAAGAAATTCCTCCCAAAAGGGAGGTGTGATTCTTCACCCATAAATGGCCATCTTTTGAAAGAGAAGAGCTAGGGCTTGACAGAGGTGTCAGAAGACAGAGTGACAAAAAAAATGTTCAAAAGGCCTTGAGCCCAAGTTACTCTCCGGGTGCTTAGTCTAAAATGTTCCTTCACTCTCTGCTCATTTAAAAATGAAAAATTCTGGGCTTGCCCCATAGCCTAGCAGTTAAGGGAACCAGAATCCAATGGCAGACACCTTGCAGTCTGAATACCAGCCTCAGTGGTGGAAACACAGGCTGGGCATGTGAGCATGTGTGCCAAAATCCCCACAGGATGGAGAAATGAAGGGACTGCAGTGTGACAAAACTCCATTGAGGAATGCTTTTCTCCTTCTCCCTCTCTCTCTCTCTCTCTCTGGCAAGCAGACATGCCCTCTGGCAAAATCTTTTAAAAAGTAAAATAAAATGAAACATACCTTTCAAAATGACCTCAATTTTGTATTTGCAAATCACATCAAGCTGTTTGGCTGTTAGACAATTAAGACTACAAGCTCTAACAGTTAAACCTAATTCCTTATTTCACAGAATCCAAGAAATAAATTTTTTCCACTTTTAACATTTCCAAAATTAAATGTATCTTACAATTACAATGGTATTATGTGGTTTAATTGGCACCGTGTTCTTTCCTTCTTAGTGCTACAGAAAATAGTGGTGCATTTTACAAATAATAGCATCTTTTGTAATAGAGCACTTGTGAGTAGGTTTCTTACAGCACGATTTACAAAGGCCAAGATAGGGAATCAACTCAAGTGTCCACAGGCAGATGAATGGATAATGAAAATATGGTACATTTACACAATAGAATAGTATTCTGCAAGAAGGAAGGGAGAGAGGTGAAAAGGAAGAGAATGGGAAGGGAAGGGAAGGGAAGGGAAGGGAAGGGAAGGGAAGGGAAGGGGAGGGAAGGGAAGGGAAGGGAAGGGGAAGGAAGGGAAGGGGGGGGAAGGGAAGGGGAAGGAAGGGAAGGGAAGGGAAGGGAAGGGAAGGGAAGGGAAGGGAAGGGAAGGGGAAGGAAGGGAAGGGAGCCATCACTTGCAGCAACATGGATGGGCCCTAAGATCATTAAGTGAAATAAGGCAGCACAGAAAGACAAAATCTCGCTCATTTGCAGAATCTAAAAAAAAAAAAAAAATGATCTCATAGAAGAAGAGAGAAGAATGGCGGTTACCAGAAGCTAGGGCAGGTAAAGGGTGGAGTGGACAGAGACGGGCACAAAGTTACATATAGACAGAAGGAACACGGTGTGTTCTACTGCACAGAAGGACTATAGTTACTGTAATAAGTTATGTATTCCAAAACAGGTACAAGAAAGGATTTTTGAATGCTTTCACCACAAAGAAATGATTAGTTTTGAGGTAAGGGATATACTAAATCTTGATCATTATGCACGTGTTGTATTGTATGCTTGTACAGAAACATCACATAATATCACATAAATATATTGCATGTTGAGTTAAAGATAAAAAATTTAAATTTATTTCTAAATAGCTGCATTTATAACTATCTAAAACCTGCTTTTGAATTATATGGTAAGCAGAGAAGAATTTTACTGATCGTTGTCCACTAAGTTCAACTCAACCAACATTTCCTTACAATGTCTACAACCTGGGAATCCATTTGACACTTTACCACTTTGAGACAGTGCTGTAATGACTAGTCAGGCAATATTAATAGTTAGTAAGGGGGAGCAGCAGGTGACATGGTAATTAAGGCACTGGACTCCCACATGGCCAACTACAGCTTGAGTTCTGGACCTGGCAGCTTGTTTTCTCATTTACACACTCTCTCTCTCTCTCTCTCTTTCTCTCTCTCTCATCTCTCTGGTAAGCATGTGTGCCCCATAGCAAATTAAATAATAACAGTGATAAATAAAATAAAAATAATTAATTAATTAATGAAAAAATTTGTGGTTGGAAAAAACAGACTGATTCTTCCAGGAAAAAGTGTTAGTTGAACTGATCCTGAAATGTTGAAAGGATTTGGCTTAGCTTATAAGAATGGGAACAAATGAATGGGAATAGTTAGGAATTTGCACAAAATAAAGAAGGATGGGAACCAGCAGTTGGCGTAATATCTACATTTCTGGATGCCCATGTAGTCAACCATGGTTCGAGTCCCGGACCTGGTGGCTTAAACTCACACCGGGCATGCGTGCATGCGTGCCCAAGATCCCGAGAGGAGAATGGAGGAGAAGGGATTGCAGCATGGCCATCCACCCTGGGGGATGATTTCTTGCTTTGTCTCTCTGTCTCTCTCTGTCTTTCTGGTGAGCACACGTGCCCTATAGCAAAAATCTCTCCCCCTGCCCCCCAAAAAAGAAGGGCAAAAACTTGCAGGACAAAAGAAAGAGAGAGTCTGAGGAGTGGACATACTATCAGTCCAAGAGAGACAAGTGCATGGAAAAGAGCTGGAGTGATGAAGATAGAAGGGCAGGCTGGGGCGATGGACGCTACACAAAGGAACTGGGTGCCACCACGCATGATGGCAGCCAAGATGGGAATTTTATTATATGAGTTATGTGATCAAACATGGTTCTACCTCATGAGTAGACTGGAAGAGGGGATGGAGACTTGTTGGAAGTAGTCATGAGATGGACCAAATGAGAGAGTGAGCACGGCGGAGTAAAGAGAATGGCAGGCGGAAGCCCCAGGGCTGAGTGGCCACACACACACTTGTGAGGAATGGAGGAGTGAGGAGGAGGTGGGGACTCCTCTGACCCTAGTTCAGTAACTGGAAAATGGAAGGTGACAGGAACATCTCCCACACTGATGTCTTACTGAGCACTCAACTCAAAAAAGCTTTATCTTCAAGAGGTGAGAATACATTTGCAATGATCTTGCTTTTGAAACTTGGAGTCCACTGCACGGATGGCCTATGATGAAGGAACCAAAGTTGGAGCTCATTATGACAGCAATATTTATTTAGCTAGGTTCTTTCTTTCTTTCTTTCTTTCTTTCTTTCTTTCTTTCTTTCTTTCTTTCTTTCTTTCTTTCTTTCTTTTTTTTCCTTTTTAGGTATCCGCCTGCCTTAGTTTGGGCTGCTATAACAAAATACCTTAGACGGGGTAATTTATAAACAAGAGAAGTTTATTGCTCAGTGCTCTGAATATGGAGAAACCCAAGATCATGGTGCCAGTAGACTCAGTGTCAGGCAAGGGCCTGTCCCTCACAGAGGACAGCTTCTATGTGCCCAGACATGGTGGAAGAGGCAAGCAGGCCCCCTCGGGCCTCTTTTATAAGGGCACTAATATCACTTATGAGGGCTCTGCCTCCATGACCTAGTCACCTCCCAAAGTCTCCACCTCTTCCTCCTATCACACGGGGTATGAGGTTTCAACACATGAATGTAGAGGGATGCCGACACTCAGGTCACAGACATCCCATGGAGCTAAACTTATGAAACAGTTACATTGTATAGTTAAAAACAAAACAAAAAACGTCTAATAATCTGTCAGAGACCAGAAGTTTAAAACATTTCAGCCACACCTTTTATAGACTAAACGAATACCTGAAATAATAAATAGATTAGGAACCAGTGGATGATATAATGGTTACACCGCTGCACTCCCACATAGTTGACCACAGTTTGAGTCCTCAACCCAGTGGCTTAAAACTCACGCCAGACCCATGTGTGTGCATGCCTAAAATCCAAAGAGAAGAATGGGAGTACAGGTGGTCATCCTCTCCCCCCACAAGGGGTAGATTCCTCACTGTCTTTATGTCTCTCTCTGTCTCTCCGGTGACCACATGCATCCTATAGCAAAATCTTTTGGGGCAGGTGGTGTGGTGGTTAAGGGCACTGGACTCCCACATGGCCAACTGCAGTTCAAGTCCTGAACCTAGTACCTAGCAGCTTGCTTGCTCTCTCTCTCTCTCACACACACACATATTAAATAATCAAATATAAATAAATAAAGTCAAATAAAATAAGTCTTTTTAAAAAAATCTTAAAATAAATAGATTGAACAGCATTGATAATTTAACATAAAAATAAAAATACAATGCCTCAGCTTAGCATCATGAAGTTAAAAAGTAAAGGCACCCAAGTACCACTTCAAACAAACATAGCATTTAGGAACAATTACTTCACCTATCTATGCAGTCAGTGCTGCACAACACCAAGCAGATCTCAGGTGATGCTCTGGTTATGTCAGTGACCAGCCAGAAAAGGCTAGTGGAGCATATGGCAATAGGGACACAGAGAGGGCAAGAGGCATGGGTTAACTGTGGGATCAGAAGTGCCTCTGCCTAACCTTCCTGAGTATCCATTTTCTAGAAAATGAAGAGGATGGTCTAGAAATTCCTATGCTCAAATCAAAACCCGAACATCATGAGAGTAACCACCATGAAATTTACTCTGCTGTGTATTTTTTTCCTGGTATCTAGGTGATTCAACTACGGCAAAAGGTCACTGAGCTGCCCTAGAAAGACAGATGAAAGGACAAACAAACCTAACTTTAAAACTCATACAAAATCTTTTTGGCTGAGTAGCAATTATATTCATCCTAGGCACATTACAAATTGGGAGAGAATAATAGGCACATGAAGTAGTTGCAAGATGGATTTTTAAAACAGAAAATAAAAATCAAACAGTACACATGCCCCTCCCTGGAGTCGTAAGGGGATAATCAGCCTCTTTCAACATAAAGGCAGTTCCTGGGGAATTATGGGAATGTTTCTGGATCAGTGATACACCAAAGTCTCCAAGCAGAAAAACCGATACGTAAAATCACAAAGCAAATCTGTTTCTTGTATGACAACAACTAGTTTAAAAAGCTTGCCATTCCTTGCCAAGTAGTATCTATGGGACCACACACAAAGAAAGTGAAACAGACCTGCCTTCTAAGAACCAAGGAGTCTTCTCCTAGCCAGGGAACTAAAGTGCAAATGGCTTTATGGGCACCCTCCTTCAATAAAACACTTCTAAACATGCCTTCCCCAAGCAGTCAATGTCTGTCATCACTTATTTATTTAATTCATGTATAAATTATATGCATGACGTACTGTTCAAAATTACAACTTCTGTGTATGCTTACAATATATACAATATTCAAACCAAATAGAACTACACAGAAATTTAAATGCAAAAGATAAAAAGAAATATAAATTCTGAAATTTCCTTCCTATGCCCTCAGGAATTCATCTTGTACAGCCATCGGACATTGCAAACCACTGCCCTAGAAGATAGAAGGCAAATCCAGGAGAAAATATGGGAAGGCAGCCTGGGGAAAACTCAGTAGGTTTTGCAAGTTGCAACAGTTCTCAGGAGAAAACAGATTATCTATGCTAAAAGCTATCCTAAAATCTGTTCTAAATGTTTGTCTCTTTGGTCCATTTAAAAACAACCTGTTTCCCTATCTGCAGAGTCTAAATTTCATTTGTATTGCTACTTATTATGAAGTCATATCACAAGCGAAGCCTCCCAGAATCTTCAGGAAGGTGAAGTTCAGGGGAGTTCAGAAGACAGGTACTGGAAACCTTGGGCTACTCAGAAATCATCTGCTGATACGACTAGCTCTCACTAGGGACCATTAAACTGAGCCATGATTTTTGCAACAAAGATAGTAATAAATATCTCATCACCAATGAAATGCCATATGTAGATAAAGAAAACAGAGGAAGGACTCATCCCACCCACCACAAGACAATACAATGTATTGAGACCAGCCAAGATGCAGTAACCATAACACACATCTCCAACCTAAACTACATTTTTCAGTGGGGGCAATTTCAGACACAGCCAGGAAAAATCGTCAAGAACTTGCTGTAATATCATCTTAAAGAATAAAGGTTAATGATAACAAATGACAACAACAACAAACATTTTTTAATAATTTTTTTCAGAGAGATTTTTGCCATAGGGCATATGTGCTCACCAGAGAGACAAAAAGCGAGAAATCACTCCCCAGGTGTGGGATGGCCACGCTGCAATCACATCTCCTCCATTCTCCTCTCAGGACTTTTGTGAACGCACACGCATACCCGGCATGAATTTTAGGCCGCTGGGTCCAGGACACCAACAGCATTCGACTATGTGGGAGTCCAGCAATGTAACCTTTACATTGGTTACCAATGCTGGTCCCAACATAGTTTTTTTTTAAAAGAGGGATATTTTTGCTATAGGGTGTGAGCTCACCCGAGAGACAGAGAAAGAGAAAAAGAAAACAAGAAATCACCCCCCCCGGGGGGGGGGGGGGCGCAGGGGAGAAGTGGCTACGCTGCAACCTCCTCTCCTCCCCTCCATCTTTCCCCTGGGATTTTGGACATGCATGCCCACACATCCTACGAGTGTTCCAAGCCGGAATTTCCAAGGTCCAGGATTGGAACCACGGCCAACTATGTAGGAATCCAGCACCTTTAACCTCTATGCCACCCATCGGCCTCTAAAATAAATTTTAATTGGGAAGCCAGACATTGGTGCAGCAGTAAGCAACCCAGAGACTGACCCACGTGGGAAGGGGCATCTGTAAAATTCCCTAAACACACCAGGCATGTGTGTGTGTGATCTAGGGCTGGTTGAGGCTGAGGATGAATCACACTGCCAGGGCATGTTGGAGGTGCCTCAGCTCTCTCTCTTGTTTATGAAATAGAAATAAATAAATAACAAAAACATTGGTCCTCATAGAGGGGGAACAAAGTTTTATCCTCAGGTAGACACCTCTCTCTTTGACCAGCTCCCAATCCAGAAAAACCCTGCTGACAGAGGGGCTCTCCTTAAACACTCACGTAGCTGGGGCCTCCTGTCAGCACCTGAGTCTGCCCATCTTCAGCCCCTCAAAAATTCACTTCCTTCCCCTGGATTCCGTGCCATTAGAAGCACAGAATTCCCCTGCCCCAACTGTAGGTTCCACCCTCAGTCTTCTCTCTATGTCGTACTTTTCTTTTTACAAACTTCCCTAGTTCGTTCAGATTCTCATCTGCCTACATAACAATCTGCAGCAGAAATTCTTCTTTGTAATCTTCTGCTGGACACTTACATGGGGCAGGTGACAGTTCTTACTTGATACACCATTAACAGTCAAAATCTTCCACGCTTATGATTCCTCCCAGAAGGCAACATGATTTGCAAATGGGACATGGACTTTGGATTCAAACAGACCTGGCCTCAATTTACCATTTAATGAACTGTGACCTTAAACCAGTCACTTAATATCCCAATGGACCAGTTTCTCCATCTGCAAAAGAGAAAATCTGCCTGCAGATGTGTGCTGGGGATTAAGTGAGGCCATGTCCACGAACACTCTTTTCTATGGAGTTTCATGAATGCTCATTTCTTTCTTTTTCCCTTCTCCTTTTCACTGTTCTCCCCCCTTACCCCTCCCCAAAGTCCTTAAAGTAACTTCTATATCTGTCAGATCCCTTACATCCCTAGGTCTCCTTGATTTTTCTTAGGCTTGTCTTGCTTGTTTTATTGCCAGAGAGCGCATGCTCTTGCCAAAGAGGCAGAGAGACAGAGAAGGAGAGAACACATTCCCCAACAGGCTGTGGTCACACCACAATCTCTTCTCCTCCATCTCTCCATCCTGTTGGGATTATGGGCACCTGTGCACATGTACAGCATGTTTTTTAACCTCCAGGGCCAGAATTTGAACCATGGCCAGCCATGTAGGATCTGGCTCCTCCCTTAACACCAGGCCACGGGGCTGGTTCCAAGTATCCTTGCTTTTAATCCTCATTGCTAAAATCCCTCTTTTTCTACTCCACACAATGCACACATCACTTTAAAACCAAACTACAGCATGTTTAAAAGGCACTTACTGTCCTTCAAGAATGCTACCACTCTGATCCCTGCTCTGCTCAATGAGGTACAAACATTCCCAACACACACAGCAGAGAACCATAGCAATAAAGAAACATCTGTCTGAAAAGTCCACTGTACTCCAAAATTTGCTCTGGAGGTTAGCAAGAGCCAGAGAGGTGGGGCAGATTGATAGAGGATAAGATCATGGACGTGTATGACTTTCTAAGATAAAATAGCCACCTTCTCCCCAAAGTAAAATGGCACGTGGAGTACCTAGAAGTTTGCTCTCTTTTGATACTGGGGTGTTTAATTGAAAAATTTTACAAAGCTAATCTCCCAAGATTTTTTTTTTTAAATCTCTTTCCTCCTCTGCATCCCCACAGTTAGTGATTATTTGAAAATTTGTTTTAGTCCTTCTCTGGTAGGCTCACAAGTTGTATAAGGAAAAGAAGTTTAATATTTTTTGTCACAGTGTATGATGGCAATCCCCCTCCCCATGTTAGGGATTGTTAAGGTGCGTGCACTTGCCAGAGAGAGAAAGGGGAAATGAGAAAGCACCTCCCCAGAGGGGGTGGCCACACCACAATCCCTCTCTTTCCAGAGAACAAGAACCTGGACAGACAGATATTTAAAAGAACTGGCTCATGGGATTTGGGGGTCAGGAAAGTTTGAAATCTGCAGGGTAGATGGCAAGCTGGAACCCCAGGGAAGAGCTGACATTTAGTCTTGAATCCAGATGGATGGATCTAGAGACAGAATTTCTTCCATCTTAGGGGGACCTCATTCTTTTGTCTTAAGATCTCTGACAGGTAAAATGAGACCCACCCATATTTGAAGGACAATCTACTGACATAAATATTAATCACACCTAAAAATACCCCATGGCAACATCTAGACTGATATTTGATGAAACAACCAAGCACCACAGCCTGGCCGATTGCCTGGTAAGACAATCACTCTGTCTCCAACGCTCTTCTTCTCCAGGACTTAGTAATGCCACTGAATGACCCAAGGGGAGAAAAGTAATAAAGTGTATGTCTCCGCAGTTCGTTCACAGTGGCATATCCAGCAGGTGCTCTTCCTGCCAGCATGCTAGTCCACTTGACCTGCATTCCCAAATGAGCCCAGGGCAGGGTGTTCCAGGAAGCCACAGGCTCCAGGGCATGAGGAGGCCACTGAGTACAAGGCATGGCTTCCATGCTGTCCTCTCCCCTGTGTGTTTATTTAGTTTTAATTTGCCATAGGGTGCATGCACTTGCCAGAGAGAGTGAGAAAGGGAGAGAGAGAGAGAGAAAGGGGAAATGAGAAAGCATTACCCCCACCCCCAGGGAGGATGGCCATGCCACAATCCCTTCTCCATTCTCCTCTCAGGATTTTTTGGCACATATGCATGCACATTTGGCGTGTTTTTTCAAGCCACTGTGTTGGGACTTGAGCTACATAGATGGCCATGGGGGATCCAGCTGCCTAAGCCACCAATGACTGGCTGGCCCCTGCCATGTATGTCTAGATGACGGTATCCATGTATGTCTCTTGGTAGCTAGTATCATCAAGAACTGTGGCTCTCTTTCACTTCAACATAGAAGACAGCATCAGATGTATTTGCAGATTGAAAACCACAAACACAGACAATGTAGGAGTATATTGCAACTCTTGGTTCTCAAAGCAAGCCCAAGCCTTTAACCCCCTTCCTCACCCCCCACACACATACATTAACGGAGGCTGGGTACATGAGCTTCCCTGTGTGCAATATGTCTGCCACGAACCGTGGATCTGAAACCACCAGCTCTGAGTCAAGACTTGAAGCACAAAGCCGAGTGAGGTGCACAGTGGGGAGTTGGGGGGGGGGACACCCCAGCAAGTCCTCAATTCCAAAGCAGCTGGGCTTGAAGTTCAGCTTAAAAGCCCAGCAATGGAGAAGGGGGTCGGAACAATTGCTCAACACCCTCCTACACCCTTCTCGTGACTAATACATCACGCTGGGAGAGCATTCCTCCCAGACACTTAGAACTGACAAGTCCACATTTAAACCAAACCAATCCTGAGACATCTTGGGAGTCATTCACAGCCCCTCCAAGCCCTAAGTATACCCCTTTCTCAAAATATCCACCGAGAATGGAAACAAGCGGAGTGTTTGGCTTCAGAGTCCTTTCTATTTCTGCTTTTCCATGGGACAGAGAGCTTGAATTTTCAATAGCCAGAGTCAAAGCACAAACAGAGTGGGTATGCAACTGGTATCCCTCTTATTAAAAGAAAGTGTTTTGCTTTTGTTTTTCATTGCAAAAGGGCACATGCACTGGCTAGAGAGAGAGAGAAGGAGGAAGAGGGAGACAGTGCCCCTCAGTAGGGCATGCAATCCCTTCTCCTTCATTTCTACATGCTGTCAAGATTTTGGACATGCACACGCCCATGCCCAGCATGCTTTTCAAGCCTCTGGGACTGGGACTAGAACCACAGTTGGCCAGTGAGATCTGACTGCCTTAACTTCTAGGCTACAGGGCCAGCCCTGATATTTCAGAATAAGCTGGGGTAAACCACTTGATATCTATAAGGCTTCAGATTCATCCCCAATATAACTCAGCACCTAGTAAGTACTTAAAAAATATTGGGTTTCACAGAAACAGGAGCTGTGAGGCATGGTATGTAAAAGAGAAGAGAGGTATCGTGCACAAAGTCCATGTAGAGATTTATTTTTCCAGTAGTGATTTTCCATTCAAAATAGCATCCCTGGGAAGAAGGGGGACTAATCGAATATATTCACTAAAGAGAGCTTGGTGACCAAAATAACACCAGCCTTCTGGTTCTGTCGACGCCCGCTTCTCACAGGCATGGGGACGTGGCGACTGTGCGGCCTGAACTAACGTTGCTGGTGCCAGGGCGCCAGCTCTTGGGCCACCTGTTTTGTTCCATCTCTCTCACTCCATCCCCACACTCCCAGGAACAGACAGCCATCTGTGCTGTGCCACCCAGCTGGCTCGGCTTCCCATCAAGGTAAATACGATCCCGACATCATTTCTCATCTAAAAACATCCTTTCAATGATTGGTTCCAGGCCACAATCTCAATTCAACCTAACCTGACTCGATTTCCACGTGTGCCAAGCACCTACTTCTGGGGATGGCATTGTTCAAGATCCCATATGGGATGGTAAGATGAGGGAGGCTTGAAACTCCTCCACAGGCCTTAAGGAGCTTTTATGTGGGTGGGTGCGAAGGGAGAAATAAGATACAGATCCTGATGATGTATATAATGCCCAAGGTGCCATATAAGGAACTCAGAATGTTATGAAGAGGAAGGGGTACCATTTTACCAAATTCTTTATGCCCAGAGTATGTTGATGTAGCTACTACTCGTCACAATTAAATATATGCCCTTAGCAGAACAAAAGTTAAAAAATATATTTATCAGGCCAACTCAGTGGCACAATAACTGCACGAAGATTTATCCATATGGAAGATTGTGGCTTGGTTCCCATATCAACCTGTATATACCAGTACACGCATTCATGATCCCGGCTGGCTGGGCAGGAGGGGTGGTGGTTTGCACCATGAAGATCCTGTTGTGAGTGCTTGTCTTTCTATCTCTCACTCTCATGAAAGAAATAAACTTTCCTAAAAAATATATTTATTGGAGCCAGCTGGTGGCGTGGTGGTTAAGGCAATGAACTCCCACATAGCCTACCACAGTTGGGGTCCCAGACCAGGCAACTTGAAAATCATGCTGGGCACGTGTGCACCATGTGTCCAAAATCCCAGGAGGAGAGTATATATACTCTGGGGTACATATACCCCAGAGAAGGGATTGTAGTGTGGTCATTCCCACAGGGGGAGATTTCTCACTTTCCCTCTCTCGGTCTCTCTCTGGTGAGAGAGACCAGCAGTTTGCATAATGGCTATGTCGCAGGACTCCCATGTAGTCGACCACAGTTTGAACCTGGAACCAGTGGCTTAAACTTACACTGGGCATGTGTGCATGGATGCCCAAGATCCCCAGAGGAGAATGAAGGAGAAGGGATTGCAGTGTGGTCATCCCCGCTTGGGGGTGATTTCTCACTTTCTATCTCTTTGTCACTCTCTGTCTTTCTTGCAAGTGCACATGCCCTCTAGCAAAAACCTCTCAAAAAATATAATATATATATATATACATATATATAGTATTTGAAATTTTAGGGTATTTAAAATTGAAATGGATAATTTTTCATCCTAAAATTTACAGAGGATTACCATGCAAAAGAGCCTAAAATCAAAGGCCACCATTTTAAGACAGGCAAATTGATAAAATAAGAAAACTTAAAATCCTGCCTGTACATAAGTCATCTACAAAAGAGATAATAGTAAAGTTTTGAATCTCATGTCTCTTGGTTTCAAATACCTGGTTGAAGAAGATATGAACATGTCTTCTTGTTAGAGATATCTTGGATCCTTTTAGTTCTAATTCGAAGTTGGACTGGTACTTAATCAGCTCATATCTCTATTTTTTTTAAGTTTATTTTTTATTGTTTATTTCTTCAGGAGATATATTCCCAACAGTACCCTCACATTGTGATTCACCACCAGCCTGAGGATAGCCCAGATCATAGGCACATACTCCCAGTGTGGTTCCCCAGGACAGGGTCCTCCCATGTGAGTCTAGTTGGGAGATAATTTCTCACTTTCTTCTCTCTCTCTCTCTCTCTCCCCCTGTCTCTGATGAATGGGCATGCCCTACAGCAAAAACTAATAAATAAATACATACATAAATTAAATTAAAATATCCTATTATATAAAAGTAGAGAGCATACTTGGAAACATTATGCTAAGCAAAATGAACTGGGCACAAAGGAACATATACTGTATGACTCCACTTACATAAGGTACTAAAATAATCAAACTCATTGAATCACTCAGCAGAATGGTGGTTGCTTGGAGCAAAGGGTTGATGGGAGGTGTGGTTGACTGTGTAGAGAGTTTTGGTTTGAAAAGATGAAGAAGTAGTGGAGATTGATGGTGGTGATGGTTACACAGCAATGTGAATATACTAAATTATACATTTTTAAAAAACAGTTAAAATGAAAATGTTAAGTATATTATACCACCATTAAAAAATTAGAGGGTATAATAATATCTAATAGTTGTGGGGTGTTTCATACTTTGAAAAGTGTTTCTATGTACATCACATCATTTAATTATTATTGCTTAGTAGACGGAAGAATGGCTTGGCCAATCTCAGAACTCAAATTGACCTCCTTCAAAACCTTCTGAGCCCATTTCACTATGCCACTTTGTCTTCCAATAGTTGTACACATTCTGAAGAAATGCAGAAAATATCTACAGGTGCACCAAGAAATATGCATGCTACAGTCAAAGTTTGGGTTTCCAACTGCAGCCCTAAAAGAAAAACTCCACTCTATTTAACCTAGAACTTCCTAAACCTCCTTAACCAAGAAACTTTATTTTGTAGAATAACTACTGACAACCTGCAGAAAAATTGTTTCACAGGTTATTAATGTGGCAAATAATCTTAACAAAATGGGCTCGTTTCTGCTACTACAGAGTCCATCGACCCAGTCATGGAATAATCAAGGTTTTCATTTAATTGACAGACCCAAATATCAGTATCACTGCCAGCACCACCCTCATCTGATAATCTTCCCACTCCAATTTTCTATCTTCCCTCATCCACCATAAAAGTAGAGACTACAAGGAAGACAGCATTGATTAACTTAAACATCATTCTTGGCTCCTGTACTTTTATCGTAAATCACTGGGCATGGATCAGATCAGACCTGTTCAAGAGTGTGTGTGTGTGTGTGTGTGTGTGTGTGTGTGTGTGTGAGAAAGAGAGAGACAGAGAGAGATAGAGAGAGATACCTGGGATATGTGGTTAGAAAAAAATAAAAACACTATTGGGACCAGCACTTGGCATAATGGCTATGTCGCTGGGCTCCCATGTAGTCAACCACGGTTCGAGTCCCGGACCCGGTGGCTTAAACTCACGCCAGGCACGTGTGCATGCGGGCCCAATATCCCAAGAGGAGAATGGAGGAGAAGGGATTGCGGCGTGGCCATCCCCCCGGGGGGGGGTGATTTCTCGCTTTCTGTCTCTCTGTGTTTCTCTGTCTTTCTGGTAAGTGCACACGCCCTATAGCAAAAACCTTTCCAATAAATTAATTAATTAATTAATTAAAAGCAATGTTAATGGTGCACATCCCCCTACCCTAAACCCCTTTTCACAAAACCTGACAGGCATGAGTCAGTGAAGAAAAGAAATTGGTCTGTATTCAATAAATGTATCAGAGGAGGGAGGTGCAGGGAGAACAGGAGAACAGTCTTCACAGGTGATTTTATACAGCAACACTGAGATCCGGAGTTTAATATGCCTCATTAGCAGCTTCTTTTCACTAATTAAAACAAAAACATCAACAACTACAAGCCAAAATCTCTAGTCAGAAGTTTTTTGTTTTGTTTTTAACATAACGCATTCCAAAAAGTCTTCGCGACAAAGCAACAAATTGTTCAAAAATAATGTTAGATAATATGCATATTTAATTCGTGAAAAGAACTCAATATCTCCCTTGGAGATTCAATTAACAATGATTCTCTCCTCCACCTCACCTTTCACGATGAAGGAAAACACAACCTTTGTTTCTAAGTCATAAGCCTGACCACGCATCCATGCCACCACCCTGCCTTTCCATGACATTTTTGAGAATGCAATTAACTGCTGACATTGGCTCCAGCTTCCGTGGAGCACACACTAAACCTGTCAACTGCTATTTCTTGTTGGAGCTTGTACTGTTTGTTTGTTACGTATGTTCAATTTATAATGGGAGTTTGTCAGCTTCTTTTTGTTTGAAACTTGACACAATGGGAAATGCCCTCAAGGGTTAATTATCAATCTCAAAATGAAATCTGAAATAGATAATGAACAGGTCTTGAGAAATTGTGAAAGACACCCAACAGCATTAGTCAAAGGAAGGACTGTTCCCAGATGAGAGCGGAATCAGGTCCAACTGCCTTACGATAGCCCTGGAAATGGCAGGCCGCCGAGATCCATGCTCAGAGAATGAACTTCAGAACCAGACAGAATCGGGCAGGAATTTTGTTTCTGCTACTTCTTACCCAAACGACAGTGGAAAGTAACTTCCTATCACCATGCCTCAGTTTCCCCACGGGTAAAATGAGAACTATAATAGTAAATGGAAGAATCCATCAGAAAACACGCGGTCCACTGCCAGAGTCACAGAAGTGATCAAGAAATAGCAGCCCACGGGAAAACGGGGACTCGATCCTTACTTCTAGATACTGACTAGTCATCGTCATCTCCAGGCTCCTAAGCCACAATTAGAAATTTCAAGTAAAAAACAAGTGTGAAAACTGCTTTGTAAAATCAATGCCTAAATTCATAGACTCTCATTATTTATTGATTACAATGAAAACACGTGATGCCCGCACATGGAATAGGAAAGCATGGCAAAAAGACAGACACGCCCCTCCTCCGTGATAAATGTCAAGTATGAGAAGTGATAAATGTCAAGTATGAGATGTGACATCTCAAAAGACCTTGTAAAATAGTACGCTGATCTCTAGCTGTGTTTTACATCTTTATAAGCTCTTTGAAAAGACTGTTACCTGAAATTAAAGTCATAGAAGGTACATCTTCTAAATATAAGTAACCATTGTTGATGAAAGATGAATAGAATACACATCTTGGAAAGAACATTGCCAATGGTGATACATTATTTATTGCCCCAAAACTTGTTAGAAGGGCACAAAGCAAATCAGATTTACTAAATAAAGACTAAAGCATAGATTTATTCAAATATTAATTCTATAATATTTAGATTCAAAGGTCATATTTTTTGAGGGATAATTAATTAAATTCTAAATCTTTTTTTAAGAGAGTTTTTTTGCTGTAGGGTGCATGCACTCACCAGAGAGAAAGACAAAGAGACAGAAAGTGAGAAATCAATCCCCCAGGGAGGGATGGCCACTCTGCAATCCCTTTTGGGATTTTTGGGCGTGCAATCACACGTGCCCGGTGTGAGTTTCAAGCTGCCAGGTCCAAAACTAGAAAGGTGGTCAACCACGCAGGAGTCCAGCACCTTACCGAGGACGGCATTTGCTGGCCCAAATTCCAGATATCTTATCTTGGGTCATCGGAAAAGTCATGACACATTTTTGTATAGAAAAATACGTCAAAAATTCCGACAACCCAATAGAAGGAGTTGCCAGCGGTAAAATCTGTTTGCTCCTAAGTTCCCTCAGAAAAACCAGTACTACAAATACAACTTGTACTAGGTAACACCCGGATATATGGAGGTGACTATGGATGGGCTCAGCTGCAAATTTTTGAGCTAAGTTTATCTAGAAAGTGAGTTTATGTGATTTGATCACTTTGCGTCAACAACCATCAACAACAGCTATTCCATATGAGAGACTGCGCAGCTGGTGCTTAGGACTGGGGAGAGAGAGTAGGCTGTATCAGCTTCGTGACACAGAGAAGTTTGTCCCCATGACTTAGCTTGGAAGGGCCCAGACTGAAAATCCTGAGTTCAATTTCTGATTCTTCTCCTGAATCTTTATTATTCAATACCCGTAGCCAAAGAATTCAGATAAATGGATTAGATAAGGACACTGTTGGGATTGTACAACATAAAAATGGAGCCCAGATGGTGACCATATTCTAGGTAAAATAATCAAAATATAGAATAAAAATAAACATGTGCTTGTTTATCCCAGGTATCTAGGTAGGATATGAGGCTCCGAAAATGAAACCATTATTATTCAACATATAGTTAAGATGGTAAGTACCTTGCAAAATCATCCTACAATGCTATACACAGCCTATTTTAAATAACTTCTGGACTTAAATCTTCTGGATTACAGAAAGGCACTGCCTTGACAATCACTGGCATCAAAGTGACTTATAATTATTACAACAAAAAAGAACCAGACGTTCTAAAAAATGCTTGTCAGGGAAAAATGAGGAAGAGAAAGCAGAAAGCAAGAAAGTGAATACGTAACTCCATCCATGGCCTGGTTTTCAAAAGCAGTCATCATTGGACATTCAGGAGCAGCCACGGTGGCACAGGCAATAGGGGACCACTGCTGCATACTGGAGTCCCGCAGGAGGCCCAGGTTCAGCTCCCAGTCTACTTCGACATGCTGGACACACCCAGTATGCCCATGATCCTGGCTGACTAGTAGGGTGGAGGGAAGATCACAGTGGGGGCAAGACACTGTCAAGGGGCAGTCGTGTGTGTATGTGCATGCACGTGTGTGTGTGTTTAAATAAAGAAACTTTTAAAAATGTAAGGTACTTGCTGGGTGGGCTCCTAAGAGTTAGGGCCTCTATTTGTGGTAAGAGCTATGCACATCTCACTTCCCTTATTTACTCCCACATAAAGGAAAAGGGCCTTTTTTCAATGTCCTCTAAAACTTCAGGCTGACCTATGGGTTTCCTAGCTAGACAAGTATAGGTTGAGCATCCCAAAATCCAAAAATCTGAAATGCTCCTAAATCCAAAACTTTTCAAGCACTGATATGATGTAGCAAGCAGAAAATTCTATGCCTAGCCTCAGTGATAGGCTGCAGTCAAAACACTGCAGTACAAAAATCGTGTGTAGCCCACCCTCCGGCCATGAGCACAGAAAACATGAGTGAATTCTGTGTTTAGATCTGGGGTCCTTCCCCAAGATATCTCATTAGGTATTACGTGAAAATTCCAAAATCTGAAAAAATTTGAAATCCAAAACATTTCTGGTACCAACCGTTTCAGGTAAGTGATACTCAATGGCAAATGTAGCAGCCATGCAAATAAGTAATTGGAGGGAAAGAAAATGAAGGAGAACATTAAATCACATATAATACAATACAACTCAATACAATATAATATAATCTTGGAAGCTCAAATCAAAAAGAAATCATGAAATGCTGATTAATTTTTCAGATTTTCTGTTTGTCTAAGGAGCCTTCAAAAGAAGCTGTGTCTGAGAGATCTATTCTGTGAGCCTCAAAAGTGGGAGTTCCTTCTAATTCCATTCAGCAAAATAACCACCATGCATCAAAAGTTAAAAATGACATGTTAAAATGAGAACATGCTTAAGATTTCCTCTTAATGTGGATGTCATTACTTAAAAATTCAAGGGGGGGGCCAGCCAGTGGCATGAGGGTTAAGACAGCTGGATCCCAACATGGATGGACTACTGCAAGGTTCAAGCTCTTGACTAGAGGCTTAAAAAACATGCTAGTCACTTGTGCATGTGTGCCTAAAATTTGAAGAAGAGAATGTAGAAGACACTGCAGCATGGCCAGCCCCTTGGAGGGTGCTTCCTCACTTTCTCTCCAGTGAGTACCTACCCTATAGAAAACTTAAAAAAGAATTCAAGAAGATAAAAAGAACTTTCTCAGTCTGCGTAAATTCTGATAAGCGTTTGGATTCAATATCATTGAAATGTTTTGAATTTCTAAATCAACCCAATTCCAGTCTCAGATAAGTATCTCTCATTATACCAGCCTGTGGTAATTGTTCATGTATATGTATGTGTGAGAGAGAAAAAGATTCAAAGCTTTTAAATAAATGGTAAAATCATTAAATATTGTACTTCACAAGGATGTGCAACTGAGAGTGTTCATTACAGTATTTCACTAGAATGTTGATTTTTTTTATAAATGTCTACCTATAAACAATTTTTTAAAATTAAAATTGAAGCCAAGAGTTTTAGATGATAATTTTTAGTGTGGCAAACTGAAATAGACCATATATCAAATTAAGTGATAATGAATGAGTATTTGAATCCACAGCTAGCCAAAAACACAAGATCACATCGGATACCAAGATGGAGGGAAGGGTGGGTGGGCATTGGGAAAGGAAGGAGTGAAAAGCTTTGATGATAAAAAGAAAAACCAGTTCTTGGATTTCTTTTTTCTTCCTTATAGGACCTTGGGTAAAAATATAAAAATAGGGGCCCAGTGGTAGCACAATAGTAACACGACTACTCACATGATAAAGTCCTGGGTTCGTGTCCTAGCCCCTCCCTGAGCACCCTAGTGTGTACGTCCATGAACTAGACATACTCTAGCACCCTTTCTCTGCAGAAATGAAGGAATAAACCTTATGGGGAAAAAAGAATTTAAGATACTCCTTGCAGGTTCCACTAACAGCGCCCCTCAACCACATTTGGGTTCTTCCTCCTTTCTCTCACCCACACCTCTTCTTGAAAATCTGTTTTCTATCTCTTCAGAAATCTCATCAACACCCAGTTGTGGAGAGAAAAAGTGATTACAACATTCTCAAACTTGGGTTTTAACATGACTGAACCCCTCCTGAGTCCTTTAATAATTTGTATGAGAATGTGCCTGGAGGCACAAAAGCTACCCTTCCATGCCAGCTTGCAAATTCTGAACAAGCCTCACTGTTTTCTAACTTAGGAACAAAACAGTTCTCCCTAAAACCTTCATTAAAAATGTCTGTAGCTTATCGACCCCAACGGAACCACAAAATATACTTAAAAAACAAAAGCTGCTAACTAGAGTGACAAGGGTGTCTAACCGCAGGGATATCAAAGCTCAGGCAAGGATGGGGGGACACCCACAGAGAGGGACAGCCAGGGCCATCAGTGCCAAAGTGGATCAAGGAATGGAGGGACAGAAGCAGACAGAGGAGCCCACCTGGAAGGCCTCCCACAGGCCAAAACAAAGACAATTTCAGCATCAAAATCAATAACATATTAGCAGATTATAACCCACTGAATAACATAGGAAACCACGAGACACTACAGATACAATAAAACTGAAAGCTTGATGAGAAATAAGAGATCAAAATATCCCTCCACCCGACATCTAATAATGACAAAGGGGAAAGGATAACTTCTTATGGCAAGGCTGGCAGGTGCCATCTGAACCAAGTGACCAAGGGAAGCAGACATAATTACAGATGGTACAAGCTGAGGGCCAGCCTCCTGGCCTGGTGGTTAATGGAGCCAAATCCCACAGGACTGACCATGGTTCAAATCCCAGCCTCTGTGACTTGAGAGACATGCCAGGCATGAGTGTGTGCATGCCCACAATCCCAAGGGGATGGAAAAGAAGGGATTGTGGTGCGACCACACCCCAACAAGGGTGCTTTCTCCTTTTCCCTCTTTCTCTCTGTCTCTTTGGTGAGTGTATACAACATCTAGCAAAAAACAAAAACAGGCAAAACATTTTTAAAAGGAATGAGGTCAAAATTGGGTCAATATGTAACTATTAAATTATTAACACATGGCATATATTATATAATAGTTGTATATTATTAATAATTACTTAAAATATCTATTATTTCATCTATATTTAATATATTCAGAAGCTTTAGTCGCTAGGAGTGTTAAATGCTTTAATATATACTACAGGTGAACCTGGCACATAGTAAGGACTCGATAAGCATTTTTGTTATATATGATGATGACATTGATTCTATTGGTTATAACATGGTGTGATTCAGAAAGAGGGTATAGTGTGTGTGTGTGATGGAGCCCACAGTGGCTGCAACTGGTACAATAAGGTCAAGCCAGATCAGGCAGCTGCGAAAGGCCAGCAGTGTCAGGGTGAGGAGTCTGAACTCCATTCTGCAGACAACGGGAGTCACTCTGTGATAGCCCTCATTTAGGGCTTACTGGTTTACCACTTAATAAACCTTGTTGGCTGATTTGACAGTCTACAACAAACTGAAAGCCGGAAGTAAGGAGCTAGAAAGGTGAGGAGGAGGAAGAAGAGATGGAAAAACAGGAAGACATGGCAAAGTAACAATAAGAAAGCAAATACAGGCACCCCTCGCTTAACAACCAAGTTCCATTCTTTTCCTAAGTTGTTAAGAGAATTAGTCCATGAGGGAGGCACTTACAGGTAATGTCTTATGGTGCATCGTAGCACATGGGTGAGCATTTTTCAACAGATATCACACAACATCATACTAGAATAATGTAATTCTGAACATACAAAAAGCTTATCTAACATATTAGATAAGTGCCAGAAAGTGACAAGACACACCATAACACAATAATATAAACCCGGCATAACCGTTTTTATTTATTTCAAGTACTACTATGGGTACATAATAAAACACAAATTCATAAACAAAATGTGTAATCTTGTATGATTGTGAACGCTTCATGTAATAAATACTAACCAAATGCAAGGATGAGACAAAGAATGAGAAATAAATCCAAGTGGTCATTAAACAGGCAGGTCATTAAGTGAGGAGCCGCTGTACACGGCCTGATGGTGACACAGCAGTACTGCGATGCTCTGAGAGGCTGACCCACATGGGAAGGTTCTAAGTTTGCATCCAATGACCTTCCTAAACACATGGGGCATGTGCTTGCCCATGAACTAGACTGGTTGAACCTGGGGGAAGGTCTTGGCATCAAGACATTGTTGGGAGTGCTGTCTGTCTGTCTCTCTCTCTCTGCTCATGGAAGAAATAAAAGCATGAAGATGAAATAGAAATGCAATACACTTGAAAGTCTCCCCATTCTGAGTTTTCCAATTCTGAACAAACTTTCCTTTACAAATCTCCAGGACAGTGTAATGATTAATTTTGTGAGAGAGGACCCCCCCCCAACTAAAAATAAAACAACCCCCCCCAAAAAAAAACACTTCCTGAAGATTGATTTATGTTCAATAAATTCTGTTGAAGATGACTGGTAATACATAAGATTAAAATTCTTCTTGAGGACCAGCAGGTGGCGTGGTGGTTAAGGCGCTGGACACTCCCAAATGGCCGACCAGGGTTTGAGTCCTGAATCTGGTGGCTTGCTTTCTCACTTCCTCTCTCTCACTCACCCTCTGTCTCTCTCTGGTCAAACTAAAAAAATAAATGAATGAATAAATAAAATAAAATAAATAATTATTTTTAAAAAAGATTAAAATTCTTCCAAAATTATTTCAAAAATGAAAAGCTTTCAAGTTTATAAGGTTAAAAAAAATAAAATCTTTCAGCAGGAAAAATCAGGTACCTGGACTTCTACTCCTGAACAGGAAAGTCTGGCTGCAGTTCTTCTAAAAAGTCATAAGAAGTTTCTCTGATGACAAAAAGTAAAAATGTAGCCTTCTAGCCCTGGAAAGCCTTTGTCAGCAACATAAACTCAGGGCAAAGCAAGTTTCAAAGACATAAAGCCTAGGGCATCTATGAAGACAGCACAGATCTCTAAGAGGAACCACCTGGAAAACTCAAATCTGATTACAAATAGAATCCACCATGTGTGACATCCTGAAGCAGGTTACAAACACAGCATCAGGAAAAGAGAAGTCCCCACTTTCAAAGAAAAATAAATAAAACTTTAAAAAAAAAAAAAAAAAGCACTTAGAAACAAAATTTAAAAGACCAGCAGATGGCATAATGGTTACATCCCTGGAATCCCACATAGTCAGTTGCAGTTCGAGTCCTGGATCCAGCAGCTTAAAACACACCAGGCACACGTGTGTGTGTGTGTGTGTGTGTGTGTTTGTGTGCCCAAAATCCCAAGGGGAGAATAATGGAGGAGAAGGGATTGCAGCATAGCCACCCCCCCCCAATGGGTTATTTCTCGCTTTCTGTCTCTCTTTCTCAGGCAAGTGTACATATTCTATGGCAAAAATCTCTCTAAAAAAAAAAAAATCTGTAGGACACTCATAACCACCTAAGGCAAATGGGATTGTGAATGACACGGGAACCAGCCCACCTGGATGAAAAGCTGCATTGGGTTAATGAACTTTAGTGAGACTCTACTGGGGGATAGGGGGGTCACAGAGCTACCAAAAAGGCTCCAAAGACACATTACAAGTTTAGCCTCCTGGAAGCTAAATTAATGTCACAGGCTTACAACCCGGACACACTGGATTCCTAAAACCCAGATTACCAGCAGCCTTTCAGAATGAACTGCTAACTGCCCCATCATGGAAGCCCCTAACTACTGCATTTTCTTCTACCAAGTCAGTGACACCGAATGACAAAGCAGACATGTTAGAAAAGTGTTCTTGTCAATGCGGCCAACAACCTGAAAGGAAAGGTTACACAACGCTAGACTTAAGAAGGAAGATGGCACACACGAGAGTCACTGAAGAAAACTGTTTTAAGGCAGGATGTCAAAATGTTTATTTCTACAGCAAAGTGTAATTTGCATTTTCATCTATTTACAGGTAGCTCCTCGGTGACAAGCACTAGGTAATCCTTTGACCAAGGGCTGCATTCCAACTTTCCTGAAGCGAAGGCGGGGAGCTAACCTGCCTTAACAAGTCGGCAACACCTGCACTGGTTTGACAGGGCTCCCTCAATCTATAAATAAGGAACTACCAATAAGCTTGTTCTGGAACAAAAGATGTAAAATTTGATTCCTTTGCCTGATGTTTTCCACTCTCAGGAAATGTTTTCTTTGTGAATACAGCAAGAGGATATTGTCAAAAACTGCAAACTCGGGAACCAGCAGTTAGCATAATGGCTATGTCGCTGGACTCCCACGTAGTCGACCGCGGTTCGCGTCTCGGACCCGGTGGCTTACAACTCACGCCGGGCGCGTGTGCGTGCGTGCCCAAGATCCCGAGAGGAGAATGGAGGAGAAGGGATTGCGGCGTGACCATCCCCCCTGGGGGGTGATTTCTCGCTTTCTATCTCTCTGTCTCTCTCTGTCTGTCTGGTGAGCGCACGCGCCCTATAGCGAAAAAAAAAAAAAAAAAAAAAAAAACCTCTCCAAAAAAAAAAAAAACTGCAAACTCAGAGAAATGAATATCCAAGAGAGGAAGGAGGCCCTCATTTGGGCTGCAAGTTTCCTGAAAGGGAGATAGACTCTACTCTCAGAACAGTTCATATGAATTGGGGGGCAGGCCCTGTATGTAGCCTAGCGGTTTAGATCCCACATGGTTTGCTACGGTTTGAATTCCAGCCCTGATGGCTTGAAAAACACGCCAGTGCCTAAGTGTACCCCAAATTCCAACAGCATGGAGAAATGGAGAAGGGACTGCAGTATAACCATACCCCACTGGGCTGTGCTTTCTCCCTCTCTGTCTTTGTCTCTCTCTAGCAAGAACACATGCCAATTTAAAAAGAAAAAAAGAAAAAAAAAAACAATAACAACAATAAAGAAGCTGTCTTCTCCTTAATATGCTACCTGGTGAAATAATGAAGCTTTAAATATTTAAGTCAAATCATTTCAATAATGCTCGTCAACAAGGATTATGGCACAAACAGCAATGAGAAGTGATACACCATGACCAAATCATCAAAAAATTTTCAAAAGACCATCTCATGACTGAGTCTAAGCAAAATGCTAAAACAGCTCTATTTTGCCACCTCTACATAGAAGAGTATGTAATGAGCAGTCCATACAGCGTTGAACCTGGGGAAGAACAGACTCTAAGTCTCATACCAGTCCATTCATCTCTAGTGCCTAACTCTTCATATGAAAAATGGGGGACTGAGCAGTGACTGCAAATCTGCACCCGGCGGCTTAAACTCACGCCGGGCGCGTGTGCGTGCGTGCCCAAGATCCCGAGAGGAGAATGGAGGAGAAGGGATTGCAGCGTGGCCATCCCCCCTGGGGGGTGATTTCCTGCTTTCTATCTCTCTGTCTCTCTCTGTCTGTCTGGCGAGCGCACGCGCCCTATAGCAAAAACCTCTCCAAAAAAAAAAAGAAAAAAAAAAAAATGGGGGACTGAGCAGTGACTGCAAATCTGTACTGTGAGGCCAGAAAGACCATTAGGTGAGTTACTGAACTTACTGAACTTGTATTTCTCATCTGTAAATGAGATTCCCAATAACACGAGCTCCCTTCCAGGTAAGTCATGAGAGTCACACACAATCCTGGGCATGGAAAGCAAATAGCGATAAAGGTTAGTTATTATCATTTCGTACATATACTCAGCAGGTAGTGTCAGAGCGCTTACAAAGCATAGGAAGACTGAGAAATAAGGAAACTTCAGGGTTCCGAGACCATCCATGTTCACAATCCTATCCTAACCAAAATTCCATCATTAGATTATTTTTCAGTTATTTTGTATGAAGCATACCCTAAAGAAGTAATTTTGAGCCTTATGTGTATGAAGGTGTTCACTGAATCCACACATAATAATCATTTCATTTTACAAATAAGCAAACCGAAGGTCACAGAGGTGAGTTATATGTTGCCCAAGATCTTGGAAGTAGCTGAGTAGATTCCAACGCAGGTCTACTTGACCCAAAGCTCATGTCCCTTTCCTGTAGGATTCTACCAACTAGCAACTGTACTTCTTTCTAAGGGAAGCATTTTATAGCCAGAGAGCATGAGGGGAAGTAAACAAAAAAGAATGTGAAAATATTAGGTGAAAAAGAGAAATGAAAGAGGTAAGGCATAATATGGAAATTAGTGTCAGGAGGCACAATTTTTTTTTTTTTGAGGTTATTGCTATAGGGCGTGTGCACTCGCCAGACAGACAGAGACAGAGAGATAGAAAGCAAGAAATCACCCCCCAGAGGGGATGGCCATGCCGCAATCCCTTCTCCTCCATTCTCCTCTTGGGATCTTGGGCACGCACACACACATGCCCAGCGTGAATTTAAGCCACCAGGTCCGGGACTCAAACCGCGGTCGACTACGTGGGAGTCCAGCGACATAGCCATTACGCTAACTGCTGGTCCCTAGGAGGCACAATTTTAACAAAGGTCAAGAGCCCTATAGAAGACAGTTCAGGAATCTCCTCAAACCCACATTACACACAATTCTTAAATTATAGCAGCCACTCACCTGCCTGGTCAAAAAAGAATGTTTGTATCCATAGTGTTTATTTCTTTTTAGTAAACATATTACATATTTTTTAATAATATATGGCATGCTCAAATTTAAATTCTTCTTGCAATATTCTAAGTGGTGGAAAAGCACAGTTATTATGGGTAAATTACCTTATCTAAGAATGCAAATACAGGCAGACATTTGCCTGGAGTATATTGGATAATCCTAAAAATACAGTATGTTTCTTTCCTTAAAGATCAACACAGTAATTACAAAAAGTACTTCTAAGTGGGGGAAAAGTACACCAGAAAACTTACTTAGCTCTCTTTGTGTATTTTTTTTCCTACTATACTTATTTTAATAACAGATCCTTGCAATTACGTTTCAATGATATTCTGAGTCTTGAGGGAGACTCCCATCTGGGTTCCAAATAATCACCATTTGCAACATTTGTAGGTGAACAGAATGTTGGTTCACAATATAGAGAACAGAAAGACAGACTGTTCTTTTAATGTCATCATGATGTGTGGGGGCAAAATAATTTATACAAGAACTCAGAAGTTAAATAGACTGCATTTAAAAAGAAAAAAAAAAAAAAAAAAAAGACTTAGCAGATGCTTTCAAAATAAGGACAATGCTATGTGCCCTCCAGTACTCTCCACTAGGTGAATGTAACCAGAATGGACAACTTCACTGATTCTGACAAATTCGAAGGGAAATCAAATGTGATTCTCACATGGTAGTTAAACAGCACAACTACTACATACACTAATGATTGATACTTATGGAGGAATTATGCCATGAATCTTACAAACAAAAAGACAGTCTTCCCAATGATCCTGAGAGAAGAACAGGGTTATAATCAGGGCCATTTTTCATTTTCAGATGAGGAAACTGAGGCTACAGAAGATTATTAAGTCTCCTGTCTAAGGTAGCTAAGTAGTGACAGCGTAGGGATCACCTACATCCTTGGCTGGAGGAGGGGAAAATGAGAGTTTTAATATAAAATCAGGAGATTCTAGAGCAGCATTTCAACTTGCTGATTTTACAAGTATCCTGAGAACTGTAGATAAAGGATGACTTGGGGTAGGATGTGTAGTGGAAATGAGCTGAGAGAACCACTCAACTCTATGACTCTACTTACCAAGAAGAAAAGGGGCCAACAAAGGTAAAGCGAATCATGAAAAAAAAAAAGCACGCATTTCTTTACACTGCACCACGGCCCAAAGTATGTAGTAAAACATACATCAGTTCTTCTTTAACTAGGACCCAAGTGTTTCATCTCAACCCAATGTACAGACATACAGACATAATAGCTGGCTTACTTTCTATTCTATTGTATTGCATTTTTTAGTAATATTGGCACCAAACCACTAAAATTATTTTATAAACCCCAGAAGGTAGTTGGACCTTCTGGAAAGTATTGCAGAATTATGTGCATGGAAATATCTGTATTAGTATAAAGACCATGGCTTTTACCAATTTTAACCATGATTCTATGGCTTTTACCAATTTTCAGGACTCGTGGGGGCCAGGATGTGGTGTGATGATTAAGGTGCTGGACTCCCACATGGCTGACAACTGTGAGTCCTGACCCAGAAGCTTGAAAAATCACACCAAGTGTGTGTGCATGTGTGCCCCCAAATCCTAAGAGGAGAATGGAGGAGAAGGGATTGCGGCATGGCCATGCCCCGCCCCCTCCCGCGGAGTGGTCCTCACTTTCCCTTATTCTGTGTTCTCTCTGGTGAGTGTACACACCCTATAGCACAAACCTAAAGATAATAAAGAAAAGAAAAAAGAAAGAATGAGATCTACAAAGATTATATAGGTATATATATTCCTGAATAAGGGTCACCAAACCTCAACCAAACCATGGGAAGCTTCTCCTTCATATACATAAAATTAACTTTCAGTAAGAGAAGGTCATACCAATCAAGGTGACCATGAAATTGTGTCGCAAAGCAAAGACTGGCAATACAGCAAAACATAAGTACTATTCATTAATTTATTCTACAAATGGAGTACCTACCAAGGGTAATGAATGGTATTAAAGTTTCAGGTGTTAAATTGAAAAGGAAGAGGGTAGCCCAGACATAGTGGCATAGTGCCTGCCACTACAGATGGTGTGACTACATGGGAAACCATGGTTCCACTCTCAGTCCAACCAAAAGGCACAGTGGTATGTATATACAGTCCTAGCAACTCAGGAAGCTGAGGCAGGAGGATGGAAAACTTAAGGCTGGCCTGGACAACAGAGCAAGACTCTGTGTGAAGAAAGCTGGGTGTGGCAGCACACACCTATAGTCCTACAGGGGCTGAGGCAGAAAGAACAAGATGACAAGATCCTGTCTTGAGCAAACAACAACAACAAAAAGATGAAAAAAGAAAACACACAGGGGTCAAACAAGACGGCCCCTGCTGTACTTTGCATTGTTGTAGAATTTATGATTTATGAATCTGAAATCCACAAAACTGAAGACTGTCACCATAATCCCCACAAAAAATCTGACTGAATGCTAGATGCTTACTTTATAAAATAAAAATTACAGTGTTTTATTATTGCTTGTTCTCAACTCACAGCTTTTATATTTCAAGAAAATGTTCACCCCAATTTGGATAATTGTGAAATGTAGCCACCCCAGATGAAAAGGCATGAATATTTTTCATAAAGGAGAGAGTATTTTGAGGGCTACACCAGCAACTGCCCTTTCCATTTGAAAGTCCATTAAAACACAAACATAGCAGGCTGGTTCTGTGGTGCAGTGGTGATGCACTGCTCAACAGAAGCCAGATCCCACACAGTGATCACAGTTTAAATACCCACCCTGGTCAGCCTGAAACACACTAAACACAACTAGTTCCCAGAATCCAGCAGGTTAGAGGACTGGAGGAAAGGGATCATGCCATGACCAAAGCCTACGTAGGGTGCTCCCTTCTCTCTCTCTCTCAATTTCACATACGCCTAAATAAAGAAAGGAAAAAAATGTTTTTAAAGTGGCATTCTCCTCATCCTATTGTTCAGGCATAATTAGCCCTCTCACTAAATCTAATGAAGACTCAAGTGGTTTGGTCTTCATCAGAAGGAGTTAAAATAATCTTGTTCCTGAATTAGGACAGCATTAAGCTCTGTGGTGAATGGGTGCCATGTTTGCTTTCATGTGGAGGATCCTCAACCATAGTAAACTTCCAAACTTCTCTGGCCCCTCTGGTGGCTCTTAGGTGGTGAGTCTCTGACCAGTATGGGGTAGAGGGCTTGAGGGAATGACACACACTCCTGGTTCAAGCCCTTCTCTTCTCCTCTCTTAGGGATCTTCAAGGAACATGAAGAACACAGTATCTGTTCTAAATCTTCCTGTAGGAAATTTCCGAGATCCTGCCCCAAGGGACAAAACCAGCTGCTCTACAGTGCTGGGTCTGCACTGGTAGGTTAGTTCACCTGATGTAATACTCCACTTCCATAATAAAGCTGATCTTTTGGTCCTGCATCTGCTAACTCTTTGATCTCTCTCAACCGGCCCAGAACTTGGACAGGAAAAAGAACTTCTCCAATCCCAAGTTCATACTCTCCATAGTCTCAATTTCAAGTGGGCTGACAACATTTAAAACACTGTGCTTAACTTACTGTTAATTTTCTAGTTTTAGAACAGACTACATGTGCCTCTTTAATCAGAAAACTACACTACATACATTCTTATGCAGCTCCACACAGCAGAGAAGTTACTAGAAACTAAAACAAGTAACCAATGACCCAGCTCAACAGATGCTTTCAGAAAGAAGGTATTTCTCTTTCATTTAATTCCCAACCACAGACTAATGGCAGGGGTGCAGGGTGAAGTTAAATGGGAATTTGATTATAAGACCCAGCTCTTCACAGAAGTACTTCATTCTATTGTTCAAAGCAAATTTCTAGAATAACAAATATTCAAGTAGCGTATTTCGATATACTCCATAGGCCAATAAAGTTCAGGATGAATTATCAACAATTCAGTAAGCAGTAGAGAAACTACTCTGCAAGCAGAATAACTATCCAAGAACCCAAAGCCAATGTTCTGGCTCCTACTCAGATTCTGTTTGCAAATCTGATTAGCAAAACATGCCAGCTTTATCATGGTACATCTGACAACATTAAATACTTGGGAAATAAATCTTTTGAGCTCTGAGGAAGAGGGGAAAGAAGGAGTTCTCCTCAACATTATTTTGTCTTTATCTTGACAATGTGACTAGAAAGATAAAACGGTACTCCGCCTGGTTTCTCATTCAGAATGTTGCCTCTGTCTTGACATTACAAGATGGCCTCTGAGGCTTACAACAAACTTTTTGTGTCTCTGGGACATCACACCTGGACATCGGTTTACACTTTAGTGGCTGAGCATCATTATGACATGAAGGTTGTTAGGCCTTTTGTTTCAGGAGCTCTCGTTGCTGCTGTCCAAAATGGTAAATGCCTAGAAGTCAGCAAATGTAAATCATCCTTGGGAAAGACAAGTCGATAAGCAATGATAACAGACAACAATAACAATGCAACAAGAATACAAGAGGACTTCAAAAAATTCAGGGAAAAATGAAAGTACACGTTACTTCTGGTATGAAAAAATTTTGAAATCCATGTATTTTTTATAATATACGTATTCCACGAACTTCCTGAAGACCTCTTGTACATGTTCAAAAGCTGTTCAACTGGTGGACAAGTATCTCTGGAGTCCCTCTTTCCAATTTCTTCAGGCATATACACAGGCATACAATTGCTGGGTCATATGGTAATTCTATGTTTAGCATTTTGAGGAACCATCAAACTGACTTTCACAGCAATTGCATTATGTTACATTCTCATCAACAATGCAAAAGTGTTCTACTTTTTCCATATTTTAACCAATACTTGATAGTTTTTTTTTTTCTTTTTTTTGGGAGGGGGAGGCCTTTTTTTTAAAATTGTAACCATTCTACTGCTTATAAAGTGACATCTTTGTAGTTTTAACTTGCATTTCCTAAACACATCTTTCCATGTGCTTATTTGACCGTCTGTTGATTTTGTTGGGAAACTGTCTATTCAAGTCCTTTGCTCATTTTTAACAGGGTTGTGTTAATTGTTGTTGAGTTGCAGCATCAATGTTCACAGGAGCATTATTCAAAACCCAAAAGGTGGAAACAACACAAATGTCCGTCTACAGATGAAGAAATTAACAAAACATAGCGTGGATATACAAATGAAATACCATTTAGCCCAAAAAAAGGAATAAATTTCTGACACATGCTACACATGAATGAACTTTGAAAACATTTATGCTAACTAAAATAAGCCACATACAAAAGGATAAACATTGCATGGTCCCAGTTATACAAGGTATTTCGAAAATGCCAATTCATACACAGAGTGTGGCACAGAAGTTATCAGAGACAGGAGGATGGGGGGGGGATTAAGTGATGTTATTACTTAATGGATACAGTTTCTATCTGGGATGATGAGAATTACTGGAAATAGATACCAGTGGCACAAAATTATTCACTTTAAAATGGTAGATTTTATGTTATGTATATTTGTATATTTTACCCCATACAGCTCAATTTTGTTCACTTTCCACTTCCAAATAATTTAGTCAAGAAAAGTTATCCAAGACATTTTAAAAACAGAGGTGGGGATAGAGTAGAGAGTGCGGGGTCTCTGAGATGGTGTGAGCCAGGAATGGCCTTCTAAGTGTGTGGTATCCAAAGCTCAGGAAAACCCCAGCTGTACACTGGCCAGCAAATGATGATGGTTGACTTGTTGCAGCTCTCAGAACCTCATTAGAGGAAGAATTGGAAAAGGGAGAGAATGCCCTCCAAGGGTTGATGTAGGGACACAGGAAGTTACAGGGTGAGGTACTCGATGCAAAGACTAGTCAGGGTATGCATCAGTGTCAGCTGCACCTCGGCCTCAGATGGAGGTTTCTTCATATGACCTGAGGCCAGAACAGCCACTGCCTCCTTAGAGCATATTTCCCCCCAAGTTCTTCCATGTTTTTTAAATATTTCAAGACAAATTTTTAAATTAAGTAAAAATTACTCCTTAAAACACATAAGGAGCCAAACTAAAGAAATTAAGTGTAGGAGAACATTAACCCTCCCTGACATTCTTCGAAACCCAACTCAGCAAAGGAGGAAAAAAGAAGTCTAGAAAGAAAGAAAGAAAATATTAACAGTGGGTATCTCTGAAAGTTGGTTAAAAGGTAGTTTTGATTGCCATTTTTTTTTTTTTGGCTTAACTGAATGAAGTATATGACCATTTAAAAATATATGAAGTATATGAAAGAGAACAAAAAAAAAGCTGGCTCGGAGGCCAGCTTCTCTCTGGCCCCTTTGCCCCCCCCCCCCCCGTTCCCCTCTGTGAGAACCAGAGTGCATCCCTCTCACTGTGTGTGTGCCACCCACCTCATCAGGATGCACATGGTTCTAGCCCTCACCAATGAAGCTGCGCTTGTGCAGGACTTGCCTCTAAGTCATTATGTGCTCATTCATTTACTATCACAGTAGCCTTATGAGACGAAACCACCACCACCCCACCTTACAGGGAAGGACTGAGGCCCCAAGAACAATAGTGACTTCCTCCTAGGCACCTTGTCAATCTGTCACAGAACAATTTCAAGCCTCCTCTAAGTCCTGAGCCCACATGCTTGGCCTTGACCCTCAGCCTTCTGCTGCATATACTTTTATGGCTGCCACTCCTTTTCTCTGTGTCACTGTACCTGGACTTTCCTCTCAGGTCCTGCACACCGTGAGGCAGGGGCCATAGGTGGTGGAGCTCCAGCTGCCATATCCATCCCATAGCCAGCTCTGTAGTATGAACTAACTGATAACTCACACTGAGTTACTGCACATTTGGTGCCACATCAAAGGAATTTTTAGCACAGTCTGTGCATTCGAAACATGCAGCTGTACTCCAACATCTATGGGAGCGGTGGCAGCCCCTGTGACTCGAGCAGACCATGGCCCACCCCTGTATCCCTTATACTTGGGCATGAATCCCTCAGCCATGAGTGGTCAGCCGAATTTGTCTTCTGGGAACTCAGGAGTAAAGTTCACGGTAGAGTACTACTAGGTACACTTTAGCCAAAGTGAAGAGAGGCTTTCGAGAAAGTTCATGCAAAAGCCACAGAAAAAGTGGTGCTAAGCCAATCTGAGAAGACTGTCGTAAGATTAAGACTATGTGACATTTCAGAAAAGGCAAAACTACAGAGACAACTACAAGACCAGTGGATGCCAGAGGCTAGTGGAAAAGGCGGATGAATCGGTGGGGCAAAAAGATGTTTGGGGCAGTGAAACTATTCTGTGTGATAGTTCCAGATAGGTCCCTGTCATTACACACCTGTCAAACCTCACAATACACAACAGCAGACTGAACCCTAACATGACTCATGGACTCCAGAGGATCACGATCTGTCAGTGTAGGCACATCCCTGGTGACAAATGGACCCTTCTGCTGGGGATGTCGATCATGGGGAAAATGTGTGTGAGGGAGAGAGGCAGGGACGCCCCTATGGGGGAGCTCTCTGTGTTTCCTGCTCTATTTTGCTGTGAACCTAAAACTAGTCTTAAAAAATTAAGTATTTTAAAAAGAGAGAGAGAGAGGGAACCAGCAGTTAGCGTAATGGCTATGTCACTGGACTCCCACGTAGTCGACCGCGGTTCGAGTCTCGGACCCGGTGGCTTACAACTCACGCCGGGCGCGTGTGCATGTGTGCCCAAGATCCCGAGAGGAGAATGGAGGAGAAGGGATTGCGGCGTGACCATCCCCCCTGGGGGGTGATTTCTCGCTTTCTGTCTCTATGTCTCTCTCTGTCTGTCTGGCGAGCGCACGCGCCCTATAGCAAAAAACCTCTCCAAAAAAAAAAAAAAAAAAAAAAAAGAGAGAGAGAGAGAGAGAATGGACACATCAAGAGAGGAAGCAGAAAAAAGAGGTCTGGACAATGATGTCAAATCCCATGACATCACTCTCCTGTGAATAAACAAGACAGAACTCCCAACTCCAAAGGCAAAAAATCAAGGGCACTGGTTTTGAAAATGGTTAAACACTACAATGCTTTAGTAGGAGAGGTAGTACAAATCTTTTGTTGTTGTTTTTAGGTTTTTATCATAGGGCACATGCGCTTACTGAAGAGAGAAAGAGAGAGGGAAAGTGAGAAAATACCCCCAGGGGGAATGGCCATGCAACCATGCCACCTACTCCATTTTCCTCTCAGAATTTTGGGCATTATTTTGAAGCCACAGGGTCCAGCTGAACCATAGTTGGCCATGTTGGAGTCTAGCACCTTAACCACCATACCAGCTATTGGCCCCAGTACAAATCTTTCTAAGACTTCAAAAATATTCATTTGGGGACCAGCAGATGGAGTGATGTTTATGTTGCTGGACTCCCATGTAGTCGACAGCAGTTCGAGTCCGAGACCCAGCAAGTTAAAATTCACACCGGGCACATGTGCGTGTGTGTACAAGATCCCGAGAGGAGAATGAAGGAGAAGGGATTATGGCATGGCCATCCTCCCTGGGGGGTGATTTCTTACTTTCTGTCTCTCTGGCGAGCCCACACACCCTATTGCAAAAAATCTCTCAAAGAAAAAAAAAATTTGACACTGAATTTGACACTCAGTGCTGCAGAGATGGGAGGTGGGACTGAGTGGGAGGTGTCCGGGGTGTGGAGGCAGATCTTCATGAATAGATTAAGCAGTCTCTCTGGAAAGAGCAAGTTCTCCCTAATTAGTTCCCAAGAGAACAGGTTGTTATAAAGCAAATAGGCCCCTGGTGTGCTTCTCTCTTCTCACTGCTGATGGCCTTCCAGCTTTTCCACCAGTGAGTGACACCACAGGGGGCCCTCAGCAGAGCTGAACACATGCCAGCACCATGCCCATGCTTTCTGACTTTCCAGCTACTGGAATTGTGAGCCAAATAAACCTCTTTTTTTTTTTTTTTTTTTTTTTAATTTTATGAATAGTCAGCTCAGGTACCCTGTTACAGCAACACTACCAAACTAAGACAGGGGTCTATGATAAGTCAGGTGTTGGAGAAACATTTTAATCTTTTTTTTTTTTTTTTTTTTTGTGGAGAGGTTTTTGCTATAGGGCGCATGCCCCAGCCAGAAAGACAGAGAGATACAGAGAGATAGAAAGCGAGAAATCACCCCCCATGGGGGATGGCCATGATGCAATCCGTTCTCCTCCATTCTCCTCTTGGGATCTTGGGCATGCACACACACATGCCTTGCGTGAGTTTAAGCCACTGGGTCCGGGACGCGAACTGCAGTTGACTACATGGGAGTCCACTGACATAGCCATTACGCTAACTGCTGGTCCCAACATTTTAATCTTTTTAACAATTCTATTAGGAAAGTGCTATTCCAACTTTATAAATGGAGAAACCAAAGTACAGAGAGTTTAAGTGACTTGCCCAAGACCACACAGCTAGTAAATGGTAGAGCTATGAGTTTTATTCTCAGCGTACTGCTCTTAGCCATTTTTCTTCCTCTACCTTTCAGGTAGCTGCCTCAACCTCCTTCAGAATTCTAGAATTCCTTTTATAGAGTCTCTGACATTGCCATAAATGAAGGAATTAGTTACCCTAATAGAAAGTGTGATGTCCATGCTGAAGGCAAAGATTTTCACTTGTTTGGCTTCCAAAGTGAATGTGTAAGACACTTCTTTGCTTCAATTATTTACCTATCTAAGGAACATTTTGGAAATGTGCCTGCCAGTTAGAGCCCCCACAATGCAAGGAAATGATGAATTATTCACCTCTTGATAGTTCCACCAAGGTAAGCAAAGAACACACCAACACTGTAATAATTAAATGAGATAACAGAAGGATTTTCTACAGTCCAATACTGTTAGAGAAGAATCATGAAAGGATGCATTTTCACAGGGTGTGCTTTTAGAATTTATTCAGAAGACCTTTGTCTAAAACAATATAAACATTAATCTTGTGTCCCAATCTCTTAAGTCATAATGATAGAAAGAGACCAGGAATTGGTGGGTTGGAGGATTCACATGGAGAGAGCATTAAAAAACCCATACTTTTAAATATTTTTCTACTATATTGTTTATTTCTGCATGCAATTGTAAAGAGAGGCAATATTACATTGTAAAATCAATGAACAAACTTTATATTTTTCTCTCTTTTTTATTTTTTTCTATGCAAAAATGAGTCATGACTTTTCTTTTTTCTTTTTGGAGAGGTTTTTGCTATAGGGTGCATGTGCTCACCAGACAGACAGAGAGAGAGACAGAGAGACAGAAAGCGAGAAATCACCCCCTAGGGGGGATGGCTATGCTGCAATCCCTTCTCCTCCATTCTCCTCTCAGGATCATGGGCACGCACGCACACGCGCCTGGCGTGAGTATAAGCCACCGGGTCTGGGACTCGAACCACGGTCGACTACATGGGAGTCCAGCGACATAGCCATTACGCTAACTGCTGGTTCCGAGTCACGACTTTTCTAACAGCACAATAATACTATTCAGAAAATTTTGAAGTGACGCTAATGGGCCACCCTGGCAGCCTAGTGGCTAAAGGTGCCAGATCCCACATGGCCAAACACAGTTCAAATCCTGGCCCCAGTGGCTTTAAAAACACCCTGAGCATGTGTGCATGCGTGCCCCAAACCCTCACAAGATGGAGAAATGCAGAAGAGATTGCAACGTGAACACACCCTATTGGGGTTGGGGGGTGGTGCTTTCTACCTCTCCCTCCCTCTATCTCTCCATCTCTCTCTGGTGAATGCACTCACCCTCTGGCAGTTAAAAATATAAAAAATAAAAAATGGACTTAAAGACTTTCTATTTAAAATCGAAGAAGCCTATCCCTTTACAAACCAGTCTGTATTTCACACACTTCATACCTTCCCAAGGTCTTCCTCTCCCTATTCTCGATGGCATCCCCAGAGAATGCCATACTGCATATATAAACACCCCAATCTTTGCCAGCCAGAGCCCTCTCCCACAGACTAGCAGCCCAAATCCCCACCTTCTAATGACATGACCATACCACTTCCCAGTTTGTTTTTGTCATCAAGTTCCATTTTCTTACAAGTGGCATTCCTGCCTCCTTTGCCAGAAACAGTCGAGCACCTGCCATTCTTTTCTCTGGAAAAAGACATGACTCTCTCCTACCTTTTTTTTAACATATCTTTTTTAAGTTTTTTATTTTGTATTTACATTTGATCACTGTACGTCTTTACGGTGCACTACATGGTTTTTCCCAGCATGAATACAGTGCATATTAGTCAAGTTGAAGAGATTACCACATGCATTTTCACCAATAGTAACTTTTCATTTGTTTGTTCCCTGATCCCCTTCCTATGACCCCTATTATCCATCCCCATTACCTACCCCCAACCCCCTTCTATACTGTCTCTAATATCACAGTTGCCCTCCCTAGTATTATATCTTCCAATCCTTCAGTTTCTCTCCTGCCTTTCAGTTGTCCCAACTCACTCATAGACTTTCTGGAGGGAGAGCATTAAAGTGAATGAGCTGGCAAAGGTTTTTAATTGAGAATCACCCATTACCAGCTGGGAAGGCAGATGAAATTTTACAGGAAACTTCCTACAACCTAACAGCATACCAAATCAAAGAGATTGAAAAAAAAAAAAAAACAGCCTTACCAGTCAACTATACCATCCTTTAGTCTACACCACAGAAGTCCAGATAATCTACATTATGCCATAAAAACCCAAGAACTGAAAAAAAAGACACCCTCTAGCATGATAATATAAAAGGTAGGGTAGGGATGAGGAGAAGCAGTAACAGTTACATCACTGGACTCCCACATAGTCGACTGCAATTCAAGTCCTGGACTCGGCAGCTTAAAACTCAGGCTGGGTCTGCATGCGTGCATGGCCAAAATGCCAAGAGGAGAATGAAGAAGGATTACGGTGTGGTCATCACCCCTGGGAGGTGATTTCTCGCTTTCTGTCTCTCTGTTTATCTCTGTCTCCTGGCAAGCACACACACCTTATAACAAAAACCCCTCTAAAAATAGATAAGTGAATGATTAAAAAGGTAGTGCAAGTCCCTAGGTTCCCAGGATGTTCCTCACTCCCTACAGATGCACCTGATAATGTACTCTCCACCAGAAGTACTTGAGATGCTAGATGAAACATGTCCACGAGGTGCAAAACGCTCGTTACTGTGTCGGGCCCAGAGGCTGTCCCTCTAAATTCTTTGCAGCAGTGATTAAAGCGATTGCCCTCCATCCCTTCCCTACCTTCCAGTGATGTGAGGTTTAATTAATATGCACTTGGGGTTTTAAGATCCCTAGATGAAAGGGGCACCAGATGTGGAAGATGTCATTTTGTTCAAAGCATCCTGGTACACTAACATCTGTGAACAAGTTCGCCGCATGCCACTTAAAATGGGCTAGCAGGGTCAAATACCAAAACGCTCAGGTTTGGATGTCTGAATGGCTCAAACATCTGCCACGTGCATTCAGGCCACGATTTATATGTGGCACTAGTAGAAAAGTAACGCACATGACAAATCGTTCACTTCTTTCTAAACTAAAACCCTGGATGAACAGCCTGAACCCCAAAGGGAAGCGATAAGTGGAAAGGAGAGTTGAATCTGATCAGGGGTGAGGCAGAGGCTCTAAGAGGCAAAATAGCGAGAAATGCAGGGAGGAGGCTGTTTCTCTTTTTTTTTTTTTTTTTTTTTTTTTTTTTTGAGACTTTTTTTTGCTATAGGGCGCGTGCACTCGCCAGAAAGACAGAGAGATAGAAAGCAAGAAATCATCCCCCAGGGGGGATGGCCAGGCCGCAATCCCTTCTCCTCCATTCTCCTCTCGGGATCTTGGGCAGGCACGCACATGCGCCCGGCGTGAGTTTAAACCACCGGGTCCAGGACTCGAACCGCGCTCGACTATGTGGGGGGAGTCCAGTGACATAGCCATTACGCTAACTGCTGGTCCCAAGGCTGTTTCTCTTTTAAAGGTACATGAAGCATTGGATAGCAGAGAACTCAACATACCTTCGAGTATTTTTCAGCCACTCTTGAACTCATTAGAGGAATCACCAGCTAACTGACCCCGTATCTTGGAAGTCCCTCTCCTTACCAATGACAAAGGCCGAGAGATTCATGCCTAGAGAAGCTGGAAATACTTACTAATAAAGCCACCAAACCACCAGGGGGATTTGAATTCTGTGTGCAGTAGCAGAGTCCCATCAACACTCAGATGCAAGCATGACCAGGAGCTGCGGTCCCAATGAGGAAGCTGCTTAGCCTAACACTGTCAGAGAGCGCCTGTACAACCTCACCCAGATCATGTCACCAACAGTCCTGCCATACCCTCACGGACTACACTCCTTTGGTTAGTCTTTCCTTGATTCACTTCCAGGCTCTTTCCATCCAAGCCCAATGGTTTCCATGCTAGGGATCCAGCCCTCTGCCCAGATCACCAGAAGGACTCATCACTTCAGGCCCTTGTCATCTTTGCACCAATGACATCCAACAGTGGGGCTTCCTAATCCCCCGTTCAAAAGTTCAAATGCCCAACACATCCACGCTTCATTGCTCCTTCCAGTATGGTACATGTGAGAGCTCCTTGACAGCTCTCCACCTTCTGCCCCCAGAATATAAGTTACATGAGGACAGAGATTCTTCTTGGTCCTGGTCACTGCTGTATCCCCACTACCTGGAACTTAGTATAGCACGAGTAAACAATTTCGAAGATATGAATGGCAACTTCAAAAAGTCACCAGTCAGTGGCATGGGTGTTAAGAAACTGGATTTCATGTGGTTGACTGTGTGGTTCAAGTCCCAGACCCGGCAGCCTGAAAGACACCCAGGCGCATGTACATGTATGCCCAAAATCCTAAAAGGAGGGAGAAATGGAGGATGACAGATGGTGGTGTGACCATCCCCATGGATAATCCTTCTTACTTCCTCTCTCTCTCTCTCTCTCTCTCTCTCTCTGCTGAGTGCACATGCCCTCTGGCAAAAATTTAAAAGAAAAAAAAAGACAAGCCTGAAGGAAAAGCACTAATGGACACTCCTGGAAAACTCGCCACAGCCACTCAGGTCATGCTGATGTGTTTGGGCACACAGGTAATCAGAAAAATCATGATGTATTTTTCTAGGCAAAAAATGCATTGTAACTTTTCCAACAACCCTATATCTCCCCTGACAAGTCTTCATGTGAAAAAGGACCAAGATAGGACTTGACCATGTCTGGTCCCCAGGCCACACTACTTTCAAATACTATCAAAGTGCTACTTTTCTAATCCCAAGGCAGGAAGTCTGACTGACATGGAATCTACTGAAAGAATCAGTTCCCCCAATATGCATCTTTGCTAATTTGTGCATCCATAGCACAGATCAGAAGGAAAAAATATGGGAACCTGAATCAACGCTCGCATGGCTAAGAAGCCACCAGGGAGAATCCCAGTTCTCATCATAGCTTAGATTTCCAAGCATCACCGCCTCCTGCTTGGTGAGGGACTCTCCCGTGCTGCCCTCAGACTCCCGCAAAGAACACTGAGATGTTATATAGGTCAAGAAACACTCGACTGAGTACCATGAAAAGAATTCAGTGCTGTGTCTCCTCAACTTTGGTTTGTACGTTGAGACTTTTTTTATAGAGCAATTTAAGGTGCATAGCGACACTGTGCTGAATACATTGCTCTGTCCCGTGTACATCTTACCCTACATGTGCAGCCCTCCCCACCAAGATCAGCATTCCGCCGGAGTGGCACCTTAGTTACAGGAGCTTACACTGAGGTATCATAATCCCCCAAAGTCCACAGTTCACAACAGGGGTCTCTCTGGCTGTGTACATTTCACGGGTTTGAACAAATGTGCAATGACATGTATCCACCATGGTGGTACCATACGGAGGATTTTCACTGCCCGTAAAAATCCTCTGTGCTTCTACTATTCATCTCTGTCTCTTCTCTAGCCCCTGGCAACTACATTTAAGGACCTCTGTGTTTTTTATTAAATTGAGAATTCATTTTCATTTTAGTGCTGAATGATATTCCATTGTCTAGATGCATCACAGTTTATTTACCCAATCACCCAGGGACGGACATCTCAGTTACTTCCAAGTTTTGACAATTAGGAATACAACTGCCATCAACATCCATGTGCAGGTTTTTGTGTGGTGTTTTGTATGTTTTGGAGGAAAGACACACAGAAAGAGAAATATAAGGAATGGCCTTACTGAGCTGAGGACAAAATTGGCTTCATACTCACTAGAAAAGTCCCTCTTTCTAAGAACTCTTTTAAGCAATTAAATTTGGCAAAGAAATTCGATTTTAGTTTTATACACATATGAATATATTTCTAACACTATGGCTTTTTTAAGCACTTTGAAAGAATTTATAAACTCTGAAACATAACATGTGATTTAAACATCTTCTTTTGTCCCTATTAAATAAAACTGTCTGTGGGACTTCATGTTCATTGCACACGCTGAGCCTGTTTTTCCTAAACTGTACTACAGACCCATCCATTGCATGAGCAATGGATGGCACCACAGCTGCCATACACAGCAGGTACTAAGTAAACTGCTTAGTGATGACTGCATTTCCAACGTTCAAACAGACAACAAAGAATGTGACAAATTTTAAATCAAGGAATCATAGACGTTTTTGAATACAGACATAGAAACACTTAGGAAGATAAGCAACCAGTCCACCAATGATAACTCAAAATTCACATACACCAGGTCTTCATAAAGTTCATGGAGGATGGGCCCATAGCCTAGGGTAAAGGGAGCCAGAGCCCACATGGCTGATTGCAGTTTGAATCTTAGCCCCGACATCTTGAAAAGCACGCTGGGCACATGTGCAGGTGTGCCCCAAATCCCAACAGGATGGAGAAACAGAGAAGGCATTGTGGTGTGATCATGCCCTGTGGGGGAAGGGTGCTTCCCCCCTTCTCTCTCTCTGTCATGCACACATGCCCTCTAGCAATTTACAAAAAAAATAATAATAATAAAGTTCATGGAGAAGGCTGGAGGTTGACACAAAGATAAAGCTCAATGCTCCAGAAGCCAACCCACATGGAAAAGTAACAGCTTTGCATCCAGAGACCTCCCTGAGTTTGCCCCGTGTGGATGCCCATGGTCCTGGGCTGGCTAAGGCTATGAACAGGTCATGCATCGATACCCTGCTGGGGTGCTGCCTCTCTCTTACTCAAGGAAGAAATAACCTTTTTTAAAATTTTATGGGAAATGCATATTCTAAAAAAATTCTGCATGGATTTCAAAATTTTTGCCTTAAAATAATTTTCATTTCTTATAAACTCTTTGAAATCCCCTCATACTAATGATTAAACAAGTCACAAAAATGTGAGCATCTCAAGTCAGACAGAGAGGTCCCCGTCTTAGCAAAGCACCCTCAGGCCCCAAATGCCCTGAGGATGGCCAGCCTCAGCTACTCTCAGAGGACACTTGAGGAAAGCTGAGTTCCAGGGGGCCAAAAGTGTTTGAAGAAATGAGACACCAAAAGAAACCACTTCTGAACAATTTCTAAAATCAGAATGTGTTCCTGGCTTGCGAGGCCTGATCCTAACATACTGTTCAGGACAGGGAATCCACAACCACACCGTGTTGGCCTTGAAAATCAAACCAAAAGGCACTGGAGAAGCCTCGCCCCTCCCTCCTCCATTTTTCCAATACCACTTTCCTACTCAAGGCTAACATTCTGCACAAATTTCCTACTTTTTGTATTTACTACTTTCTAAGTATTTCTGGGCATTCATATCCATCCCACTTGAATCTGAAAAAGGCCAGAGAGGAGACCTGGTGGATAAGTAGACAGGGGTCTCAGAGACAGAGTCTTGTTTACAGGATATCCCAGCCTGATTTCTAATGATAAAAATACAAGAGAGCTTCAGAAAGTTCATGGAAAATGTGTACTATGAAAAGACTATGCATGGGTTTCAAAATATTTTGCACCAAAACTAACTTGTATTGTCATTCCATTTTTCCATGAACTTTTTGAAGTGCCCAAGTAAAAGGCAGGCCATCCAAGTTTAAATGCAAACTTGATGTGTTCCTGAAAAAAAGGGAAATATTGATCATTCAGCTCCAGCTCTGCCTTTTGCTTTCTTTTAACTGCAAGTTCTCAATGAAAGTCATCTGCGTGTAACGTATCCAATTACTGAAGAGAAGCGAGCACGCACTCCTGTGTTTCCGTCATCCACTAGCAACAAAACAGTGTAGTTTCTCATTTGGCTTAATTTCTCTACTGCTTAAAATTACTTCCAGATCCTACCTTTTCTTTCATTTTTATTTTCATCCTACATAAAACCTTCTACTTCTGGAGTAAAATAGAAAGAAAACAAAGGGAAACATAGCCAGAAGACAACATAGTATTTCAAATATAACACCAAAAATAAAAAATCCAACCACAGCATCTGGGTCAGAAACAAATAAGTAAATAACATATAAATAAATAATGCAGCAATATTAAGCTAAAAGTTGAGTCTTAACATAAAATATCCTTATTGCAGACTTTGCCTACCATATAAAGAGAAACCTCTGTAGATCTCAAGGACTCTGAGGGTTTATTCTGAGCTCTGAGCAACTGCCTTGCCTCACATCTAAAAGCTAGAAGAGCTCAGGATGAGACCTTGGGTGTATCCTCAGTTCTTTTCTAGTCCAGTGCTCTCTCTCTTTCATATTTCATTAAATATGCACTAACCAGCAAATAATGATAATCATTTTGCTTAAACATAAATGACTGAGCTTACCATTAATGTGCTCATACTTGATTAAAAAACAAAACACTTTTTTCACCAAAAGAGATCTCTGTGCCCTGATCAAACACAATGTCTAGCCATATCAGTACTGACACTGAAACCACCCAGGGAAAATGCTCAAACCTCCTCTAGAGAAGTGAGTAATGAACTCCCACATTCACATTCACACTATTTATATGGCAATTAATCACCCTCCAATGACCTAAGAGAAAGTCTTGTGGTGAGATCTTTTCATAACTAAATGGACCATCAGGCATTTGCACAAACCAGATTCCAAGAACACTGAAGAAGTAAAGTAGAAGTACAAACAGTCCACACAGTGGCTGTTTGATCCTAATTCTAGAAAAAAAAAAAAAAAAATACTAATGATGCACAGGAAAAACAGAAATGTAAAGAACCACCGAAGCTGTGCTATGCTTCCCAGCTGGCTCTTGGACAAGGGCAGGTAGTTAGGAGTACAGACTGCGAGGTGTCTACCTGGACCTTCCATGCCCGGTGTGTCACCTTTACTTCCCTCTGCCTTGGTTTCCTCAGCTGTCAAAGTGCTCATTACATTACCGGGAAAATTAAATGGGCTAATATACGTTCAGCATTTAGAACTGTGCAATACAGAGTAAGCGCTCAATATGTAATAGCAATTAGTAATAATACTGGGCCAGCCCCATAGCAAAGTGGTTAAGGGTGCTGGCTCCCACATGGCTGACCACAGTTCACCTGGCAGCTTAAAAAGGTGTCAGACACATATGTGTGTGCCCAAATTCCTGATGGGATGGAGAATTTGAAAAGGGGTTGCAGCATGACCACATTCCATTGGGGGGGGATGCTTTTCACCCTCTCCCTCTCTCTCTGTCTCTGTCTCTCTCTAACATAAATAAATAAATAAATAAATAGTAATAATATTATCATTAATAATTTTCCCTCGCTAAATCCTCATGGCTTAATGATAATGCCCTGACCCTTCAAACTCATCCAACTTCTTATTTATACCATTCATTTGATCCCCATTAATTCTCCATGGTCACCCTTTTCTTCCTTCTACACTGTAAGCTCCTGGAGGAAGAGCTGTGTGTCACACCTCACTGAATCTTCCAAGGATACCTTCACAAACAATACCTACAGCTACCCAATGAATGAACGGATGAATGAATGAACTAACCAACATATCTCGCCCCTCACAAAGTTAATATGAAGCACAGCAACTAGAAGTCACTCTGTTAACTTGAATACGTTACCTTAATTTGGTTTGCTGGGACTTCTATAAATGCATTAGAAAAATAAATAGCAATAGTTATTATCCGGATGCTAAAATTGAATCAACCCTTTTGGCTTTTCTACTCATGTTGAATTCCATGCTTGGTTTGCATATAGGCAATTGCAATTACCTCCAGCCTTCCCCTTTAATACTAAAACCACAGGACACCATCTGATTTTCACATGTTGTCAATTCCTGCCTTTTCTCCCAGGAGGGATTCTACAGCCTTGCACCTTCCGTGTCTGGGTGCTGTTCTTCATATCTTACTTCCTACTTTCCATCAGAGTCTTCAGTTCTCATTACACAGGTTGATGCTGTTTGACCAGCAGAGTCCAGCAATAAGGGCATCCACGGCTCCATCTTGATTTTCTGGGGATTTCAGGTGCCTTTCCCTGAGCAAAGCTAACCTAGGCCTCAAATGACATTTTTTCTAGCTCTGAAAGTAATTATCTGCCATCACTGCCTTCACTACCCCCCACACAGGTCGTTCCCATTCCCATAAGAAAACCAAACTCTGCTGAGCATCAATTAGGAGCAGAGGGAAAAAGCCATGCTTTGAGCAGACTGGCTTCTTCCCAAGCTAAACATACTTATGTAAATCTGACTCCATTACTGCCCAGCCTGCATGTGTACCAGGGGCGCCCAGCTCCTCTGGAGCAAAGCTTTTGTTTACCCACTGTCAAGAGGGTATTTCCCAGTCAGCCTCTCCTCCTCCCGTGGAGTCTGGCTGCAACCACTCCACCCCCCACCTAGGCAACCAAATGCGACATCAAAGGAGCCCCGAGTGGCCATCTGTCCCTGCCACACCAGTGTTTATGCAACATGGGCAGAAGAGGGACAGGTCGGGGAAAGGCTCCGGGATGTCCTTCTGCATTAGCCCCCAGGCACCAACATCCCCGGCCATTTGTGCCACGGTGCAAGAGAGTTAAAGGCCTCCATGTAAAAGCCAGGGAGAGTTCTGCTTAAAGAAGGAACTTTCCCAAGAGTGTTCAAAGATTGATGTATTGACCCGCAAATAAGCACCTAAAAATGGGATGAGATCCCTAATCTTCCCATTTTTTTAATATTACTCACCCCCAAATTAAGTCACACCTAAACATGGTATTTCGGGCAATAATGACCACCAAGTTTGTGTGCAGTGGAGTGCTAGGAGGAAATGGCAAACATAATAGAAAAGGTATAGGTCAGAAATGATCTCTAGAGTCTGAGAATTCTCAAATCAATGTGACCATTAGACACTCTCATCTGAACACCTCTGTTAATACAGAGGAATCGTCTTGGGAACCAGCAGTTAGTGTAATGGCTATGTTGCTGGACTCCCACGTAGTCGACCACAGTTCGCATCCCAGACCCGGTGGCTTAAAACTCACGCCGTGCGTGTGTGCATGCGTGCCCAAGATCCCGAGAGGAGAATGGAGGAGAAGGGATTGCGGCGTGACCATCCCCCCTGGGGGGTGATTTCTCGCTTTCTGTCTCTATGTCTCTCTCTGACTGTCTGGCGAGCGCACACGCCCTATAGCGAAAACCTCTCCAAAAAGAAAATAGAGAGGAATCGTCTGAAAAGTCATAATGCATTTTTCTATGCAAAAATATGTCATGACTTTACAGACAACCCAGTAGAACTGAAGATCAGGGTGTGAAGGAACAGTCATGGGTTTGGAAGTCAGATAAAAAAAACATGGTTTGGATCCATGACCAGACGAGAACTCGCATGTGAAAGGGCTGTGAGGGGCCATCGTGCGCTGTCAGAGTACACAGCAGGTGCTGGGTGTGCGCAGCCTCCTTTCCTTTGTACCTTCACTTCCAGCTCACCCTTTTTCCAGCACCCTACAAGGGAGACGCACCGAGGAGTCAAAATATGTCTAAGTGGAGAAAGAGATGACTATGGATGGTCTGGCCAACCATCAGCTGAGACTCCACACACCAGCCCCTAAAGGCTAACTCTTCTCTGTCCTCTTTCAACAGGAGTGTGTATGTGTGTGTGTGTGTGTGTGTGTGTGTGTGTGTGGAGGGGGGGGGGGGTGCTTGATCATGTTTCACCTGCAATTTGCATGAAATTTGTTAAATTATATCCCAAGTATTGGAGAAGAATCCACATTATTCATCACAGAAATTTGCTTAAATTCCCTCAGGGGGAAAGATGGGCTAGCCACTGTGCTTGAAGCCAAGAGATGATCCATCCATTCTATGATTCAACTCGAACAGCTGCAGTGTTGAAAATACCCACGAAAATGGACTAGCAATTTTTAGACTGCCCCCTCCCTTTTTTTCTCTTTAACCTCATTATTCCTCCTCATTCGACAAATCCAGAAACAACCTTGGCATTTCCTTGGCACAGCTCTGACCTGGTTTTAATTAAGCCCTGAAGAAGCCCTGAACACTTGCTATGTGTTACTGGGCACAATCGCACCTGTCAAGGAGGTCCAGGAGAGAAAACATAAAAGCCAACATCTGACAAATAACACTGGTTCTAAGAGGCACAAATGACAGCAGGTTGGAATGAACTAGAAAAGCAACAAGGAGGAGTAAACCTGAGTTGACGCTGAAGGACAGGTAAAATCTGAATCGGCAGAGGGCCAGCGGAAGGCCATTTCAGAGGGGAACTCGGCAAGGACAGATGCCTGAGAGAGGACTCAGGAAGGCTGACTCGGCCAGGCTGAGCAGCATGTCCTACAATCTACGCTGTGGCCAGTATTAAAAGAAGTATACGTAGAAGCAGCCTGGCTTTGCAGGATAGCCAATAGCGAACCAGTTAGAATAGACCCTGGAGCCAGATACCTGGGTTCAAATCCTTACTCCTTCACTTTCCAACTCTATTGAAAAGGATAAGTTACCTAACTTGGAGATGAGAAGTCAGGTTTAAGTTACTTAGTAGGAAGCATTTCCAGAGAAAACCAGTTTGAAAGTAGGTGAGTGGGACTGGTGGGGAGGAAGCCACAGGGGCTCTCTGAAGACAGGACAGATGAAGCCTCAGAGTTGTCCTGGTATATGTATACCCCACCTTATGGTTAACCCTTACTAATGACTGCCCTGGTACTTGGGGATACCCAGGTACTTGGTCACAGGGGAATCCACAATCGTAAAGCCAGATCTCCAACAAAGAGAGGCAGGTGTGAAAGCCCCTGGGGCAGGGTGGGGAAGTAAATTTACAAGAAAAGTAAAAGGACTCCAAAGAGGTAAGGACAGAATACACAGCACAGTAACAAAGAGTTAACTGCTGGTTTTATGACGATGGCATTATCAGTACTTTTTATTATTTTTTTCACCCCTTGAAAAAGGCACATCACCGAGTTAGGATAATTCAATATGATACAAACACTGAAAGGTTTCCACAAGCTGCTGGGTACACTCAGAGAGGAGTGGCTTGGGCTGGCTCAAGACAGGTAAGACTAGAGGAACAAGTTGCAGCAAGATCTGCAAAGTGGAGCCCAGACACAGGGTGTGAAACCTGGTTGCAGGGATCCAGCCTTAGGGAGCATCTGCTCTTCTGGCTCTCCAAGGAGTCAGGAATCTCCTGTTTTCTTCAAATTCAAAAACAACCAGCAAATTACCAAAATCTGGTAAATGGTAATTAATGCATCACTAGGTCACCTACTAACAAGGTTTGGGTGGGTGTGTTTGTTTATAGGAGGGCGGGAACTCTCAAAAGAACAACAGCACCTTCATGAAACTAGAAAGCCCATTTGGGTCTAAATCATTTTCCTCTAAAAGGTAAATAGGGGCTGGAGGGCAAATGTCACTGTCCCCAATTGACAGAAGAGAAACCAATGTGTACAGCCTGGCCCTTTCTGCTGGGCTTCCCAGGAGGCGGGGAGGGGGCCTTTGCAGCACATTTCTCCCAGACAGCCATGGCTCTTCCACATTTACCACTCCATGTTTTCTGTGGAAAGCCCCATGCCAATCATGCAAAGAAAATATCCAGTTTCACAGCAGAAGTACGACTACATGAAACAGTCCACTTTCCCCAAACCCACTTCACAGTGGACTCACTAACAAGAACATAATCCCATGTCCAACAGCTTCCCCAAATTAAGCACATTCTGATACCAAGTTTTCCCCTGCTGCAGTCTAAATCAAATCCTTCTTCCCCTTTCCTAATATCACAGGGGTTGGGCAAAAGAGAAGGTAGGAAGGCAAAGGTAGGAAGATTGCCCTGAGAAGCCCTCCAAACAACAAAATCGTGGAAATAATCTAGCAAGAATGGAACCCTAAGCATCAGAAACCAATGTCAAAGCCTTGCATTTTAGGTGGGAAGAATTAGCAACTTTCTTCCTATCAAAACAACAGTCACAAATAATGAACATCGATTGTCCCAAATGTGTAAGTTGGGGCACAGTCATAGAAGACTTTAAAAGTTTAATTCATTTGGCCAGCCCCGCAGCCTAATGGTTAAAGGAGTCAGATTCCACAAAGCTGACCACAGTTCAAATCCCACTCCCGGTAGCTTGAAAAATATACCAAGCACATTTGCATACGTGCCCCAAATCCCAAACGGATGAAAAGAAATTGTTGCATTGACTACGCTTCATTGGACGGAGGGTGCTTTCTCCCTGTAGCTCAGTCTCTCAGGCAAGTGCACACTTCCTCTGACAATTAAATCAAGTAAAAACACTCAAATCTTCGTGTCTCAACTATTGCAAATGCCACACTTACCCCATCTCAGAAAGAAGAAGCTGTGTCAAGATCTTCAAATATGCCATCCACAGAGCTATCACATCGTAGGTGAAAAATGGGGATCCAGAGCTTCATACCCCGTAGTACCAACCCTCCTCCTCCTAGCGTTTAGGTCCAGAAAGGTGGGCCTCTATCCACAGGTGTTCTACCTATAAACGAGAGTAGACATAGAAAAACAATGAATTTTGTGCTCGTTTCTTACACGCCTCTAAAAATTGCAAGATCATCCTCGGAAACACTTATGAGATAACATAGGACGTATACTTCATATGTGGTAGATATTCAATCCATTAGTATTTAGTATTAGCATTTTAAGGTGTAATTATTATTTTAGTAATCAAACATGCATTGATGAAGCCCTTCTTCAACTATGATTTTGTAGAGAGTACCTTGGCAATGGCCATTGTTGTGCACCAAATTCTAATAATTCATGGAAACTCTGGAGTACATGATTCCAACATTCCGAATGAGGCTCTACAATCCACTACAAGATCTCACAAATTCACAATGAACCATCAAACAAATAAAACATTCCAAAAGTGATCTCTCCCCTAATGGTTTTATCAACAAAAGCTATGCTAGTACTTGTTTTCGAGGTACAGCATCAAAATAAATTAGAGAAGCAGTGTTGCAAAACACTTACAAAAACAACACCTCCTGGTCCCCATTCTCATGAAAGGGTCGGCTAGAACAAAACACCACCAAGGGTCATAACAGACAGGCCAGACCCAGTTCAGCTTGTCAATCTGTCTTTGAAAATAATTCCACACTTGAAGGCAATTCACAACACCAAATGTAACCAAGCCTCACTTCTTGGACGTGCAGTGAACGACGTTGGCATAGCACTGTAAAGCAAAGGATGTCTTTTTCCAGCTCACGATCCCTTTCCATCTCCACTCTGTTCTTTGTAGTTCATACATCCATAAATATTAACTAATGATCCCATATATGCCTCAAGCCCTCTTCCATTGACAAACCCCAGGAAGAACAAATGGCTTAAGGTTAATGCTATATTTCTTGGTAACAGAACATCTCCCAGCCCACCTCCTCTGCTCTAATATTTTATTCTTGGTTGTAACATCAACCACAGTACTAAATAATCAATGCTTCCCCCAAAGTCTTAGGAACTATAAAGTTTGGAAAATGATTCTCAGAAAATGCAATAGCAATACGAAACTGATACGGTAACAGAAGCACCACCCATCTCCGAGATAAACTCTAGAGCAACTAAATTCAGCAAACTGTCTTCACAGAAGCGACTCACATTCACATCGCAGTGTCCGTCACATTCGGGGCTTTGTATGTACTCAGTTCATTTCTGTTCTAAAGGAGGGTAGGAGGAAGAATGGAAGGAATAAAGCAGGAAAGAGAGGGTCAGAGAAAGAGGAAAGAAAGGGAAGAAGGAAGGAAGGAAGGAAGGAAGGAAGGAAGGAAGGAAGGAAGGAAGGAAGGAAGAAGGGAGGGAGGGAGAGAGGGAGGGAGGAAGGGAGGAAGGGAGGAAGGGAAAGAGGAAGGGAGGAAGGGAGAGAGGAAGGGAGGAAGGGAGAGAGGGAGGGAGGGAGGAAGGAAGAGAGGGAGGGAGGAAGGTGGGGAAGAAGGAAGGACGGAAGGAAGGAAGGGAGGGAGGAAGGGAGGGAGGGAGGGAGGAAGGGAGGGAAGAAGGAAGGAAGGAAGGGAGGAAGGGAGGAAGGGAGGAGAAACTAAGAACACTGCGGAAAGATTTTCAAGATGATATAAACTGGAGGAGAAAAAAATCTAAGATGGTAGGATAAAAATGAAAGAGGAGAAATATGCATCCAGTTTATCCTCAGTCAATTAGGAAAATAAGATGAAAATACCAAAGATATAGAAAGTGATCGGGTAACTCCACTTGCCCATAATGAAGAGAACAAATGGGGAAATGGCTTTGTGTAACTCATCTGTCTAGAAAAGCGGTGCTGAGGTCGGAAGCTTTTAAAGAGAGGGTGGGAGATGGAAAACACTCAATGTACTAACTACAACTTATGAAATGTTCACTTTGCGTCAAACCACATGATAGCTAACGCACATGAATATTCACACTGAAAACGTACAGCAGCGCCCAGAAGCAGTTTTCATTATTTCCATCTCACAGATGGGAACATTGAAGTTCAGAAGTTGGGCAGCTCTCCTGAGACCACACAGCTGTAAGTGGCAGAACAGGAACACAAAGCCAGGTATTCCCGACTCCAGAGTTCTTGATGTTATACTACCACATCTCAGAAGTTGTTCTAAAAAACTTTAAAAATGCTTGACTCATGTATTAAATATGAACCAAAATGAAACATTCTTCCCACATCATTACAGCAAATTTGCTCTGCTCTCACACAAGGTAAATCTGTATTGTCAAGTGGGTTGAAAGCACCTATAATTCACATGAAATTACCAGTGAATCTCATGCAAATTTTAGTCAGATGTTTCCACAACGATTCACAGGGTGTACCCCAGTGAATACACAAAACCCACCTTGGAACAATTTGGTGCAACGTGTATGATGCTTGGGAACAGAAGAAAACTGAAAAACAATCTACGTCAAAGACTCAAAGATAAACACACAATATCTTCCTCCTTGCAGCTAAGAGACTCAGTTACCTATTTTCAAAGCCTATTTAAGACCTTTTTTGACAGAATTCCACAGGGTTGAAATTTTTTAAATGCATATAAACTCAAGAAGGGATTTGGCATTTGTGCTTCAGTTAAAATACAAAACTCAATGTTAGTTCTTCCAAAGTATGAATAAAATTGATAATGCTTTATTTAGCAAGTGTGGTCAAGAAAAGGCATAAATAATGCAAGGAATAAATAAAGGAACAATTTTACAGAGCTTTAAAAACAATGCAAAAGAGGGACCAGCAGATGGCGGAATGGTTACATCGCTGGCTCCCATGTAATAAATCACAGTTCAAGTCCCGGACCCAGTGGCTTAAACTCATGCAAGGTACATGTGTGTGCGTGCTCAAGATCCCAAGAGGAGAATGGAGGAGAAGGATTGCAGTGTGGCCAGCACCCCCGCCCCCGGGGGGAGGTGATTTCTTGCTCTCTGTCTCTCTCTGTCTTTCCAGCAAGTGCATGCAGCCTACAGCAAAAACCTCTTCATATTAAAAAAAAAAAAAAAAGTGCAAAAGAATATCGTATACAACTTTATACCTCTAAATTTTCAAATCTATATGAAATGGGAAAATTCCCATTAAAATCAGTTTCTAAAACAAAACAATTTCAATGGCCCGTATTTATTAAACAAACTGAATCTACAATTAAAAACAAACAGCCAGAGTGAAACCAGGTTATTTGCTGGGGGACGGGAGCACACCATACGAAAAGTAATGATAGAGAAACTGTAACTTTCTCTCGCATCTATAGGGTCAAATAAAACTAACCCCAACTTCAGGTGTCTCCACAATGCTGTCTTCAAGTAGGCCCCTGTGGCGATATCTAAAAATCTTTGCTCTATGAATAATGTATTCCCCTTTTTCTAGCTAAGGGTTATTGTTCCATAAAGCTCCATCTATTAGTCAGTTTCACCAGCACGATCACAAGACTCAATGTGGCTGTCTTTCCTGTTGAGTGAGTTGCTGATGGTTCCTTGCAGTGTGGCCAGCCCCCCCAGGAGGGGACTGGGACGTAGGACACACAACTCCTGTCAGTATGGAGTGTGTGTCTCCCTGCTGGGGCCACAAGTTTTGCGCTCTAGCAGATGTGATAATAGCCCTGATCCACAACCTGTTGTTCTTCCACGGATACGTCTGGGTTGGTTTCAAAGTATTTCCTTTACATCTGTATTCAAACTTCGAGGGAGCCAAGGGTCAAAGCCAGCTAAACAAACTGTGGCCCAACAACCTGTCCCCAGACCCCCAGAGTTCCAGTGGAGATGCACCGGGAAGACCAGGCTGTTCCATGCTGATATGAGGAAAGGCTGAAAGCAGTTACTGACCTCCTCCTAACTGCAGCCACCCCAGGACAGGAGAAACACGTCTGAAATGAGTATTTGGTTTGCTAAACACAGAGCCACACATTTCTTCCTTCATTTCTTGCCTTAAAAATTATTGGAAAGGATAAAGAGAGGGAAAGGAGGAAGGGAGGAGGGGTCTTATTGGTGGCAGTAGTAAAAATGCAGCAGACTGACCCACATGGGAAAAATCTGGGGACAGACGGGGACTGGGGACAGACGGGGGACTGGCTAGAGGTGGACTGCTTATGTCAGGACCCTGTTGGATGCGCCAGCCCCCCACCCCTCTCTCTCTCCCTCACTCTCTCATGGAAGATACAAACTTTAAAGATTTTAAGAAAAACCTCTGACCCAGCTTTTGCTGCGTGACTAAACTATTGATCAGATATAAAATAAGCAAAACAGGTGACAGCCCAAAAATCTCATTTGACCCCAATGCAGTGAGCAAAAACCACAACTGCCACATGAAAACTCACTGGCTAGAAAAAGAACCTAGATGTTTCTGAGAAACTCCACTTTAGCCACGCTTCTCACTTGCTGAGACATACTAAGTGTCACCTGCAATGATCCAACGTTGGTGCCACCCTCCACCCAAACTTCCTCTCCACGCCCCATCCGAAGCGACTTAGGCAATCAATCCGAAGAAACACCAGCTGCCACAGAAAGCCTAACATTATCGAAAAAGTTCCAGATAAATAAACACCTCCACAACCAGGAAGCCTTGCGCTCCAGCTAAATTCGACCCAAAATTAATGAGTAATTGGAGACTTCCGATGTCTCACTCCAGAACTCCCATCCAGGTGCCTGTTGGGCGCCACTGCTTCAGATTATTCCTTCGGAACTTTTTCTCACTTGAATCCCAAGCCTGTCGTGAGGTTCATTTCCAGCGACCCTGCCCTGTAATTACCCAAAGGCGCAGCGGGGCAGCCCCCGGCAGGGCGCGCGCCTCTAGTGGGTGACAGAATCCCGCAGCCTCCTTTCCGACTCTGTATCCCATAGATGACCCTCGGTTACAGAAGGCAAGAGAAGGATGAAGGCTTTCAAAGCCGGAACCCCTTTACCTACCCTGGAGCCAGAACGAACGCCACCGGTGTCCCAGCAGCTCCGCCGGCCACGCTAGCCTCAGGGCGCAGCTCGGAGAAGCCGCTGCTCGCTAATTCTGGGCAGGGGGCTCCTGGAGCACGGTCCTCCCACTGCCCCCCACCAAATCCGCCCCGGCCGCACGGGGGCTCTCACCCCTAGAGTCCTGAGCTACTCTCCGCTGCTCCTCCTGACCACTCAACCCAAGCGATCAGACGGGAGAAGTTCGGTTTTCCAATTAAAGCTCACCCCAGCTCGGCGAGGCACATGAGTCTCCTGTCTGGCTTCATTCACAGCGCTCAAACTTCCAGTAACAGAAAGGAGGAAGCAGCAGCCTCCCCAGGCTGCAGGCGAGGGAGTGGGCGTAACTTGCGAAGTTTCTGCTATGATGAATCTGGTCATTTGGGTGTGTTGGAGAGGGTTTGTGGCTCCTCCTTTCCTCCTCCCCCCCTCACCTCCCTCCTCCCCGCCTCCTTCTCCAATTTAATTCTCCCCTTGGGCGTGCACCAAGTCCGCCGCTCAGGCCGTCTGTCAGAGTGGCAGCGCCTTGCTCAGGCATCCTTAGGAAAAATGTCTTTTCAACAGGTCTTACCGTTTCACAGATGGACCTGGTCGCCCTGCACAAGCATAAGGTCCTGTCAAATATTTTCAGCATCACAGGGCAAGAAAGTAGGGCTTCTTAACAGAGTTTAAAAGGCTGGAAAGGACTATATACAAGGGCAGGAATATGGGTAAGTTTATCTAGCAGAGACCTGATTCCTAAACGCCTATTGGAAAAAAGTGACAGACAAAAAGCAAAAGTCAAACGTTCAACTGGCTTTTTGGTTTTTTTTTTTCAAAATACTTCACGTATACAGATACGTATATGAGAATACAGTGACCACCCAAGTGCCCATTATATAGCATATAAATTGAAGATTACCCAGAGTCAAAGCTATCTGGAAATTCCTCCCTGAAAGACATCATTTTCCCTCACTCTAGAAAGAAAACTGCTCTAAATCTGACTTCCCGTGAGCAATTTTATATCACATTTTCTAAAAATAGTAAAGGAAACTCGCTAACTTAAAATTCACCAGAAAGCAATCCAATAAGCATCCTATCTTTTAAAGTTTTTTTATTCATTTGAGAGAGAGAGAGAAAGAGGGGCATCCCCAACAAAGTTCCCACACCCCAGACCACCCCTCTCAGCCAGCCCAGATCACCAGCTCACATACACACGTGTGCATCAGATGCGCAGCGAGATCCTAGGACCCGGATGCAGGACCCCTCCCATGTGGGGCCAGTGGTGTTTCTCCTTGCCACCACCTGCTCCCCGTGAGCATCCTCTGCCAGGCCCAACCTTGGTTTACAAACTGAAATCTCATTAATTACAATAGGACGTTAAAAGTTATGGAAAAATATAATGAAAGTATGAAATTATTTTGGTGCAGGAAAAAAACCTGAAATCCATGCATAGTTTTTCATAGTCTGCATTTTCTATGGATTTTTGGAAACCTCCCCCGACCACGGCCCTTTATAAAAATTTAAATGACCACGTGTTAAACAAAGCCTCAGGTGGCTGGTTAAAGAGAATGAAAGAAATCACAATCTAAAAGCCAGCAAATCTGGAGTGGCATGTGAGAGCTGGATCTGAAACGGTTGAGGCACTCATGGATGAAACTGATAGATTAAAACAGCGTTATCACCGCAAGGTTAATAGCTGTGGCAAAAGTCAAGGATACTGACCAAGACTGCAAGGGGCTTTCCTCAAAGATGCAGGCCACAAAAATAGAAATACGACACTCATGAAAGAAACCGTAATGACTCAGATGCTTGCCACAGTTACGGGCTAGGAGCAATACTCAAAAAAGGGAACTTTTGTGATAACAAGAACTAATGTGGTGGAAACCATGGCAATTCTATATTTATTTACACACACACACATAAAGCAAGAAATGCCTAGTTCATCTTTATCTTCTTGGTAATCTGCATAGTAGCTGCCATGATTTAGCAAATGAAGCAAAGGAACACTTTGCAAGGAGCAGAATGAAGAGAGACAGGAGCGTCTAGAGAGAGCATGGTCTTGACTAGGGGTGATGTTACCCCAGGGAACAGCTGGCAATATCTGAAGACATTTCTGGATGTCACAGTTGTGGGGTGCTACTGGCATCCGGTGGGTGGAAGTCAGGGAGGCTGCTAAACACACTGCAACACACAGCACAGTCCCCGAGCCCCCAGCGAAGACTTATCCAGCACCGAGTGCCAGCAGGCTGCTGGCGAGAAACCCTGAGACAGAGGTTTCACTACCAACTGCCGTTCAGTTAATTTATTACATATACCATCATCAACATTATGAAGACACTCTCCAGGGACTTATAAAAATATGGAAGAACATTTTTCCTTCTTTTCTACTGGGCAGCACTGATGGCTGAGAACCATCCGTGCAGGCTCAGAAAAAAGTGAATGCAGTAGGTGGGAGCAGTAATGCATTCCATGATTTGGGGAGAGCCTCAGCATCCGTGCACCCCTCCATCTAACCCCTGGTGCTAAATTTGGATGAAAATATCAAGAAGGCGGTGGTAAAAAGATGATTACAAGTCAGGATATCAGCTTTAGAAAGAAGCTACCACAGTTGGTGGAAGAAGACAGAGTGTCTGGCAGGAGATAGTGACAATACAAAGACAAAGGCAACTTGATTGTGGCCTGTCAGTCATTTCTCCATTTTTGTTGTTGTTGTTAAAGAATCATTTTATTATTAATTATTATTATTATTTAATTTTGACCAGAGAGAGAGAGAGAAAATGAGAAAGCAAGATGCCCAGGTCTAGGACTTGAACCACAGTCGACCATGTGGGAGTCCAGCACCTTAACCACCACACCACCTGCTGGCCCCAGTCATTTCTTCATTGACAATCACCGTTCTATGCTGTAAATACTCCACTGAGAACAGCAAGAACATTTTGTTCATTACAGCCTATTGCAAACAATGTTATTGAAAACTGAATGTAAGCTCTCGAGGTCTGCCAAAGTGGTAGTTTTACAAGGAACGACCCTTTTTCTATAGGTTTTCTAGTCAAAGAAGAATGTTTGAAAAGGAGTCTTTGCTGCAACTGCTCCATGTACTCAATAAGGTAGACACAGGACAGTTGATTAGCTCAACATGAACCACGTTGAAGTCTAATATGTGCTAAGGAGTCACTACATGGCGGTGGGACTGGACAGTGGCACACTAGTAACACAACTGGACCCACACAAGAAGATCCCAGATTTGCATGCTAAGGTATTCTCTGTACATGCCAGGCACACACACATGTGCGTGTCCCTGGTGCAGGTGGCCTGAGGTTGAGAGTGGATCATGGTGTGGAGACGCCTCTCTCATCCTCTCTCTACCTCTCCCTCTCTGGAGAAATGAATAAATAAACTTTGAAAATACATAAATGCATGTTGGATTTAACTAAATCAGTCCCCACCTCCTTCCCCATTTCTTAGGCCTGAAAACATAGTCTTCCCATAGCTGCTTCTGGAGACCACCCAAGGAATCCTTTGGCTTCAAGAGTCTGAGCACCTGTGAACACGTAAGTGACACATAAAACCTGCTGGTTTTAAGTGGTTGAAAGATTCAAACAACTAGGACAGAAGGGCTGACTTGATACAGTAAAACCCATAAAAATCAGAACCCAAGAGGACCCTGCAAGTAGTGTCTTAGGCCTCAGAGAAGAGCATGTCTTTCTACCAAAGCACTGAAGAACAGCTGTGTCCTCCAGCCCAGGAAGAATGCCAAGGTGTGAGTCCCTCTACACACCCTGGATACATGGGCAGTGGAAGACACCTCATCCGCCTTTAAGTTACCAGCTTTTCAGCCTGTGATTTGGAAAACCACTAGTTTCACTTTTTAAAAGTCTTAGGAATTTGGAAAAAGAAAGTATGAACGCAGTTATGAGCCCCACCACAAGCACGAATGGACAGGATTTCTGCTCCAAAGAAATGCAACCAGTAGAGGGAGCACAATCAACTTCTCAACAAATTCTCAAGATGAGGATAAAACTGGGAGTGATGCTACATGGTACAAGTTACACAAGTTACCAAAAATGAAAAGAGTTACGTAAGAATAGCTTGAAAACCTAGAAACCACGACACCCTTCTACTACAATTGGATACCTACACGAGAGCTTAACTAAATAGAAGAGGACTGCATAATAAAGACATGCTGGAAAGCTACACTTGGTATGTGGAGAAAAAGTCACAGAGAGTTACATTTTTCTCAGTTGATTTGCACTCAAAAAAAAAACAAACAAACAAACAAAACAGTGTATTTAAGCTTATTTTCCTTGAAGATTTTAATTCAGTCTTTAGTTTTCTCTTTTATATTAGATATATGATAGCTACCTTATATTAAAGTTCATTTATTTCTTCCATGAGAGACAGAAAGAGAAAGAGAGGAACAGAGAGAGAACCACAAATAAGGTTCTCACACTGAGATCCAGCCCCATTCCCAGCTATCACAGATCATAGGCACATGTGCATGTTCCTGGCATGTTTAGGGAGGTTGTGGGAGTCAAACCCAAGGCCTTTCCTATGTGGGTCCATCTACACTACCACTGTATCACCATCTGGCCCTACAATGGATTACTTTAAAAATTCCTTTTAAAGAGCTGACAGATAGAGTGGTGATTAAGGGCACTGGACTCCCACATAGCTGACCGTGGTTCGAGTCCTGGAATGACAGCTTGCTTTCTCACTTTCTCTCTCTCTCTTTCTCTCGCTCTCTCTCTCTTACTCTGTTCCTCTCCGGTCAAATTAAAATAAATAAAGTTAAATAAAATAATTAATTAAAAATTTTTTTTAAAATTCCTTTCGAATTGTGTTCTCAGGCTGGCTCTGGCACTGAGGGAATGTGCTGCTGAAGAGTAGCCAGATCCTACATGGTGACTGTGGTTCTAGTCCCTGGCCAGGTCACCTTGATACATACTAGGCATGCACACAGTGCCCAGGAGTCAATGGGCTGGAGGACTGAGGCCTGGCCAGGCCCTGTGAGCAGTACATCTTGATCTCTCAGATGCACGTGTGCTCTATCATGAATTAATTTTTTTTTAATTGTGTTTTTAACAACACAACTATTGGGGCTGGCAGGTGGAGTGGTGGTTTAAGGGTGCTGGACTCCCACATGGCTGACTGTGCTTCAAGTCTTGGACCTGGCGGCTTTCTCTCTCTCTCTCTCTCTCTCTCTCTCTCTCTCTCTCTCTCTCTCTCTCTCTCTCTCCCCCCCCCCATCAATTAAAATAAATAAACAAACAAATAAATAAATAAGATAATTAAAAATAATAATAATAACACAACTATCTTCCTTAAGTAAACATCTTTCTGTCCAAGGGTCTTCAGAAACAACTTAATCAAGAACCTTGGGGGGACCAGCAGTTAGCATAATGGCTATGTCGCTGGACTCCCAAGTAGTCGACCGCGGTTCGCGTCCCGGACCCGGTGGCTTAAAACTCACACCGGGCACATGTGCGTGCGTGCCCAAGATCCCAAGAAGAGAATGTAGGAGAGGGGTTGCGGCGTGGCCATCCCCTCCAGGGGGTGATTTCTCGCTTTCTATCTCTCTGTCTCTCTCTGTCTGTCTGGCGAGCGCATGCGCCCTATAACAAGAACCTTGGTAGCTTCACCCATACATTGCAATCAGCTGAGCTAGTATCTGTGAATCTAATGCCAGTGCCTACCATGGAGCTTCCTTCACTGTGTACAGCCCACATAGGGAGCTTAAGAAGGCTCTCAAGACAGAGGTAAAATCTCCCCATACCAACCTGCCATCATCTGTGTCACCTAGCAACAGCCTATTTGTCAGTAGCAAGGCTGGGGAGAGGCGTGTCCTCCTCCTCAAGGTAGGTGATGCCCAACATGGGGTGTTAATTAACACAGTCAAATTACCTGAGTCCAAATAAAAACACAGTTTCCCAGCACAACCGCTGGTCCAAATACAAATCCCGTTAATCCTACGGTGTCGCAATGGAAATTCAGAAGGTTTTTCATGAATACATTTTGCAGTTGACTACCAACTGATTGCTAAAATCAATTTTTTATATTTGAACTGATTAAATGTCTAAATATGGATCCCTCCCACCCACTCTCCTGCTTCATGATCTGAGGATTTGCTCAGGAATACTGACATGTTTGAAAATCTTTGTTTCAGCCCAGAATGAAACTTTCCCTTCTCTGAGAGATAAACAAGGCTCACCCTTTCAGGTGAAGTCTTGAAGCACAAACCTTCATTAAATTTGATTTGATATGAGAATGTTTTAACAACTTCAAAGTAAACCTTGCGCCAACCAAATGTAGAGACTCTTTATATAGTTTTCTCTGTCTGAAAGCTGAATACCTAATACATACGCAGTGTTATTGCTAATAAATAAGGCCTGTGGAAAAAAGGCCAAGAAAACTCTAGTAGCCTTGAAATGCCACCTCCAGAAAGAATTGCAGTGACTGTTCAGCAAGTTCCTTAAAATCCAAAGGCTTCAATTTCCTTAACGATTAAACGAGATGCAATTTAATTTCCTCTGGCTTCCTAGCTCTATCTTCCAATTATATGTTTCCATGATTTTAAAACTCCCGTTGCTTTCATGGCCCCAAATTAGATTTCCTTGCAGAAGAACAACTTTTATCTAACACGTCAAAGTCAAGAGTTTCGGGACTCACTGGTGGCCCACATACTGGTAACTGAAGCCAGGTTCCTAATTGGAAGGGAGGAGGACACAGGGAGGAAGTGCAAGCAGAGGCCAAAGGTAATGAAGAAGGCAGAGGAAAAGTCCACAGACCCTGAGTGCAGGCTCATGCTAAACCATATGGGGCCAGATGCTGCCCTGCCCATGCACACAGTGAGGCTGTTGATTCCAAGGGCCCTGGATGCCTTGCACAGGGGTACATGTGGCTCGTAGGGGTAAGTACATCTGGGTGTGGGATCTTTCAGACACCTCTCTGCTCAGCAGCAACAAACAATTATAATTGTTACTGGCACTACAAGCAAGATAATGCTGAATAACTACGGTATGAAGATAAGAGGTCAAGCTCTCCTTGCTGTTCTGCCTTCTGTCCAAACAGTGAGTAGCCAGGAAAGCCTTATCATCTTCAGTACAGCCTCTTGACAAAGCTGGATCAGGAAGCATATCCATGGGAGGCCTCATCTCCTCCTGGGAGAAGCAAGAACATGAACTTCTAAGAGCTGGTTCAAGTCCAGGCTCCACCAACAACCAGATGAATAACTCAGAGCAAGACCCTTCATTTCCCGTTCAGTAAAATGGGAGGCTGAAATAGATGCCTGCTGGCAATGGACAGCATGGTTAATGTCTTCATCCAGGGCACATACTCAACATTTTCTCTAAATGGAAGGGACACCAAATGTGCCCAGACGATTTTCAATTAGGAAATAAGCCAACCCTGTATCTCAAACTATCTCGGTGTTTATAATGTTTTCAAATGAGTATTGCTGTTTTGGTCAATGGATACAGTGTGGTTCAGGTACTAGTTGCGTGTCAGATGAGGGACTGGAGCCCTTTTCCAGGCCTCAGGGCCACTGATGGACCCCCATAAACCTTGCAGGGCTACAGAGAGACTTGATCCTTAAGTTCACCTGCACCAAGTCCCTGCGGTGGGCAGTGCAGGCCACCCTTCTTAGAGTTGACACAGAGTACAGAGGGTCCTGGCACTAACATAGGTCAACCAATTGAACAGTACTTACTGTCATTATTCATGTATGGGAATAGCTCTGATTTTATTTTATATTAAGACACAATATAGTAGGGGCCAGCAGATGGCGTAATGATTATGTCACTGGACTCCCACGTAGTCAACTGCAGTTTGAGTCCGAGACCCGGTGGCTTAAAACTCATGCTGGGCACATGTATCTGCATGCCCAAGATCTCAAAAGGAGAATGGAGGAGAAGGGACTGCTACATTGCCATCCCCCGGGGGGTTGATGATTTCTTGCTTCTGTTTCTGTCTCTCTTTGTCTTTCCAGCGAATGCACACACCCTATAGCAAAAAATCTCTCTAAAACAGAAAAGATACAATGGTAAGTGTCACTTCACATTTTCTGTATCAAAATATACTGGAGGGAAGGGAGGTGGGGAATAAGGTGAGTTGAAAGGGAAGGAGACACTGAGCACTTGGGTATGAAGGTGAAGCGAAAGGGCCACATCCATCAATCCGTTTGTAACACTTGACACTTCATAGAGCTCTCTGCTAATGACAGGTCCACACTCAATTAGGTAACTTATTCACTAAAATTAAATTTTATTTGAAATCACTTCTAGTAAAGTGATCAAATTACGTGACTTCTAATTAACAATGGTCAAAGGGGAACGTGCCAGCATGAATCCATTTGTCTTACTTTCCCCTTCTAAGAATGTGACGCCGGATTTTATGGTATTGAAGAACATTTAGCACCATTTTTCCTAATGTAAAGATTATTTTCAATAAGGAAATATGACAATCTCATGTAGCAAGTATTAAATGACCTGGGGTAGGGTAACAGAACCATAAAGGGTCATAGACCCATATGTGTAAGAGCAGAAAGGAGTCTTATTAATTAGCATAATCATCAGAAATCAGATGCGTGAAGTGACTTCCTTAGGCTTACAGAGTAAAACGAATGGCCACTTCAGCCTAGAAACCAGATCTACAGAAATAAATATGCTTTACCACTCAATTACCTCCTTCTAAAAATCTTTCTATAAAGTAAACTTAAATGCAACTTTGGACCCCCACATTTAATACAAAAGGCACATTCAAATATAAACTGAGCCCTTTGGAAACTAATAAGCAAAACATAAGCGGGCGCATGTGAAATATCTTGGCTGGGCCCCAGACAAAGAAGAAACTCAGAGACTTGAGCTGGACAGATACCGTCAAACTGAGAAGGCAAAGGCAGTCTGATTCACCAGCAGCCAGCATCCTCCCAATGCACAGTGCAAGCACAGCAAGAATGCTGAGAAATCTGGTGGGGACATTGGACACATGCCCGGAGGTCATGACAGCAATGTGGTCAAAGACACAAACTCAGGTTAGGAAGGTTCTACCCCTCCAACACCTAAAATGTGTCTCTACTGACACTAGGAAAAAATAGATAGATAGATAGATAGATAGATCCATATAAATAGATAATAAATAAAACATCATTTTCACTTGTACGTAAATATTCATTACAATATTATTCGCAATAGCCAAAAGGTAGAATATTAGGTAGAATGGAATATTACTCAGCCATTACAAGGAATGAAGTTCTGATACATGCTACTACACGGATGAATCTTAAAAATATTATCCAGGGGGAACCAGCAGTTAGCATAATGGCTATGTCGCTGGACTCCCACGTAGTCGACCGCGGTTCGCGTCTCGGACCCGGTGGCTTACAACTCACGCCGGGCACGTGTGCGTGCGTGCCCAAGATCCCGAGAGGAGAACGGAGGAGAAGGGATTGCGGCGTGACCATCCCCCCTGGGGGGTGATTTCTCGCTTTCTGTCTCTATGTCTCTCTCTGTCTGTCTGGCGAGCGCACGCGCCCTATAGCGAAAAAAAACCTCTCCAAAAAAAAAAAAAAAAAAAATTATCCAGGGAACCAGCAGTTAGCATAATGGCTATGTCGCTGGACTCCTACGTAGTCGACCGCGGTTCATGTCTCGGACCCGGTGGCTTACAACTCACGCCGGGCGCGTGTGCGTGCGTGCCCAAGATCCCGAGAGGAGAATGGAGGAGAAGGGATTGCGGCGTGACCATCCCCCCTGGGGGGTGATTTCTCGCTTTCTGTCTCTATGTCTCTCTCTGTCTGTCTGGCAAGTGCACGCGCCCTATAACGAAAAACCTCTCCAAAAAAAAAAAAAAAAATTATCCCGCATAAAATAAGTCAAATACAAAAGGATAAATACCACATGATTCCACTCACATGAAAAAGCACTGGAGAGAGATAATGGGGATGGTTGTACATCATCTTACATGTAATTAATGCCACTGAATTATATAGTTAAAATGGTGAATTTTATGTTACATAATCCATACCGCAATATTTTTTTAAAAAAATTTCAAAACACACCATCATTTTCCATCTTTTGGCTCAGGTATATATAGCTTTTAATAACACTGCTGCTAAAAACAAAGTAATCAAAATTTTAATCTGCACACATTAACTAGGTCTTAAAATGTGCCCACTCTCCCTGTCAATATCATCATGATATTCATCACACACCCAGAAGAGTGATTTTCTCTGGTTGTGAGAGAAGAGATGGGATGTCTCCTCTATCAAAGTAGATCTTTCACAATTACAGAGATTAACCAAGGCACACCTCTTCCCGTGTACCCGGCGTCACAGCTGTACCGAACATCTCTCATGTAGACTCGTTTCCACCAATTCATCCTTATCCCAAATTTAGAAGCAGAACAACCCAGAGAGGGTTAGATATGAATCTAAGAGCATGAGAGTGGGGAGAAATGATTCAAACTCAATTACCAATTAAAAATACTAAATGGCTGGGCCAGCAGGTGTCGTGGTGGTTAGGGTGCTAGACTCCAACATGGCCGACCACAGCTCAAATCCTGGACCTGGTGGCTAGATTCCCACATGGCCAACCACAGCTCAAATCCTGGACCTGGTGGCTAGATTCCCACATGGCCGACCACAGCTCAAATCCTGGACCTGGTGGCTTGCTTTCTCACTTTCTCAATCTCTCTCTCTCTTCCCCTGATGAGTACATGTGCCTTATAGCATATTAAAAAAAATAATAATAAAGACAAATACATTTAAATAAATAACTCTTTAAAAACAAAAAAGAAAATACTAAATGGCACATACATTGTTTTTTGTTGTTGTTTTGCCAGAGGGCATGTATACTCACCAGAGAAAGAAAGAGACGTAGAGAGAAAGGGAGAAGAGAAAGCAAACTCATGGAGAGTGGTCACTTTGCAATCCTTTCTTCTCCATCTCTCCCTCCTTTCAAGATTTTGAGCATGCACACAGGCACACACACACTAATGCACACACAAACGGCTCAAAGGCACTCAACAAGGAAGAGGAGGGCTGAAACACTAACCCCATCTCTCTGAGCTACAGTCTCGTAATGATCCTCCACCTCGGCATCCTCACATTCGTCATATTCATTTTTATGATTACATCATCACCTTTTGTACCATTATGCTCAGGTTCTAGGTTCACAAAGCCAAAGAGCTGAGTCTTATTCCCAAAGCCTGCCCTGACTCACAGACACCTCAGCCTCCGTTCAAGGCCAGGGCTGCAGGCAGGCAACATATTTTAGGGTTTGTCATGAAGCTCCCAGAAGTTAATTACGCTTAGTCCGATAAAGATGCGTGAAGAAGGTATCTAATGGGAGACAATTTAATTGGGCAACAGGCAAAAAAAATATGCATAATACATGTGTAAGAAATTTGTAGGTGTACAAATGTTCTTTCACAGAACCAAGGTCTCCCACACGCAGCAAGTTCAAGGTCAGGACTGAGCTATTTGACCACTGGATGGGTATTTTATTCTATTTACCTATTTACAAAGCCTGCCTGAAGTGTTAATGTTGGTTCACACTCAAAAGTAATCCACAACGTACAGAACCTTGTTCACAGCTCGGCCGCCTCGCACTCTCCCTGGCTTCCCAGTAAAACAGCGGGTGACTCATTGCAGGTAGCACATGGTTCCTGGCACAGGTAACCAAAGTGACACGTGTTGGGTGGACTTGGCCAGCAGGTTGACAGACACCTGTAACACCAAATCTCGGCCCCGCGATTCCCAGGGCCAGCTTCTGAGAAAGTTTGTCAGCCATGGACCCCAGTGCTGCCAGCTGCCAAGCGAAGAACCCTTGCTCCAGGCTGGCTAAGACCAAGAAATGCCATCTCTGATTTTTACTTATCTCAACGTCAACAAATCCACACCCAGCCAGCACCACAGCCTAGTGGTTAAGGGAGCCAGATTCCACATGGTCAATCATGGCTCAAGTTCTGTCTCTGGTGTCTTGAAAAACATGCCAGGGACACAAATCCCAACAGGATGGAAAAAACGGAGCAGAGATTACAGTGTGGCCATGCCCCTTAGAGAAAGAGTACTTTCTTCTTCTTCCTTTCTGTCTCTCTAGTGAGTGTGCACGCCCTTTGGCAATTAATAAAAATTCACTCACCTTGCTTTGGCTCTGGCTCATGACTCAGGCGTCTCACCCCTCCCAAATTCTCCTGCACCCTGGGAATCTATGGGGTTTTTTTCTGGCCACAGATGAACTCAGCCTATTAAAGAACAGCTGTAATCCTTGACACACGTAACTTTCTAATGGCAAAAATTAGTCAGATCAGCTGGGTCTGAGGTCATCAGTCTCCTGGAGAAACACCCACGAGGCACTGATTCCCCCTCAATCCATCCCCACAAAAAAAAAAAAAAAAAAAAAAAAAAATCACATGTAGCTTATTAATGGAACCGCCCATTCCATGGTTGGTAAATGCACCAGTGCATACAGAGCTCTGACTGACTCACTCAATTACAATAACCAGAAACAATATTCTTGGTTTGGGGTTTTTGTTTTCACAAGGACACGTCACCAACTTATTCTGTTTCTCCTGTGCAGACTTGCTCTTGTTCTGCATATATGTGACCTAAGACTTAGGGTTTCCCTTCAATGTCACCTTCTCAGTGAGGTCCTCCAGTCCGGTGCCCCACTCTTCCACTCCCTCCCTCCTCCTTGACACATTTCCTTTCTTGCTTCTCTGATCTATTATCTTCTCCTTTATACACACACTATTTTACCGTTTTGCTTGTTTCTCTCCCCGACAAGGACAGAGATTTGGATCGGTTTTGCTCACAACTCTATCTCCAGTGCACATGGTAGACCCTCAACCACTATTTGCAGACTTCAGTTGCATAACATGATCTGTTATTCTGCAATGGTAATTAAGGAACAGGAGCATGGCCAAAGTCACTGGACCTGAGATCTCGGCTTTAACCACAGGCGCAAAGTCCTCTGCCACTTCCTTCTCAGCCCAAGGGGGGAATATGCATCTACTCCAATAATACATAAACACCTGGGTTTTCCCACCTGTATGATAACATATTTTCAAGACACTGCATGTCAAATCTCTGAACCACATGGGCTGTTAGCAAAAATGATTAAAGATTCCAATAGGCCCTGTGTGCTGTTGAACTCAGCTCCCCGACTCCCATCATTCCAGACCACTCCCTCTCCTCCTCTGTTATGGTCTAAAGAACTTCTTTCTCCCATTCAAAATTCTTGTGGAAAGCCTAAGCCCAAATGCAATGGCATTTGGGAATCGGGCTTTTTGGGGGTGATTAGGTCATGAACACAGAGCCCTCCTAATTGGGACTTACCACCTTTATGAAAGAGGCCCCAGAGAGCTCATCTGCCCTCTCGTCATAGGAAGACCCAGCCAGAAGGTGCTCTAAGAGGAAGCAGGACCTTGCCAGCTGGTGCTCTGATCTTGGACTTCCCAACTTCCTCAACAGTGAGAAATACATTTCAGTTGCTTATAAGTCATCCAGTCTGTGGGATTTTGTTAGAACAACCTGAAAGTACTAAGACACACCGTAACACCAACAATCTTTCACTGACCCTCATGTCTGTGATCCAGAGATCCTGTAGTCTGTTATTAAATCCCCTCTCTCAACTTTCTTATCTCTCTTCTCTCTCTATCTCATTTTTAATTGCTAGAGGCCATGTGCACTTGCAAAAGAGAGAGAGAAGACAGAAAGGGAGAAAACACCCAACAGGCCATGGTCATGCCTTAATTCCATCTCCATTCCTCTACCCCTTAGGGATTTGGGGAATGCACGCATGCACACACACACACACACACACACACACACACATGCACACATACCCACTGTGTTTGTGAAGTAGCTGGGGCTAGGATTCGTACCACAGTCAGCCATGTGGGATCTGGCTCCCTTAACCACCAGTCTATAGGCAGACCCTCCTTTGTCCTTCTCTTACTTGGTCACATACTTTTGGCCAAAACACCAACCTGGATATAGCTGCCAAACTGCCTAGTTCACACCTGCACCCTGACAGTGATTATAGCTAAGGAAAAACAAAACAAAACAAACACGCAAGCATGCTGACTGGACTAATGTCAAATTCATGACCATTAACATCAAGTGTGTCCTTAAAAGCCATCAGCAGTTCACACCAAAATTTCTAGTCCATTTACTTACCCACTTATAAAGTTATATCTTTTCTCTTCCCAAATCTCCAATAATTTCCTCCCCTTTTTCTCCTCAACTGATGACTTCATGCCCTACTTCTCTAAGAAAAATGAAACAATTGAAAAGGACTACCACAACCCTTTAGACAGTACGTATTCGCGGGCAAGGTTCTATCTGCACCTCCATATGGACCTTCCTGCCTGTTTTCATAGATGAAGACCCACAGCCCTATCTAACACCCGTCCCTCCACCTGGGACTCCCATCCACCTCTAGCCACTCAGACAGTGTTCCAGCACTTGTCCTCTCTCTCTACATCTTCGAATTAGGACAATATGCTGTTTTACTTCACTCCTGCACAGAAAACTCCGAAGTCTTCTCTGTCCGTTGTTTCCATTCTTCTTTTCCCAGTCTCTCTTAAACCCACTCCAATGAGGCTTCTACCCATTTGAATGCTCTTCTCAAGGGAACTAACGATCTCCTAATTTGTAAACCCAGTGCTATTTCTCATTCTTCATTGTATTTAACCTGTCACATCAGCGGCACTGGTTATTTATTTTGCCTTTTGGTCAACTGTCTTCATCCAGCTTCCAAAAGACCATGATTTTTCTCACTTCTCTCCTCCCTTGTGGCTACCTTTGTAATTTCTACTCTTCTTTCTGACCTCTTTAATAGTCACCCAGGGCTTGGGTGAAAAAGAAAGAGGTTCTCTTTTCTGCTCTCTGTACTCAGTCTCTCAGTGTAGAAGACATATGGATCTATGCCCAGATCTCATTGCAAGGAAGGACTTGCTGTGTGGTGGTGACTGTGGTTAGTAGACAGCCTCCAGCTGTCAGCTCCTGCAGGATGGATCTCAGCTCCAGAGAGCAGCATGGAAGGCTGCCCACATCTGGTGACTAAGCAAGGCCAGGACGGGGGACCAGCCATATCAGCTTCCATGGGACAACTATGATGGGCTGGAATGTTGGCTCCAGAGCTCCCTGTCTTAATCACCGTTTGACTCCTCTGCCGAATCCTGCATCCGCCCCCTTCCTCTTTAAGAGACTGACCCTTAATAAATAACCTCTACCAACATGCCATCTTCTTGCATACTTCTGGAGAAATCAGCCTGCAATTTTGGTGGTCTCACCCAGTCTCAAGACTGCACCCACACGCTAACTGCTCCCAATGCGTGCCTCTAGCCAGACCTCTCCCCACAGACCTCACTCTCAAACACTTCCATCTGGCTGTCTTCCAGGCTTCCTCATATTATCTAAGGGCAACACACTCCTCCCAATCGTCCAGGCCAAAATTCTTAGAGCCAGCTTGACTTCTCTCTCTTTCATACATTATATCAAATCAGTCAGAAAATTCTGTTGCATCCTCCTTCCAAATACATGCAAACCTAAATCTCTCTCACCACCTCCTCTGCTCCCATAACCATCTACACCCTCATCCTCCCTCTGCTGGGTTCCAGCACAGCCTGCTACCAAGTCTCCCTGTTTCTACTCTTTGCCTCTCTGTAATGCATTCTCATCCCAGGAGCCTGAAGGATCCATTTAAAATGTCAGCCAAATCACAGCAGTCTTCCGCTCAGGGGTAAAAGCAGGCTCTCAGAGGGACTACGAAGCCCGCCACCTCTCTGGACTCATCCTTACTGCCTGACCTCCACTGCGTATCCCTGGTTCGCGCCACTGAAACCACATTCCGCCTCCTTGCTGTTGCCTGCATTGGCCAGGCTTATCTCTCTTTCTGAAACAGTCCTCCATCTTTTTAGTCTCCTCAAATGGCACCTTCTCATGACCGTACCTTAACTTGACCCATTATACCCCTAGACCTGCACATCATCCCAAGGCAGTTCTACCGGGTCATTTTTTGATAATCGCCTACCACCTTCTAATATACTAAGCCATTAAATTAACACATTTTAAATGAAGTGATAGTAATTCATCAGTAGTTAGTAAACAATTGTTTAGTGGGAAATTCACAAAAACAGGGATCTTTGTCTCTAGATCTCTGAAGAATCCAAGTAACTAGGACAGTGCCAGGCACGCCACAGAGCCTGACATCCAAAACATTGGTTGAGTGAATAAATATTTCCTTCCCACAACACTAAATAGGCAGAATGAAGTAGACAGGGCAAAAACGTGGAAAAAATAAAGAAGGTAAGAGATACAGAGAATCTCATGAAAAGGTCTAACATGCAGGATAGGAAAAACTGAGCAGAAGAAATACAGGCTGGAAATTCCTCCTTCCCCCTCCCCCACCTCTGTACTTGAAGTCACCAACCTACAGATTCAAGAAGACCTACAAACCCCAGAAAGAATAAGTAAAAAGCCATTTACATGGAGACGTATCACAGCAGAACTTGAAAAGCCAAAAGTAGAGACAAAAGCCATAGAAGCGTCAAGAAGATATGTGACCACAAAGAAGCAGTGACAGAATGAGGGCCGACCACTTGGCAGGAACACAGAGGCCAGAAGAGGATGAACTGGTGTCATCTAAGTGTCTGAGGAAAATGGCTGCCCACCTAGTATTCTACATCTACGAAAAACAAAGATCATTTGAAACAAAGATATATTAAGAACTGTCACTGAAAATATAAAATACTATAAAGGAAAAAACACATACAACTTCACAAAAACCAGTAAAAGAGAAAAGAAGCAAAAATACTCTAATCAATGCCCCTGTATTATCTAGACGAGATAAAAGTATCAATTAAAAACAAAAACAAAAACAAAAAAACCCTGTGCAATCTAAGGTAACTAAGGCTAATCTTTGGTCAGAAAAGGATTTTTTTTAAAAAATAGGACTGACATAAAAAGCAAAACAACTGGTAATTCAGGCTACATTGGGGGTAAAAAAACTGATTTAAAAAGTAATAGAGGGTCAGCCTAGTGATTAACGGAGCCAGATCCCATATGGCCAACTACACAGAGCAAGTCCCAGCCCTAATGGCTTGAAAAACGTGCTGGGTGCATGTGCGTGCCTGTCCAAAATCCCAACAGGATGAAGAAATGGAGAAGGGATTACAAGCATTACCGTGCTCATTTGGGGGGGGGGGGGGGTGCTTTCTCGCTATCCCTCTCTATTTTTCTGTCTCTCTCCAGCAAGCTCACACAACCTTGGGCAAATTTTTAAAAAAATAAATAAATAAGAAAATGAAAGCAAGCCACACTGAGAGACATATTTGCAACCATGCAACCAACAAAGGAATTTTATCCAGAATGTTTTTTCTTTTTTTTTAAACGCATATAGGCCATCCCATAGAGTGGTGGTTAAGGCAGCTGATGTCACTGTACAGTTCAAATCCCAGACCTGGTAGCTTGAGAAACACATCACACACATGCATGTGTGTGCCCAAAATCCTGAAAGGAGAAATGGAAGAGGAGAGATTAGGGTCTGATCATTCCCCACGGGGGAAGCTTTCTCACTTTCCACTTCTCTTTCTTTCTCTCCTTCCCTCCTCTCCCTCCAGTGAATGCACATACCCCCTGGCAAAATTTTAAAATACACATGTTGTACACAGCTGTGGCAGTGTGTACTTATCAGGATAAGGCCACATGGGAGTCCTGAGTTCAACTCTCAGCCCACCATAAGAAGCCCAGTAAAATGCTCGAGTACACAATCCCAGTTACACAGGAGGCTGAGTCAGGGGGATTGTGACACAGGAGAAGGACCCTGTCTAAAAACACCACAAACACACATATACCCATACATGCACACACACGTACAAAAATAATACACACACTGAAAATAAAGAAAAACACCATAAACAAATAGAAAAAATGACAAGTGATTGAAACAGGAAATACACAAAAGAGACTATTGAAAGGGCCAATAAACTTATGAAGAGGAGCTTAAGATAAGTGATTATTAACATAATATAAATTAAAACTAGGAAGCCCACTTATTACCAGAATTGCTAGAATTAAAATGACTAATAATACCCAGATTTTCCTGAGGACATAAAGCAACAGAACTCCCTTACACTCCTAGGAAATATAAATAGGTCAATCACTTTATCTATTGAAGAAGAACCTACAGCTCTGCTCCTAGAGCTATGGCCCAAGTGCATGCACCCAAGCAGCAGGAACCCAGCCCAAAAGCTCATAGCAGCATTATTTCCAGCAGCCAAGCCCTGGAACTATCCCAGATGTTCATCAGTGGTAGGATGGATTATGAAGTTATAGGCTATGTAGACAATGGGAGTGTGTAAAATGAAAATATAAATGAATCTTACCTACTCTCCCAAAAGTTGAGTAAAGAAACCAGATCCAGAATACCTAATAAAATCTGAATCTGCCCATGTACCTTTCAAAAACAAGCACAATGACTACACTGTAAAGAAAATTAAAAACATGATTTTATACAAGTCAAGCCCACTTATTATCTTTGGAGACAGGGAGGAAACTGAGGAGAGAAGAGCTTTCTTGGAAGCTGGAGATGCCTATTCCTGAGCCAATGATGACCACGTGGCCCGTGAGGCTGCACATTGATGCTCTGTGTACTTTCTGGATAGGTGGCACTTCGCACAGTTCAGAAAGAGTTCATAAAATTCACATGGAAACTCACCTATCTTGGAGAAGAGTATTTCCCACTGAATATTAACCCCCTCTCCAAATAACAGAGCCTTTAATTTGAGGCTACAGATAGGAAATCCTATATAAGTATCACTGCTTCATTAAACTTCTCAAATCCCAGTAAGTAAGACATTTAATGACAGATAGCATGCAAGTCCTAAAGAAGTTCATTAAGCTATTCTCTTCCAAGTATTAAACTAATAGTAAGTCATACATTCAGGTGATACTTCTTTAAGGAATATTGTCAGAGAGATGACTATCAACTTACAAGTGAGTAAATAGAGGATAGATGAATGAATGAATATATATATATTCACACACACACACACACACACACATATACACACTGCCTACATGCATGAATGCATGTGTACACACACATGCAAACACATATACATATATCATTTGCTATGACTTTATTTAAAAGTGAAAGCAAGGTGGCCTGGTAGCACAATGGTTAAGCACAGTGCAGAAGAAGCCAGATTTCACAGCCAATCACAGTTCAAGTTTCAGTGCTTGGTGGATGTACACGTGCCCAGGATCCTGACAAGATGGAGATTTGGACATAGAGGATTGTGGTGTGACCAGACTTCATGGGGGTTACTTTCTTTGTTTTTCATGTGTGTGCATGCACTTTCTCACATAACAAAGAAAAAAAATTACTGTATTGGACCCCATTAACATGTATGATGATTTCCTGTAAACCAGGAATCATAATTTTAAAATAAAATTCAAATGCTTTTTTAAATTGGGGGGCAGCCCATGGTGTAAAGACACTGGATTCAACATGACTGGCTGCATGTTCAGGTCCTGGACTGAGTTGCTTGACAAACATGCCAGACATGTGTACACGTGTGCCAAAAAAACAACAAGAGATGGAGAAGAAGGGCTTATAATGTTACCATTCCCCCATGGAGTGTGCTTTCTCACTTTCTCTTCCCCACGCCCCCCAGTGCATGTGTCCTCTTAGGAATAATTAATTTTAAAATTAAATTTTAAAAAAGTAATTTAAAAAATAAGAATAAAACTGAAAGCAGCATATCAGAGCTCCATGTATCCTCCCTTTTCCCCACTTTCTCTAGGGCATCTGAATGAGCTCTGCGCCTGATGCTTCCTGCCAGGCCACCAGAAATGAAGTGAGACAGCCACGTGATGTAGCCCACGTTGAACACAAGGATTCAGGCCATCCAGTCAATGTTCAACTTTCTCCTCACAGTGAATCCCGATTCCATGAATATGGTGACAATATATTTTTTTTCTTTTTTGGAGAGGTTTTTGCTATAGGGCCCATGTGCTCGTCAGAAAGACAGAGAGAGACAGAGAGACAGAAAGCGAGAAATCACTCCCCAGGGGAGATGGCCACACCACAACCCCTTCTCCTCCATTCTCCTCTCAGGATCTTGGGCATGCATGCACACGTGCCCAGCATGAGTTTAAGCCACCGGGTCTGGGACTCGAATCGCAGTCAACTACATGGGAGTCCAGAGACATAGCCATTACGCTAACTGCTGGTCCCGGCAACAATGATTTTTAAAGAACTGCCAGCCTGTGCCTCTCAGGGCAGCGACACTTCCTCTACTTTCTTACCTGCTCTGTAGGGTGGTTCACTGCTGTATTTTCTGCTTAGGATTCCACCTACAGACAGGACATCGAGTACTGATGGGTGTGTGTGCACACCCTGCAGTGGCTGTTGTGTTTTCTATAAAGCACCTCCATGCTCCTTCCATCTCCCCTCACCACAAAAAGGGACAGGTAATCCATGCTGGGATCATGGTTGAACCTAAGTCCTTAGATATAGGGATGGGTCCAGAGATGAGGCTACATTTGCCAGAGAACGTCCCTGGGATTTTTTTTCTATTAAAACTAAGGATGGGGCAGGGTAACCACCGGATGGCATAATGTAGTTCAAGTCCAAGACCTGGTGGTTTAAAAAACTCATGCCGTGAGACCAACAGGTGACATAGTGGTTACGTCACTAGACTCCCACGTAGTAGACTGAGGTTCAAGTCCTGGACCCAACAGCTTAAAACTCACCCAGCGTGCGTGCCTAAAATCCCAAAAGGAAAATGGAGGAGAAGGGATTATGGCATAACCATCCAACCCCAGCAGGTGATTTCTTGCTTTCTGTTTCTTTCTGTCTCTCTGGTGAAAATACACACCCTATAGCAAAAATCTCTTTAAAAAAAATAAAAATTCAGGCCAGGCACGTGTGCATGCATGGTCAAAGTCCCAAGAGGAGAATGGATATGAAGGGATTACAGCGTCACCACCCTGCCTGGAGGGAGGGGGTGGGAGGGAGGTAATTTCTCACTTTCTGTCTCTGTCTGTCTCTTCAGCAGGCACACGTGCCCTATAGCAAAAAGGGGGGAAAATTACTGAGGATCGGGCCAGTGGGCGGCGTGGTAGTTAAGGAAACTGATTCCCACAGGACCAACTGTGCAGGTCAAGTCCCAGACCCAGCAGCTCAAAAATCATGCTGAGCACATGCACATGCGTGTCCAAAATACCAAGAGGGGAATGGAGAAGATCGTGGCACAGCCATCTGCCATGGGTTACTTGCTCTCTCTCTCTCTCTCTCTCTCTCTCTCTCTCATACATGCTTTATTAAAAAAAAATAGGAGCCAGCAGGTGGCATAGTAGTTAAGGCACTGGACTCCCATATGGTCAACTGCAGTTTGAGTCCCAGACCCCGCAGCTTGAAAACTCACGCCAAGTGCACGTGAGTGCGTGCATCCCCAAAATCCCAAGAGGAGAATGAAGGAGAAGGGATTGCAGCATGGCCATTCCCCTGGGGGGTGAGTTCTCACTTTCTCTTCCTCTCTCTCTCTCTCTCTCTCTCTCTCTCTCTGTTTCTGGAAAACACATGTGCCCTATAGCAAAACTCTCTCTTAAAAAAAGTAATTAAAAAACACCTGCGCACCTAGAAGTGCGGGCTGACCTCCTGCCACATCTCTGCTCAGGCTGGCTGAGGAAAATCATCTGTGACAGGAAAACCGGAATAAATGATGGAGAGAAAGCCTGATGGTGCTAATCTCCCTGCATCCAGCAGTCTCCCAACTCCAGCTTTACCCTGATCCCAACATAGGCGAATATTCAGTACATTCCCACTCTGGCCTTAAGTCAACTCTAATTTCTGACTCTTGCAAAAAAGAAAGTTCTAACTAACAGATTTGGGTTTGTTTTCCTGGGTGTTTTTCTTTAATGGTTTTACTGCTGATGTGTTGCAGGGGTAAAAAGCAGCTCTGCTCCTGATACAGCACACTTCCACACCACGTTGGTGCAAAAATATGCAATCAGTGCCTGAGCTTTATCTGATTAGGACTTTTAAAACTGTGTCTTACATGGGCTGACCCCACAGCCTAGTGGTTAAAGGGAGCCACATCCCACATGGCTGATCACAGTTTGACTCCTTGCTCTGGCAGCTAGAAAAACATGCCATTTACACATGCATGTGTGCCTTCAAATCTCAACAGGATGGAGAAAATGGAGGGGACAGGATTGCAGTGTGATCATGCCCCCACTGGAGGCTACTTTCACCTTCTCTCTCTCTCTCTCTCTAGCAAGTGCACATAGTTGCAAATCAAAATAATAATAATAATAATAATAATAATAATAAATTAATTAAAAATACCTGTATCTTATTGTGTTTTCTCTTTGATACTTATCCTCACTTATGTCTTTATTTAATGCTGGCTTTCCTTTTTCCAAACACCAAATGGTCATATAATCTGTGCCTTAGATTTTTCTCTCTTCGGGGAGAATGCTGATCACCCCCAAATCAAGAACTGGAAAATGGAGCAGCAGCTGGACATGCTTGACCAGCATCCAGATTGTAATCTTGAGTTCTTCCGAAAAAGCAGTCCTCTGATTTTAAGAAAACTTTGGTTGCTTAGGGCAACCAAAGGAAGTACCTCTGAAACCACACAACATACGATGACACCACAGAAGAGAAAGCCTCTTCCTGTGTATGTGCTGAGGCATTTTGCTTAAAGAGAGATCAGTGGTGTTCAATTATAAGAAAGAAACTCCATGGTAAAAAGTATAGAACAAAAATCGTTCTGAGACAACTCTTTCTGACAAACATGCCTTTGGAGTCCTTTGCACTGACTATACATCTCTCCTTTATCTTGGTAATAAAGTATATAATTTCAACATTCTACAGGAAGGTAAAAACACATTCATAGTTGCACTAGCCAATAGCTTCCTTAAGTAATTCCATGGTTTGCTTCACGGTACCGAGCTCCTGGAAGCAGATTAGAGGCCCCAGCACTGCATTGTTTACATTTCTATGGGCCACCAAAAATAAAAAGTACCCAGGTGGAATAAATTTGGTAAGCAAAGGGCCATTTAAAAATAAAATTGCTTGCAGAGAGCTCTCTTACAGCTTAATGAATGGGGCTCCATTTCTTAAACTAAAATTGCGATCAAATGAGAAGCTTTTCAAAGGTCTCTGCTGAATACCCATCTCACACTCAAGCCTCTCTAGGGGGAGCCAATGAATGAGCTCCCTGAAGGCCTTGCAACCAGCAACAGCAGTAGGTGTCAGGGAATCGAGGAGGGAGGCTATGACAGAGTGTAAGATGTTGGAACTGAGAAAATATTGAGCCATTTGCCATGCATGGAGGGGAAAGTGCAGCTCTACCTACAGGTAGAGCTATTCTTTATACACAAATCTGAGAACAGCAGACACCATGATGGCCAAGGGTCATAGGTGGATGCAAGCATGCATGTGTGCAAGCATGGGTAGATAGAGAGAGAGACTGAAAAAGAAAACGGTGGCGGTTACAACTACATGTGTGGATGTACACTGATGGAGAGGGAAGGACAGAACACAGGCCGAACACTCCATAACTGCTGAGTAATGTATTAATAGTTCAGAGTTAGCAAACCTGTTCAATAAAGGGCCAGATACCAAAGCTTTTAGACTTTTGTGGCCATGCATTCTCTTTAGTGACCATTCAACTCTGCCACTAAATAAAAAAGCAACTGCAGGCAATAAGTAAATTAACTTTATGGCTTCCTTCCACTAAAACTTTATTCATGAACGCTGAAATTTGAATTTCATATAATATTTGCATAACACTAGCCATTCATCTTTTGATTTTTTTTTTTCTCCAACCACTTAAAAAGGTAAAAAAACAATCGTAGTTCAAGGACCTTTCAAACACCTGAGACCAGGGAGATTTGGTCCTTGAGACTAAAATTAGAGGACCCTCCAGCTCCAATCTGCAAACACTCAGGATGGGGACTAGGAGTTAATCCCAACACCACAGGCATTTTCTACGCTGTGCGCTGCATACACTTCCATGGATATCACTGTTCTCCACGCATGTGTCCATGGGTCTGACTCATCCACTGGACAAGCACGTGTGAACAGGGTCCATATTTTTAACTCCAGCACTTGTACCCTTGTACCAGTGCTAATCATACTCCTTGACAATCACCAGATTTCACTGTCAAAGTGTACCACGAGAGGCAATCCAGGGGCACCGGATAAATGGCTGTTATCATGGCCGTAAAATTGCCCCCATGGGATAGGTCACAAAGATCATAGAAGGGAAACTGTACACATTACCCTGAGGCTGGCTCAGAGCAACTCAGTGGCCACACTACAAAAGGCAGAGCAGCGGTTACCTCATTTTTGTCATGGCCTCAGAGATGTTACTTAACTCGTGCATGTCCCAGAATGAAACGAAACATACCCCTCCATTAGCAAAGGATTTAAAATGGCAGCCTTTGGCTCCCGAGTTTGGAAATGAATGTACAGTAAACAAAATAGAGCCTGTTCCCTTCCTTTCCCATCGCCCATCAGGAAAAAGCTCAGTGTCATATCCATGCTGAGCCTTTTACAGCCATAACCTATAGCCTTCCTCTATAATATCTGTATAATATCTATAATGTTCCCCAGGAAGCTAGAGGAAGGAAAAGATGCTCACTGACTTTGAAAAGATACTTTAATTGGAAATCTTGAATAGAAGCGTGCTAGGGATCAAATGTATATTCAAAGGGAATACAAAGAACCACAAGAGAATCTGTACGGAAATGACTCATAACCATTCAGGTTTGGATAGATCCTAGAATATGGCTCTACAAACGTAACTATTCATTCAAAGCAGGAAGGGCAGGTATGCACGCAAGACTGAAGGAAGAGGAAGAAGATGGGAGGGGGACTGGACACTGACAGCAGAACTCAGGCTGGTTCACTCACACCTCCACCCACCAGCCTTTACAAAAGGACCGAGAAGTGTTTTTTAATTATTCACTTTGAACAGCAAATGGAACACAACAGAACTTACAGGGTGCCCACATCGCCTTTCTGTATCCACATCTGTCAGGAACTCTTTTTTTTCTTTTTTTTTTTTTTTTTTTTTTTTTTTGAGAGGTTTTTCGCTATAGGGCGCGTGCGCTCGCCAGACAGACAGAGAGAGACATAGAGACAGAAAGCGAGAAATCACCCCCCAGGGGGGATGGTCACGCCGCAATCCCTTCTCCTCCATTCTCCTCTCGGGATCTTGGGCACGCACGCACACGCGCCCGGCGTGAGTTGTAAGCCACCGGGTCCGAGACGCGAACCACGGTCGACTACGTCCAGCGACATAGCCATTACGCTAACTGCTGGTTCCCTGTCAGGAACTCTTCACATGATTTGAAATCAAGTTACGGTAAGACTTAGCTTCCTTGTCAACAGAATGGGACTGGAAGTACCCAGGCAGACAGACCAAAATAGCCTAACACATGTTTGAATTCACTAGCTATTAATTTTAAATGGCACTTGTATTCTTCTCCTTTGTGAAGAAATCTCCATAGCAACCAAAACTGAACACCTTGGTATTCAACCCAAGCTTGCTCAAGTAAGTTTGGCAAGAATGTTTTTTTGTCTTAATAAGGACCATGATTAAGAGAATCCAGAAAATCTGGGACCAGCAGTTAGCGTAATGGCTATGTCTCTGGACACCTACGTAGTCAACCACGGTTCGCGTCCCAGACCTGGTGGCTTAAAACTCACCCCTGGAGGGTGATTTCTCGCTTTCTATCTCTCTATCTCTCTCTGTCTGGCAAGTGCACGCACCATATGGCAAAATCCTCTTCAAAAAAAAAAAGAAATTAAATCCATAAAAATTTAAAATGTCTGTTTCACCTTTGATATTTTTCCAAAATAAAATGGTGTTCATTAAAAAATTAATTTTGAAACATTTTCATAGAATTCAAACTCATAGAATGGAACTTTAACTAACTTAATGGTAACATCACAAAAGAAGTTCTCCCAGAGGTGGTGTGGTGATTAAGGCACCGGATCCCAACGGCCTACTGTGCATTTCAAATCCCAGGCCTGGTGGCTTGAAAATCACACTGGGCACATGTGCATGCATGCCTAAAATCCCATGAGGAGAACAGAAGAAAGTGTTATGGCATGGCCATCCCCTTTGGGGAGTGATTTCTCATTTTCCCTCTCTGTCTGTCTCTCTCCGGTGAACACATGCATCCTATAGCAAAAATCTAAATAAATAATTTTTTAAATTAAGAAATTTATAAAGTTCTCCAATTATTTTAGTTTTCACAGAATATTTTAAGGGAAAACATTTAAGACATACTGATAACTTATCATTTTGTTTTTAGGCCCCATTTTTAAAAGAGCTTTAATATTTCTAAATAATTTGATTTTAAGCTTTCCAAAGTAACCTTTTCTAAAATCCCAGGTGGATGGTTTCTGCCATTTGTTACTGTTTGTAGCTCAACAAATTATTCATTTGAGCTGGCTGAGCCACACACAGAACATGCTTAATTAGAGTGTCACACTGTGCCTGGATTTCAAATCCAAAATATTCCCATCCAAAATTATTCTGTAGGCTTTATTTTTGCTGCCAGAAACCTGAAGAGCTAAAAATAGCAACCGAAGTTTCACATCACAAGGCAAAGAAGTGCTAGCATTTCAAGAACACGGACAGACTTTGAATAGACTCATAAACAGATCCCGAAAGCCAGGTATAGGCTGGCAAGCTCTTAGCATTGATCGTCCCCAGTATAGTTTTCTTTGTAAAGGAAAAACACAATAAGCACACGTTTAATGGTATCACATTACCAGGAGAAAAAAATCCCATAACACAGACACTTGCCATGATACACTCCACACAGTAGTAGCAGGGGGGAAATAAGGCAAACCTGGTAAAAATATAGGTACCTGGACTGATCTACCTTACAAAACTAAAGATACTAAATTAACTTGTACATTTTCACTGAATTAATAAAGATAAAATCAACAAAATTCAAATGTTGGAAACTTAAAGCAAAAGACGTGGAGTCTTCCATGTATGAAGTACAAAGAAAAGGAAAAACAAAGACAGTGAGAGTCAACGTGAGACCGAAGGCAGCAACAGACCAGCTGCCATGCGCTATGGTCTGAATGTCTGTGTCTCCCCAAATTCAAATTCTAACTCCCAAGGTGACAGTATTACAAAGTAGGCCTTTAGGTGATCACTGTCCTCATAGGGAGACCCCTGCCCTTCCGCCAGGTGAACACACAGAGAGGAAAGACAGCCATCTATGAAGCAGGAAGCAGGCCCTCACCAGACATCAAATCTCCCTTGATGTTGGACTTTCCAGAATTGTGAGAAATACATCTTGTTGTTTATAAGCCACCCGGTTTGTGGTACTTTGCTACAGTAGTCCAAATGGATACATGTATGGGTGCAATCTGAACCATGAGTCAAAAAGACAGGCTGTTCAAAAGCTATGAGTAAGGGGCCAGCAGGTGGCATGGTGGTTAAGGGCACTGGACTCCCATGTGGTCAACCACGGTTCAAGTCCCAGATTTGGCAGCTTGCTTTCTCACTTTCCTCTCTCTCTCTTCTGACTCTCACTCTGTCCCTCTTTTGTCAAATTAAAAAAATAAGTAAATAAATAAAGTCAAAATTTAAAAACTTATTTAAGTTATGAGTAAAAGGGCCAGACAGTGGTGCAAGGGTTAAAAAAAAAAAAAACATCATGATGCTCTGTGAGGCTGACCGTCATAGGAAGGTCCCAGGTCACACTCTGTGAGTGTACCAAGCACATGTGTGCCCAAGATCTGGGGCTGAGTGAACCTGAGGGCTGGACCCTGTCTATTGGGGATGTGTCTTTTTCTCTTTCTATCTCTATCTTATTCATAGACTAAATAAATAAAACTTATTTTAAAAATTATTAGACAAGAGGACAAATGTGAAAAACTAACTGGATATCTGATAATATTAAGGCATTATAATAAGTCTCTATGTTCTTTTAGTGATACATAAGGATACATTTCCAGATGAGATCGGTGATTGCATCAGACGATTTTGTGAGGGCCAGGGGGTAACATGGTGGTGAAGGTGGTGGATCTCCCATGGCCAGCACTGCAGGGCGAGTCCTGGACTTAGCAGCTTGAAAAACATGCCAGGTACATGTGAGTGTGCCCAAAATCCCAAGAGGAAAACGGAGGAGAAAGGACTGTTGTGACCTTCAGGAGGTGATTTCTCACTTTCTCTTCTTAGCTCTGTCTCCAGCAAGCACACCCATTCTACAGTATAAAAAAATCCCGTGCGTGTATTGTTGGGGGGGAGCACACTGGCTGCAGGTTGATGACCTTCGAAGCTGCCTGATGAGTACATGAGAGTTTGTATGGGGGTTTCTTATACAATCCCCTCCACTTGTACATGTTTTTAATTAGCCATTATAAAATATTTTTTTTTGAGAAACAGTATCTCCAAGTAATACTGTGGCCTGCAAGTTCAGAAAATGCCTCCGGGAGGCCTGAGGGTGTGTGGCCTGCAGACATATTTTTTTTGGACTATGGACTGTTTTGAAAAATGTCATTTCCTTTTTGTTCCAATATTTAAAAATAGGAAGACTTTACATGAAAATTAGGATTTCTGACTGCACTTGAAAAATTGAAAGATCTGACAACACTGGGCCAGAGCAGCAAGCCCTGGGGTGCAGTCCAGCCTGCAGCTGCCGCCTCTCAGCCTGGGCCCTCACTGATTTGTATGGCCTCCCCAGCTGTGGTCATGTGAGTCTGGCCTCAGCGTGCAGGGCTCCTCAGAGCAGTAGCACAGGGCCAACACCAGAGCCAAACCCTCCAGGATTCTCGGTTCCCGGATCAGCCCAGACCGCTCCAGCTTTGTTTTCTGACCAGTAACCAAAAGTTCCTGACAACAACTTCAATACAAGCACTTGGAGAGTTTGGGTTTACATTACACAAAGCGATGATTAGAAACATATGGGTAGTCAACACAATGCAAAAGAAACCTCAGAGTTTTTGTAATTTATTTCACTTGAAGACCTCTGGCCAATTCTGCCAACGTTCCTTATCATCCAGGCAACAGGAATAAGTCCTGCCCTGCTCCACCGACTGCCAGACTGCCAGAATGTGAAGGCAGTAAGGGGGCCGAGAGATTACTTAGCACCTTCCTCCACATTTTACAGTGCGAGTCAAGCCAAGAGATGTTGAGTAACTCGCCCAACCATGTTCCAAGGAGTCACTGAAGGAAGGGATGGGATGAAAATGACAAAGGGAATGGAGCGTTACAACTCCGGTGCACAGCCTAGAGTTACTGGATGACAATTTCTTCCTGTATGATTTTAGTTACTTCAAGGTATTTTTCCAGTGTGACAGTGGAACAAGAGCATTCATTTCTCTACAAAAAGACAGGCTTTCCACCTTGAGGAGAATCACTGGTATTCCAGTTTAGCCAATCGTCATGCATGGAAGGGCCCGTTACAAGAGCTCCTAGCACTTAACCTACGCTCCTTACTTGTATGTTGGTTTCCTAGCAGGCAAGAAGACAAATGAGTGTAAGGACAAGAAAATCCCTTTAACTCCTCTGATTCTTTGAAAACTTTTTTTTCTGAATTTACATTCTCCATAACTGTTCTCATATTCATTCACTCCTTCAATCTGGCTGAGTCAAAATAAGTTCTCAGGGTCGTATGAATGACTGCCATATTTGAAGAGCCAGCCTCTCTGAGCTTGGGTTCTCCCAAAGCAAACTTCCCCAGCTAACAAAAGACTATCCTTGTAATTTAGCTGATGGGCCACAGAGAAGTTTTTTAAAGAAGAAGAAAAAAAGATTAACCCTGGGCAACACAGGAGATATGACTTGGGAGTACAAGTAATACTCCCAGCACCCCAGTGGGGAACTCACATTATCCTCAAGTCCCCGCTCATGAGTGCGTACATCTCAGTTGCTTTCTCATCACCTCCAATATGCCTAAAGGTAGCAACTCTTTTCTCCCATTAAAACATGGGAACATTTCTGATTTTGCCATTCAAGGTCCACAGGCATTGCAGTAATCAACTGGCTGGGGCAGTCTAGCTTTCTCAGCATCCAAAATCAGACTCGAGGAACTCCTTTCAGGCCAGTTGTCACATGACATGTCATATGAGTGACAAGTGCACAGGTTATGACTAGCGATTGCTTACCAGCGTTGTAAAGTGAAAAGGACTGAACTGAATCTCAAGTATGGGATATGGGGCCAGCAGGTGGCAAGGTGGCATGATGGTTCTGGACTCCCACGTGGCTGACCGTCGTTCAAGTCCTGGACCTGGCAGCTTGCTTTCTCAGTTCTTCTCTTCTCTTTTCTCTCTTCTCTCTCTCTCCTCTCTCTCTCTCTCTCTCTCTCATCAAATTTAAACAAATTAATGTTAAGTAAAAGAATTCTTAAAAAAATAGAAAAGAAAAGATAGAAGCCTAAATGAGACAATAGCTACAGAGGAAAAAGGAGAAAGGGGGAAATAAAGAGGGAAAGGAACAAAACGAGAGAGGAGAAAGAAAAGAAAGGCAGGCTTGAGAAACGAGATAGCTGGGGATGCTAAGAACCAAAACGGCATAAAAGATACAAAATTAGAGGCCAGTAGGTGGCATGCTGGGGCTGGACTCCCACATGACTGACCACATTTTAAGTCCCAGACCTGGGGGCTTAAAAATCACAATGAGTATGTGTGTGTATGTGCCCAAAATCCCAGAAGAGGGACAGAAGAGAAGGGACGTGGCATAGCCATCCTTTCTGGGAGGTGATTTCTCACTTCCCCCCGCTATGTCTTTTTGTATTTCTCAGGCGAGCACACACTCCCTATGGCAAAAACATTTAAAAATATATTTTTTAAGTTACAAACTTCCTTTATTTTGTTCATATAACATTTCTTTTTTTGAGAATTTTTTTCAGTTTATTTATTTATTCCACGTGCACAAGAGAACACAGGAGAGGGAGAAGTGCATATCCCCAATAGGGTCTCAATGCCATAATCCACCCCAGCCTCGGTCAGCCCCAGATCATGGACACACCCATGCCCAGGAGGTCTCCAGACATGAACCTAGGATGTTCCTATGTGGGTCAGCTCACAGAGTGTCATATTTTACAGTGAAAGCACTGAGGATACAATGTAGAACAGAACAGAATAAGAAGGAAGAACAGAAACAGAAACAGGACAGTTTCCAGAAATTTTTTTTGTAGCAAAGATGAAAAGAATAATAACAAGCTCATTTGAAGAAATGCTGAGTCTGAGGTGAAGTCTTATAGGCAGACGAATTAGAGATAAACAATTCAAGAAAATTATAGAATTTAGCCATCGGTCTACATAAACATAGATACTCCTCCCCATCTTTTAAATAGAAATCCCTCCTCTGGTCCTACAATCCAAGCTAGTTATTGTCATATTCTCCTCCTCCTTCATAGACAACAGTTCCCTAAGGACACAACGATGGTCTCTCTTCTCCCTCATGCTTCATGCTGAGTCCAACTAAGATCACCAGGACCCCCACCCTAATTGTCATTCTCAATGATCTTTGCCTTCCTTGATATCCAAATAGCACCTAGCCATGTCATTTGGGGAAAGCCTCTTCATTTGAATTCTGTACCAATTGTAGGAGATTCTGTGAATGGTTTGGGCCAATTTGATCAGTACTTATCCTTGTGAAGAATGTCAACAAGTGTAGACTCAATTCTTCTTAAATTGTGCAGTTAGTATGTCCAGGCAGGGGTGGTTCTCACAAACCATACACTTACTACCCAGTAGTATATGATAAGAAGACAAGAAATGACCACTGGGTAAATGATCTAAAAACCATCTGAGTTTTCTTTTCATAGCTTTGAGACTTCTAGGATTTCCCTTTTTTTCTTCAGCCCATCTCATACATCTATGTGCACAGAATATTCTGAAAGCATCCATCAAGAAGCCCACCTGGGGAACCAGCAGTTAGCATAATGGCTATGTCGCTGGACTCCCACGTAGTCGACCGCGGTACGCGTCCCAGACCCGGTGGCTTAAAACTCACGCCAGGCACGTATGCGTGCATGCCCAAGATCCCGAGAGAAGAATGGAAGAGAAGGGATTGCGGCGTGACCATCCCCCCTGGGGGGTGATTTCTCGCTTTCTGGCTCTATGTCTCTCTCTGTCTGTCTGGCGAGTGCACACGCTCTATAGCAAAAACCTCTCCAAAAAAAAAAAAAAAAAAAAAAAGAGAAGCCCACTGGAGCTCCCTCTTTTTACAGCATGTGGAGAACTTCAGCAACCGCACACATCCCCTCTGTTCCAGACCGCAGAACCAACAGATCTGAGGCAACCTCCTAAACTGGCCTGAGTCCTGAGCTGGAAAAAGGAGATGGACAAGGACAGAGGGAGATGTGAAGCTCAAGAACCCCTAGGACAAGCTGATGTAGGCTCTACCCGTTCCCACTTACCACTCTGCCTTGATAAGAAACACATCCTGTCAACGCACTGCTGAGTAGGAAGGAAAACATCAGTTTCTCAGTAGGGAGACCAGAAATGTATTTATTCAACTTCTAGGACCAAAGCTACAACCAGACAAGTGACAATTTTGTAATCTATTTATAAAAGAAAAACAAATGTTCATTACTCCTCCAACCATTAAATCATTTAAAATATATTTATGGTACCCTAAAAGAAAAAAATAAAAAGATAAAAGTTCTATTTTCAACTAGTAAAAATGAAGCTTGGCCTAAGTTTAATAAGTAAGGGGATGCAGAGAGAAATTTAGCAAGAAATGCTAAAGAAAGGTGAGATTTTTTATCTTTGCTTTATAATCAACACCTCGAATTCTTTAGTTTTGACCTTGAACTAAAATTCTCGTTATGTTTTCTACACAAAGCTCAGAAATGTGCCCACTTTTGAACTCTGAATTTTGGCTCTTTTTTCTTTGTGTTCTTTACTATTAAATAACATTCTATGAAGCATCCAGTTTGGGGCTAGTTTTAATAAAAATTTCAGATAAATAAAATATCAGAAATTTGCTGTTTAATAAAAAAAGCACAAGACAAAATAAAACCCTTTGTGTCAATATTGTTATCTAGATCCTTCAAGTATCTCCTAAATGGAAATGAGCTAGATATTCTGCGTCCTTTCCCTGTTATGCCTTGAAAACGTGGAAGGAAGTGGTCTTGTCTTTCTTTCCTTTGTTGTCCTTCATTTTTTCCAGAATTCTGGTTTTCTATTTCCTTGACTGTACTTTCACCATAGATAGAGCTGAGACACACTACATAAAAATATAAGCACACTCATGTGCAGACACACACATGGGACGTATGATGCACACTCACACACCATGCCTGAGATAGGCACTAAGTCTCTGACCATGACAGCAGCCACCAAGAAATGTCGTTCTACAATGCACAGAGCTCTGTATGGCTCCAGAACTGACTGTCATGTACTCCAATGTGTGCAGGGGTACCTAGACCTCCCTCAACATTCTATCCATGACACTTTTCCACAAGAAAGGCCATACAGTGTTTAAAGCAAACTCCTGATTACGCTCACTAATGAAGGCAAACATTGGCACAGATGTGTGTTTGGCATCAGATTTCCCTAATTGCATTTTACTAAGGCTACCATCAAAATTAGTGTTCCCCCAAACACACACACAGCACAGGGAGGAGGAAACACCAGCCGAAAAAAATTCTGGGTTGAAGAGCTGGCTGAAATGTAAAACAGGGTTTGAATAATACAGAAAGAACAGTCTACTCAGAACCCAGAGAGTTATTGGTGGAAAAACACTTGTCCAAATGCCTGTGAACGCATTTCTCATAAAGCTGCTATATACAATTTATATACCGATGTGGTATATGCAGAATGTCTATAGGCTAATGCCATGTTCAAGTAATCTTAAGAGTCCACAGGAAATCCAGATACATAGTCCGGTATATGTACATATACATCCTATACGTAATGTCCTAGATGGATGGCAAGTTATGTCGTTACAGATTAGAAAGTAAAAATGTTACCCCTCACTCAGTTTCTGAGAGTTAGAATTTTTCGAAGATAGATTTCAAAGATGCCTCCCTGTAACTCACATCTCCCGGGGAAACCCAGAGCTGCGTATTTTCTGTCATTTCCTTATGTTAAGCCTTGAAAAAGTGGAAGAAAGTGGTCTTGCCTTTCCTTTGTTGCTTCTTCTTCCAGGTTAACTGCTATCCACAGCAGGGTTTCCTACCAGCAGCTTTGTTCCCCAAGTTCTACACCCAGGATCAACCAATCACAGGGACAATGTCTCTCGACTGCTGACGTGTACTGCGTAGTTAGGCTCACGGTGATTCTATCCGTTCTAAACATAGACTGTTTTCTTACCATTATTCCCAACACAATACAGTATAAAAACTACTCAATGTTTACATAACATTTACACTGTATTAGGTATTATAAGTCATCTAGAGATGATTTAAAGTACACAGGAGAATGGGAAAAGTTACACGCAAACACTACACCATCTTATATAAGACTTGCACATCTGTTGGTTTTGGCATCGGCTGGGGTCCTGAATCTAATCCCCCACAGATACCAAGGGATGACTGCATTCTAATTTCTCAAAGTCCTTAAAAGGCCAGCCAGACCCAGCAACTGCAGCACAGCAATAACGCAAGTACCCTGCAAGACGGAAGCCACATGGCCAACTAGGGATTCAGATCCCCAAGTTAGCCTGAAAACATGCCAGACACACGCACAGACCCCCCCAGGATCCTGAGGAGCTGGAGAACTGGGGAAAGGGCATGACAAGACCCTGCTGAGGATGTTTCTCTCTCTCTCTCTCTTTCTCTCTCTCTCTCTCTCTCTCTCTCTCTCTCTCGTTGGCCATGGAGTGGACACAATCAACAGCTGTGCTATCCTATAGAAGGTCCAGTGGATCAGAACATGATGCTTCCATTAGCCCACAAAGGGATTCATTGATTTGTAGTGGTCACACCCCGCTGCCAAGTCCCACCTTTCCTGTTCTGGATGTGTACAACAGTCTCTCCTCTTTTTTCTTGTGTACCACAATTCTGTGTAGGACATCACATTCCTGCCTCGCACATGCTATGTGTCAGGTTTCTGCCTAACAGCCTGGCTGCTAAGGTTATTTAGAGTACGTACTGAAGATCCTACAGGTCTCCCATTCAACTGTGATACTGAAGTTCAGAAACAGTTGGCAGCCACATTTATGGCCGTGTTAATTCAGGGTCAAGAAAAAAAAAAAAAAAAAAACATTAAAGACACAGGAGAAAGAATGACATAGCTTACTAGAAACAAGATGAGTCAAGAGGGCCAAAGAATCTGGAAACCTGAAGGCCTTACAATCTAGCACAATCCCTACACAGATATATAATTACCCATGGGGACCAGCAGATGGCATAATGGTTAGGTCACTGTACTCCCATGTAGTTGACTGTGGTTCAAGTCCCAGACCCAGCAGCTTAAAACTCACGCCAAGCACGTATGCATGCGTGCCCAAAATCCCAAGAAGAGAATGGAGGAGAAGGGATTGCAGCATAGCCATCCACCCAGGGTGATTTCTTGTTTTCTTTCTCTGTGTCTCTGTCTCTCCGGGAAGTGCATACATCCAATAGCAAAAATCTGTCCCTCCCCCAAATAAAACAAACAAACAAACAAAAAACTACCCATGGCATCCATTATTTCTGGAAATAATAGTATCCATTATCCCTGGGTTATACCCAGGGTTTTCACACAAAGTAACAACAATCGCCTTATCATAAAAAAAAGGAAATTGTGATTTTGATTTGGTTTATGTTTCTGCAAACAAGAGACTTCAAGGACATGGAAACAGTATTCTGGTCTAAAACTGAGCGCCCCATCTAAGCTACTGTGCCAGTCACTCAGGGAACGGGGTGCTTCGTCCTGCCAATATGATGTTGAATCATTAATTTAACTAATTAACATCCTTCTAGTATGTTCTGATCAGCTTCAAATCTAGCCCACTTGTATCCATGATCTCCTCAGGACATTTTCTTAACCCTCAAGACTTTTTCATTATTTTACTCTCCTCTTCACCTGGCCTGACAAGACCCTGAGAGCGGAGCACATGTGCCCTAAGGCAAAACCCTCTTTTTTAAAAAAAGTTATTTTGAGGATAGTGGTAAAACTCTGAATACACTCAAAACTATTGACTTGTATATTTCAAAGGGATGAATTGTGTATTATACAAGTTAAAGCTAATTTTAAAAATCCGTTAGGGCCCAGACCATGATACAGATACAAAACACAGTGGTCTTCAAGGTCGACCCACATAGGAAGGTTCTGGGTTCATGTCCACAGGTTTTTCTGAGTACACCGGGCACCTGTGTGCCTGTACTCTGAGACTGGTGGAAGTTGGGGGTGGATTGTGATACCAAGATCCTGTTGGCGGTGTGCATGCTCTCTCTCTCCCTCTTTTTTTCTCTCCCTCTTTCTTTCTCTCATTCATGAAAGAAATAATTTAAAAATATATATTGGAAGATAATGAACCTATTCCTAAAGAAAAGGAATGTATTTTATACCCTGATTTTTCCTGTTCATTAAAATGTGGATCAAAATCCTAAATTTAACATACATACAATTTTTATAAAGTACACTATACAGTCAATTCAGTACAATTTACATTATAGCAAATTGGTGAGGGACAGAACTTTGCAATTAGAGCTAGGTTTGAGTTCCAGCCTTAGCATTCCATGAATGACCTTGGATCCTGCTAACTTCTTGAAGCCTCAGTTTCTCTTTAAGCAAAATGAGAAAAATAACCATACCTCTCCTGCTGGGCTGTTGTGAAAACTAAATGAGGTAAAGTGCTTAGCACACTCAAATAGGAATTTTGTAAATAAGTAAATAACAACAACCAAACCAGCACACACCTGTGCTCCATATACCAAGCCTTGGGAGAGGTCACACACACTGCAGTCCCTTCCTCAACTATGAGGTCAGGCAGACCATTCAGTGTGGCAATAACTGTGCTGGACGGCATGTCTGTGTCCCTTCAAACTTCCTCAATTGAACCCCTATCCCCCAATGTGATGATAATTGGAGGTGGATCTTTGGGGAAGTCATTAGGTCATTAGGGTGTAACCCTCATGAATGGGATTAGTACTCTTATAAGAAGACACAAGGGGCCAGCAGGTGGCATGGTGGTTAAGGCACTGGCCTCCCACTTGGCCAACCATGATTTGATTCCCAGACCCGGCAGCTTGAAAATCATGCTGGATACTTGTGTGTGTGTGCCCATAATACCAGGAGAAGAAGGGATAGTGATGTGGCCAATCCCCTTGGGGGGGGGTGTGATTTCTCACTTTCCCTATCTCTCTCTCTCTGTCTCTGTCTGTGTGTGTGTGTGTGTCTTTCTCCAGAAAGCACGCGCACGCGCGCGCGCACACACACACACACACACACACACACACTATGGCAAAAACATTAAAAAAAAAAAAAAGACAGAGAGACACCCACCCTCTCTCTCAACCATCTGAAGATACGCATAGAAGGCAGCCCTCTTCAAAGCAGGAAAAGGGCTTCACCAGGAACACAACCCAGCCAGCACTTTGATACTGGACAGCGCAGCATTCAGAAATGTAAGAAAAAAGTGAGTGCTGTTTATCCAACCTGCCTGTGGTATTTCATAATATCAGTCCAAAATGACTAAGACAAAGACTAATAAAACATACAAAGAAGCCCAGCCTGTTGGTACAGTCAGTAGTAAACTGAACCACAGTGCTGGAAGCCACGCTGCTCACATGGATTTGGATCCCAGGTCAGTCTAAAAACACACCAGGCACAATGCCCAACCTGACAAGCCGGAAGACTGAGGAGAGGAGCTCATGGCATGACAAGACCCTGCCAAGAGTGACTGTCTCTCCTTCCCTCTTCTCTCCCCTCCTCTAGTGTATACACATGCTCTATCATGAATAAAATAAGTAAAACTTAAAATACACTATGAAAAGAGATTTGCACAGAAGGAAGCATTTAAACTGGGTCAAGCAGAAATTCTCAAATTAAGAGACTGAAGGAGTGAGTAGACTAGAACAAAACGATCAGGACACCTCCCATGTATGCTGCAGCTAACGTGGACATAAACACGAGAGACCTATCTGGCTAGACGCTTCAGTGCTTATCAGTGTATCTCTGTATGAAGAGTCACAGAATAACATGGGGGCCACTGCCTAAAGTCACAGGTGACAAAAAGCATGAGTGATGAGACTTACACCCGGCTTATTACCAACACAATGGCAGAGGGAAATAAAAAGCAGAGATTAATTGTATAGTTAGACCAAGTTAAAAAAGGCAAATTGAATACATAAATTCTCTTATCTTAACATTTCTGACTAATAGCTACCAAACTTCTCTATATCTCATGAAAGTAAGAAAAGAATGAATTAGTACAGGATCGGACAACCTCCTGATAACGCTAAGGTCTATTTTTCCAAAAAAAAAACAATCATTTTACTGACAGTATCCTTGAAAGGGCAAGTAATGAGAAGAATGGAGCATACTAAATGAGATAAAATTGAAGTACCTAGATTTTTTTTTACAGTTTATAAAACAAATTAAAAAAAAGATTATCAATCAATTGGTGATATTTTAAATGAGATAATAAAAATAAAGGCCTTTGCTACAATAAAAGGGGTCAGAGGGTGGCACAGCAGTAAATCATGACATTCAGCGAGGCTGACACAAGTTCAAGTTGAGAGACATCCCTGAGAATACCGGGCAAGGGCACACCCCTCATTCTGGGTGCGCTGACTGAGGCTGGGGGCAGATCTTGTTGGGAGCTCGCTCTCTCTTTCTCTCTTTCTCTCTCTCTCTCCCTCTCTCTCTTTCTCAGAAGAAATAAAATGCACAGCAAATAAACTTAAAAAATTAATCAAAGCATATGATACAGAATAATGTAAAATAGCTAGCCATGCAACATTACTGGTTCAAGAATTATGCTTTTGTGGGACCAGCAGTTAGCGTAATGGCTATGTCGCTGGACTCCCACGTAGTCGACCGCGGTTCGAGTCCTGGACCCGGCGGCTTAAACTCACGCCGGGCATGTGTGCGTGCGTGCCCAAGATCCCGAGAGGAGAATGGAGGAGAAGGGATTGCGGCGTGGCCATCCCCCCTGGGGGGTGATTTCCTGCTTTCTATCTTTCTGTCTCTCTCTGTCTGTCTGGCGAGCGCACGCGCCCTATAGCAAAAACCTCTCCAAAAAAAAAAAAAAAAAAAGAATTATGCTTTTGTGTCTTCAAACGGAAAATAAATCATTTGCACCTTAGTTAGTTTTCATTATGCACTCTATGCTTAGGCCATATTCCTCATGAAATAAACATCTTTTAGAAGTATAAAATATAATCACCATTTTCATACGCTTAGAATATTTAAGAAAATAGAAAGTTTTAATCCTAGCCATCTCATAATCTAGATATACTCTGATTTTCTAAAACCATGGGCCACTAACCAGAGTAATTAATGACTGTGCAAAATGATGTTTAGGGAATACCTAGTAAGTGTCCAACCCTGGGACTCAAAGCTGCCCTAAGTATCTCTTCACATTTCCACAATGCTCTCACTGTACCTAACAGACAAACTCCACGTGGGCTTTTACACATTCCCCAGACTCACACCAGCTTTGTCCACCCACTCTGCACACCTACCTTGTTCAGGCTGTCAATTCCAGGAATGGTTCCAGTTCCCGTGTCTACATCAGATTCATGCATGATGCTGCACACATGCATGTCCATTCGCTGCATCTACATTGCAAAGCTACCCAAGCATAGGTTATGTCCATGTAAACCAGCCAGGGAGGAGAAATGAAGAGCAGAGCTCCTTACAGTATTTGAGGCACTTGGTTTTGTTAAGATCAGCCTCGTTTGAGGTTATTTTCCACCTTCCAGAATGAAAACCTCAAATGGAAAATGAAATGACGTTTCCAAGGTTATGCTGCGAATCATCAGAATAATCTGGGCCTTTGGACAGGTTTCCTGATCTGACAGCTGCTCCTCTATCTGTTGGGACCTGCTGTTTCAAAATTATCATACACAATCGAACACCTAAGGAGCAATGCAAATTGCTAAAAATCTAAGTAGAGCAGCGAAGACGTTTGCTGGCTGAGGTGACCACATTCTTGCCATTCACGCTGGGCCGTGCCTCCTGTTATGTTCACAGAAGTGCCCCCAGTGCCCAGCACAGTGCGGTGCACAGACTGAATTCAAGTCAAACTTACAAATAAAACAATTGAGACACACAAGGAAATGTGTAACCTCTGAAGGCACTTTGGAAATAAAAGTAATTAAGCAAATACATCATTAAATGGGAAAAAAAAAAAACAAGTCAAATATCAAGGGGCAAGGTACTTAAATTTAAAATATTTTTCCAGTTTTCTTGAATTAGTCGGTATTGTCTTTTGTATTTCTGGACCACGGAAAAAGTTTACTTTCAATTTAAAATTCAGATTAAACAGGATAGCCCAATGGCACAGTGGTCACGTGGTACTCTGATGCTCAGGCCACTCAGGAAGGCTCCACATTCGAGGTCTCCCTGGACACACCAGGTATGTGCCTGTGTCCCTGTGACCTGGGCTGGCCAGGGCTAGACTGCAGGTAAAGACCCTGCTGGGTGCCTCTCTTGCTCCACCCCATGGAAGGGAGGAGGGGGGAATAAATCAGAGTCAACAAACAGCAAACCCTTAAATCCCACAAATGAGCCAACATTTATGAGTAGATCCAAGAGGGGAGCACAGATAGACTGGAAAACCATTTTCAGTGGTACACTGAAAACCACATCTAACTTCATAGCTACTAGAACTATCTAGTAATATGTACTGAAAAAAATGTTGTCAGTAGCACATCAAAACCATGTCGGTGGGGACGGCAGGTGGCGTGGTGGTTAAGGTGCTGGTCTCCCACATGGCTGACCGTGGTTCGAGTCCTGGACCTGATGGCTTGCTTTCTCACTTTCTCTCTCTCTCTCTAACTCTGTCCCTCTCTGGTCAAATTAAAATTAGAAAATAAATAAAGTTAAATAAAATAATTCTTAAAAAAATTTTTTAAATGTCAGCAGGTTTGGATAAGGTATAAGGTAATTTACACACACACGCACGCACGCACGCACACACACACATATTCATTATGTGAATAGGCCAAGTCAGATGGGTAGGTATGCAGGTGCCTGAAGATGACTTCCAAGAAGCATGGGACAGGGTGCCCCAGAAGGCAGAGGGGACCGAGACGCCTGACACTGAATCCCGTCTCAACTGCTGTCCTGCGTAGTTGCCTATGTTCCTCTGGCCTCAATTTCTTCATCTGTACAACGGGGATCACAACTGTGTCTACATCGCTAATATAGTAATTAAGTAAATAAATGAGTGCAAAATAATAAGTACTAGAAGACCATCACCCACCATTACAATTAAACACAAACTCAAGGTAAGAGAAGGAAGGGGACGGAGGGAAGACTAGCTGCATGAGCTTGGGTCCTACTACGCCAGAGTCGAGAAACTCTCTATACAGGGCCAGCTAGTAAACATCTCAGGCTTCCCAGGCCATGCAGTCTGTGACACACCTACCCAACTCTGCCCTGGCACCGGAAACAACCCATAGGTAATGTATAAATTCATGCGTTCCCAAAAACCTGTATTCTTGGATGTGAAATTTGAATTTCACATAATCGTCTCAGATCATAAAGTACATATTACTCTTCTTATCATCTTTTTCTCAACCAATTAAAATCGCAAAATCCAATCTTAGCTTAAGGGACAAACAAAAGACACAAGAGAGCAGATGTGGCTCTGGGCCCTCCCTCGGGAGCTGACCAGAGTGCTAAGTCCCAGGCTCACACAGGCTGTGGAGCTGCGCTCTGTATTCACAGGAACTGGCCAGTCACCTGGACAGGCACAGCCCCCTGCTTGGGGCACCACTGTTTAATCTCTTATTTTCAATCTCCAGAGAAAGAGATTTTAACCAATATTTGATGAACTGTCTACCCTACTTAGGAAGAACAAGCTTCAATTTATCCATTTCAGCATTGGTATTCTACATAAATCAATTCCTAAAGTACATATTAATAACTAAAAACGTCAGGCCTCTGCTCAGTTTTGGGCTCAACACTCTGCAGTCCAACACGCACTGTGTGCAGCATGACAAATTTATTTCATTACATTCAGTAACCAGGAATATTTCCAGGAGCAAGAAAAAGCCCAGGAACAGAACACTTTTCTATACAGCTTCCTCAATTCAGACAGATTTTAAAAATCTTATCAGAGGAATATTTTAGAGAACACAAAGACCTTCTGAAAAAAGACAGAGACATGTGAAGGATTTGGGGGAGAACCTACTCATTCCTTTCTACCCACCTCTCTTGGTACAGCATTATGGACAAAATGTTTTCACTTTTGAATGATTAATAATGTAAAACCAAGACATTATTTTAATTATCTCAAATCACCAGGGGAATAGACCCTCAGGATTCCATTATGCTTGGTCTTCTATATCACCCTAAAATACTCTCGGCAATTCTCACTAGTAAACAATTTGTAAAACTTTTGCATGACCATTACCAAAAATGGCAAGTATATATGTTAATTTCACTACACCACACTTTCAGAAAACCCCTTCCTATTTAAATTTAATCTTGGTTTTGACTTTTCTTGTGTATCAAAACTAGCTCTTTGGGCCAGCAGGTGGTGTAGTGAGTAAGGTGCTGGACTCCCACATAGCTGACATGGTTCAAGTCCTGGACATGGTAGCTTGCTTTCCCAAGTTCCCTCTTTCCCTCTGCTTCTCTCTGGTCAAATTAAAAATAATAATAATATGGGGAAAAGCAGATGGCATAGTGGTTACACTGCTAGACTTCCACATGGCTGACTGTGGTTCGAGTCCTGGACCTGGTGCCTTGAAACACCCCATGCACATATGCACGCATGCCCAAAATCCCAAGAAAAGAATGTAGGAGAAGGGACTGAGGCATGACCATCCGCCCTCTGGGGGGGTGAGTTCTCACTTTCTGTCTCTCTGTCTCTGTCTCTCTGACCAGCACACATGTCCTGTAGCAAAAATCACTTTCTAAAAATAATAATAATGGGGACCAGCAGATGGCATGGTGGTTAAGATTCTGGACACTCCCATATGGCCAACCACAGATTGAGTCCCGGACCTGATGGGTTGCTTTCTCACTTTCTCTCTCTCTCTCTCTCTCTCTGTATCTCTCTCTCTGGTCAAATTTAAAAAAAAAATGAATAAATAAATAAAATTAAATAAAAATAATCATTTAAGAAAATAATAATGATAATGATAAATAAAACTAAATAAAAAATTATCTTTTGCTTTTTTTTGAGAGGGTTTTTTGTTTTGTTTTTGTTTTTGTTTTTTGCTAAAGGGTGCATGCACTCACCAGAAAGGCAGAGAGACACAGAAAGCAAGAAATCACCCCCCAGCGGGGATGACCATTCCACAATCTCTTCTTCTCCATTCTCCTCTCGGGATCTTGGGCACGCACGCACACGCACCCAGCGTGAGTTTAAGCCACAGGGTCTGGGACTCGAACCACAGTCTACTACATGGGAGTCCAGTGACATAGCCATTACACCAACTGCTGGTCCCAAATAAATAATTCTAAAATAACCAAACAAACAAAATCAAACCCCAGCTCTTTTGAGCATCCCCTTCAAGGAAAGAATTAAGAATCCAGGCACATTTGCCCTTATCACAGACGTGAGCATTGCAAATACCATTGAAGATGTCAGGAAGTGAATCATTACATCAGCTCAGAAGGAAGCCGTGATCCCTGGGACCCAAGACTGACAGTTTTAGGGAAAACTTCAATATGGTTCTTGAAAAGTGAAAAGACTGGACAATGAGTCAACTTACCAAAATGTACTATACACTTTACTATTTAATCAAGCCCAGATCTTTCAAAATGAACTCATCCCAGGATACACTGATATTCACCCATTAACAACTTTCTAACTGCACGTTGCTAAATTTCAATGCATTTATAAGTGGATTTTTCTAATTCTACTTTCTTCATGTTGAAAGTGATAACTAACTTTTCCAAGGTTCTGCCAACCACAGACAGCCCACCCTTGAAATTGTGTTAATGCTGCAACCAGCACATGGTGTAATAGTTACATCGCTGAACTCCCACATGGCTGACCTTGGTTTGAGCCCCAGACCCGGAGGCTTAATACTCACATGGGGTGCAACCAATTTTACATATTTAGACAAAGGTTATATGAACCTTCATTTGTACTCTTGGTCCCCAAGAGTGCTTTCTTCCACCGAAAAAGTATTGTGGAAATTTTAAAGGTTAAAAAAAAAAACTGTTAGGGGGACCTGCAGATGGCGTACTACTTACGTCGCTGGACTCCCGTGTAGTTGACGGCGGTACAAGTCCCAGACCCGGCAGCTTAAACTCATGCCAGGCACATGTGCATGCATGCCTAGCATCCCAAGAAGAGAATGGAGGAAAAGAAACTGCAGCACAGCCACACACCCCCAAGGAGTGATTTCTCATTTTCTGTCTCTCTGTCCCTCTCTGTCTTTCCAGTGAGGGCACATACCCTATAGCAAAACCTCTCAAAAAACAAAACAAAACAAAAACCTGTTAGGTACATATATCCATTCACAGAAATTATGAAACAATATTTTTAAGGTGAGTTAGGATTAGTTTAACTTGTTAAAAATAAAAATAGGGAAGGGGCCAGCAGTTACAACTGGTAACTGGTAATGGCTATGTCGCTGGACTCCCATGTAGTCAACTGCGGTTCGAGTCCCAGACCCAGTGGCTTAAACTCACACCGAACCCGTGTGTGTATGTGCCCAAGATCCCGAAAGGAGAATGGAGGAGAAGGGATTGCGGCGTGACCATCCCCCCTGGGGGGTGATTTCTCGCTTTCTGTCTCTCTGTCTCTCTCTGTCTTTCCAGCAAGCACACGCACCCTATAGCAAAAACCTCTCTAAAAAAATAAATAAATAAAAATGGGGTTGGCCCCATAGCGCAGTAGTTAAGCACTGTGTGTAAAAAGCTGGATCTTGCATGACAACTGCCAGCCCCAGTGGCTTGAGGAGCATGTCGGGCACATGTGCATGTGTGCCCAAAATCCTGATGAGACGGAGAAATGCAGGAAAGAGAAGGCAGTGACCATGCCCCACTGGAGTACTTTTCTCTTTTTCTCGCAAGCATACATGCCCTCTGGCAATTAATGAAAAGCAACAGAGCACCTGGTAGGCTGCTTCCACCGCCAGCGCTGATTTTCAGACACTGCTGCTCCACTGGCCTAACATCACCCCAACTTTGCCAACAGCAGCCTCCTCCTTTCCATCCAAAAGATGCCCAGGAGAGATGAATGCTCAGAACCGAAAGCAGTCAGGTCAGCCATTTGAAAATCTGTGTGCGACTGAACAGCTGAATTCAAATGGAATGACAGCTATCCCTCCACTGGCACTGAGGATCGGACCTCTGCACAACTGTATCTGCATTTTCTTAAACAGAGATTTTTCAGTTGTTCAAAAAGGCACATAACTTAGTGATTCTGTAAAGCAGACAGCATTTGTTTAAATGATAAGTGTCACAAAGCCACTAAACATGCAGGAGTATTTTTCATTTCTTTCTTTTACATTTTTTATTTATTCAAGACTGTGTGTGTGTGTGTGTGTGTGTGTGTGTGTGTGTGTGTGTTCGTGTGTGCAAGTCAGAGAGAGACAGAGATGACCACCTTCCGCAGGGCCTGATCATGCCATGACCCCATTCTGCCAGCTCCCCAGCACATCAGATGCTGGGTACTTACGTGTTTCAGATAAACCGGGGTAGGGATTCAAACCAGTCACCATATGGGATCCAGCTTTCTCAAGCAGCACATCAATGCTCCACTCTGGCTCCAGCCCAAGATACCAGTTTAATGGAAACAGAAGAGCATTTAGAGTGGCCTAAATATTTCCTGTCTTCACAAGTACTGACTGTTTTAATGACCATTTGTTCTGCACATCTGGAAAAGTTCCAAGTTCATGTATTCTGCTGCATTAAATTAGTAAGTAGGTCTGTTTTGACTTTTTAAGATTTTTCCCTTTTTCAGTATTTTCTTCTTATTCATATTTTTTAAAAGTTATAGAATTGAGCATGTATTTTTCCATAATCATAAAAACTTCCATTAAGCATATATAATATATGAATATACATATGTATTTATATGATATCAACACAGAAACCTGCACATGAATGCTTTGGTAGTTTCATCCGTAACTGCCAAAACTTGGAAGCAACCAAGATGCCCTTCAGTAAGTGAATGGATAAATAAAATATGGTGTGTCTTTAAAAGGAATATTATTCAGCACTAAAATGTGTGTGTGTGTGTGTGTGTGCGTGTGTTTGTACTAGAGCTTTCAAGCCACAGAAAGACATGACGGAACCGTAAATACATATTAAGTGAAAGAAGCCAATGTGAAATGGCTACACAATGTATGATTCCTACTATCTGACCATCCGGAGCAACTGAAGAGACAGTAAAAAGAGAAGTAGGTTACCAGAGGTTGGAGGAAGGAGGGGTTGACTGGGTGGAGCACTAGGGATTTTCAGGACAATGTACGATAAGATCACGGTGGACACATGGCATTGCACATTTATCCAAACCCACAGAACAGAAACACCACATATGAGGCCGAGGGTAAAGAATGGATTTCAAGTGGTAATGCTGGTTGGATGTGAGCTCACCGATCACAGCAAATGTACTCTCTGGTTAGTGAGGGAGACAGGGAGGGGAGGGGAGGCAGGGGTACACAGGAACTCTGTGCATTCCTCTCAGGACGCTGTGGAGGTAAAACTGCTGTGACAAGGAACGTCTACTCATGTACGCACACTTGCCAGAGCAAGTACGAACACACATGGAGCTCATGTTTAGGCCAACCTGGCTGCCAGCCCCAACCACCCTTCCAGCTCCAGGCCCACGAGCCTTGGCTTCTTCGATGGTATGAAGTGAATCCAGTTGCTTCCTACAAGCCCCAGACGTTATTTCATATTAACAAGACGAAGCTCTCCCGAGATGGCCCTGCTCCTCAGCAGGCTACTCCTAGTGAATTAACGAATGGCCTCCGGAGAGAAGTCATCCACTGGGGACAGCAGTGCACGCTGCTGAGGCGATGTGACAGGAGGATGGCTTTCCCCACAAGAGCAGCAAAGAAAAAGGGACAACAGGAGGCCTGGGAGGCCGAGGTTATCTCAACACAGCAAATCAGCAGATAATATCAAAGTAGCAAAAGGGAGGACCCGTCCTGTGTTTTCCACGACAGGAGAACTTACTGTTCAGTCCAACTGAGAAAACAGATTGGGTTACGTTGCTCTCCATAAATGAACTCTCCCAGAGGGCATGAGGGCAGTAGATGGTGCCAGACGAGAGAACAAAACCTGATGGAAACATCTATCTAAACATGTGCTCCCTGGGCTGCCAGGTGAAAATTTTTCTTATATACATTGGGGAGGTTACTCAAAGGCCGCAAGAGGCCCGGAATTCATTAACGACTCTCTCTGAAAACCTATCCTAATTAGGAAACAACACGCTACATGCCTGACACAGCACGTGCCTGAAGAGACAGGGCAACCTCAGGAACTGAGCGAAAATAAGGCAGGCTAGCAAAGAGGGCGATGGCACTCCTGCTCGATTTAAATTCAGCAGGAACATGGTTTTTTCTCCCTAACGGCTGTGAAATTGATTGGGATAGAGGCTAATAGAGGTCCCTGGAGTGATAAACTAAATTAGAGGAAGTCCTATAATTACAGCTAGCAGTTAATTATGATATGATGGGAATTGTAATCAAAGTAACAGATACACTAGTATTTTCCATCATCTCTAAAACATGTCTCACTAAGTCTCTTAAAGAGTAGAGCGACTTATTTGGTTTCACGAACACACGCAAACCTGTAGACAAGAAGCACCCTCCCACAGGTGCTTTGGCCTGTGACCCCATTCCCACACAAGCCTCTTGCCATTCTTCAGAATAGTCAAACGTCCTGAGTTCCCTCTGTCCGGAATGTTCCTTCCCCAGACTTCCATGAGTCTGGCTCCCTTACTCCACACAGACCTCAGGATCATACCTCCTGGAAGACATATTCCCAGGCCACCCCTTAAATAGACACACCATCGCCCTTGGGAAGTCTACCCTCTTACCCCACGGCAGTCTTCTACACACCACTGTTGTCACCTGACACTTGGCCTTTTACTATCTGTCTCCTCCTCAGGTGTCAGATCCAAGGGAGGAGATTTGGCCAGTCTCACTCACACTGCATCCTAGCTCCCAAAACACCACCTTGGCTCTGAGATACTCCTTACTAAATATGGTGAACTTCAAAAAAACAATAATGATAAGGGCTGCCCCCATAGCCTAATGATAAAGAAAAGCTAGATTACAAGTGATAGCCATGCCCTGGCAACTTGAAAAACAGGCCATAAGCATGTGCAGGTGTGCCCCAAACCCTGAAAGGATGAAGAAATGGGAAGGTGTCACCCCAGTAAGCCAGTGGTCATCCTACACCCTGGCTCTCCCCTAAACAGTATTTTTCTTTGCATAACAGGATGCATGCCTGTGGATAGGATATGGCTTTCCCACTAAGAACCAGCCTGGACCAGTGGGATTCAAGATGGCTACCATAATGACCTGTGGTAGACCACAAACCACATCGTAATGTTATTTACATGCTAAATAACACACCTACCAGCACCATGATAGTTTACAATCACCAAAGAAACTACTAGAAGTATCCTTATTGAAAAAAATAGAGACAGATTTTGGAATTCCAGGAAGTCCCCACCTTTTCCAATAAAAGTTTTGAATATTAATCCCCTTTAGTGCCCTATCTCAATCCCTTATTATGCCAGGTGCTTATCATAAACTCCCCAATACAAAAAGGTGATTTGTAAGCTCATCTCCTGCTTCTCCATTCCTTGGTCACTGAATAAAGCTGTGCTGTGACACTGTTTTGGTTTCTTAGTTTGGCTCCATGACACCAAACAGTGGAAGATCCTATCTTTGGAAATAAATTAAAAATTGGTAACAAAGGGATTGAGGATTGAGCACACACAAATGGAAGAACCTTTCTCTCTCTTTCTTCTCTCTCTCTCTCTCTCTGTCACACACACACACACACACACACACACACAGGCACTCTGGCAATTAAAAATGATAGTATTAATAATAATATGATGGGGGACCAGCAGGTGGCGTAGTGGTTAAGATGCTGGACACTCCCACATGGTTGACCACGGTTTGAGTCCTGGACCTGGTGGCTTGCTTTCTCACTTTCTCTCTCTCACTCTCTCTCTCTCTCTCTCTCTCTCTCTGTCTCTCTGGGTGTGTATGTGTGTGTGTATGTGTGTGTGTCTCTGGTCAAATTAAAATAAATGAATAAATAAAAGTAAATAAGTAATTCTAAAAAATAATAACAATAATAGTAATATGATGTCCTGTTACCTTTTATAGTGAAAAGACACAAAGACAAAGGGATCCTTCAGTCACTGTGACATCACTGTATTTAAGTGAATAAACGTTCTATGAGAGCCTATATTAAGACCAACCTGGAAACAAGGGTCTGCATTCATTTCGGCTACAGATTTGTAATGCAACATTAAAAAGGTCATCAGAGGAAGTAAAAAAAAAAAAAGTCTTCAGGACTGGACAGTGACGCTGCAAAATAGTCACACATGGGAAGGTTCTGGGCTCAAGTCTTCAGACTCCCTGAGTACACAAGGCACATGTGCAAGCATGGCCAAGGACAGGCTAGAGCTAGCCATGGATCACTGTGCTGGGGCTGCTATCTCTCTTCCTTACTGTCTCCTTCTCTCTTGCTCAAGAAAGAAATGGATAGGTAAACTTCAAAAAAAAAGGGCAATGAAAGGGAACTAAGGTTTTTGAGGTATCTTGTATGTATTAGGCACTGTGTTTGGCTCTGAAGAGTTATCTCCTAACAAAGTACTATTATGCCCTTTTTTTTAATACAGAGATTTTGCTTTAGGATCCATGTGCTCACCAGAGAGTAAAAAGAGAAGGACAGAGACAGAAAGCAAAAAATCACTCCCCAGGGGGACAGCCACGCTACAATCCCTTCTCCATCCTCCTCTTGGGATCTTGTGCGCACACACACACACACACACACACACACACATGTCCAGCGTGAGATTTAAGTCGCTGGGTCCAGGACTCGAACCGCAGTCGACTAGGTGGGAATCCAGCAACATAACCATTATGTCATCTGCTGGTCCTATCATGCCCATTTAAAATAACAAAAACTGAGGCAGTAAAATTGGTTTGGCTTGGGACCAGTAGATGGCGTAATGGTTATGTTGTTGCTGGAATCCCAGGTAGTTGACCCCGGTTTGAGTCCTGGATCTGGGCGTGTGTGCATGTGTGCCCAAAATCTCAAGAGGAGAATAGAGAAGGGATTGAGACATGGCCATTACCCCTGGGGGGGTGATTTTTCACTTTCTGTCTCTTTGTCTCTCTCTGTCCCTCCAGCAAGCATAAATGCCCTATAGCAAAAATCTCTCTTAGGAAAAAAAAAAAAAAAAAAAAAAAAAAAAAAAAAAAAAAAAAAAAGCATTCCTTAGCATCAATTTGGATCCCATCTTTCTATTCATTAGAACATTTCTAGATCTTGTTCTAGAATGAAGTCAGAATACTTTAAACTTCATACTGTCAATGCGATGTGTCTAATTTGAAGTATTACATCCACTTTGACCAAAGCAGTTCTTCATTTAACTTGCCCAATATTCCTTGCCAGAAATGTCCTTTGACTGGACAAAGACTTGATGAAATCTCATTCAAATTACAATTTATGGCCATCCTTTCTGGCCTGATGCCAGCGTGTTATGTTCTAAATCTGTTGGTGGGTAAGAGGGGGGCCATCTTCCCCGTCAAAGGCAGCTCTGTGTAAAACAAACCTCTCTATACAGAAAGAAACCCTTTCATTCCATTCCAGAGTCAGAATGTGAAGATGCTGGGCTGCTTTCTGCCAGGGAAAGTGGACAGCAGAAGGAAAGGGATCCAAAGCAGGGAGATTATTAAAAGCAAAGGCAACAGGTTTCAACACTGACCATTTACAGAGAACAAAGGACCTGCAGACTTTTCCCACTGCTGCCTTTTAAAATGAATGCTTGGTGGATTACCTGATAAATATCTAAGCAAGCTTCAGCTTGCCTCTGTGCAGATATACATGGGTTCAGAGCACCTTCCTCTGCAAAGGAAGAACATGCACCAAATGTGTTGGCTTCCCTTTCACCTCCCCCACTGCCCTGTAGAAGGAGACCCAGGGTCACAGGAAGTGCCTAATCTCTGCAAGCAAATGTCAATCTTCAGGGCAAAGAAAATGCCTTTGTTCTTCAGAACCAGGGTAGAAACCAGGCTGAAATGACCACATAAATTCACTAACTTGAATTCACAAAGGAAGCACCTGTTTTCAGAATGGTGTGGAAATTTTTAAAACAATCTTACTTTTTATACCAGCTTTCTGAATGAATAACTATGGATGAGATGACCCAGAGGAAAACCTGGTTAGTTTCCCCACACGATGGTAATGGTTTGTGTCACCAATGAAAATGTGATTTTAAAAAAATAATAATAATAAACACCACATAATCTTAATCCACTAAAAATGAAAAGTAATATAAATGTGGGAAGTAGTTCACACTATTGTCTATTCTCCCTTATACTTTTAACATCTAAACATATGACCAAGCACGAAGATCAGTGGTGGAGATGCTATCATCTCTAAATTTTTGCCTTAGGGAGAACTTACCCATTCTTGTAGCATAGTTCATAATTCCTGGATATGAAAGTTACTTTGTGTTCACTCAGTAAACGAGAAAAATTAGGACCAGTTATAATAACAAGGGCCTTGACCATTTGGGGAGCTTTACAGTGTGATATAAGAATATGGAATTGGGACCAGCAGATGGCGTGCTGGACACTCCCATGTGGCCGACCATGGTTCAAGTCCTGGACCCGGTGGCTTGCTTTCCTACTTTGTCTCTCTCTCTCTCTCTCTCTCTCTCTCTCTCTCTCTCTTTCTCTCTCGCTCTGGTCAAATTAAAATAAATGAATGAATAAATTTTAAAAAATTAAGAAAAGAATATTAAAAAAAAGAACTTTAAAAAAAAAAAAAGAATATGGAATTGATTGCTTATTCTGTATAAATGACGAAGAGAGAAATGTACACATTAGCATCGCTTTTCACCCAAGCCAAAGTTAACTTCACAAGGGCCAGCTCCCTGGCCTGATGGTTAAGGGACTGGGTCCCCACAGTTGACTGTGTGGTACCAAGCTGGCTGCATGAGAAACACACCAAGCAAGTGTATGCACATGCTCAAATCCCGAAAGGAGGTAGAAATGGAGAAGGGAATGCGGCATGACAACACCCAACAGGGTGTGCTTTCTCCCTCTCCCACACCCTCTCTGTCTCTATCTGACCAGAATATATGCTCTCTAGCAATTAAAAAGAAAAAAAAGTTTATTTCACAAGATAGAATTGGTTGCTTTACTCATCACTACTATGTATAATAAAGAGTAAAACATTTACATTATTATAAGGGTTCCTCTAATATATTTTAGATATGACATTAAAGCCTCCAGACTTCTACACATGTTTGTCTTTAAAGCAAAGAAATAATTTGGACCAGCGGCTGTAGTAATCATTATATCACTGGACTCCCATGTAGTTGACCACAGTTCGAGTTCCAGCAGCTTAAAATCAGGTCTGACGTGTGTGCGTGCATGCCCAAAATCCCAAGAGGAGAATGGAGAAGGAACTGCACTGTGGCCATCCTCCCTGGGGTATGATTTCTCACTTTCTATCTCTCTGTCTCTCCAACGAGTACACATGCCCTATGGCAAAAATCTCCTTAAAAAATAAATAAATAAATAAATAAATAAATAAATAAATAAATAAAAATAAATAAATAAATAAATGAAGGAAATTTTTTCTTTACACTGACTTGGATTAACTCTTTAAAATTTCAACCAGCATATTCTTAAATGATTTCTATCATTTAAAACTGTAACTGTTTTGATTGAGGGTATATAACAATCTGTTGATGACAAAAATAATAATAATACAATAAATTAAAGTTGGTGTGAACAAAATTAAATAATTGTATATAACATACTATTGCTTCAATTCCCAAGGCAAAGAAAGGACATTGCTTCCTTTGACCGAAAGAATAAATTGCTTGGACCCAGTGGTGGGAGCAGAAGTCTAAAAGTGCCTGCCTTCAAAAGTGTCTGTTTCTCATAGCAAAGCCTGCAAAATGTGTAGGTTTTTAAAACAGAGGATTTAAGCTTGAGGTATAACCCGAGAGATGAGTAAACCATAGCGATTATAAAATGGTGTTATCTGAAATTGTCCACGCTTAAATTCAATATGACATTTAGAGTTATTAAAATCCATTAAGATTCTTGACTTTGAGTTCATAAAAGCAAAATGGGTGACCCCCTGCACAAATAGGAATGTCTTTCCCTGGGTAATCAAAGCCAAGACATCAGCTCATAAATGTCTCTCACAAGTTTTATTTATTCCCTGAACACAAATAAATCTAACCTCTGTACTTTGTATTTGCCTTGGAAAACAGACCTTTTTCAAAGAATATTCATATTCATTTTTCAGTGAAAATCTCAGTTTTGAATGGCTCTTCATGGTGTAGATTCACACATAGGCACTCACACACCCTCAATTTTGTGAAACAAGTAAGCCACTTGTTTGCTACATTGACTCTATCTACCAAAAATACCAGAACGTACACAGAATTTGAAGGAAATGTACATCTTTTTGATTTATAAACCAGAGGGGTGGCAGCACATGCTGGAATATATGCTCCAGCAGAGCAAGGTCCTGGTGTGGTGCGTGCATTCTTTATCCCGCCTGCCTGGGAACGTGCCTGTAATACACTGGCCCATTGAATCCTCTCAATGACACGATGTGATGGATATGATGCGTTCCTCATTTTTAACATGAGAAACTGAGATTCAAAGAACTGAGTTACCACAGTGACACAGCTGGTTAGTGGAGAAGTGAGGCCTTAGGTCTTGCCCATCCCTCTTCTTCTTTACCACTCTGCTACTGTACTGACACCAATGACTCTGACACACAGTAGAAGGTCTTAACTATAAAATCAGAGTCTCTGCTCTGAGTCTGCATTTTTAAGTCAAATTTAACTCAAAATGTAAACAAGTATAGATAGAAAGATAAATTCAACTGCATTAATTTAATTCAAAGGCATGGCTTCAAGTATTTTTAAATAAAGTATTCATTGGTGACGTCATGTATCATGTACCCACTGAATATTTAATGACCCCTGTACCTGGTCAGGGCAGTAACTAACTCTTCATTACTTACAAATAGACTATCACACTTTTGTACCCCTACCTTATGCAACTGCCTAGACCTGAAGTTTCAACTGAGAAAAATTAGAGGATAAGACAAAGCCAAAAAAACAGGGGGAGCTGTGTTTCTAATGAAACTTAGAGCCAAACGTAAACAATGGTGGATTATTTCTTTATTGGGATATGGTAGCCATGCCAGTCATTGCCTCCCATCAACCCTGTCTTCTTAAGACCTGCCTAGGCGAGTCTGAGACCACCCATTAGACATAAAGCTTCATCTCAACAATAGCTGGGACAGCTGGGTGGATACATGACTCAGTATTAGCCAAGCAGACTCTCGCTTAAAATTTTGGAGTTGCTGGAAGACCAAGACAGCTGTCTAAATGAAAGATTATGTAGTATTGGACAAGAACAACGATGTACCAAGTCAGCCGTTTGGCAAGCAGTAAATCTGAGAATCTGAGAAACCAGAGGTCAAGCAAGAAAGCAGACAGAAGAGGATGGCAAAGCCTCACTAAGGAAAGCAAAAGAGTTACACAGGCCTCTGAGGAATAGAGGAATGGCATTCCTTCTCCATTTCCATGCTCCCATCCCCACCTGGCCCACACAGCCTTGGCTACAGGCAGCATCTCTGAATCCCTTCAGTAACACCGTTTGTATGTGAGTTCATTTGAGAGGACTGCTGTCCATTTCATTAGAACCAAATGATCACGAAAGCATAGTATTTCTTCTCCCTCTTTTTCCCCATTAGACAAGGTGACTAAAAAGGACTGGCTCGTTACCAGCAGTTGGCGTAATGGCTACATCGCTGGACTCACATGTAGTCGACCGCGGTTCGAGTCCCATACCTGGTGGTTTAAACTCACGTTGGGCACATGGGCGTGCTCAAGATCCCAAGAGGAGAATGGAGGAGAAGGGATTACGGCATGGCCAGTCCCCTGGGGTGTGATTTCTCACTTTCTGTCTCTCTGTCTTTCAGATGAGCTCACATACCCTATAGCCAAAACCTCTCAAAAAAAAAAAAAAAAAAAAAAAAAGGACTGGCTCTGTGGTGTGGTAAAGCTATTGGGTCATTGGAAAAGTCACGACATGTTTTTCTATGATGTTCTATCCAAAAATACATCATGACTTTTTCAGCAACCCAACAGGTACATATGGAAGATCATGGCTTCAGTCCCCCACTCAATCTGCACATGACCATAATCCTGGCTGTCTGAGGACATTGAGGATAATCAAGTCATAGGACCCTGTCAAGGGTGCTTGTCTCTCTCTCTCTCTCTCTCTCTCTCTCTCTCTCCCCCCCCCCCCACTTTCTCTCTTACTCTCATTCTCCCTCTCAAAAAGAAATAAATGAACTAAAAAAAAAGTGATTAAAAAATATATCCTCCTTAAGCAAGCAGGTGGTATGGTGGTTAAGGTGCTGGATTCCCACATAGCCAACAGTGATTCAAGTCCCAGACCCCGCAGGTTGAAAATCATGCTGGGCACGTGTGTACATGTGCTCAAACTCCCAGGAGGAGAAGGGATTGTGACATGGCCATCCCTCTGGAGGCTGATTTCTCACTTTCCCTATCTATCTCTGGCAAGGGCATGTGCCCTATGGCAAAAACGATACAGATGATATAGATTAGATATAGATATATGCTCTTTAGATCCCAAAGACAATGGGAGGGGATCATAATCACAGTCCATTGCCAACACCCTTGAAAAGCCAAATCCCGAAAGGTATCCGTAAATCAGAAGAATCTGAGTCACCCCAGGATTAGCAGTGAAGTATAAAAGATGACAAATTTTGCTGTTGAATTATATATTACAGAGAAAACAAACAAACAAATAAAAACTTCCCAGTGCTTTTTTTTGAAGAAACTCTACCGAGTTCTCAGTCTGTTTCAATGCTATTCAGTTAGAACTGTAAAACAAAGCCAGCCAGGGGAACCAGCAGTTAGTGTAATGGCTATGTCGCTGGACTCCCACGTAGTCGACCACGGTTCGCGTCCCGGACCCAGTGGCTTAAAACTCATGCCAGGCGCGTGTGCGTGCATGCCCAAGATCCCGAGAGGAGAATGGAGGAGAAGGGATTGCGGTGTGGCCATCCCCCCTGGGGGGTGATTTCTTGCTTTCTGTCTCTATGTCTCTCTGTCTCTCTCTGTCTGTCTGGCAAGCGCACACGCCCTATAGCAGGGAAAAAAAAAAAAAAAAAAAGCCAGCCAGAAGTGATGATAGTTCAAAATTACAAAATAGCCTATCATGAATTAAGTCTTCTGGGTTTCAAAAACACATAACATACACACAGACATCCAGTCAAATACATATAAAAGTGATACCAGATAAAGATCTCTCAATTGCTGGAGGGAGGAAAATAGAGATCCTTTCTGTCTAAACCATCTTGGTTGACACTGAGGGAAAGGAAAAAAGCCAAAGAATGAATTAGACAGTCCCTGCCCTCAAAGAATTCCTAGTCTAGCCAAGAAGACAGGCACCCCCACAAATAGCTCAAGTCCAGGGCAGATAGTGACAGAGGCTAATTGGAAGTCTCGGCAAAGCACAACGAGATCTCCAAGGCAGGAGTCATTAATCATAAGCGAGCCAGGCAGGCGAGGCTCAGCCCCCACTCATACAGGGCTGTCATTTTAAAAGGAAATGCACTCTAGCAGTTATCACAAAATTGCATCCATGATCTTTGAGTCCCGTGGTCCGCACCTTTTATCTGATTAATCAAAATCCCTCCTTTTTCCATGGAAAACAACATCTGTTTATCATTCCCTCCAAGAGCTTTCAATATGACACAATGACCTTGAATTATCCTTTATCTTTAGAAAATACCCTCCCTCTGAAAAGGCAACAAAAGTGAAGATAATATCCCCAAAGAGTTCAAGACCATAAATGAAAATAACCAAATGGCTTGGTTTCTATCCCTTAACTCAGCTGCTGGACTTCACATTCCACTCAGCTGTTTGCTGTGTTAAAAATGCTTAAGTGAATAAAGCTATGCTAAAAGCCATGTGTCTGTAAAAATATTTATTACTATCTTAGTCCGAGTTCTCCTGCCCAGGAACTAACACTGGTCAGACTTTACACTAAGTCTTATTTGGGGGGAAAATGTGTATGAATAAAGCTGGGAAATTCCAGCATGATCTACCATTTTATTGATTATACTGAGCAAATATCAGTCGCCTGGTTTCCTAATGCACTATAGTTAAGTAAGACATCACCAAGAGGGATGCTGGGTGATGGGTATACATGGGACCCCATGCACTATTTGAAAATAAAAAGTAAAAAAAAAAATAAAAATAAAAATAAAAACAGGAGCCAGCAGGTGGCATAGTGGTTAAAGCACTAGATTTCCACATGGCCAACTGCGGTTCAAGTCCTGGACCCAGTGGCTTGAAACACACATCATGTGCATGTGTGTCTGTGCCCAAAATCCCAAGAGGGGATTGCGGCATGGTCATCCCCCCCTAGGGGGTGATTTCTTACTTTCTGTCTATTTCTCCATGTCTCTCCGGTGAAAGCATGCATCCTATAGCAAAAAAAAAAAAAAAAAAAAAAAAAAAAAAAAAAAAAAAAAAAAACACAAAAAAAAAACTCTCTAAATAAATAAATAAATAGCACTCATAGTATTTACTACTTTGCAGGGCTTTCAGTTCCCTTTTCCTCAAAGGTCTACAATCCTGTGAGGCAGGAGAAAGCTAGCAAATAGAAGCAGAAAATGAAGTTGGAGCTTCTGCCCATGTGTCTAGATAGAAAAGCCCAATTAGGGCAGAAAATTCCCTGCTCGAGGTACTGTAGGCAGATTGGTGAGAGTTATCTAGCTGATTAAACCAGATTTGACATAGCCCATGAGAAATCAGTGGCCCAGCCACATTTGAAGAGCCAATGAGAGAAATAATCCGTGGGTCCAGCCAATGATCAGCCCACATGACCCAGATTAAAAAATTATAAACCTCACAGAATACAACTGCCAGGGCCTTTTGAGCCACTCTTTCTCTGTCCACTCAGGCCTGCTCCTACCTCTCAGGAGTGCAGTTTCACTTTTACTTAATAAATTACATTTTCCTTTCACTATTGGCATTTTCATTTCAATTCTTTGTCCAGAACACCAAGAACCTGGATATATATCATCACAGAAACCATCCTACAACAGCTGAACGTCACCGGGAAGACAGGTTTGTGTTTCCTGGGCAGACCTGTGCACACCAGGCATGTGTGTGCCTGTGATCCAGGCTGGGCAAGGCAGTGGGAGAGGGAGATCACAGCAGGAGACCCTTCAGGGCTTTGTCTTTTTCTCTCTCTCTCTCTCAAAAAGAAACTTTTATTTTCTTTCTTTTTAAAAGGATCATTTTATTTAACTTTATTTATTTATTTTTGCTTTGACCAAAGAGAGTGAGAGGGAAAGTGAGAAAGCAAGCCGCCAGGTCTAGCACTCAAACTGTGGTCAGCCATGTGGGAGTCCAGCGCCTCCAACCACCACACCACCTGCCAGCCCCGAGAAGCTTTTATTTTCTAATGGACTAAATGAGCCAGCAAGAGGCACAGTGGTTAAGGCAGCTGGATCCCATATGGCCGACTATGTAGTTCGAGTCCTGGACTCAGCAGCTTGAAAACCACACCAGGCATGTGTGCATATGTGCCCCAAAATCCTAAGAAGGGAATGGTGGAGAAAGGATTATGGCATGGCCTTTCCTTGGGGGGTAATTACTCACTTTCCCTCTCGCACTCTCTCTCTGCCTCTCTCCGCCTCTCTCCAGTATGCGCCCAGGCCCTGTGGCAAGCAAACAAAGAGAAAAGTTGTCTTTTCTCAGTGGTTAAACACTGTATATAGACTGCCAAATCACACATAGCTGACAGCTGTATAAGCCCCTATCTCAGTGGCTTGAAAAACATGCCAGACACATGTGGATGCATGCTCCAAATCCTTACAGTATGGCGATGTGGAGGAAAGGGATTATCTACGGCCTTACCAACCTACGAGGGGATGCCTTGTCTCTTTCACCCTCTCTTTCTCTGTCTCTCTCTCTCCAGGGAGTATAAAAAAAAAAGTTTTAAAAAAAGAAAGAACGCGTAATATTATTATGAATGTAATAAAAAGAAGGTCACCCATTATTCTGGAAGAATCTATATTACTAAATATACGGACAGAGAAGGATCAGACCATGTTGGTGACCCCTGACCAAAGGACGTTTGGTCTCAGTGTTACAGGTAGAACTCATGAGTCACGGACAGTGAAGCCCAAGGACTGAGAAATCTAAAGGTTTGGACAAGACCCTTTCAAGCAGACATGTGAAATGACAATGGTATGTATCAACCCGTCCCTCCCTCTTTCACCTTTCCCCTTAAAAATCAACACGTTCCCACCACAGTGCACCGTCACAAGCATCCAATGCAGTCAGACGAGTTCTTCAAGCTCTGCAGACGATTCTAATAAAAACACCAGCCACCCCAATAATACCAAAACTACAGGCCACAACAGTTCTTTCCGTTTCAGTCCCACTTCTCCAGGAACCTTCCATGGTCACGCACCACTGACATCCCTGCCAGTAAAACAGGGCTGCCCACACAGACAGAGTTCACGCAAAACATCCCGAGAAGCAGAGATCCTCATGATTTCTGAATGGCTGCCAATCACACAAAGGAAGCTGATGCATGATTTTCAAGCCGGTTTTATCAAACGATTCCAAACCCCTATGTGTATGAAGCCAGAATTGTAAATACTGCTAAAATCCCTGGAGTTGTTTGATTTTATTTATTATGATTCCTCTTGGCAGTTGTGAAAGTCTTGCATCCTGGTCTTGTGGAGCTTTTTTTTTTTTTTTTCATTTACAAACCAGCAGTGGGGTCCACAGATGGTGGGACCCAAACAAGGAGAAGGAGTCCGAGAGCCTTAGCCAATCTCCCAACGATTTGTAAATAAACACAGCTCTAAAGGACCCAGAAGTCATGACCTTCCGTCCCAGGCACCATTGCTGAGGCAGGAATGGATGGATACCCTGGTTAAAACAGAAAGGAAGTCAGCGGCTCAAGCCATATGGAGTAAACTCCACTTCGAAGGTCAAACTTTTCAATATTCTTTCAAATGGGTCACTTGCCTTAAATTAATCTGCATAAGGATTTTTTTTTAGAGGTTTTTGCTATAGGGCACGTGCGCTCGCCAAAAAGAGAGAAACAGAGAGACAGAAAGCGAGAAATCACCCCCCAGGGGGAATGGCCATGCAGCAATCCCTTCTCCTCCATTCTCCTCTCAGGATCTTTGGCATGCACACACACGCACCCGGCGTGAGTTTAATCCACCGAGTCCGGGACTCGAACCATGGTCGACTACAAGGGAGTCCAGCGACATAGCCATTATGCCAACTGCTGGTCCCCATATAAAGATTTTTAAGGAATCAAAATTCAATGAATACCTAACATGAACACAGAAATAATGAAGAGCTCTTCAGAAATTAGCACATTTGCATTTTTTTTTTTAATTCTTGAGGTTTTTATATATCCTCCTTATAGAAAGTAAACCCTAGGCTAGCCAGGTGGCATGGTGATCTCACATGGTCAACTGTGAGGTTCAAGTCCCAGGCCCGGCGCCTTCAAAAACATGCCGAGCGCTTATGCAAGCATGCCCAAAATTCTAAGAGGAGAATGGAGGAGAAAGGATTGCAGTTTGGTCATTCCTGCCACCCCATCCCCACACCCATAAGTGCTTTCTGCCTTTCTTCTTCATCTCTCTCTCCCCCCAGTGAGCGCACATGCCCTATAACAAAAAATTAAAAAAAAAAAAAAGAAAAGTAAACCCTAAATTGGATCAAATATATCAGTTCTATTAAAAGCCTAGCATTTATTTCCAGATCATTCTGGTTATTCTGGAAGCATACAGTTAGTCTACTACACATCTAACTATCTAGTATTCTTTTGCATACATTTTAGTTGTTTTTACATTTGTGGCTAAAATCTTATGTCAAATATCAGCTACAAGGAAAAAAGAAAAGAAAAAAGTGAGTTCATAAAGTGACAACTTAGGCACAGTGACATCAAATGGTCATGTTGACAAAAAGAGGACAAAACTGGACAGTGAAAGAAGGGAGTCACTCAGGCCTTTGAATTATCTTTTTATATAAATAAAAGTTCAAATGAGGGACTTTCTTTACTGAGTCAGCTAAAAGGATTCAAAATTACAAAGAGCCAAAAACTAGGTTTTGAAACACTTTTCCTGTTTATAGTGAATAAATTCCCCAAATGCAGAAAAATTAGATTTTAATGAAAGTCTCCACTATCACGCTATTGCACAATAGGTTCTTGGCTAAAGGAGCTTAACCCTTCCTAGACCTTAGAAAACTCGGACACGATATAACCAATCTGATGGGGAGCAAATTCCTGTTCTAAATACAGCATCACCTGTACATTTCAGCCTCTAATCATATCATAGTTTAGTTCTTTTTTGAGTATGCTAATGAGTTTCACTGTGCACCCCTTCCATGCTTTTTCCACACTGACTTACACCAGTCCAGAGGTTCCCCACGTACTCTATACAGCGCATTGGATTGCCTGGGAACTTGTTAGAAATGCATATTTTCAGGCCCAACAGAACGCCTAATGAATCAGACACCCTGAGGGTGGGGCAATCTGTGGTTGAAGAAGCTTCCAGGCAATTCTGACGTGTTCTAAACATTGAGCTCCACCGCCGCCAGCACAGAAACACCATCCTATGCCACTCAGTGTCCCACAGGCTTCACCAAAGCGGAAGGTCCTAAAGATGGCTCTTGAACACTTTGGGGTCCTGCACCTGTCCATTGCCTTCCCCAAAGAATGGAAGAAACTCCCACTTCCTCCAAACTTGAGCTGCGTCACAGGCTGCTGCCCTCTGCTCAGCTCCTGCTCCCTGCATCTCTCTAGGTAGGTGTCCCACTGTCCACTGTCACTCTGCACTCTGACTTCATGCTGCTCAGTGATGAGCATGCTGGTCCTCCGCTCTCAGCTGCACCCACAGCCATGGTCATCCTCCACAGGCCTCTTCCCTAAGAGCCACTGCCAGCTTCTCTCTGTCTCTCACCCAGGGCTCCTGCTGCTTTCTCTGGGCTTGGGAAACCCCTCTCCCCTCCTCAAGACTCTGTGTTTGCTCAGGAAGGTCCAGCTGGCTTCCGCTGGCTGAAAGTTGTAGGTTTGGTCCCAGGCTCAAAAAGAGCCAGGTGAGGGGGCGTAAAATTACTTTTTGTTTTCTGTTTTAGGCAGGATTTTAAAAGGTTAGTGATTCCTCTGAGAGAGAATGGGAGATCCAAGTTTTCTCCAGCCCTACAAGAAACAGCCAGGGTATGAAAGAAGATCTTGTTCTGGGAATTGACTATGGCAGAGGCATAAGGGTCGATAGGAGGCAGCACCAAGGGTACAGGAGTGAGTGTGAGTGTCTGAGCGAAAGAGAGAATGTGCTGAAGAAAAAGAATATGTGTGTGCACTGGGAAGAATATGTGTGTTACTGTGCATGTTACAGAGAGTGTATGTGTGTTAGTGTATGTGTCAGAACATGTACAGAGTGTTAGAGACTGTGGAAGAGTATGTGTGTGCTAGGGAGTATGATAGTGTGTGTGTATGTGTTTTAGAAAGTATATATGCATGCAATAGAGGGTGTATGTTATAGAGTGTCTGTATGGTAGATGGTATGTGTGCTACAGTGTGTATATTAAAGGGTGTCGGTTAGAAAGACAATATGTGAGTGTTAGAAAAAGAGAGAGGGGCAGAGAGAGAAAGATAAGAGAGGCAAGAGTTACAATCTAGTTCCTCAACTCTGCAATCCATCCTCCCCCCACCAGCAAATCTGTCCAGAGCAGAGCACTCAGAAGCCCATGGAATCTGCCACTCTGAAAGCACAAGAATGGAGAGAAAGAGAGAAATTACAGGGAGAAAGACCAAAATGAGTTCTCCACGTCACAGCATAAGATAAATCACCTGATGGTTTCCTGTGTCTGACAGCACAAAAGCATGAAAGCAGCTGGAGTATAAAGCATTACGTACCGTCCCATCACTGGGAGGTATTACAAAGGTCCCCCGAAAAACATTAAACTGTGGACAAAAACAGAAACAAGGTAAATGGTTTGCAAAGTGATTGGGCCCTGACATTTGGGGTGGGTGTCGTGCCTTCTGGGGGCTATTTAGGCACCAGTGGTGGCTCTCCATCTGAAAGACCCCCACTTCATAATTCCAATAGTCCTCAGGGAGGTGGCACCCACTGATCCGAGAGCTAAGAGGATAGTAACAAGGAGAGGCTGGATTTAAGACAGTAATAGCAAGCAGTAAATATTAAAAACTAGAGATTTTAAATAAAGGGGATGGCTAGATGTCACTGTCTGAATGAAGGTAGGGCTATTGAGCAAAGGACGGCAGACTTCCTGTAAAAGGCCAGAGAGGAACCATGTCGGTGTTTGGGGACTTCTGAATCCATTTCAGCTCGGCCACTGAAGTGCATATGTGACTATGGAAAACAAATGAGAGGATGTGGAATGTTCGACACACTTCACAAACACAGGTGATAGGTGACAGGCCAGATTTGGCCTGCAGGTTGTAGCCTGGGCACGCATCATGTATAAGCATGCCTGTGAATGAGGGCTGGACAGCACAAGAATGCACATCTCATCTGCGCCTTTCAAGAAATAAGATGATCACGGATATAGAAGTATTCCTTTGTAGATGTTTCCAAGTCTAGGTGGGAAAATCTCCCCACACACAGTCAACAACTTACAAGGGTTCAATTTCATGATTTCTCAACTTTATGATAGTGCAAAAGTGATCTGCAGGTAGCAGAAACTACACTTAGGTTTCTGAGCTCGTCAACACTATTACAAATTAGGCTTTGAGTCAGATGGTTTTTCCCAAGTGTAGGCTAATATGAGTGTTCTGAGCACGTTCAAGGTAACTACGCGAAGCTACACTAAACTAAGTTATGATGTTTGGTACGTTGGGTGTATGAAATGTATCGTTGACATATGGTATCTTCAGTTAAGGATGGGTTTATCAGGGTGTAATCCCATGGTAAGCTAAGGAGTACTTGTACACTACTTTTTTCTTTAAAGGTTTTTACCACAGGGCATGTGCACTTGCCTGAGAGAAACAGAGAGAGGGAAAGCGAGAAATTACTCCTCCCCTTCCAGGGGGCAGGCAGGGGATGGCCACATCACAATTCTCTCTCTTCCTGGGATTAGGGCATGAATGTACACGTGCCCAGCAAGATTTTCAAGGCACAGGGTCCGGGGCTCAAACCACATTCGACCACATGGGAGTCCTGCACTGTAAACAACATGCTACCTGCTACCCCCCCCACACACTAATCTGTACCTGGCTTGTGTGCCTCCTCTCATTTCTGTACTTTTCATCATACCCCATCTTCCCCTATTCCTGCCTGTCTTTATACTCAAGAGAAAGGTGAATTATACAATTGATTATCAACCTACCTCATCCAAAAAGCTGATGAAATGTCTTGCCTAGCACTGGCCAGACTTCTCATCACATTTATACTTATTCTTTTTTTTATTATCATAGTCTTGTTTATATTACATTGAATCACATACAAATTTACAGTGTATTACATTTCTTTTTCCAGAAGGAATACCATGCATACCAGTCAAGACAAAGACATTACCATCCACATCATCATCATTTATACTTATTCTTGATGCCAGCTCCAGATCACTTTGGTGGAAGCTCCAGACAAGGAACATGAAAACAGACAAATCAGGCGTCACCTCCCTCCATAGGGTTCCTGCTGCTAAAGGAGGAGAGTCAATCGCAAAGTCAAATGCAAGCCGCAGTCACCCCCAGCAGTTGCAGCTGGGGTAACGTCACAGTGTGAGTTCAGCATCTGGAAATAGCAGAATAACCCCAGCGGATGGGAGCAGCACGCGGGGAGCATCCTTCCAAGTTCACCAAGACTGTAAACATGACACTCAGCAGATGGCACAGACCTAAGAGAAGAATTACAGTCTAGCTCCTCAACTCTGCAATCCACCCCCCATCAGCAGATCTCTCCAGAGCAAAGCACCAGGAAGTAGAGTCTGTCACTCTGAAAGCACAAGAAAGAAATCTCGGAGCTGCAGAGAAAAAATTATGACAAGCCTCAAAAGTGGTCAGAATTCTTTTTCTCTGTAGCCTTGGGACACACATCCTAAGGGTCCCAATGTAAAGGTTCCCACCCTCATATGGATTTCCTTAACAATCAGGGCAAATAGTCAAGTGTCTGTAAGAAAAGCATAAATATACAGCACATGTATCCGTGTCTTTTACAGATGGTTTTCATCAGACTTAAAAGCTGTCCTTTTTCTTTTCAAAGCTAACAGTGATGAATCTCAAAGGACATAAAAAGTCCTCAGAATGAATCAGCCATGAATGGGAAGAACTGAGGAGCAGGGCCAACTCTAGGGCCAGTGGCTGATGGAGGTGGTAGAAATGGCCCTTCCAATGTGCCAGTGAGCAATCAAAAGATCCCAGGTCAGCTGAGGACCCTCAACGCCTCCACCTTGTCTCAGGTCCAACCTGATGACTTCCAGAACTAAACAATGAAAAAGTCTCAGCATCGGGAAGTGATACCAACCAGAACAATACGAGTCTCTGAAGAACAGGTGTCTGGGCGTTGGACCTGGACCATAGGAAAGAGAGATTCTCTCTTCTGTTGCCACCAGTGCAGATGGAGGGAATCCGAGGATCATTTCCTCAGCAGGCAAACACCCAGGGAAGAGGAAATGAGAAAAGGTCACGTCCAAACAAATACATCAAACGAAGAGAGTCCAAAAAAGCACAGGTGATGGACGCGCACTGCCCACAAGAGGAAAGGGAGGTCAGCACTGATCTGAAACGGCTAATACTTCAAGGAGCATTCCTGCAAAGGGCCCCTGACGAAGTTCTGTGTGGTCAGGTGGTCAGATGGCCCCATGAAGGCAAAAAGCCACAAGAAAAGGCATACCCTTAAGAAATGGGAAATGGTCTGTGTGACTCTTCCCCCATTGAGCGTCTCCTCCCACCCATAAAACTAAAGCTAATACACAATTAGCACAAATGAGAGGGTCTCAGAGAGTCTTCTTACCTTTCAGGCCTCAAAGAGAGAGAAAATCTACTCCCAAATAGGACATCTTTACAAAGGGCTTAGCACAATTCCAGAATTAGTAATAGCCAGAATTTATAATAACCTAACAATATAATCAATAACCAATATAATAATACTGATTATATTACTAACAATAGTGATAATATTCATGGCTACCAATGAACCATATGTTCACTCCAAAGATAAAAACTAAGTTACCATCTAAGCAAACTCAGTTCGTTAATTTAGTCAACAAAACATTTCCTGGAAATCATGGCCATCTAAAACATCCTTTCAAAGTCCAGCACATCCAAATGTGAACACTTGTAATGTGAGCATATGTGCATCCAAAAAACAGGGACATGGAGGATCAATTCCTGATGCTAGGAGCCAAAGTCCTCAATGCATCAGGAAAAGCAGCATGCTGCCTTCAGCCAGGCTGCTCTTCTCTGCCAACAAGACTTTTCTCTCCTCCATTTTACATGATAAAATGATAGGAGTGTTGCTGCTACTTCTGGCTTTAACATTCTCATCTTCTACTCACTTTTCTTCACATTGTTTTCTTTCCAAGGGCACTGGGACTGCATTTCACTGGCTAGGAAAGAGAATATAATTTAGTCTTTTTAGTTCTTGAGTGATTTGGGGTGAAAACCGGCCTCTTGTTCATCTTTGGCCATGACCCACCATAATACCTTCTTTACACTGTCTCTTCTGCCTTCTCTTCTGGTTCTGTCTCTGTTAGGGCCCTGGCCATGCTCATCTCTAACTTCTTTTATGGCCACAGACTCCTCAGGAGCCTCCCTATCTTCTAGGCCTCCTCCAACCAACTGGCCTTTCCCATGCTTTCCAAGAGACTTCTCTAACGGAGTTGGTAGATGTCCTTCCTCCCCAACTAGAGACTTTCAGGGGTTTTTCACTTTCTGCTGGTAAAATTCAAGCGCCTTGCTGTGACCTTTAAAAAGGCCTCCACTGGTGGGGCCGGCAGATGGCATGGTGGTTAAGGGCACCAGACTCCCACATGGCCAACTGTGGTTCAAGTTTGGACCTGGCAGCTTCCTTTCTCTTTCTCTCTCTCTCTCTCTCTCTCTCTCTCTCTCTCTCTCTCTCTCTCTCTCTCTCTCCCCCCCCCTCCCTTTTCCCCCTCCCTCTCTTGTCAAATTAAATAAATAAACAGACAAATAAATTTTTAGAAAGGTCTCCATTGGAGCCAGCCCAAGTCCTTGTAGTTAAGGGAGCTGGACGGCACATGGCTGACTGGGCAGTTCAAGTCCTGGACCCAGCAGCTTGGTAAACATGCTGGGCACATGTGTGTGCATGCAAAATACCAAAAGGAATTTTAAAAAGAAGGGAAAGAATTGTGATATGACTATTTTCATTGGGAATTCTTTCTTTCTCTTCCTCTATGTCTCTGACAAGCACACGTACCTTCTGGCAATTTTTTTTAAAAAAAGAAAAAATGTCCTCCAAAGGAAAGAAACACTTAACAGATCAAAGAATATAATATTCTCTATCGAAAATGATGCAATATCCTTGACTTCTTCATAAATAAATAAAGGGGAGGGGGAGAAATGCATTGCAATACACAAATAAAAAGGGTTGGCGACCAGCAATTAGCATAATGGCTATGTCGCTGAATTCCCATGTAGTCGACCGCAGTTCCAGTCCTAGACCCGGTGGCTAAAACTCACACCAGATATGTGTGCATGCGTGGCCAAGATCCCCAGAGGAGAATGGAGGAGAAGGGATTGCGGCGTGACCATCCCTCCTGGGGGGTGATTTCTCGCTTTCTGTCTCTCTGTCTTTCTCTGTCTTTCTGGCGAGTACATGCGCCCTATAGCAAAAACCTCTCAAGAAAAAAAGAAAAAATAAATAAATAAATAAAAAGGGCCTCCATGATGTAGCCACACAGTACGAGGGGGGGGGGGGGTGGGGGTGGCACTGCGCGTGGAGGCTGATGCAGCATGAGAGGCCCAGGCAAAAGGCCTAATTAAGGACATAATTAAGCCTCACACAGCAGCACATCCCTGAAGTCCTAGCAAGCCAGGAGCTGGGGTGGGAGGATTATGGCATGATTATGGTGAGACTCTGTCAAAAACTGCCCTTTCAAAAAATAAAATAAAATGGGGAAAGTCTTGGGGGCCTGTTCTGGGACCTCTTAGAGCATGCTAGGTACACGTACATGCCCTCAATCCAGGCTGGCTGAAGCTGTGGGAGGATGGAGGTGTGAGGACCCTGTTGATGGTGTCTTTCTTTCTCTCTCTCTCTCTCTCTCTCTCTCTCTCTCTCTCTCTCCCTGTAGAAAAACAAACTTTAAAAAATAATAAAAACCAGGAACCAGCAGAAGGTGCAATTGTTACGTCACTGGACTCCCACATAGTCTACTGCAGTTTGAGTCCAGGAACTGGCAGCTTAAACTCACGCTGAGTGCTGTGTGGAGGGAGCTGTATCCCACACGGCCAGCTGTGGTTGAAAACCACACCAGGTACATTTGCATGTCTTCCCAGGATCATATTGGCATAAAGAAAAGGAGGAAAGGGGATTGCAGTGTGACAAGTTCCCCACGGGGAGGCTTACTTCTGTTCTCTCTCTTTCTCTGGTCTCTGGAGTGTGCACACATCCCTAATATTAAAATGTGTGTGTGTGTGTGTGTGTGTGTGTGTGTGTGTGTGTGTGCCTGCCTCCATAATATAGCCCCAACTGGATTTTCTCCCTTGCCCTCACACAGAGTTCTCACAAATCCTACAGGACAATTCTTCTGCCACCATGCCCTACACCTTCATACTCCACCATTTTCCTGAATGCCTTTCCTACCCTGCATGCCCCAGGTCTTGCCCTCTCCCACTTATCCTACAGGATCTGCCTCAAGTGCTGTGGATTCCACAAAGCCAAATCGAATGCCTGGACAGATATGACCACCCTGCACAGGGCTCTCCTCCACTGTGCTTACATGTTGACACATGTTAAGCCCCCAGTTATCTCATCTGGTGATCACATCTACTTTCTGCAGCAAACTCCAAGTTCCTCAAAGACAGTGATCATCAGTACTACAGCCCTGACTCCAGGGCTTCACACTCAGTAGATAATCAGTGAATACATGCAGAGCCGGCAAGAAAGAAATTCAATTCCATTCAAACACAGGGAGAGAAGAGGGCATCTAGATGTACCCTCTACCTTGGACCCAACACTCCAAAGTGGGCTGCTTGGAACATATTAAAGTTGACACTGGCCCAGCCTCAGTGCTGTAGGCAGTAGGGTACATGTGATACTGAAGCCACATGGGAAGGCCGTGGTAGGAATCCCCGGATGACCTGAACACACTGGCACGCCCACGTGCTCCAATGACCTTAGTTGAGTGGGAGGTCAGGGGGAAGATCACAGCATGGCAAGGCCCTGTCAGGGGTACCTGTATCTGTCTGCCTGTCTGTCTGTTTCTCTCAAGAACATTTATATATTAAATATATATTTGAAATATATATTATTTAAAAATAAACTGGTAACAAACACACACAACATAATGTTCAGTGTTGAAGAAGATGAATATGCTCATATCCTCGATTTCATTATTACTTATGCCTTAAAATACCATACCATAGCAGCCAACAGGTAGTGTGGTGGTTAAGCACTGGACTCCCACATGGCCTAGTCCCAGGCCTGACAACTTAAAAATTACACCAAGCACGTGTGCATGAATGTGTGCAAAAATCCTAGGAGGAGACTGGAGAAGAAGAGAATGCGATGTGGCCATTCCTCCAGGTAGGTGATTTCTCACTTTCCCTCTCACTGTCTCTTTCTCTCTTCGACCAGTGCACATAGCCTATGGTCAAAAACTAAAAATAAATAATCAATAATTAAATCTTAAAAAATAATAATGAAGCCATACCATAGCCCACAAATATATGCATTGATTACATGTAAATCAGAAATAATAATTTTAAAAAATAAAATTAAAAATGAACCAAAACTTTAAAAGAGGGGTATAGAAGGAGGGTACTGGCCTTGTAACATAGCACTTGGAAAGCTGGATCCCACATGGCCAGCCTTGGTTCAAATCTGAGCCACAGGGCCTTGAAAAACATGTTGAGCACATGATTACACGTGCCCCAAATCCTGGCAGGATGGAAAACTGGAGGAAAGGGGGTTGCGGCATGACGAGGCCCCACTGGGGGGGTTCGTTCTCTCTCTCTCTCTCTCTTACATATGTACCCTCTGGCATTAGAGGGGAAAAAAAAGAAATAGTTTGCTATCATGGCTATTGACTTGCCCTTTGAAATCCATAAAGAGTTCTATGTGAAACCTGGGCCCCAGGACCCAGGAACATTAACCTTCTGTTGCTTTGTGAAGCCTAAATGTCTGCCATAAAGCCAAGATTAACTTAGAGCTTTATTTTATACATGTGTCACCACAACCATCACCAATAGACGTTTAAATTCCACCCACAGGCTTAAAAGCCTGAGAGGGTCTCGTGGCATGATCTGCAGGGATCTTCCAACACTCCCACAATTTGGGGGCACTTTCTCAACTGTATCAGAACATCTCGAAGTGGCCTCTAAAGTGAACCAAGTTAGGGTCTAAATGATCCAAGGGAAGATCCTGGTCTGAAGCTGAATTCCCACACGTCACAGGAAGCAGAGGCCTGGCTCACAGCGGTTCTGCCCTGATGCGCAAGAAGAAAGCGCATGCCATCGGGGGCAGCAGAGAACAGACAGCACCTCCTAAACACCCGCGGGCCGTCCCTTGTGTAGCTACATGTCACCTCCAGAGTCAGATTTTCAGCAAGCCCTCCGGAGTCAGTCCGACTGGATAAAAGAGGCTGGACAGAAATCACACGTGAAAGGGTGCACCACGTGGCTGGCAAGGGAGAGTGCTCCTGGTAGAGAGAAGGGCAAGTATCTGACCATGGCCAGGTGGAGAGAGCAAGGTGGGGGCAAGAGAGGGCTTGCTCTTGGGGTCTGGAAACCACTTTGAGCACTTGGAGTTTAATGAGGGGTGTTTACAAAGCCCAGGCAGGGCCTGAGCAGAGCGACACCACCTGACTGAAAAGGTGTCCTCTGACTGGTTTGGACACAGGATGGCAAGAGGGCAAAGCAAAAAGCAGAGGGCTCGGGGTGAAGGCAAGTGCAGTAACCCCAGGAGGAGGCTCTGAGAAGCCAAACCAGGACTCGCCAGCTGCTGTCCTTGGGGAGGGTTTACACACCCGCTGCCCACAGGGATTTGGGAAAACAGCCAGGGGGTCACCCGCCTCTGCCCCAGCAGCTGCAGGTACAAAGCCCAGCAGCAACTCTGGCAAGAGAAAGAGAGCAGGACTCGGATGAAAAGAGAACACTCTGCAGCTTTTCAGGCCAACTGCGTGGAAGCTATTATCAGGAAGGTTAATGTGGCCCAGCTTTAAACACAGGGAGCCAGAGGGGTCACACCAAATGAAAAGGAAACTGAGAAACAACCTTCTCTTGAGAGCACTCCTGGAAACACGGAGGAAAACACACACCGCCAGAGAAGAAAGGCACCCTGCAAAGAGGGACAGCTCTGGACTCTGCATGGACCTCAGCCTCAGAGGGCAGCCCTTCTGGGCAGGTGGGGTGGTGAGGCCTCTGAGAATTAGCCCTTTTGTCACTGCAGCAGAAAGACAGAAAAAAAAAGAACTCAAGGTTGCATATTCAGGGGGCTTTGAAGTCGGGCCCCCCATCAAGTGGTCCACCCCTTTATCCCAAGCTGCAGGAGAGTACAAACTGCTCTTCTCTGCACCAGGCACCTCAAGGCCAGCCACTGGCCCTCAGCATTTCAGAGGAGCCTCAGCTCTGGAATTCGCTCAGCCTCAACCATGCGTGAGCCCTTGGTAACTAACCTACTTCAGCCTCCTCACTCCTCCTCCATGAGTGGGGATTCAACAAGATCATGCATGAAGAGCCCTCAGGAACAGGGTGCAGAACGTAGGAAGAAGGAGCCAGCCACAGTAATGCAGGAGGAGGGTGCCGCTGCACCACAGCTGAGGCTGACTGCAGGGGAGACCCAGGCTTGGTTCTCAGCCCAACCTAAAAAGGGCAGGCACTTAGGCATCCAGTGGTCCTAGCTAGCTGCAAGGCTGGGGCAAAAGGACTCTGACACGGCAAGACACTGTCCAAAAGAAACCTCTCTCCCTCTCTCTCTCTCTCTCTCTCTCTATCTCTATCTCTATCTCTCATTTAAAAGAAAAATACTTTTTTAAATAAAGGGGAGTTATTCTTGGAATCATGGCTAAGTCTCTTAGCCTGGTCATGAATGCAAGAGAACTTCATTTAAAGTGAAAACACTGCCTGGTACCAAAGGAACTGATGCATCGTCATTAAAGAAGAGCAATAAAAACAGGTTCCTGATGTTCCATTCTAAACAGGTATTCAAAGATCAGAAGATGACCCCACCCCCCCAAGTTACACACCGGCTTCCCCAAGATCTTGATTCTTCATGAACATGAAATCCTCAGTAGGACTGGCAATGACCTGTTCAGATCAGTAGGTGCAGGAGCCAGGAGGCAGCACAGCAGTAATACAACTGGATCCACATGGGAAAGGTCCTGGGTTCAATGTCCCAAGGTCTTCCTGTACACACCAGACACATGCACTTCTGCTTGTGATCCAGGCTGGCTGAGACCAGGGGCGGACTCTGTTCTAAGCACCCTGTTGGGAGCGCCTATCTTGTTTCTATCTACTGTCTGTTTCTCTCTCTCCCATAAAAATGAATGAATGAATGAATCAAAAAATAAAAGGGCTGGCCCTGCAGTACTGTGATTACAGCCTGTGCATGGGGAACTGGATTCCACATGGCTGACCATGGTTCAAGTCCCTGCCCTGGAGGCTTGAAGGTTGAGCCACACGTTGAGTGTGTGCTTGCCTAGAATCCTGATGGGATGGAGAAATGGAAGAAAGAATTACAGCATGATCATGCCCCACTGCAGGGGCACAGGGGGATGCTTCCTTTCTCTCTCACCTGCTCTCTGATAATCAAAAAGAAAAGAAAAGCATTTGAAAATTTAAAAAAGACTAGTATTATTCAGACACTGTCATGACAGTACCTAAAACACTCTGGGAACTAATTCAACAATATTATGGATTAGAGCATTTAAAAGTTTATACCCTTTACCCAGTAAATCTCTACCTCAACATTTTATTCTAAGGCTATAATTAAAAGATGCCACAATTTACATGCAAGGAAGCTCATAGACCACAAGTAAAAAAAACAAAAGTGAAAAACAAAATGCTAAGCCAAAAAGAATTCATGAAATAAATTATGTTACATCCTTGGAAGAGGCTACTATGCAATTTTTTAAAAAAATTGACTTTAAAACAAATATCTGTCAGGAGAACGTGGGCTACTTGAGAATCTGGCAAATGAGCAACATTGAATTACAAGGAAATTCCAGACATTGCCATGTAATAGTGTGTCACAATATAAAAAACAAGCCTTGAAATAAAGACAGCACCTGATGGCCAGAACAGCCACACTGGTCACTGTGCCTGTAAAAACAGCCACAGGGGGCGAACGGAGAATGGCACCGTGGTTAAGTGAAATCCCTTCTCCTCCACTCTCTTCTCAGGATTCTGGGCGCACACACACATGCTAGCTGTGATTTCCAAGCCACCAAGTCCGACACTTGAACCGTGCAGTCAGCCATGTGGGATCCAGCCGAATTAATCCCCATGTCACCTGTTGACCTTGGAACTACTTTTGATCAAGTGTGTATTTCTTAAATCCTTACTCAGCAAAGTAGAATTGCCTTCACAACTCAAGAATCTATGTAGTGGGTCAAATGTTGCCCTCTTCCCCCAAATTCGTTTTCACTCAGAACTTCAGAAAGTGACCTTATTTGGAAATAGGATCTTTGCAGATGTAACTAAATTGAGATTAAGTCATACTGGATTAGAGTGAGCCTAAATCCATTCACTAGCAGCCTAATAAGAGAGGACAGGGACCAGCAGATGGAGTAATAGTTACATCACTGGACTCCCATGTAGTCAACTGCGGTTCGAGTCTCAGACCCGACAGCTTGAAACTCACGCCAGGCACATGTGTGTGCCTGCCCAAAACCTTGAGAGGAGAATGGAGAAGAAGAGACTGAAGTGTGGCCATCCCCCATGGGAGGTGATTTCTTACTTTCTGTCTCTCTGTCTCTCTCTGTCTCGCCAGCGAGTGCATGAGCTCTATAGCAAAAATCTCTTTAAAAAAAAAAAAAAAAAAAAAAAAAGAAGGGTGAGAGGGAGAAGAGAGGACATACAGAGAAGAATGCCATGTGACAAGAGCCAAAGAGTTTGGTCACTGCAGCTGCAAGCCAAGGCTTGCCAGGGCCACCAGAAGCCAGAAAGAAGCCAGGAAGGATTCTTTCCTAGAACCTTCAGAAGGAGCACGCCTGCTGTCCTCACTTCAAACTCTGCCTTCCAGAGAACTGTAAGAGAATACATTGCTGTTTTTGTTTTGTCTTGTTTTTATGATAGAGAATACATGTGCACACAGAAAAGAAAAAGAGAGAGAAAGCACCGTAAACATGGTCTCCTCATGCTGCAATCGCCCTTCGTCAGTTCTCCAGCTCCTCAGTATACTGGACACATGAGCATGTGACTGGCACGTTTTCAGGTCCTCCCCGGGATTCAAACCCATGGCTGAATATGTGGCTTTCAGCCTCATAGAGCACTGGATGACTGCTGGACTACAGTGGCTGGGCCTCATTTCTGTTGTTTTAAACTACTCATTTTCTTTTCATCTTTAACTGCCGAGGGTATGCATGGGGGAAGCACCCCCACAATGAGGTGTGATTACATCACAATCCCTTTACCTCCATGTCTCCATCCTGACAGGATTTGGGGCATGCCAACCCACCTAGAATGGTTTTCAAGGGGGCTAAGAGTCCGATGCAGTTGGACATGTGGGATCCTGCTCCCTTAATCACTAGGCTACTTGGGTGGTCCTAAGACACTAAACTGATGCTAGTTTAACTATAGAAAAATAATATGATCTTTAAAAAAAAAAAAGAAAGAAAAAGAAAAAGTCCCAAAGTAAAGACAAGATTAACATACAAAAGAGAATTTGGGACCAGCAGTTAGCGTAATGGCTATGTCTCTGGACTCCCATGTTGTTGAACATGGTTCAAGTCCCAGACCCGGTGGCTTAAACTCACACCGGACATGTGTGCGTGCGTGCCCAAGATCCCAGGAGGAGAATGGAAGAGAAGGGATTGCGGCATGGCCATCCCCCCTGGAGGGTGATTTCTCACTTTCTGTTTCTCTGTCTCTGTCTTTCTGGTGAGCACACGCGCCCTATAGCAAAAACCTCTTTAAAAAAAAAAAAAAAAAAACAAAGAAACAAAACATACAAAAGAGAATTATTAGGAGGAGAATATATTAAGAAGTACATATAACTTTCCAGCTCCATCTCAGGTTGTATATCAAGGATGGAAGATGCCCATGAAAAAGAGCTGAAAAATGAAATTAACTTTAAGATTTTATTGGCAGTTCTGTTTCATCTCAGAACAGTACTTCTTAAGCTTTGGCATGCAGAGAAACATTACCAGGCAAGACCATCGGAATGCAGAATCCCAAGGTCCCTGCCCCAGACCTGGTACAATACATGGTACAAGGGACTTCAAAAAGTTTATGAAAAAGTGGAACTAAAGTACAAATTCATTTTGGTGAATAAAGAAAAACTTTGAAATTCATGCACAGTGTTTTCATAATCTTCATTTTCCATGAGCTCTTTGAAGATTCCTCGTATTTTCAACAAGTACCCCCGATTCTGGACACGCCTCCTGATCACCCTCACAAGAACTCTGTTGGGAGTCCATCACACATATAACAGAAATGGCCTCTTGGTGATGCCCATCTATGCCCCTGCCCAGGAACCCCAACCCACACGATCCCTCAGTCCCTGAGCACGTGCCATCCATGACTGCTAATGGGAATGTCCTGCACCTGCACACGCATTGTCCAGCCTTGGCTTGGCTACTCACACTCAGCACCTCAAGGCTATGGCCTTAAGGAAATCGCTCTGACCACTCATGTATCATTCACCATTTACGGGAGCTTACTAAGAATCAGCGTCATGGCATAAAGAATAGGCCAGTGAACAAGGGAGACAGAGTCCACAGAGTGTATGCTCCTGAGGGTAAAAATACAATGAAGGGGCTGGCAGGTGGTGTGGTGGGTAGGGTAGCTGGACTCCCACATGGCTGACCACAGTTCAAGTCCCAGACCTGGCAGCTTGCTTTCTCACTTTCCTTCCCCTTCGCTGTCTCTCTCTGGTCAACTTCAAAAAAATAAAATGAAAAAAATCAACAAATAAAATTTAAGAAACAAAAAACCAGGGTCAGCCAGTGGTGTGGTAGTTAAGGCAACTAGATCTCACTTGGCCAACTACATAGTTCAAGTCCTGGACCTGATGGCTTGAAAAACACATGTGCATGTTCAAAATCCCAAAAAGAGAAATGGAGGAGAAGGGATTGCAGTGTGACTGTCTCCCAGGGGGTGCTTTCTCACTTTCTCTATTTCTCTTCAGTGAGCACACATACCCTCAAATAAATAAAAAATAAAAAATAAATTTTTAAATACAAGTTAGGAGCTAGACTGCAGCCTCAAATCCCTGGACAAGTTGCTCAACCCATTCATGGGGCAGTTGTCAGAATTCAATGAGTGAATACATGTAAGAATGCAAAAAGAGATCATCAATACAAAATAAGCAGGCTACTATCAGATCCTAACCAGCTCTACGAAGGAGATAAATGGTACCATGTTAGTCACTTACTTGGGCTAGACCTTGAAGGAACTGTGTCACAAGTCTCAGCTAGTTCTAGGGATCTAACACTGGCACTTCAGTTCCAGATGACGAAAACACAAAAATAACAGAACCATTCTCCAGCGCTTCTGCATGCAACCTGCCCCTTGGCATGGTCTTAGATATTTGCATGATAAAGGGTCCAGAAAGACAGCCCTTCCAGCATCTCCTACAGCAATGAGCTGCCAAAGGAAAGACATGGAAACAAAGGAAGGACAGGGAAGATGTTCCCGGCAGCTGTGACCAGCCATAATCAGCTTTAGCTGCATGCATGCAATCCTTTGGACATCTGAAGAAATTCTAAAGGTTGCTCCAGGTGGACAAGAGTTTCTCAGGTCCAAGCAAAAGCAAGGATTTTAATTTTCAGTGCCAATGTGACTTTTCTGAAACCGCATGCTGGTGAGGTCTGCTGACTTACTGTCTCATTACACTAAGGTACTTGAGGGTAGGAACACATTTGTCTCTGAATGCACAAGGACTAAAACTAGAGGCATACATTAAATGAATATAATGTTTGATGAGTAAAAGAAATGAATCCACAAATGGTCCTGGGCAATACTACATCAAAACACAACACAGACTGGCCCCATAGTCTAGTGGTTAAGGGAGCTAGATCCCACATGGTCAACTACAATTTAAATCCTGGTATGGTGACTTGAAAAACACACAGGGTGCCTGTGCATGCATGTTCAGAATCCCCGTTACTGCTCCCCGTTCTGTGATCACACTAGGCTCCCTGATGTCCCATCTCTCACAGACCTATTGAACATCTTTGTACCTTTGCTCATGACAATACTCAGAAGCTCCTTTCCCACACACACATTGGCTTCCTAAACAAATTTCATTCATCTGTCAAAACCCCAATTAAGCATGATGGTTCCCTAAAAACTCCCTCACATGCTTTATGGAGAAGCACCTGTGCTCCTCCGTCACACCAGACCAGGATTCAGCACAGCTGACTGCCTGGCCCAACACGGGGTCTCCTCAGGGACACATCTCACTCTCCATGGTATCACTGTCACTTGACAGTCACTTAATAAACACTGACCAAGCTGATCGAGGGATTTCCTGGTAAGAGAACTAAGGACAGCACTCTCTTGAACATGTGAAATCCTCCCCCCATTATACACTTTCAGAGTACTCAAGAGATCTCTGTTACAGCAATTAGTACTGTGAATTAGCACACTAATTCACCTAATGTCCGCCGTCCCCATGAGACTGTGAGCTTAGTGCAGCCTGTGGCTGTGTATCCCACCAACTGCTCTATCTGCAGGCCCAGCGCTGTCACTGGCTCCTGCTGATGAATGAATCCCTCACATGTGAGATCAGATGACATCAAAGTAAAAGAACTTTGAGCACATTCTACTCAGTGAAAACATCTAGTCGAAGAAGACCACACACTTTATGATCCCATTTATATAAAATGTCCAGAATAGGCAAATCTACAGAGAAAGAAAGTAGACCAGTGACTGCCAGGGTAGGTCGGGGTGGAGGTGTTTAGGAGAAAATGGGGAATGATTACTAATGGGCATGGGGTTTCTTTTAGGGGTAATGAAAATGTTCTGAAATTGACTCTGATGATGATGTAACAACCCTGAAAATACACCAAGAACCACTGAATTGCACATTTTAAATGACCGAAATGTATGGCACCTGAACTATATAGCACAATAAAGTGGTTAAAATTAGAGTCGTTTTGTTGTTACATATATTTGAAACCGGAGTCTACTCAAGGAAGGTGAATGGAGGGCCAGGCAATGGCATAGCAGTAAGGCCACATGTTGGCCCCACACGAGGAGGTCCCAGGTTTGTGCTCCAAGACCTCCCCAGCACCCCAGGAGAATGAGCATGGGCACCTGTGATCTGGACTGGCTGAGGCTGGGGACGGATCATCGTGTCGCAACTCAGGTGGAGGTGCCTAACTATCTCTCGCTCTCTCTTTGTCTCTCATAAAAGAAAGAAATGAGGTCTAGGAAAGAGAAGAGAGGCCTAGCAGTAGTGCAGTGCTAAAACGTGACACTGCAATCCACATGGAAGGTTCCAGGCTCACAGAACTCCCTGAGTGTGCAGAGTATGTGTGTGCCCATGATCTGGGGCTGGCTGAAGCTGAGGGTAGATCACAGTTATCAAGATCCCCATGGATGTGCCTATCTCTTTGTCTTTCTCTCTCTTTTTCTGTCTGACTCTCTCATTCATGGAAGAAATAAGCTAGCAAAAAAAGAGAGAGAGAGAGAGAGGAAAGATAGTAAATGGCATAACTGAGAGAAACCATGAACATCTTTTATAACATAAATGATTTTCTTTTTTTAAAGTAAAGGCATGGGGCCAGCAGGTGACGTAGTAGGTATATCACTGGACTCTCATATGGCTGCCCACGGTTGCCTGTGGTTCAGATCCCAGATCTGGCAGCTTGAAATTCACATTAGGCATGTGTGCATGCATGCCCAAAATCCCAAGAAGAAAATGGAGGAAAAGGGGTTGGGGCATGGCCATCCCCGCTTGGGGATGATTTTTTGCTTTCTGTCTCTATGTTTCTGTCTGTCTCTCCAGTGAGCACTCATGCCCTATAGCAAAAATCTCTAAAAATAAATAAATAAACAAATAAATAAATATAAAAAATAAAACAAAGGCAGATTTGGTTTAATTTAATGTTCTTTAACTTGAGCTTAAATGCTTAAGAGCATATAGTCTGAGTTTCTTTTTGTTTTTTGTTTATTTTTTTGAGAAAGATTTTTACTATAGGGCACATGCACTCGCCAGACAGAAAGACAGAAAGTGAAAAATCATCCCCCAGGGGGATGGCAATGCCACAATCCCTTCTCCTCCATTCACCTTTCAGGATCTTGGGCACACACGTACATGCACCTGGTGTGAGTTTCAAGTTGCCGGGTCTGGGACTTGAACCATAGTCGACTACATGGGAGCCCAGCGATGTAACCACTATACCATCTGCTGGTCCCCTGAGTTTCTTATTTTTAAAGATATAGAAACTGACACCCAGAAGTTTAATGATCTAAGATCTCACAGCCACTTTGTAACAACCTAAGATCCAAACACAATCACAGCAGCATTAGTCCCAACAAGCCAACGGTTAAATATATGAAAACCACCCATGTGTCAGTTGACAGACAAAATACCATTTATACATTCCATAGAATATTATTCAGTATTGAAAAAGAAGTGAATTCTCACACATGCCACAGCATGGATGAACCTCAAGGACATCATGCTGAAGAAGCCAGCCACAAAAAGAGAAATCCTAACCTAAGACACCTAGAGCAGTCAGATTTGTAGACAGAGGTACAGTGGGGGTTGGCTGGAAGAGGCAGAAGGAGGATCAGGGAGCTATTATACAATCTAGCGGACACAGAGTTTCAGCTTTAGAGTTCTGGAGTCTGGGACAATGTAAATGTACTTACCACTACTGAACTGAATGTTGACAAATTGAGATGGTGAATTTGGGCCAGCCTATGATACGGTGTTTAGGCAGCTGGGTCCCACATGATCAATGCACAGTTTGAGTCCTGGACTCACTGGCTTGCAAAAACACTGGACATGTGTGTGTGCATGTCCAAAATCTCAGAGAAGAAATAAGAAGAGATTGTTACATGGTCACCTTCCCCCCAGGGAGACTACATTCCTCTCTCTCTCTCTCTCTCTCTCTCTCTCTCTCTCTCTCTCTCCCCCCTCACCAAAGAGCATACTCACCCTATAGCAAAATTGTAAAAAGAATGAGATTTATACATATTTTTACACGATCAAAATTAAATTATTAAATAGGGAAAAAAAAGGTCCAAACTCAACTGTCATCCTGAATATCCTCCCACTGTGGCCTTTTCCAGCCACAGCTGAACACACAGGTAATACACAGAAAGGATAGCACGGGTTGGATCTCCATGATAAAAAGTCACTCTGCAAGGCAGTCCCGTCTGAACGGTTGCTGTTTCCAGTGTGGAAATCTCCCTGAACACAGCAGGCGCACACACGCCCACAGTCCAGGGCTGCTGAAGCTGGGGGTGGATCGCTGCATTAACATCCTGTTGCTGTCTGTCTGTGTCTCCCTTTCTCTGTCTCTCTCACTCATAGAATAAACAAATTTAGGGGGGAAAAAAAAGACGGCAGGCTATTTGGTCAGCCTTCACATTAGAGAAATCAGAGGGGACCAAGTCACTGCTTCCAAAGAATTTCACGAATTTTAATAAATCTCCGCAGGACCAATCAGTATACAGATACACAAAATGGAAACCATTCCACAGACCTGAGTATTCCCCAAACCCAACCCTGCCTGGAGGCGAGTCCGTGCACAGAGCAGGTCAGACAGCTTCTCAGACTTAGATGACAGTGAGAACCAGCCAGAGACCTGGTGAAATGCAGATTCTGGTTGAGGTGGTCTGGGCGAGGCCTGAGAGCCTGCATTTCTAGCACGTTCCCAGTGAGGCTGGTGCAATGCTGGTCTCAGGGTCACTTCTGGACACCTTGCATAGCCAGGGCAGAGAGGAAGACGTGTGCCATACTCCGTTCCCTCAGGGAGAAGGTGCCTTCTCACACTTGGGGCTCCATGAAGTCATTCTATTTTCACTAGAACTGAACACTTGGTCATAAGCCAATAAATTTCCATTGGCTTTTTAACTCAACCATTTTAGGTTGAATTAAAAAACATGCACATTTGAATTTTATGATTTATGAAAATGTCAGCATGATTTATATTAAAATTGGGCCAGTGGGTTGTTTGCTTGATTGTGGGGAAAGAAAAGAAACCGACTATGGTCTGTTCCGAGAGGGAATATTAAATATGATTTCAAACTCAGAGGTCAGTGGAATTTGGTCTCATAACTGATTCACAAACTCGCTCAAGTCCCTTGGTAAGCCATACTGTCCAAAGTCACAACAGAGAGAGCGCCACAACACTCTGCTTTGAACAGAGTCACGGACAAGATGGCTTTTTAGCAGTCGTGTTCACAAGTGTTGGTTTCCATGCCAGTTCCTAGTGAAAATTAACTAGGAAGTCATCAGAACAGTAAGAAAAAGAGGTTCGTTTGTCAGGCCAGGAGTCTGCAATCAACAGGACTTTGGTGACAGCAGAACTGACAGGGGAGAAAGTTAAATGATGCACTAATATTTGAAGAACAGAGGTCACCCATTAAAACCAAAGACAATATTTTTAATAGAGGGGAAGTATTTCTTAAAACAAAACAAAACAGGAAGGGGGCCAGCAGGTGGTGTAGTGGCTAAAGCACTGGATTCCCACATAGCCACCCATAGCTCATGTCCTGGACCAGACAGCTTGGGAGTCACACCAGGCACATGTGCATGTGTGGACAAAATCCCGAGAAGAATGGAGAAAGGACTATGGTGTGGCCACTCTGACCTGGGGGTTAATTTCTCACTTTCCTTCTCACTCCCTCTGTCTCTTTCTCTTCCCAGCAAGTATATGAGTCCTATGATAGAAAAAGAGAAAGAGAGAAAGTGGGCCCAACCAGTGTGGCACACGCTGCTCAGCAGGTTGAGGCCAGATAGGAGGTGGCCCAGGTTCAATTCCATGGTGCACACCTGTAATCTCAGCTACTCAGGAGTTCAAAACAAGGAGGATTACACAGGAAGACCCAGTCTTGGGCTGGCCCAGGAGTGTAGTGGTTAGTGCTGTGCATTGGAAGCTGGATCCCACATGGCCAATTGTGGTTAAGTTCCAGCCCAGGCAGTTCAAAAACATGCCAGGCACATATGTGTGCCCAAAATCTTGATAAAATGGAGAAACGAAGGGAGAAAGATTGCAGCTTGGCCGTGTCCCATTGGAGGGTGCTTGCTCCCTCCCTCTGTCTCTCTTTTTTTCCACTCTGTCAAGTGCATGGGCCCTCCGGCAAATAAAACAAACAAAAACACCTTATTTTTTAAAATACCACACACACACACACACACACAGACACACACACACAGAGGGAAAAGGTGAAAAATTGGCTCCTTTCAATCAAAAACTATCCCAAAATCCTCTACAGAAATTGAGTGTGGTAAAAGAGGAGTTTGTGCCAAATGAGTTTCTAACTTTCACTGAGGTTGTTAATAGCTGTTCCTAGACATGTGTCAACTAACCAGCCCTCTCATTTTATGGCTATTATGATTAGTAAGTCCCCACAATAGAAGGTGTTAACCTATTACTCACAAAACCTATTCAAAGATTGTCACAAGGTTCAAAACACACACAGTTCACCATTAGTCCTTACCTGTTGCAAAGTCAACTTAATCACACACACACACACACACCTGAAAGAACATGAATGAATAGTTCAAATGGAAATGGCAAGTTGTAAAAGGACAGAGAATACGGTGCTCAATTCTGGCCAAAGCACAGTTAGAAAAGATGCTTCCTGCCCTGTTCTACAGAAGAATTGATACAACTTATCTTGAGGGAAATAAACTGCCGACTTGTAAAGACCAAGTGGTCAGACCCTTGGACTTAAAAATCCTTCTTCTGAAACTCTATCCTAAGGGAATGATCCAAAATTTAGAAAAAGCTCCACATGGAAACAGATATCCACTGCAGTGTTTACTGACATGTGGGAAAAGAAAATGGAAATACACCCTGGAAGGTTTGTTTGTATCACTGCAGCTAAGTAGGACCTATTTTTTCCAGAATTTCCTCACCTGAATGGTAGGAAGTTACAGAAGTGGCCGCAGGGGAGTTTGAAAGGCAGAAGTAAAGGTTCAGGTCAGGAGGAGTTCGGGTGGGGAGTGTCCTGCAGGGCTCAGTGGTATGCTCCTAGGCCAAGCATGTGTGCAGACCTGATGACAAGAACACGGGATCTTCTGCATGTCACTCCTGGTCATCCAGGCGGGAGGTGAGACCTGCCCACTCCACCTGGGGCTTTTCCTGACCCCTAGCCCAGCCAGAGGTAGAGACAACAGCCTTCCACAGACATCTTCCAGCTTCCAGGATGCACAGAGTTGAATCCCCACCAAAAATCCCTCTTCCACAAGCCCCACCAAGCCCTAACTAACGCATAACCACAAATGCAAAGGAGGGTGAAGAATACCCCAGTGCAAAACTCCAAGGACTAGAAAGCATTTATTATATGGATGCTAACAAAGTACCTAAGAACTTTTGTAACACAACCATTTTTCCCATTAAACAGAGAAAAAGACCAAGCTAGAATTTAAACATACATATTATATATGATAAAAGTAAAAAAATAAACATCAAGTACCTCTGAAAAACAATAACATTTCAATCTAGGTTGAACTGAATTAGCTTTTGTTTCTTCATTTTTTTTTCCATTTTGAAAATTTTCTCAGTCTTCTCAGATTTTCTTAGAATTAAAATTCTTTCACTATTATTCTAAATCTGTAAGAACTCTAAATTTTTTTGTCTTTGTCACTCTCAGTTTAGATTTTGAAGACATCATAAAATAATTTTCTAATTTAAAAAAGGCCTTTTTTGTGTGCATATGTTTAACAGAATTGCATATTTGATATTGCTTTACTGTTTAAAAACCTCTGGGTTATTTTTCAGGAGAAAACCCAAACATCTTAGCATGATCTGGCCACTGATCTGGTCAGCTTAGCTCATCCTATGATCCTGACATAAGAATAAGGGTAATAAGGGGACCAGCAGGTGGCGTGGTGGTTAAGGCGCTGGACACTCCCACATGGCTGACCAGGGTTCAAGTCCTGAATCTGGTGGCTTGCTTTCTCACTTCCTCTCTCTCTCACCCTCTCTCTCTCTCTGATCAAACTAAAAAATAATAATAATGAATGAATGAATAAATAAAATAAATAAATATTTTTTAAAAGGGTAATAAGAGGACACAATGACAGCAGTAATTGTGATCCCTGGAGATGACTGTACCCTTCAACTGCTTCGTACTCATGCATGTGTGGTTCAACCAGCTTGAAACATTCTCCTCCTTCTTAACCATTTGAAGAAAATCCATGCATTACTTAAGACATAATTTGAATTTCCCTCGTCTGTAGTTCTACCTGACTTTTCACTGCATTCAGCTTCATTTCCCTATTACCCTGAGATATACTTGACCTGCGTTGGGCAGCTCTTACCAGACTGCAGTGATGTGTCCCCATCTCCAGCTGCAGGGACTGTTAAAATTCAGATTGCTGGGCCCCACTCCCAGAGGTTCTAGTTCAGTAGATCTGAAGTCGGGCCCAAAAAGGTATCTCCTTATTTCTGAGTTGTTTTCATTTATGTGTATTCATGACAGAGAGTGTGTGCACAAGAGAGAGACAGAGGGAAACACAGAAGCACCCCTGACAAGGATTCACTACACTGCAGTCCCCTGTCCCCAGCCCTTCGGCTTCTCCATTATCATGGGCACACATGAACTCACCTGACATTTTCAGGCCAACCCAGGGATCCAAACCCACATTTGGTCATGTGGCTTCTAGGAATGCATTTTAGTTTACCACCAACTACACCACCAAGCTGGGCCAAAAATGTACTTTTTTTTCCTCTCTCTCTCTTTCTTTTTTTTTTTGTTTTTGTTTTGGGTTTTGCCATAGGACATGCGCACTCGTTGGATAAAGAGAGACACAGTGAGAGGGGAAGTGAGAAATCATCCTCCTGGGGGTTTGGCCGCACTGCAACCCATTCTCCCCCATTCTCCTCCTGGGATCTAGAGTCACACACGAACAGGTGCCCAGCATGATTTTCAAGCCACCAGGTCTAGTACTCAAACCACAGTCAGCCATGTGGGAATCCAGTGAAGAATGTGCATTTTTTAGAATAGTTATTTATTTTTCTTTGTTATTATTATTTTTTAATTTGACCAGAGAGAGAGAGAAAGGGAAAGTGAGAAAGCAAGCCACCAGGCCCGGGACTCAAAGCACAGTCAGTTATGCGGGAATCCAGCCCCCTTAACCACCACGCCACTTGCCGGCACCCCCCTTTCTTTAAATAATTATTTATTTAATTTTATTTATCATTTTTTTCTTTTGTTAGAGGGTAGGTGCACTCATTAGAGAGAGACACAGCAGTAGAAAGTGAGAAAACAAGGCACCAGGTCAGGGATTCAAACCACTGTGAGCCATGTGGGAGTCCAGTCCACTACATCACCTGTTTGACGCATTATTTTTAAGAGAGGTTTTGCTATAGAGTGTGCACTCACCAGAGAGACAGAGACAGACAGAGCGACAGAAAGTGAGAAATCACCCCCCAGGGGGGATGGACACATCACAATTCCTTCTCCTCTAGTCACCCCTTGGGATTTGGTACACGCATACCCACACGCCCAGCTTGAGTTTTATAAATCACTGGGTCCAGAACTTCAACCGTGGTCAACGGCATGGGAGCCCAGTGACGTAACCATTATGCCATCTACTGGTCCCAAGAAAGTTCATTTTTAACAAGTTCCCTCCCATATGATGGCAATGTTGCTGGTCAGAAGAACATGGTGGGAGAATGATGGAGCTATGAAACTCTCAAAGCTGAGAACCATGCTTGATTCATTGCTTCATTTGAAAGCTCAAGAACAGTACCTGGCACTTAGCAGGTGCTCAAGATTGGTTAGACATCATTTTCATTTATTTATAAATTTTATTTTATTTTACTTTCTTAAATAAACTTTCCATACATGTAGCTAATGTCACTAGCTTGCAACATAAGTGCAGTCACACACAGTCTTACAACTGTTTATATTTCCTTGGTCATATCTTTATAAAATTGAAAAATCTTAACAATTATGGGTGAAAATGTCAAAAACCTAAGGATTGCCCTTTTCAAACACACTCTTTGTGAAAAGCTCTTCATATAACCGTTCTACTTTGCTCTAGGCAAAGAAAAATAAAGCCAGAAATAAACAGAATAGACTTAGATGTTTTTTGCTCCTAGCTTCTCCATGATAAAACCGAGAAACCATGTTCCCAAGGGCCATCTATTCAATACATTCCATTCTGTCCCTCCTCTTTTACCATCGCAATTACAGTGGACTGACAGTATCAACCAGTTACAGGAGCCAGGTCATCTGACCTTCAGGTTTGCAAATTACCTTCCAGTTAACAGTAGCCAGGGCCTTACCAGACATACCCTTCAACCAGCTAGTGAAAAAGCCCGAGGAACCCAGACAAGAAAAGAATTCTACTTGTAAAGGCTGCAGAGAAGTCCTAACTTGCAGGATTTGGGAGGGAAGGGCACAGGGAGAAAGATTTTCCAGGAAAACAAAGGAGACAAACAGAGGTGTTAAAATCAGTGGCGTCTCTCAGCAATATCAAAGCATTGCCCTATGGCTGGAATGTAATGAGTGATGGGAGATAGGACTGGAAAAGAACTTGATGTCTGACTATGGAAGGACTTAAATGCCATAGCACAAAGATCCGCCTTTAATCTATACTGGAATTTTTCTCAAGAAGTGACGATGATCAGATTTACAAGTTGGTGCTGAATAAATGATGAAGAGGCATTGGATGAGACATTGTCTGCTCTACAGATAAAGACATGCCACCTGAAACCGCCAGGGAAATCCATAACAAACTAAAATGTGCGTGAGTATGTTCATACCTAACATTGAAATAAGGGCCTTTTCCTTTACTCTTTTCATTCTGTCTCACCTTGTGTCCAAGACAACATAAGCAATCAAAGCAGTAAGTACTAGAGAGGTGAGGAGGGAGGCAAGCGCCTCTTCCTAGATGTGTTACTGGCCTTTAACAAGTAAGAACGGGGAAGGCTGGGTGGCAAAGGAGCAACACACTGCTGAAGAGATGCTGGATCCACCAGGAAGACCGCAATTTCAGTTCCTGGGTTAATGCCAGGCACGTGCACCCATAATCTTGACTGGCTGGTAAGGCAGACAAGGGGGCATGGAGGGCAGAGAGGATTGCATGTAGGAGCCTGTCGAGGGTGCTCGTGTTTGTGTCTGTGTGTCTCAAGCAAATAAAATAACTTTAAAAAATGAATGCATAGTAGGAAGGATTGGCTCCATGGTGCAGTGGTTAAGCACTGTGCATAGAAGTCAGATCGCACATGACCAGTCACAGTTCAAATCCCAGAACTAACAGCTTAGAAAACACACCAGGCATGTGTGTGTGCATGCCCAAAATCTTGGAGGAAAAAAGACTACCCTATTACAGGATTCTCTCTCTCTCTCTCAATCTGGCGAACACATGTGCTCTGTGATAATTTTTTTAAAAATATAAACACAGTGGGAGAATGTAATAGGATGAACTATGCCATTTATAGCTATTGGTATCATTAGGGACTTAGCAATAAGAGCTAAATCTACCTTGCTCTTTACAGCCAAAATCTTCTGAAAAGTGCCTTAATCTCAAATTAATACCATTCAGGTGACTGGATAGAGCAAGTCAGGCGTAAAAAAATGAAGACAAATACATCAGTTACACCACTTGCAAATATGATCTCTGACAATGGATTGAGTGATTTTATTTTTTCTTCTACTTCTATTACGGTTTTCAGTTCATTCTTCCAGTAGCAAGATATGGCAATGCACACCAACCAGAGAACTCAAATCTTTCTTTTATTTTAAAAAGAAATCTTTTTTTTTTTTTTTTTTTTGGAGAGGTTTTCACTATAGGGCGCGTGCGCTCCCCAGACAGAGAGAGACATAGAAACAGAAAGCCAGAAATCACCCCCCAGGGGGGATGGTCACGCTGCAATCCCTTCTCCTCCATTCTCCTCTCGGGATCTTGGGCACACACGCACAGGCGCCCGGCGTAAGTTTTAAGTCACTGGGTTCGGGACACGAACCGTGGTCGACTACGTGGGAGTCCAGCGACATAGCCATTACGCTAACTGCTGGTTCTAAGAAATCATTTTTATAAAGGGATAGAATATATTCAACAATAGTTTTATACACTAGACAAGATGTAGCACAGGACGGTGATCCGTAACATACTGAGAACAAGCAAAACGAGCCCAACGACTGGCCAAGAGTCCTAATTGCCATGTCTGGGCTCAGGGAAAGGAAACCTGGGCAAATCGCTGCAAGATCTCAGAGTCCAGGAGTCAGAGCTCAAGCTGATGACATACCAGCTTGCCATTTGAAAGAAACATGATAAAGAGTTTACTGAACACAGAGGCAATTGCTTCTTTTTATTTTATTTAATTTATTTATTTATTTATTTATTTATTTATTTATTTTGCTATAGGGTACATGTGCTTGCCAGAGAGATACAGAGACAGAAAGCGAGAAATCACCCTCCCAGAGGGGATGGCCATGCCACAATCCCTTCTCCTCCATTTTCCTCTTGGGATCTTGGGCACACATGCACACATGCCCGGCGTGAGTTTAAACCACGAGGTCCGGGACTCAAACCGCAGTCGACTATGTCCGGCAACGTAATAATTATGCTATCTGCTAGTCACAGTATCAAGCACATTCTGAACATCTTTCACTAAGAAGGATCCCCAAGGTTCTCAAGAACTTCAGGGCCACTAGCCACATCATGCCTTTGCCTGTACTGGACCTGTCTGTAGAGGACAATGAAATTTACCTCCCACAATGGCAATTTCAAATTTCTAAAGATAGCCCTGATGCCTTTAAAACATCCCATTTTATTCAAGTTAGTCCTTGAAAAGCTCTTCATCTTAAGAGGTTAAAGCAGGGTCAGCAGGTAGAGTGGTGGTTGAGGTGCTAGACTCCCACTATGGCTGACTGTGGTTCGAGTCCCAGCCCTGGAGGCTTGCTTTCTCATTAATCCCCACTCCCATCTCTCTCTGGTGAGAGTTATGTGCTGCCCTACAGCAAATTTTATTTATTTATTTTTTGAGAGGTTTTTTTGCTATAGGGCGCATGCGCTCGCCAGACAGACAGAGACAGAGAGACAGAAAGCGAGAAATCACCCCCCAGGGAGGATGGCCACACAGCAATCCCTTCTCCTCCATTCTCCTCTCAGGATCTTGGGCACACACGCACACGCACCCGGCATGATTCCAAGCCACCAGGTCCGGGACACGAACAATAGTCGACTACGTGGGAGTCCAGCGACATAGCCATTAGGCCAACTGCTGGTCCCAGGAAATTTTAAAATAATGGTAATGAATAAAATTAAATTATTAATTTTTTAAATAAAGAGTTTAAAGCAACAAGGTAAAAAGGTTTTAATTTATTCACCTAGGAAAATAAAATAACTCTAAAGATACATGCCTACATAAGGTCATAAAATGCCTCATCAATTGATGCAAACAAGATTTTAATTAATTCAGGAAAATTGATTGATATAATTGTCATATAAAAAAGGCCCCTGAAAAATGAGCACTGAGTCACACACACATTTCTACTGCTGGAGCACTAATGATCATGACTTTCATTCACACAGCAACGTACAGATTACATGCCAGTCTGAGTAGGCAGCTCCCACTGGCAGTTTAGGAAGCAACTGAAAATCAGGCCTGGTGTTCCTCAGTCTTTCTTTGCTTCATAAGTTCCTACTCCGCCATCAAGAACCTTTTGCACGTAACCTCCTCAGTGAAAGGACCCTTCATATCAGTTAAAAACAAAAACAAAAACTCGGCTAAATTCTGTTTTCTTGTAGAGCTTTATTCCATCCCCGTGGCAACACTCACTATACTACAGCAGAATCTATTTACTTACTGACCTGCCCTATTGAGTGAGGAATTCTCAGGCTCAAGGACCACAGAAAATACATGCCTACCACTGCCGCTGGCACACCGCAGCCACCTGGTAAACAAATGACCCTTGTCCCCATCAGATAAATTCATTTATTTTAAATACAGAAACTTTATCAACTGTAGCAAACTCTAAAGTATTTATGTTTCTAATCTCAAAAGGAACCTGTCCTCTTTTTTTTTTTTTTTTTTTTTTTGGGGGGGGGGCGCGGTGGGGAGGGTGGTTTGTGTGTGTTTTTGCTATAGGGTGCTTTCACTTGCCAGAGAGATAGAGAGGGAAAGTGAGAAGTCATCCCCTAGGGGGAATGGTCACACCACAATCCCCTCTCTTCCACTCTCCTTCTGGGATATTGGGCACACTCAGCATGATTTTCAAGCTACCAGATCAAGGACTCAAACCACAGTTAGTCATGTGGGAGTCCAACACTTTAACCATCATGCCATCTGCTGGCCCCAAACTGTCTTAATTCTTAAAAACTAAGTAAATATATCAAAGTGTAGAGAAAACTGTCCTCCACTGTTTAAATTACAAAAACGTTCTGGTCTATTTCTGATGTAAATATATCAAAGTTAAGTTCTTATATATAGTTCTGATCTAAATTGTTTTAAGAATTATTGATGTAATTTTATTTTTTTTTTTATTATTCTTCTTCAATTTCAGGGAGACACAAAGAGAGAGAGAGAGAGAAAGCAAGCCGCCAGGTTCAGTACTCAAACTGTAGTCAACCATGTCAGAGTCCAGTGCCTTAACCAACACACACCACTTACCAGCCCCCAATCTAATTTATTCATTTTTTTCCAATCTAATTTATTTTTACATCCCATATCCTAAACATACTCCCATGTCACTAAAAAGTTATTTAAGTTATATTTTATGGAAATCCCATAATTCATTTAACTATTTCTTTGCTTTGAGAAAATTAGATCACTCTAATGGAACAGACATAATATAGATACATCTTTGTCAAAATCTCAACTTGCCTTCTTTTTTTTTGAGTGGGGTGGGGGTGCCTAGAGGGCACGTGCCCTCAACAGAGAGAGAGAGGAGAAAGTATCCCCCATGGAGCATGGTCACGCCACAGTCCCTTCTTCTCAACGTGTTTCTCAAGCTGCTGGGTCCAGGACTTGAATCACAGAGTCGGCCATGTAGGATCTAGCTGCCTTAACCACCAAGCCACACAGTCAGCCCTTTTGAAGGTGCCGGTACAGGAACTTATAAATGGAAAAGCTACCCTCAACAGCTACTCTTATTTATTTATTTATTTTTTTGGAGAGGTTTTTGCTATAGGGCACGTGCGCTTGCCAGACAGACAGAGAGAGACATAGAGAGAGAGAGCGAGAAGTCACCCCCCAGGGGGGATGGTCATGCGGCAATCCCTTCTCCTCCATTCTCCTCTCGGGATCTTGGGCACGCATGCACACGCGCCCGGCGTGAGTTTTAAGCCACCGGGTCCGGGACGCGAACCGCGGTCGACTACGTGGGAGTCCAGCAACATAGCCATTACGCCAACTGCTGGTTCCCTCAACAGCTACTCTTTACTAACCCCCTTAAGCACCAGGAAACAAAAGGGTCTGGGAAGTGACCGTGTTACCAAGCCATGTACGTATATTGTACATCTGTCATCTTTTCCATGAATAGTTCATCAACAAGGGCATGGGAGAGAATCAGCAGCTCTGTGCAGACGGACCTTACACTAACCTGTGAAGCTGTGAACCACTCCTCTTTTATCTCCCAGGTATCCTGCTTTCTCTCCCAAGTCCTCTTCTGTACCCCACTTCTTACTCCCAACTGTAAGAAACCCTCCAAAGTAATTCTCCCTTTTTCTTTCAGGTATCCTGCTCCCCCTCACCCCATTTCTTACTTTTAACTGTCAAGAAACCTTCCAAATGACAAATTAGGGTTTCTCAATTTCTGCACTCCTTATATTTGGGGCTAATTCATTTGCTGATGTGGGGGGAAAGGGGGGCTGTTCTGTGCACTGCAAGAATTTAGCAACATCCCTGTGCTCTGCATGAAAGACGTCAGTATCTAACTCCCCATTATGACAACCAGAAGCAACACCCAACATTATCAAGTCTGTCTCCTCGAAGGCACTTTCAACCCCAGTTGAGACAACACTAATCTAAACTGATCATTTATTTATCTGATAACAAAGGCAAGAATATGACCCACTAGAGGTGAGAATGAAATATCAACTAATATGCTAGCTATAATTAATTGGTGTCCACAGGGACAGCGCCTACTATGGTTGATTGGTGATGTCTGCGACAGGTTGGGGAAGGGTTGTTTGCCATCTCAGTTAAACCCACCACTGCTGAACTCTTCCCCACTTCCTGCTCCTCATATCGGCTTAAACCTTAATTCCGGATGTAAAATAAACTGAAATCCTTGGCCTTTAAAAGAAAATAAAACACAAATGACCAAGTCTAAGTACTAAAGTATTCCCCAAGCATCCCCTTACATCAGAATCTCAGGTGATACTTGTTTCAAATGTGGATTCATGGGCTGGTGTTCAACAAACTCATTCCTTCTTCTCTAAAGTGGCTTGACTTCCCATGTGGCTTGACTCTAGGCAATGGAACGTGAGTGGAAGAAATGTGCCCACTCACACAAGCCATCATGCTCTCTCCCCTTTCCTGACTCGACTCACAGGAATATGGCAACCTTGGAAGAACAGAGTAGAGATGGCAAAGACACGATATAGAAGGACCCTGGGCCCCGGAATGACCATTTGGGAGATCACTTTATATGGACAAGAAATAAACTTTTGGGCCCAGTCACAGTGGTGCAAGCAGTGGGGAGCCACTGCACAAGCATGGGAGGCCCAGGTTCAGATCCTGGACCAGCCTGAACATTCTGGATGCAGCAGCATGCACCTGCAGCCCTAGCAAGCTAGGAGGCTGGAGCAGAGGATTGTGACAGCGGGACCCTGTCAGAAATCTCTTTATCCTTCTCTCTGTCTCTGTCTCTCATTAAAGGAAGAAAGAAGGAAGGAAACTTTTGTTAGGTTAAGTTATTATGATTGTGGACTTTGGTTCAGGAGTTAGTGTTCCCTACCTAATCCAGAGGGTCCCACTTTGGACATAGATCTGGAGGTTGTTAAAGAAAAAAATATTCACATGCCCACAGTAAGATTTAATTCAAGACTATTACAATAGGGTAACACAACATGAAAAAGAGATTGCTCTTATCTTCAAATACAGCCAAGGAGCAAAGTAAGGGGGTTGGTGGATAGAAAATACTAAGAAGAGACATCAAGGATGGGAGATTTTTGTTAAACTGGCCTAATAGGATTCTTGCTAAAGACAGGCCAAAGGCTTATACACCTAAGTTGAGGATGAGAAACTTGATCAGATACCAAAGAAGGTCAGATCTCAAGGGTGAAAGATACCTTACCAGGATCCTTTACTAAGACTGAACAGGGCTAGACAGGTCAAAGAGAGGATAAAGATCATGCTCAAGGCCAAATCAGAAAGAAGGCTCAGAGAAGCTTGACTAACATGGTCAAGAAGAAAATCTTTTTCAAGGCAAGGTATGGACCTAGAATTCTGTTTTTATATGTAATAAGCTCATTAATATCAAGGACAGAACATAACTGATGGGAGGAGAAGGACCCGACACCAGTCCACACAAGCAAATACTAAAAGGGCCAGCCTCATGGTACAGCAGTTAAGTGCTACGTATAGAGTCAAAGGTGCACCATAATTCAAATCCTGGCTTCAGTGACTTGGAAAACACATCAGGCACATGTGTGTGCATGCCCAAAATCCTAACAGGATGGAGAAATGAAGAGATTATGACATGCCACATCCCATTGAGGGATTCTCCCTTCTCTCTCTCTGTCTCTCTCATACACACGTACACACAAAAATGCGCACATGCGCTCCTACCCGCTGGCAATAAAAAATTTTCAAAAGTTACCAGTGAACATATTTTTTTTTTAAATTCTACTAGAGGATGTATGTGCTGGTCAGAGAAAGACAAAGTGACAGAGATGGAAAGCAAGAAGGCACCTCCAGTACCCAGGCACAGTCACACAACAATCTCTTCTCCTTCATTTTTCTCTCTTTTTGGGATTTTGGGCACACACACATGCATAAACCACATTTTTCATGCCACCAGGTCCAGGACTCAAGCCATGCAGTTGGCCATATGGGATCTAGCCACCTTAACCACCAGCCCAATCTAATGTTTTAATGAAATGTATTAAATACCAAACTAAAATGTATCTCCTACATACACATAACACAGAATTGAAAGCAACTTTTAACTACTTTGGAGCAATATAAGCAGAAAGCACACCTGACTAAAAAGTCGAAACCTTGACCTCTCACCTCTCACTTCCATACTTCATTGAAAAATGAAGAGAAGAAAGGATGGAAAGGAATGGGTTATAGAAGTGCCCAGTGTGGAGCATGGCTGGGCGGGCCGTCAAATTCCCCAACAGCTTTTGGTCATTGGGAATAATTAAATGCTCAGTAAAATCAACAAATAATGAACACACATTTCAAGGCTGGCTCTCCAGATACTATAAAATCATGGGAAGTCAAGGGGGTAACCTCTTTCCACAAAGCAATGGCCTTAGAGAGGCACAGAGGTCCCAAATGCCTTTCAGAATTGGGCTCGGAGTCTGCGAACCATTCTGCTCTCCATTCTCACTGGTGTGATTCTTCTCCCTTGAGGAAGGATCTGATCTTTTTTTCAAAATGGTTTTTAAAAAGTAATCATGCAGAGCTAAGTTAATATTCCTTCAGAGCATTCTTCTGCCTCATGGCTCCTCTTCTCTTGCATATCTGCCTGTTGACACCCTCCTTGACCAATTACAATTTCTGATGACTATCAGGAACCCCCCAAATCATATTTTATAGCCATATTTTATCATTTGTCATGGTTTTCCAAGTTTTCCTTCTGAAGCAGGCCAACAGCATCCCTGTCCCTCATGCAAATTCCTAAAAACTGGGATTTGAAATTCATCGTATGCATTATAAATCTGACTGGCTACATAATACAAAACATCAGACAGCGCTGGCTCCCACTCAGGTCATTTAGAACACATTTCATAAAAGCAAGACCTCATGGGATGCAGCTCCCAAAAGCCAAGAGAAGACAAGGCAAAGCCACAGTCTTGGAGAACTGTCCATCCTTGGATCCTGTTCAGATGCAAATTAAAATAGCCAGGAGAACAGAAATTGATGAGACTGCATTAAGTGAAACACTTTATGAAAGTCAATTCTAACCGCTATAGCTCCCAGCAGCAGGACCTGTGATTATACGAACAGCATTAAAGATAAGAGGTCCCACGGAAATGGCAGCGGCGGCAACCCTCCAACTTTAATACGCTCTGAAGTGGAGGCACTCGAATTAAAATTTGCACTCACAGTGTAGTGCTGAGTCAGCCTGCATCCACACAAAAACAGCAACTGAGGAATACAGCTTCCTGCTCTAAAATCAATAAATTCCTTCCGAATATTTCCACCAAATTCCTAACTGCATTATATGTCAAAGGAGGAATGAGATACCCAGAATGACACAATGGCTTGAAAGCATCAGAGGTTGAATAGGATAAATTTCATGCTTCAGCCCTGGGAATTTACAAGGAAAAAAATGAGGGATAGATGATTAATTGTTACAATATTAATTTCATACTTACAGTCCCCCTAAAGCACTGAAGTGAAACTTGTCAGCTTGAGGAAAATGAGACTGGACTATTTTTTAATATCTTGGCAAATAATGATGTAATAACTAAATGAACTAGAGTCAGCCGTTAAATATTTAACAATAATAAATTTTTTTAAAAAATCAGGTGGGCCGACCCTGAAGCCTAGCAGTTAAGGGAGCCAGATTCTACATGGCCAACTGCAGTTCAAATCCCAACCCTGGAGGCTTGAGAAACACCCCAGCAAATATGCCTGTATGCCCATGATCCCGATAGGATGGAGAGATGAAGGAGAAGGGGTTGTAACACGGCCACATCCCAATGGGTGGTACTTCCTCCCTCTCTGTCTCTCTGCGGAGCATGTATGTCCTCTGGCAATTAAAAAAAAAAAAATCAGTAGGGCTAGCAGGTAGCATGGTGGTTAAAGCACTGGATTCCACATGGCCGACTACACAGGTTCAAGTCCTGGGTCCCATGGCCTGAAAACATGCTGGACACATGTATGGAAGAGAATGAAGGAGAAGGGATTGCAGCATGGCCATCATCCTGGGGGGTGATTTTTCACTTTCCCTCTTTTCCCGGTGAGTACACGTGACCTATGGCACACACACACACACACGCACACACACAATCAGCAACCTTTCCTAGTAAGAGAAAGCAAAGACAACTACCGCTTTTACTAAAGGCAGTTTCATCATTGGTAATAGGTGGGTACTATTTCTGCAGGAAATGCACTTGGCATACAGATGCAGCATCAAATGTCACAGGTTAATGTGAGAAACAATCTAGGGAGGTAAGGGCAACATGACATTGAAAAAGACACTTAAATTCTAAGGCCTGCTTTTTTGTTTTGTTTTGTTTTTCTAATCTATGAAATAAAGAAACTGGACTCACTACTGTGCCCTCATTGGCTTTTAACATTCTGCAACGCCATGATAAGCTTTATTCAGTTTATTACACATCTTCTAGAATGTTTTTTAACCATAGTTCTTGTTCCCCTGTTTTGCTGAAGAAGGAGGGGCAATGCTCACTCTAAAAGACTCCTTTCTGTAAGGCACAAACTTTATGGGAAAAGAACCTGGTAACTCCAGGGACTTAAAACTTCCCCTTGCCATTCCAAATGTCATCTGTAATCCCAAAGCAGAGGCACACACCTTTAGTGCCTGCAAAGAATTCTCATTATCATCACAAACACTGCCCCACCCTGCCTCTACCTAGCAGAAATCCAGATACCCAGACTCACATCAGCATGTTAAGGACCTGGTACCTTCATAAGGAGACCTAGGATATCTCAAGTCCTTGAAAAACGCAAGAGCTAACTTAAGACTACCATCCCTTGGAGCCAGCAAGTGGCATGGTGGTTAAAGTGCTGGACTCCCACATGGTCGAACATGGTTCGAGTCCCTTGACTTGGCTTGAAAATCACACGGGGTGTGCATATGCATGCTCATGAGTGACTAAAATCCCCAGGAGGAGAATGGAGAAGGGATTGCAGTATGGCTACCCCACCCGGGGGGGGGGGGGGGGGGGGGTGATTTCTCACTTTCTCTCTCACTGTCTCTCTTCAGTGAGCATATGCACCCTATGGCAAAAACACAAACAAACAAAGACTACCATCCCTTACTCCTTCAGTTGGACTATACATATTAATTTTTTTTAACTGCCAGAGGACATGTGTGCTCACTAGAGAAAAACAAACAGAAGAGAAAGGACAGAGAGAAAGCAACCCTGAGTGCTCACGCTGAGATTCCTTCTCCATTTCTCCTTCCTGTCAGGATTTGGGGCACAGATGTATGTACATCCGGCACGTTTCTCAAATCGTGGTCAACCATGTGAGAGCTGCCTCCTTTAACCAGCAGGCCCGCGTATCCATTAATTTTTAACAGCCCTCTCTGGCCTGGAAAAATGAAAATAGTCAAAAAGACAAGGAACGATGAAGAGGGAGATTGGGATTTTATAGGTTGTGTTTTTGATTTTTTTTGGGGGGGGGAGTTATTTTATGGCTTTGTTTTCTGTTTTGTTTTGTTTGTTTTACACATAATCCCACCATTAGCTGAAAAGTAACCACACTGCTAGCTAGTCTCTGCACCTGAAAATCAGAAGCAACCTCCAGCTGCTTTCTACCGAAGACAGCTGTATAAGGTCTAGCTATCCCATGCCTTATAATGCAGGCACCCATTGTAGGGGCAAAGGCAGCATGGATAATTTCATCTGTGCCATGCTAATATTCACTGTTAACCACTCTCAGGGAGCCCACTGAGCTGTCAAGGAAAACTTACACACCTGCTTTCCTAGTGGGCTAGTACGCCAAGATCAATGTGCATGGATAGACGTCACAGAGTGAAGGCAAGTGATGAAGAGCGAGTAAGATGCAGAGAAGGCAAAGGAAGTAGAAAAGAAATACAGAACATTCCCAGCATACCAACAAGAGATGCTTATTCACCACAAATGGGAAGTAGGACAAGGAGCACCTCTGGCCACAGTAAGAGCCCCATGGCAGTGGCTGGGCTACTCTCAGAAGCCCTCCAAACTCTTTTTAAAACAAAATAGTATGGGGCCAGTAGGTGGCATAGTGGAATCCCACATGGCCAACTGTAGTTCAAGTCCCAGACCCGGCAGCTTAAAACTCATGCCAGGTGCATGTGCATGTGTGCCCAAAATCTTGAGAAGAGAATGGAGAAGAAGGGATTGTGGCATCACCACGTCCCCTCCCAGGGGGGGTGATTTCTCACTTTCTCTGTCTCTCGTCATCTAGCTGACAAATGCACAACCACTACATAAAAAAATCTCTAGGGGAAAAAAAAATGGTACAGATCTGCTACACATCTTCAATGTAAGGAAACAAATGTTAAAAACAGGAATGTTGCAAATATTACAATAAAACTAAAGCAAAACTATAAAGTTCAACAAAGCTTGCTCTGTGGTCTGGTAGTTAAGGCAGATCCCACATAATGAACTTTATGTGGGAACGGTGACACAGCAAAAGTGCTGTGCTCTGCAGGCCTGGCTAGGCAAGAGGCATGCTCCTCAATTGCAACCCCTCGGGAGTGGAGGCAGCAGGCCACAGGCTCAAGGCTGGCCCTGGAAAACATTGTGAGACTTCATCTTAAAAAATCAAAAATAGGGGACCAGCAGTTGGCATAATGGCTATGTCACTGGACTCCCATGTAATCGACCGCGGTTCAAGTCCTGGACCCAGTGGTTTGAATGTTTTCACACCGGGCACATGTGCATGTGTGCCCAAGATCCCAAGAGGAGAACAGAGGAGAAGGGATTGTGTGTGGCCATCCCCCCTGGGGGGTGATTTCTCACTTTCTGTCTCCCTGTCTCTGTCTTTCTGGTGAGCACACGCACCCTATAGCAAAAAAAAAAAACTCTCAAAAAAAAAAAATGCATAAATAGAACCAGTAGGTGGCATGGAGGTTAAGGCAGCTCGATCACACATGGCTGACTGTGGTATTTGACTCTCGGACCTAGTAGCTTTAAAACACACTGGGTGCATATGTGTGCATGCCCAAAATCCTGAGAAGAGAATGGGAGAAGGCATCGCAACATGGACACTCCCCAGTGGGGATGGGGTAGGAGGAGTCTCATTCTCTCCCTCTCTCTAGCAAGTGCACACGCCCTATGGCAAACTGAAAAAGGGGGAAAAATACAGCCAGGCAGGGTGGTACACACCTGTAGTCCCAGCTGGGAGACTGAAACAGGAGGATCACACGAAAGGCTTCCTGCTGGCACCCTTTATGGGAATGCTGGTCAGATGACTGCTGACCTGAGAAATACGGAGCTGGACAGTGCCCCAGAATGAGTACTTGTCCTTGTCAAGGTTCTGAACAAAAACAGAACCTGTGAGAAGGCTTAAAACAATTCGTGGAGGAGGCCAGCTCTGTAGTCTCATGGCTAAGAAAACAGGATTTCACATGCCAACTGTGGTTCGAATCCTAGTTCCTGAGGCTTGAAAAAAGCATATGAGGCTTGAAAAAAACACACCGGGCATATGTGCATGCATGGCCAAAATCCTGAGAGGAAAGAGGAAATGGAGAAAAGGGATTTCAGTGTGACTATGCCTCACTAGGGGGTGCTTTTTTTCTCCTCCCAGCTACCCACATAACCTCAGTAAGAATACGAATACCCCAGCTATTAAAAAAAAATTTCTGGAGAAATAAAATTAAAGTACAAGTTTATTTTGGTGCAAAATTTTTTAAAATCCACACACGGCTTTTTCATAAGACACATTTTTCATGGACATACGCAACATATATTACATATACACAATAAGAAGTGTATTATAAAGAGGAACCAGCAGTTAGCGTAATGGCTATGTCACAGGACTCCCATGTAGTCGACCGTGCTTTGAGTCCTGGACCCGGTGGCTTAAACTCGCGTAGGGCGTGTGTGTGCGTGCATGACCAAGATCCCGAGAGGAGAATGGAGGAGAAGGGATTGCAGCGTGGCCATCCCCCCTGGGGGGTGAGTTCTCGCTTTCTATCTCTCTGTCTCTCTGTCTCTCTGGCGAGCGCACACACCCTATAGCAAAATCCTCGGGGGAGTGGGGGGGAGTGTATTATAAAGAACTGACTCACAGAATTAAAGAGTCTGGCATGTCCGAGGATGTGTAGTGGGCAAGCTGGAGAACAGGAGAGCAATGATATGGTTTCAGTCTGAAGACAGGGAGAAAAAATGCTGGCCCAGCCCCAAATGCAGTCAAGCAAGAGAAATTTGTCCTTATTCAGGTGGGGGTTAGGGAGTCAGCCCTAACCCAGTCAGCCTTGGCCCAGTCGAGTGGACACATAAATTAACCATCATAGCACCCAAAGTATAATAGGTCCAACAGAAACATTAAGTGGGGCCAGCAAATGGCATAGCAGTTATGTCGCTGGACTCCCACAAGGCCAACTGCAGTTTGAGTCCTGGACATGGTGGCTTGAAAATCACACAAGGAGTGTGCACGTGTGCCCAAGATCCCAAGAGGAAACTAGGGGAAACGGGATTGTGGCATTGTCATCCCCCTTGGGAGGTAATTTCTCACTTTCCCTCTCACTGTCTCCGTCTCTCTCTCTATGGCGAGCACATAAGTCCTAAGGCAAAACCTCTTTTAAAAAATTTTAAAAACTGGTCACTCCCAAAACATATATACTGACTGAAATTAAAGAACAGAGTCTAAATAAGAATTATAACTTGGATAAGCCCAAGGAAAAGGCCAACTATGGAAGTTTCTTGGGGACATTCACTCCCAGCTCTACCACAGGCCTCAGGCTACCTTCCTAGTCAGTCAAGTTTCCACATCTAGGACTGAGGCAGCTCTCTGGTGTGGCCAAACTCTACAAGCCAGGGGGCAAATTCCCAGATTCTAGGCATGGGTGTTGATGGCCAGAGTCCAGCTCTGCCAAGATGAGTTCCTGGCCTCTTCCCCAGAAGGTTCCTGTGACCAGGACACTGCCCTTTCACAACCTCAGTTTCCCCAGTTGCAATCTGATAACAGCACCCACCTACTAGGAATGTTCCAGGGAGTAAGTGAAGCGGTGGGTATAAAGAATTAGCCCAGGGACCAGCAGTTAGCGTAATGGCTGTGTCGCTGGACTCCCATGTAGCCGACCGTGGTTCGATGCCCGGGCCGGGTGGCTTAAACTCACGCCGGGTGCGTGTGCGTGAGTGCCCAAGATCCCGAGAGGAGAATGGAGGAGAAGGGATTGCAGCATGGCCATCCCCCTGGGTGGGGGGTGATTTCTTGCTTTCTATCTCTCTGTCTCTCTCTGTCTTTCTGGCGAGCGCACAGGCCCTATAACAAAAAAAAAAAAAAAAAAAAATTAGCCCAATGCCAGGCACACAGAGGATGCTTAAAAAAATGGTATCCCGGGGCCGGCAGGTGGCATCGTGGTTAAGGGTGCTGGACTCACACATGGCCGACGGAGGTTCAAGTCCTGGACCTGGCTGCTTTCTCTCTCTCTCTCTCTCTCTCTCTCTCTCTCTCTCTCTCTCTCTCTCACTTTGTCCCTCTCTGGTCAAATCCAAATAAATAAATAAAGTTAAATAAAATCATTCTTTTTTAAAAAATGGTATCTGTTTGTTGTTGTTGTTGTTCCCTCCAGAAAATACCCACTCAAGAAAATGACAACTACTTCCACAGAGAACTCTGCCTGGCAATTGCCACAACTCCCTTTTCTTTCCTGGGTAAGACTGGGTTTGCAGTCAGGCAATCTACAATGTCAAGTACCCTGCAGGTTGACTAAGACTATGCAGAAAATATTCCCACCTTGGCTTAATTGAATAAGGTAGGAATGAAAACTTGTGTCAGGCTAGCAGAAAGGAAGGCTGGGAGGCCTGGGGGACTTCCTTTGGGCAGCCAGTCTGGTATGGGCTGCATCCACAAACCTGGCTCTGCCTCCCGCTGAGTTAAAGGAAGATGGAAGCAGAGGAAGGGAGGGGGAGGGGGAGGGATACATTTAATAGACACAAAAATGAAAAGTTATTTGCTGATGATAATGTATATGGTAATGTCTTTGTCTTGATTGATATGCACGGCACCCATGCTGAAAAAGCAGTGTTGTACACTGTAAAGCTATACCGTGATTAAATGTAAATTTTTTTAAAAAAGGATGATGGAAGGAGCTGCTTATGAATAATGCAGCTGAGGAACACAGGACTCCCTGGCCTGAAAGTACTGCGAACCTTTTCCCCATGAGCTGTTATTAAACAAAGGCAGGATTTGGTTTTCCTATTTCCCCAAATAAACAGAACTCCATACCTCATAAATGGAGTCCCCATAAATCCCCTCTTTTCAAAGGGTGCCTCTTGACTTCTCTATCATAAACTATGGTGCCTTTCTCCTACTCCTACTCCGAAGAGAAGTCCGAGATGCTTCAGTTCCCCTGACTTTCTGCAGGAAGCAGGTCCCGCGTAACCACACCCACTCCGCCCGGCTCTGGCTCTGTTGTTAGGCGCTATCACTCTCCTGGTGCTTGCCTCCCACCAGATCTAAGTTTCTTCCACACAGAACGGGTGCTTTCTTTCTGTCCATTGCTTTCCATGGCTTAGCAAAGTACAGAGTACACAGAGGGCACCCCAAAGACCCTGATGTTGTCCCCTAGAGGGGCCAAGGGGTCAGGGTGGTTTCCTCCCTTCTTGAGAGTCCATCAAAATGGTCTTTATGGGCTTCAGACATCATCAAACAGCACCTTAATCCACCCAGAAGTCAATTAAGCTAAGACACTAGACTGAGAATTTCAGGGGAAAAAGTTCAACCAAGATCTACATGGTTAAGGCTCTGCATGCTAGGACAGGCTTCGCCTCCTGTCTCCCAGCACAGAGTGATTTGTACTTCTGAGTTGGGCATAAATCAGACAGAGAGCAGCAGGCACAGCTGGTCAACTAGGCCACAGGCACGACGGTGCTGGCCATCAGTCACGCCTGCTGATATCTGGATGCCCAACCTCTGGCAGCGCCAGGCAAAGGAACAGGAGGACTTGATGACTCAGACTGACCGGCAGCAGTTTGGTTCAGGATGCCATGTTTTTCTCATCAATTTTGTAATTCACAAATTCACCCAACATTATTTCACACACACGTGAGCTCACACACACGTACACTGTGCACAAGGAAGTCAGTTAAACATGCATGTGGCTGAGAAATCCAATTCACATGACCCCGATAATTCAACATGAAGAAAATCACCAAGCCTACGTGGACCAGCATTTGGAGATCACAAAAAGAGAGCAAATATGGAGGTTGGGAAGGGGTGGGGGGGAATGTTGCCGAGGACATTCCGGAGGGGGCAGACAAGCTCTGAACCAACATGGCAGAAATGCAAGCATGAAACAATTTTCTCACAGGGCAAAACTGGACAAGTAGTCTGACACTAGGCTCTGGGGAGATTAATACCAAAGAGAGAGTGACAGAGAGACAAGGAAAAACCAGTGTTTGGGAAGACGGATTTCAAAGGACATTTCAAGTCACGGTGGAGAGTACGTAACAAGTGAAGGATAATGAAAATGACAAAGCAGTACCAATGCTACACTCAGACCAAACCTCATGTTGAAGCCTGGCGGTGGTTACACTAAGATAGCAGCAAGCAAGAAGCTAGAAATGGAGAGCTGCGATTTCAGGTTGCATTTCACAGCTCGCTGGCCGCCTGTGGAGGCATCCCCTTGGATGACTCCCTAGTAATGCATGCCCTTTTGTATAACCCTCAATGGAGACAGGCAGGCCCTGCAACTTGATTTTACTTATTTAATTGCCAGAGGATATGTGTGCTCCTCAGAGAGGGGAGAAAGCATTCCCAATGATGGGGCATGGCCACACCACAATCCCTTTTCCTGCATTTCTCCATGCTATTGGGGTTCTAGGCACTCTGGGACTGTAGTTCAAACCACAGTTGACCATGTTGGCCCCAGCTCCCTTAACCACAAAACCAGTCCTCAACGTGATTTTAACCAACAGAATCTAACGAAGATGACCAAGTGTCACTCGTTGATTATGTTTCATTATGTAAGGTTATCTCTTAGCAGACAAGCCTTGAAAAGCAAACAGGTGCTCAGTAAAATATTTATTGAATGGTTCAAGCAGTCCTTAAGGAATCAAACAGGTCTACACGTATCTATCACAATAATGCCCATGATAATGTCTCAGTTCCTTTTTACAAAGTAGATCAGGAAGCATGTATAGTATGATCCTCTTTATTATTTTTTTTAAGAGGTTTTTGCTATAGGGCGCGTGTGTTGGCCAGACAGATAGAGAAAGACAGAGAGACAGAAAGCGAGAAATCATCCCCCAGGGGGGATGGCCACACCGCAATCCTTTCTCCTCCATTCTCCTCTCAGGATTTTGGGCACACACACACACACACGCTCCCGGCATGAGTTTAAGCCACCGAGTCCGAGACGCGAACCTTGGTCGACTACACGGGAGTTCAACGACATAGCCATTACGCTAACTGCTGGTCCCAGTATGATCCTTTTTATGTAAATATAAAACAAAAATATTTTTCCTCCTCATGTAATGTAATCATTAAAACCTTCAGATGGAAGACTAGCAGTTGGTGTAATGGCTATGTTGCTGTACTCCCATGTAGTCAAGTGCGGTTCAAGTCCCAGACCCGGCAGCTTAAATTCACGCCAGGCACGTGCGCGTGTGTGCCCAAGATCCTGAGAGGAGAATGCAGTGTGGCCACCCACCTTGGGGGGTGATTTCTCGCTTTCTGTCTCTCTCTGTCTTTCTGGCGATTGCACGCGCCCTATAGCAAAGCCTCTCAAAAAAAATTAAAAACCTTCAGATAAGACAGAACAAGGCAGGTACACACACAGGACAAGGAAGCCATGTGTCATGGAGAGAGGTGCTGACCCTGACCCAGCAGGCTAAGGCTGCCCTCATGTGGAGTGGCAACCTAGCCTGGGCTGTCAGAGCCCACAAGGACAAGGAAGGCATCCATGTGGAAGGAGGTCAGGTCAGGAACAAGAGAGTGGTTACACACATGTGAACCGATCACAGAGGATATTAAGGACAAGAAGCACCACATTGCTCCTTGGTGGAGAAGGCACTTAAGTAGGGCAAGGGAGAAAATTAGAATGAACTCTGAAGGGCTGAATCGGAACTGAAGGCCACAGCCAGCCCAGCAGCTGTTAAGGGAGCTAGAGCCCACATGGCCAACCAGTCTGAGTCCCAGCCTCAGGGCCTTGGATGTCATGTTGGGTACATCTGCAGGTATGTCCCAAATCCCACAAGGGATGCAAGTGGAAGAAAAAGAATTGTGGCATGACCATTCCCGACTGGGGCAGGCAGGGGAGGAGTTCTCTTGAAAGAGAGAGAGAGAGAGAGAGAGAGAGAGAGAGGATGAGGCCAACCTCACCCCGGTAAGTAATGAGCAGAACAAATGCCCAAATCTTGACTCCAACATTCCTGACTCTAAAAATAAAGAAACCACAACTGGCTGGTTCCCCTCTGGGACACGACAAGTATAAGATGAGCCTAGAACATCTTATTACAGCAGAAAGTAAAAATAGGAGTCAAAGAATGGTGGCAGACAAACGCCTGCTTGATGGGGCTCCTCCTGGAGAAAATGGTGACCATCTGAGTATCAAAATCATGGCAGTAATAGAATCCAGCCTATCAAATAAAACAATGAACTAGGAGTTAATAGTAGGACACTTCCAAACCTAATCCACCAGATGGAAAGTACCAGGACACAGCATCGATTCTGCGACGTTCCTGAGAAAGACACAGAACCCGATTCCAATCACGGGAAAGTATCGGCAAACTCCAACTGAGGAAGAGTCTAGGAAATAATGTCCTATACTCTTCAAAAGGGTTAAGGAAAATTATGAAAGTCAAGAAAAATTGAGGAACTGTTCCCAGCTAAAGGAAATATGACAACTAAATGGAGTGTGTAAATCTGATCTGGACCCTTCTGTCCATTTAGGACATTCCAGGAACAACACGAAAAATGTGACTGGGGTCAGATTAGGAGGTGGCAACGTGTGGGTGTTAATTTCCTGACATGCATGACTGTGCAGCCCACACAGGAGAAGGGAGAAGGCTCCTGGCTGTGGGTTGCACAGTGAGAAGCCCAGGGCAGCAAAGCAGCGGTCTGTAACAGACTTTCAAGTGGTTCGGGAAAGGGGGGTGGGGGGGCAGATTTCTCTTACACTGTCTTCACATCATTTTGTGACCGTTTAACTTTATTCCATTAAAAAAAAAATTTTGTTTTAATCTTTCATTGTGCCAGCAGTAACAGAGTAGGACCTAAAAAGACACCCATCACCTTTTTTATTACAAATGCTTACTTCTGGCAAGGGAGATGAAATTGACGGGAGGGGAGATAGAAGAACTTGCATTTTTCTCCAGTGTCATTTTACAATGAATGCGTTACTTGTATTTGTAAAAATAGTAATCATACACACACACATATGTACACATATATACATATATGCATATATGTAATTACTATTTTATATAAATGTGTGTGTGTGTATAGGTGTATATAGTTTATGGGTTACTTATTTCTGGTGGAAGGGGTGGGAGGTAGGTGGAAGAGATGGAAAATGCTCAGGAAAGAAGACATTCGTGTTCCCCGTCCCCAGGGGCCCTGCAGGGTCTCCGCTGGCACGGAGAAGGTTGTACCTGGCAGGAACCAGCAGCCAAGTGCTAGAGAGGCAGCCTCCCTGCCACCCAGGTGAACAGGAGCTTCCTAGAGCTCCTATTCCCACATCCACCTGTCACTTAGGGCAAAGGAACTTTGCCAGGGAAGCTGAGAAATGTATGCTAGCCTTGGAAGAGTCTCTTCAAGATAAAACTGAAACATTGGCAAATTTCTCACACTATTTATTGTAACTTGCAAAGAAGTTTGAGATTTATTACAGTTAACCAGCTTTCTGTTTTTTTAGTTATTAACTACGCAACCACTTTTATCTTGGGTGCATAATCCCTGTGTACCCACAATCCAGTCCTGTTTCACTATACTCCTCCCACACTGGATTATTTATTTTGAGGAAAATCTCAGACCAGGCCCAAAACCTAATGGTTAAGGAAGCTGGATTCTACCTGTCCAACTACGGTTTAAATCCCAGTCCCAGTGACTTGAAAAAAACAAGCTTACTGTGTGTGTGTGTGTATGTGTGTGTGTGTGCCTGAAATCTCCATAAAATGGGGAAATGGAACTGAAGGGATTGCAGCATGACCACACTGCGGGGTGGGTGCCTTCCTGCTTTCTCTGACTCTGTCTTTTTCTGGTGAACGCACGTGGTCTCTAGGGGGCCAGTAAATGGCATGGGGGTTAAGGCACTGGACTCCTACATTTTCAATCACAGTTCTAGCCCCAGACCCAGTGGCTGGAAAATCATACCAGGCACATGTGCATGAGTGTCCAAAATCCTAAACGGAGAACAGAGAAAGGACTGTGGTGTGGCCATCCCTCTTTTTGTCTCTCTCCAGCAAGCACACATGCCCTATGACAAAAAACCTAAAATAAATAAATAGGAAAATCTCAAAAATATTACACCATCTACAAATACATCACGATGTACTTCTTAAAGTTGATTTATTTATTCCTGCCATGAGAGAAACAGAGACAGACACTTTAACAGGTTCTCACCCTGCAATCCTGTCCTTCTCCCAGCTTTTCCAGCCAGCCAGGATCAGTGCACGCTCATGCTCACGCCCAGGGTGTATAGGGCAACCTGGGAACAGAACCTTGATCTTCTGCATGGATTCAGCATCACAGAGGAACATGCCACCACTTCACCGCTGGGCTGGCCATCAGTATGTACTAGGTCATCGAGAAAGTCACGACATATTTTTCTACAGTTTTCTATGCAAAAATGCAACATGACTTTCCCAACAACCCAATATTTCTAAAATAGGAGCATCTTTTTCTTTTCTTTTCTTTTCTTTTCTTTTCTTTTCTTTTTTTTTCAGGGGGAGCAAAGGGCGAGTGTGCTTACCAGAGACAGAGACAGAGACAGAGGGAAAGTAAGACATCACCCCTAAAGGGAATGGCCAAACTATAATCCCTTCGCCTCCATTCTCCTCTTGGTATTTTGGGCACACATGCACACAAGCCCAGCATGTTTTTCAGGCTACCAGGTCCAGCACTCAAACAAAGTCTGCCGTATGGGAGTCCAGTGCCTTAACCACCATGCCAACTGCTGGCCCTGCATCTTTTTCTTAAACATTATCCCAATGCTTTTTATATAGCCCCACTGTAAAAAAAAAAAAAACTGCCACTAATGAACTATTTGGTTTTAAAGGTCTCTGATTTTGTCTACCTCTCTCCCTCATTCACAGTTGTTCTGATCAAATCAGAATCCAAACAAGATCCAAAGTTTCGGTCAATTGATTTAATTCTTCAGTTCCCTTATCCAGGAATTTCCCCTCTCTCCTTGCAACCCTTTGTGACATTTTCCATAGTTTCTCCTTTCCATTTAAACGTCCGTGTGGTTTAAGGTACTCCTCTCCTCTTGTTTTCTCTGACTAGACTAGTCTCCTCCCCAATTATCCTTTTCTAATATTAGCAGGACCAGCAGATGGTGGAATGGTTACGTCACTGGACTTCCACATAGTCGACCACAGTTTGAGTCCCAGACCCAGTGGCTTAAAACTCACACCAGGTGCATGTGCGTGCATGCCCATGATTCCTAGAAGAGAATGGAGAAGTGATTTGATTGTGGTGTGGCCATCCCCCGGGGATGAGGGGTGATTTCTTGCTTTCTGTCTCTGAATCTCTCTGTCTCTCCAGTGAGTGTATGTGCCCTATAGCAAAAATCTCTAAAGAACAAAAACAAAAACTAAAACTTCTGTCAACAAATCGGCTGTGAGCCCAGAATAGTGGCACTTTATGTTCAGGTTCCAGCAGGGAACTCAACGGGCAGGTAGAAAGCTCTGTGCACCATAGCAACAACCCTCGCAGAAAACAGAAGCACAAGAAAACCTCCCAGAAACATCCAAACAGCGATGGCTCCACCATTAACCATGACTTGAGTGAACCACTGTTCCTCCTTGGGCCCTAACTGTCCAAAAATAAAACGGTTTTCAAGATGATGATGTTAACACCAGTGACAATGGCATCCATTGAACATTACTTGCCCCAAGGTACCTCAAGATTCCTTCCTGAGATACCATCTCTGTGATCTTAAGTACCAAACACACTTGATGCATTAGCAAAGAGCAACAGCCTGGTTGGTCAGAGCAGAAAATAATTTGTAAATGACAAAGGGGGGCTGGGTGGTGGTACAGTAGTAAAATGAGGTACTCTACAAGGAGACCCACATGGGAGGGTTTGGGGTTCACTCCAGAGGTCTACCTGAGTACAGCAGGAGCATACATGCCCTGATCCAGGCAGATGAGGCTGGGAGTAGACCACAGCATCATGAACATGGCAGGGGTTCTCTCTCTCTCTCTCCCCCTCCCTCTGTCTCTCTCCCTCTCTCTCTCTCTGTATTTCATGGAAGAAATGGCTAAAACTTAGCATACTTTTTAAATTTAAAAAAAGGATAAATGAAAAAGATGACAAAAAAACTGAGACTACAAATGCAAATTATAAAACTGTAGTCATCAACATAATCATAAATTCATAAATTTGAATAATATGCTATGTTTCAAAGCACTTTCTTAGATATTAGCAAACATTATCTGTATTCATAGATAAATGATTAAGTATTCCATTAAAGATGAACATAAAACTCAATGCTCTGTGAAGCAATTCCATGTAGGAAGGTCCCAGGTTTATGTCCAGAGAGCTCCCTGAGCATGCAGGCATGTACCTGCCCATGATCCAGGGCTGGCTGAAGCTGGGGCTGGATCCCAGAATCTCGAGCATTTGAGTATTTCACTAAACCAATGGCTATAAACCAGGGGAAATCCCATCCTCCACCAGGGACATGGCAAAGTCTGGAAACTTTTTAGTGGTTAACAGAGGAAATGCACTGACATTTGCAGGCTGGGGACCAAGGATGATGTTAAAGATCCTACAACACTCAGGACAGCCTGCACCACAAGGAATTATGCAGCCCAAAATACCACTAGTTCTGAGATTGAGAGCCCTAGATTCTGGAAAAGTCCCCATGTCACCCTTGTGCTGGCAGGCTGGAAGGCTACTGAGGTCTCAAAAAACAGACACACACCCCCCCATCCATGTTAGAAACCACCACACCACAGACCACTCCAACATGAGGTATGATAAGAAAACTGTCTTGGCCTGGTTCTGTTACCAAGACCACAACATGTATTTCTGAATCTGAATCATCCCTGCAATGTCGTCATCTCAGGAAACTGACTTACCAGACACCATCCAATTTAAAAAGGTGCCCAGCTTAGCAGACCTGTCTCTGAGTGAGTGTCCTATGGGGTGACAGCTGGGTCAGACCACTGGGAACTTGGGAACCACTCACTTCAATGGAAGAGAGTTGGCATTTGACCTTGGGAACCACTCACTTCAGAGGAAGAGAGTCGGCATTACCACAGCAGTAGGTGCCAGGAGCAGTGTAATATGGGGGTGATCAAAGGCTGTAGGGGCTGCTGCTTAGATTTGGTCCTTGGGGAGGCTTGTCTGAGGAGGTGACATTGGAGCTGAGAGTTGAAGGAAATGAATAGCTGTTCAAGAGGAGTCTAGAGGGACAGCACTCATGGCATGCAGAGAGCAGCAGCAAGCTGGTATGGTCCAGGCCAGAAAGACGGTGTCTGTGGTGCTGAGTTGGGAGAAGGTGAGTGGGAGGGGGGCAGGCGAGCACTGGAGGCTCTGCAGCCCAGGCAGCAAGGCGGGTAGCAAACCAGCTGTAATGGGAAGTCCCAAGAAGTTTTGGGCAGAGAAGTGATATTTGACTGCCATTTAGGACCCTCTAGCTACTCAGTGGAGAATGGCCATCATGTGGACAAGAATGAAATAGAAAACCAGTTGAGAGGCAATTGAGTTAAACATCATACCAAAACTCAAGGGACCTAACAGAGACAAGCAAAATGTGACACTCTGCAAAGCACATGCACATGGGAAAGTTCTGGGTTCACATCCTGAGACTTCCCTAAGTGCACGCCCTGAGTGTACTCACAGAGAACATTCCCTAGTATACCTGAGTATACTCCCCAGTGTACTCTCTGATAATACTCCCTGAGTATACTCCCCAGTGTACTCCCGGAAAACACTCCCTGGGTGTCCTCCCTGAGTACACTGGGCATGTGTGTGCCTAAGATCTGAGGCTGGGCCTGGAGATGGAGCGCAGCATCAAAGTTCTGTTGGGGGTTTTCTCTCTCTCTCTCTCATGAAAGAAGTGATAAAAATTATTACCAAAAGTGAAAATCATCCTTAAAGAGAAAGATTTGCCATTGATGAAGGTATTCCAAAGAATTTCTATTTTTAAAGAATTGTTTTATTTAATTTTACTCATCACTTTTTTTTTTTTTTTTAATTTGGCCAAAGAGAGAGAGAGAGAGAGAGGGAAAGTGGGAAAGCAAGCTGCCAGTTACAGAACTCGAACTGTGGTCAACCATGTGGAAGTTCAGTGCCTTAACCACTACACTACCAGCTGGCCCCAAGAATTTACATTTACAAACTCTAAAAGCAATCCCCAAAGAAGAGCCCTCAAATGCTGAAGCAGCAGTCATCCCTTCCATATAAGTACACCAGCAGTGCTGCCTCCCACCACATTCCACCCCACCCACAGGGCTCCTTCAGCCATAAGCTCTGCTGTGAGGGTTTTAGTGTCAGCTGTTTCGGTCACACAGGGAACTTTCCCCAACAGGCTGGGGCTGAAAAATTCAACCACCAGGGGGCAATGGACAGCACCTACCACCCCAGGCGCCTGGATGTAGATGATGGGCAAGGAACGCCTGAACCAAAGGGATGCATGGTAAATGGAAATACATATGCTCAGGTCTACTGGATATGCTCTCTCCCAGAACTCCTCTTTGTGTTCTTCAGTATTCTGCTGTCCTAGTCTTCAAGGAGCCAATAGGAAACTAAGTACAACACAGGAAAACCAAGGCTCAGGCTTTGAGACTGGAGTCCATTCTCTTCTTTCCATTCTCTTATTTGGTGATGTTCCTTGATCTCATCATTCCTGACTATGACAGCAATAAGATCCACGGTGCCAGGTTAGGGCATGAGTCTAGAAACTGAGCCGCGGGGTGGGGAGGGCTCCTCAGCCTGTTTCCAGCAGTAAGTTGCAAGTCAATCGGACACTTGGCAAAAAGAAACCGCCACTGCTCTGCTCCAATCCCCAGGAAATGACCCTGCAATCTGGAGCCGGAGTCACAGCCATATTTAGGAATTGTCCTCTGTGCTCTTCCTTGACAAACCTGGGGCCTTAGCAAGTATCTGGTCAAGCTCTGGAAGACCCTCAGGTCTAACCTTTCTTTTTTTTTTTTTTTTTTTTTTGTTTGTTTGTTTGTTTGTTTGTTTGGAGAGGTTTTTGCTATGGGGCACATGCGCTCGTCAGCAAGACAGAGAGAAACAGAGAGACAGAAAGTGAGAAATAATCACCCCCAGGGGGAATGACCATACTGCAATCCCTTCTCCTCCATTCTCCTCTCGGGATCTTGGGCATGCATGCACACACACTCAGCGTGAGTTTAAGCCACCGGGTCCGGGACTCGAACCACGGTCAACTACATGGGAGTCCAACGACATAGCCATTACGCTAACTGCTGATCCCCCTAACCTTTCTTTTACTACTCTCAGCCACAAAAAAACACAACGAGGCAGGCAGCAAAACACTATGATGTGGGTGCAGGTTCAGAAGTGCTTCTGTAAGAACTGATTCAGAGGCCACAAGGCAGCACAGTGATAACCAGCACTCCGCAATGGTGGCCTCACAAGGGAAGGTCCCTGGTTCGAACACGTGGGCCCATGATCCACGCTAACTGAAGCTGGGAGTGGGTCACGGGATGAGGGCCCTGTTGGGGGTGCCTGTCAGGCGCACGCTCGCTCTCTCTCTCTCTCTCTCTCTCTCTCATTCTCTCTCTGCAAAGACATAAGTAAACTAAAAAAAAAAAAAAGAAGAAGAAGAAGAAGAACTAATTCAGACATCATATGGACTAGGAGGTCCCCATTCTGACCAAACTTAAGCTTTGTACTTCAAAGAAAGATTGTTAATTATACATTATGATACCAATTATATCCAAATGCATTATGAATCAGAATCTTTGCTGAGCAATTTCACTGCTTTAATTCTTTTCTTCTATCATTTATAATAATTGCACCCTGGTTTTTATTATATTAAGATGCAATTAAGCAAAAATGTTCTTTATATTTTAAATCTATTCCTTTTTTCTTTTTTTAACATAAAGAATTCCACAGTGATCCATAATAATGTAGCACGCAGTACAGCCAAAGACAAGAGGAACTGCTTAGATAAAACTAGATGAGTTCTATTTAGGTGAAAAATACAACTCTACTTACTTTGAAATCCCTGACATGAGACATTCATTACATGTATGGAGAATTCCTGATCAATCAAGGCAAAGCAAACCACACAGCACACTCATGGGAAAAGACAGCTTTATACTACCTAAGGAAGAAGGTATAAAACAATCAGGCCTCCAAATGCTGAATTCGAAGGCTGCTTACACTCAACCATCTTGAATTAAATGACACCGGTATTTAATGTGAACCTATCCAGGCTGACTTAAATTATGTTTTGAGAATAAAGATCCATGTCATCTAACATGCAGAAGGATGAACAAAGAAAAACAAAATTATTTTAACAAATGTTTTAGTATTTTTATATTTATATTTTTTACGCTTGCAATTTAGTAAAGGAGATACCATCACATATATGTCAGACCCCTGTTCCAATACATATACACAGGCCGATTCAACATTAAACCTGTTGCCTTTTTTGTTGTTTTTTTTTTTTCCTTAACTTTTTAATTTATCACTGTACATCTTTACAGTGTAAAGTATGGTTTTCCCAGCATGAATACGGTACATATCATCGGGAATCAAATCAACAGACACCAGTCACTGATTTGGGGCTACATGATATATAAAGAAATGAAAAAGCAAATTTATTTACAAACTCCTAACATCCCTAAAAAGTCCTTCAAGGTGTGTACGAGATTGTGAACTGCTCACCATGTGAAGGTCAGGTTTCTGGCAGGGTTAACATCTGGAACACAGCTATCAACCTGGAAGTTTAAACAAAAATAGATTCTGAGTGACAAACAGCTTCCACCAAGCCCATGCATTTATCTCATCAATGAAAACAGAATGTGTCATTTATAAAACTACCAGAGGAGGCACCAGCAAGAGCTACCAGCAGAGGAAAGAAACAATGGACTCAGAAGCAGAAGAACAGAGCAATGAGGACCCTGCGTGACCACAAGGATTCCACATATCAACCTCGGAAAGCATCATTAATTCAGCCTCTACGGTAAATATCCTGGGAGCAAGAACCAGCAAAGAGACCCAGATGATGTGACTCTACCTACCAAACTCAGCACACCCCACCATACCAAGGAGTACAGATCAACTAGTCAGAATCCTGATAAAGTAAGAACAGCAATAACATGCAATTTTATTCAAATGATTTAAATGCTTAAAACTGTTAGATCAGCCCCTGAATGGCCTTTAGGTAATTTCCTGTCAGAAAGTAAGGAGATGCAGGACCAGCAGTTGACGTAATGGCTGTGTCGCTGGACTCCCATGTAGCTGACTGCGGTTCAAGGCCCGGAGTCGGTGGCTTAAACTCATGCCAGGTACATGTGCGTGCGTGCCCAAGATCCCGAGAGGAGAATGGAGGGGAAGGGATTGCGGCATGGCCATCCCCCCACCAGGGGGAAGATTTCTCGCTTTCTGTCTCTCTGTCTCTCTCTGTCTTTCTGGCAAGCGTATGCGCCCTAAAGCAAAAACCTCTCCCAAAAATAAATAAATTAATAAATAAAACATAAAATAAGGAGATGGCTGCTGTGACCTGTGGCCCAAATCCACCACCGGAGCCCTCCCTTACTGGAAGTGTCGCCCATAGATGGGCCATAGGTCACAGTGGCAAGTAAGCTAATCAAGGTACCCACCATTCTTGTGACCCCACCCCTCCATGCCTCCCATGTAAATATTTACATCATGTCTCCTCGGTAGGCTGGGCCAGCGCACCTCCGGCTTCAGGCCCTGGGACTCTTTCTCTCAATAAACTTTCCTTTTTCTCGAGATGGCGCTTCCTGAGTCTTACTCTGAACCCTAACAAAAGGGAACAGAGCCTCTTAATGGGAGAAGGAAGAGGTTTCCAAACAGAATTAGGATAAATGAGTGAACGTTAAGGCAGATTTGGGAGTTAAGAGAAAGGCAGGGCTTCTTAATGAGAACCAGCTCAGAGAGGGGTGTAGAGACCTGTCTGCATAACTCTCCGTATCAAGAGAAGTTGGACAGGAAGCCATCAAGGATCCCATGCAATTCCAACATTTATGGTGAGAGACATTAAAGACAAACTTTTCTGACCATTTTTTAAAGGTCTGTTTATTTCTTCCATGAGTGAAAGAGACAGAGACAGCACACCCAACAAGGTCTTGATGCCATGACCGACCCCCCAGCCCCTAACTCGGCCAGCCGTGGATCATGGACACACATGTGCCCAGCAAACTCAAGGAGGTCTCCAGCCCCAACATGAAACTTTCCCATGTGGGTCTGTATCAGGGAGCTTTGTGTCATCATGGTGCCACCATACACCACCTGTTCTGACACTTTTTTTAAAACAGTAAGGCAGGCTTTATTCAGGACTATCAGTAGGTGTCAAGGCTACAGCAATGAGGATGAAGATGAGGTTCAGCTCCCAACATAAAACCACTGGGGATTTATAGCCAATGACCAAAAGGAGGTAGACATGGATGAAAGAAGAGATAGTAAGGCTGTGAGATTTTTGCTAAGCCAACTTAACAGGATTCTTGCTGAGGACTTAAACAATGAGTAACTTGATTAGATAAAGCTAGGCTGGGCAGGAAGACAGGATGGAGGGTATAGTCAAGGGCTCAGCGAAGTTGGACACAGGTTCGGTCAAGGCGTCTATGTCAGTAATAGTAACTCAGTGGGCAGAGGCCCTGGCACCCCCCTAGAGGCAGGGCCCCGGTCACGGACCTGTGAGCAGGAGCCAGGAGCAGGCTGCGGCTCTCCCGGCCCTAGGCCAAGTGCCTCAGTCCCTTACACTGTCTAGCACTGAACTCCTGAGCGTCCTCCTGACGTGCAGTTTCCCTATTCTACAAAATCTAGAAGTGCTCAGTTCATACATCAAGCTACCCAATGAAACAGGGAAAAAACTACCTTCAGACGTGTAACAGTTCATACAACCCTGTGAGAGCGAGGCAGTTATTTCATCATCAGGAGGTGCAAGGAAGCCTTTCAAAGTGGCTTTGAAATGACAAGCAAACAAATAAAAGAGGAAAAGGAAAACAAAAAGAAAAAAAAAACTAAAAGAGCTGCTTTAAAATCATTTGCCAAAAGCAGGAAGCTATCAATCCTTAATGGGATTTCAAAACTTCCCCAGCACAAAATCAGCCATTTCCCTGTGATGCTCAAATCCGAGGGAGAGCATTTCAGACCAAACTGCCTTCCTTGCTCTCAAAACTGCCATGTACTTCCTAGGTAGAAGCTGAGAATCTAAAAGGGGGGTCAGCAGGTGGCATAGTAATTAAGGTGCTGGACTCCCACATGGCCAACAGCAGTTTGAATCCTGGAACCAGTGGCTTAAAACTCACTCTGGGTGCATGTGTGTGCATGCCCAAAATCCTGAAGGAAGAATGGAGAAGGGGAAGGGACCACGCTATGACCATCCCCCTGGGGGATGATTTCTTGCTCTCTCTCTCTCTCTCTCTCTCTCTCTCTCTCCAGTGAGCACATGTGCCCTATAGTAAAAATCTCTCCCCGCCCCCCCCCCCAAAAAAAAAAAAAAAAAAAAACTAAAACCTAAAAGGGTGACATGCTGGGAACCAGCAGTTAGCGTAATGGCTATGTCACTGGACTCCCACGTAGTCGACCGTGGTTCGCGTCTCGGACCCGGTGGCTTACAACTCACGCCGGGCGCGTGTGCGTGCGTGCCCAAGATCCCGAGAGGAGAATGGAGGAGAAGGGATTGCGGCGTGACCATCCCCCCTGGGGGGTGATTTCTCACTTTCTGTCTCTCTGTCTCTCTCTGTCTGTCTAGCGAGCGCACGCGCCCTATAGCGAAAAACCTCTCCAAAAAAAAAAAAAAAAAGGGTGACATGCTGAACATTCTCAGGTTGCCCTTTAGATCACTTTCCATCTTTTTGTTTTGTGGCCTGTGCCCCAGGGGGCTGACTTCCCTCTTCCTCGCCCACTGACCCTTGGGAGGTGCCAGTAGCCCTCTCCATCACAGGTCTTGGCTTTTCAGGCCACCCTCTCCCTGTTATCTTCAGCCCTAGAGGATGGAGGGGCTTCCTCCTGTTGCCCCAGGGTACACACTCCCTTTCTGCTTTTCTCAACCTGTGATAATCTTCATTCTACTCTCCTCTGACCACTGTGCCATATATTTTCCTGACAAACCTCTGACTAACAACAATGAATAAAGAAAAGGGATATGGGATCCAAAATTCAATTACTTATACTTGTTCTTCGTTGTGAGGAAAAAACAGAGAACCGAATTCTCAAGCTAGATTTCAAGGTATGTGAGTAGGAGAAGGGAGGGCTCTAAGAGGATCAGAATGTAAGGGTGGCCACCAAAACCCAGAGATTTCGCATGGAATTTTGTATACATGCATATTTTTTGGAAACAACAAACCCAGAAAGGAAAAGGTAAAAAAATTGTGTTGTACCCTCAAAGCTGCCCAAAACGTGTCAAAAAGCAATAAATGGTTTAAGAGAAGCACAGCATAGAAATGATCACTGTTTCCCCAGGAAAATAAAGATGAACGGGCAGCTGGTGGGCACCGATGGCAGCCACATGGGCAGGGGAGCAGGGGCTGGAGGAGGAACTGCCACCGCCCCCAGCCACCCACCCTAAGGAGGCAGCGGGGATGGCGTGTTCCTGCGAATCGCTCACAGCTCCCCCCAACAGTCAACTGACATTTCAAAAGCTCATCAGCTCAGCAGGTGCTTGGATGCACGAGCAAGAGCAAAAACTGTTCCGGTGCTGAGGAAAATCTCATCCTGTTGTTCTGAAAATCACCAGGCTGGTGAGACATGGGAGAGCATCAAGGCGACAAACCAGAGGGGGAAAATTGTCTGGAGACAGCAGAACAGCAGAGCTGACCATGCAGGAACTGTCCAGGTGAGCACGACTAAGCTCAGGGAATTCGGCAGGTGACCTAATTGCCCTTGCTGATGGGTGGCCCAGAGTCTAGGTCAGCCCTGCACCCGCTGTGCAACCAGAAATAAGTGGCTCACTCTCGCTGGGCTCCAGTTTCCCCCTTTGCAACACAGAGATGATCATTCAGTATAAACCTCACAGGGCTATTGGGGGGGTCAATGAGAAACTGTGCCACACACAGCAATGAGCCCCAGTCAATGCCTTCCCAGGAATGTGTATGGACCCCATCGGTACTCTTCTCTGCTTCTGTCACTCATGGTACAAACAGAAGGCAACCAGACCCTGCGCACGTCAACCCCCTGATTTCACTCCAGGTTGAGCAGCAACCTGGGACTAGCACCTGGGAGAGGCTGGAGCCTCCAACACCTTGGAGCCCTAGAGTGTCCATTTCCTATACCACTATCCCTCTCTCAGCTGTACAAAGGTCCTTAGCTCAGAGGCAAAGGGCCCCTAGGCCAGTCCTGGCTCAGGAACCTAGCTGACACGTGGTTCTGCCATGTGCTTTAGATCATCCTCTGTGACTCAGTTTTCTCACCTATAGATCATGTACAATCCTAATGTTGGTAGCAAACTGTTTCAGTCTATTTTCTTTTCTTTTTCTTTTTTTTTAAAGAGAGATTTTTGCTATAAGGCACCGGTGCTCGCTGAACAGACAGAGAGGGACAGAGAGACAGAAAGTGAGAAATCACCCTCCAGGAAGATGGCCACACCAGTCTTCTGTCTTCCACTTTCCTCTTGGGACGTTGGGCACACACGCATACACATCCAATGTGAGTTTTAAGCTGTTGGGTCTGGGACTCAAACCATGGCAACTACATGGGAGTCCAACAACAGAACCATTACGCCATCTGGTGGTCCCTGTCTTAGTCTGTTTTTTGCTGCTGTAACAGAATACCTCAGACTGGGTATTTTATAAACAATAGAAGTTTATTTAGCTCATAGTTCTTAGGCTGAAAAGGCCACAGCTGAGGAGCTTGCATCTTGGGAGGGTCTTCTGTTGCATCATGACATGACATAAGGGCAAGAGCACATGGACGAGAGTGAGGTGGCGGGCCAACTTGCTTTTATCAACAACCCATTCATGCAATAACTAACCCACTCCAGCCATTTATGAGCCCATTCATGAATTAATACCATTAAATCCTCATGTCCTAATCACCTCTTAAAGGTCCCACCTTTGATGCAGGTACACTGGAGATTAAGTTTCCAACACATGAACTTTGGGGTAGTTGTTCAAACTACAGCACTACCTTTTTGTGAGGATTGTATAAATTCATGCTAAGTTCTTAGAATAGCATCTAAAGTACAGTAATAACTAAATAAACGCTGGCTGTCCTATTGTCCAGCACGTGTGCACTAGTTTCCAAGAGCCATCTAACAGGCCTCTGTGCTCTGATGAGCGGCCAAATATTGGTGCTCCCAGTCTGCAAAACAACTACCACATGTCCTCGACTCTAGATGCATTTTATATTTTAAAGTTCCTAAAATTACAGTAGAGATGCACATTTAACACATATTTATCTGTTAAATGGGGATAATAATAACATCCAACTAATGGGATTGACAGAGGATTAAGGATTAATACATGCAATATGCTTTGAACAGGGGTTGGCATAGAGTACTCCTCTGAAATTGTTCTCTGCAGGTATTTTCATCATCATTATACTAATTTATCTAATCTGCTGTGGGCCTTCCCACTCCAACCAATTATAAAAATTTTCCTCATCCCTCACTTGATTCAGGGATCATTTGATCCCTGATACCAAAGGTTCTGTGGTATAGGGCTGCTCAGTGAATGGTCAAGGCCTTGGTAAAGAGAAAGATGCTACAATTTGAGGCATCTGCTGGAGTTTTACCATTTTGTTGGTTTTCTAGAACTAGTTATTAACAGGACATTGTTCAGAATTTGTCAAGTTGCATCATATTGGATCCTGGTTTTAATTTGAGGGCCCAGCTGGTGGTGTAGTGGTTAAGGCACTGGGCTCCCACATGGTCGATTATGGTTCGAGTCCCAGACCCAGCAGCTTGAAACTCAAGCCAAGCACATATGTGTGCGTGCCCAAAATCCCAAGAAGAAAATGGAGGAGAAGGGGATGCAGCATGGCCATCCCTCCTGGATGGTGATTTTTCACTTTCTCTCTATCCATCTCTGGATCTCTGGTGAGTGCATGCACCCTATAGCAAAAATCTCTCTCAGAAAGAAAAGAAAAGAAAAGAAAAGAAAAGAAAAGAAAAGAAAAGAAAAGAAAAGAAAAGAAAGAAAAGAAAAGAAGAAAAAAGAAAAAAAAAGAAAAGAAAAGAAAAGAAAAGAAAAGAAAAGAAAAGAAATTAATTTTTGTTTTAACCATGGAGTAATTTTCAGGCCTCTGTGGTAGACTATTCATGGGCCCTGGAAAACAATTGGCTCTATCTAGAGGTCTGAAAGGCCCCCATGGAAAATAAACAGTTTGCAAGGAAGAAATCAATGGAACTGGAAGGGTGTCCCAGTACAGCCAAAGATCAATGAAAGAATCAAGATTGAGGCAATTAGAAAATCAATGGCCACCACAGTCCATAAGAAAGTGTGAAGTAAATTCCATAAATCTACATTCACTCATTAGTTTCCTCTCCTCTGTCCTCTTAGCTGCTGCCACCCTGAACTGGAAATTTGGGGAATATCGAACAAACAAGGGTACATTCAATGAAAGGTAGACCCCTAAGAAGGTGAGTACTGGGTCAGACACTATCTGGATTCACATCCTGATTTCTTCACCTATTAGCTCTGACTTTAGGCCAGTCTCCCAACTACTCTAATGTGTCAATTTCCGCATCTGTAAAATGAGAACAAAGTAGCTGGTGGGTGAATGAGGATTAAATGAATTCATACACATGAAGTTCTTGGGAAAGTGCCAGGTGCACAAGCATCCATTAGCCATTATTACCATACCGTACTTACACCCTAGAAGCCCTGCAGGGGACGCCTGTCTCAGTGGAGCAGTGTGTGCACAGGCACGTGTGTGTGTGTGTGTGTGTGTGTGTGTGTGTTTTGGGGGGGCTCTTTTGCAGCTGAAAGCTGTTACATTTTATCAACTCATCCCCTTTCTTGATGTACAAAGAAGGCAGTAAAAGCTAAGCCTGGACTCTTGCAACTCTCGAAAAGTTCATCACCCAGCCAGATCAAAGTCCATGGCCGGCATGATTAGTGATGCTTTCCTTCCAAGAAAGCAGGACATCAGCCCACCTCACTGGGGCAGCTCACATGGCCTGTCTGCCAACACTAAGATGCCACCCACTGTCCACCAAAGGCCCAGAGAATAGGAGTCACATAGGTAAAACCCAGTAGAAATGGGGGAGTAGGCCTCGATTTTGGAGTCCATCTCAGCAAAAACTTTTTTTTCAATTGCCAGAGGGTACATGTACTTACCAGAGAGAGAGAGAGAGAGAGAGAGAGAAAGCACAACCGTCAATAGGATCACAACACAATTCTTTCTCCTCCTTTCCTCTATCCAGTCATGAATTTGGGCACTCACACAGACATGTACCCAGCATATTTTTCAAGTTGCAAGGGCAGAGATTCAAACCATGGTTAGTCATGTGGGATCCAGCTCCCAATACCCAGCATTTAACCACTGTACTATGGGACTGGCCCAGCAAAGACTTCTAGCCGCAAGCCTTGAAGAATATTTGACAGCTACTTCATGAGGCAGTTCTGAATCATTAGCAAGAAAGGCTATGGAAGATCACTTTTATATAAACATAAGAGGGATAAAGAGTGTGGATAAATGTCAGAAACAATGCCTAAAACGGCTGCAAACTGCTTGCTTACACAGCCTTTTCCTTCTTCAGACAAATGTTAAAACATCAGCACTTCCGAATATAAATCATCCTCAATTAAGACATTTCTGTTGGAAAGCACTTTTGGCAGGACAAACGAAATATTTGCCACTGTTCTCCAACTTGGATCTTTCAAGGTTGGCAGGGCAATTTATTTTTGTTGATTAAACAAAATACAAATGGAAAAGGCCTAAAAATTGATTAGTCAATTAAACTCAATGATTCTCAACAAAGAAATGTGCATGATTAGCTTTGCCAGAGTTATAAAAATGCCTCCTAACTTTACTGCCATTTTCAGGATTTACACCATCGATATTTGTGCTGACAGAGAGACTGAGTAAGGGCTGGATTATGCAAAAATTTCTCTTTGCCTGGAATGGAAGGAAGAGAAATGATTAAGGGCTTGGACCATTTCAGAAAGAACGTCTGCACTGCATTCGTAATTCTTGAAAGAATGATTTAAGTCGAGCGAGGAAGCTGATGACACTCATTTCGTGTAGTATTTATTCTTTAGTAAATTACAGAGTCACTAATAAGGGCCACTTTGTTGAGACGACAACAATTATAAATAACCAGATTCTTTACTTGCTCTTTTCATTTTCCAGGGGGACCAATGTCCAAACAGGCGGTCAACCAAATGACGGGTATCAGATGCTTCTGCAAGATGGATCGGAGCAGAGGGGCACCACAAGCCTGTGTTGGTCACAAACAAAGTCATTCTTAATTGCCACCACGAGGTCCAGACCACAACTGCAATAAATTCACTTACAATAGCCATAAACCCAGGGCGGCAGAATGCTGATGCTTCCTAGTGGTCAAGGCATGCGTGTTGCAGGCTGCTATGCATTTTTAAATTTGATTGTACATAATTGTTAATCACTGACCCATTCTCCAACCCTCCTGGGCTGGAACATGTTGCTAGGCAACGAATTTTGCTCCAGATACTTTCTGAAGTGAAGCAACAACCAAGTGTCAACTAAGTGAACACTAACCATTAGAGACAGGTTCGAATAAAAAAGAGATGCCCGGCTTCCTTCGAGCATATCCATCTCATGTACCTTCCTAATGTAGACACACATTCCCCGCGCCTTACAACCCAGTAAATAAGCCATCTTTGGTCGGACCAGATGAAACTGCCTTTTTGGTAGCTAAATCTGGCAATTGATATGGTTTAATCTAATGACTTAAAAGGCGACGGTATCCACAGACTGTGAGAGAGAGTAACTATGTTCCTCCACTAGCATAAGCACGACTGTGCTTTGCATCTACAACATACCATTTACCTAGTCTACATGTTTTCGAAATTCTTTTTATGACATGTTTGGGAAAGGCAACCTGCTTGCAAATGATTGAATATGAAGTCACATTTACTATTCCATTTTAGACTGTTACAAACTGATTTGTCTATTTCTAGCACAATATGCACACTTCCCCCTGTTTTTTCACACGCTCAGAGCCACAGGAATGGAACTAAATTTATTGCTCCTAATTTCAGGTCAGGAACACCGGAGGACATCTGAAGATGAGGATGGAACTGCCAAACACATGAAAGAAATTTATTTAGGGGAAAGAGGAGGGAGGCAGGATAGCTGGTATCATGGAAAATGATGCTATTTCTGGGCAACAAGTTCAATCTAACGACTCTTCATGTCTGAGGCAGCTGAGAGCCCTCAGACAAGAAATGCTAAGGAAACACAGGCCTGGTCCATGTCAGTTCACAGATACCTCCAGGTTTCCAGAATCTCCGCTGGGAGTTCTGAATAATGACCAGCTTAGGCAATGCATAGAGGCAGATGATTAGCCTCATTAAGAAAGCACTGGTAAGAAATTACTGGGTGAAGGGAAAAGTCACAGTGAAGTTTAAATTTAGATTTCTGATCTTACTGAGCAGGTTTGAATATCTATGGAATTATCATTTCCTAGCAACAAAAAATAGTTGTATCTAGAATTGTTAAGTAACAATTTACAAACTAGACACATGAAAACTTTACATTGGGCAAATGCATATCGTCTTAAGAGGACAGTACAAAGTTTTATCATCTATGACCGAGTGAGTCCTATTAAAATATAATCCAGGCTTTCTGTTAGTCTGGTTTTGTTTTGTTACACACTTCTAACTGAAAAGTAAGAAGGGAAAGTGGGGGGGTCATGGTACAGAGGTAAAATGGGACACTACAAGGCCAACCCACATGGAGAGGCTCCAGTTTCATATCTGGAGACGTCCCTGAATGTGCTGGACATACATACATGCCCATGATCCCGGCCACCTGGAGGACTGCCACTTTGACACCCTCGTAGGGGAGCTGTGTGTGTGTGTGTGTGTGTGTGTGTCTTTTCTCTTACTCATGGAAGAAACACATGAATTTTTAAAAGAAAAAACTCAAAAATTTAATACAGAATATATGAGATTAAAAAAATGTTTACATAACTTACTTTCACTCACCAGAAATAACAACCAATTTATTTGCTTACTTTCAACAGAAGTATAATAGAATCCTAATATATATTCAACAACTTGCTTTTTTCACTCAAAACTAGCACATTGGCCCAGCCCGGTGGCACAGTTCATAGTAAACTAAACTGCAGTGCTCGAAGCCGTATAGCCGACCACAGGTTCAGAGCCTTGGATCAGTCTAAAACACGCCAAGTGTGTGACACGTACCCAGGATCCTGAAAAGCTAGAGGGCTGAGCTTGGGAAAGGGGTGATCAGACCCTATCAAGGGTGCGTCTCTCCCTCTCTTTCCCTCATGTATATGCATGCACATGCTGTCTTTCATGAATGAAATAAAGTTTAAAAGTCAAAAAATAAATAAATGAATAAGGACCAGCAGTTGGAGTAATGGCTATGTCGCTGGACTCCCATGTAGTTGACTCTGGTTCAAATCCCGGACCCGGTGGCTTAAAACTCACACAGGCTACATGTGCGTGCGTGCCCAAGATCCTGAGAGGAGAATGGAGAAGGGATTGCAGTGTGGCCATCCCCTCCGGGGGGTGATTTCTAGCTTTCTATCTCTCTGTCTCTCTCTGTCTCTCTGGCGACTGCACACGCCCTATAGCAAAAATCTCTCAAAAAAAAAAAAAAGTTAAAAAAAATAAGAACAAACTAGCATATAAACTAGTCTTAAAGAGTCTCCTGGCACATTCAATTTGTCCACGGCAATTGGTCCACAGCTTCGAGATAAAGCATCTTAGTTAGTAAGAGTCACTCTCCACTGAGTTTACAACAATGTAAAGACCACCAAAAACGCAATCAATTATTCATCTCCCCTAAAGTTCCACTAGAAGCCCAAGAAAGAGGAAACAAATTTTTCAGCCCCACAGGTCTGTCCAAGGGAATTCAGGCCAACACAAATGGGTGCTCACAGAGAAGCTGCTCAGCATGACAAATGATAGCCTAAGTAGGAGTCTCAAAGGAAAGAGGTCTGTAACTCACCAACAAATGAGATAAATGAAACCTAGGAACAGGGAGACTGCGTAAATATCAAGAGCTGACTGCTAAATTAGATTCTAAAACTCTGGAAGAACGTTATTTCCACGAGGACATTTTGAACCCCTGGGAAGGAAATTGTGAGTCTGCTGGGAACCCACAACTACTGAGAACAAAAACACAAGCATAAGGACTGCCACAGGGAAGCAAGCACTGGTAGAACTGCGGTTTGTGCAGTGTGGATTCCACATTGCTCCAACTTGAGAATTACTAAGCCATATTCAAGCTTATGACTGCTTTTTTTTTTCTTCCCACTTAAGGGAGGCAGCTGTACACATAATCCTAATCCCTATTCACAAATAGACTTTACAAAAGTCAATTCCCCTCTGGAAACAGCAGCTTTTTCGTCTATAAAATGTGAGGACCTGATTAAAGGAACTCTAAAATCTGTAACACGATTTATTCCACTGATCCTGTAGGTTAAAACTTTGCTAAAACTCTGTGTGTGTGTGTGTGTGTGTGTGTGTGTGTGTGTGTGTGTGTGTATGGATGGATGAAAGGATGGATGGATGGGAGGCAGTGATCTGCAGGAGTGGGACTGTGCAGCTATGTGACCAACTGTTACAGTTTCAGGAATTCTGTGGGTCAGTGACATATTGATAGCTCAGAATTAGCTATGATGTAAAAATTTACACCAGGGAAATTGGCAAACACTGCAAATTAGACCTTTTTATTCAACCAAATAAGCCAACTAATTAACACATCAATGTGGTAAGAGAAAGGAAAAGGGGACAAGGCAGACAAAAGGCAGTACCTAAATACAAAATCCTCCTCCTGGGCTATCCCCTCTCCCCTCCCATATTTCCATATTGGTACACTTCACATTTTCTCCACCTCAAACACTATTCCCCACCTTTGCCTGGATAACTGGGAGTCCTTGCCCAAAACAGCTCAAATATCACCTCTTTTAGGTAAACCATCCCTGATGTCTGCTCTCACTTTTGAGATGACCCCATGCCGCAATTACCTCCCTCTACTCTCTTAGGTACACTTACAATATATTGTGGCCATAATACATTTAGTCAGCCCCACTGAACTGTTGGCTAATTCAGGACAGCAACTATGTATTTCAGCTCTTGGCGCTTAATGCCCAAGCACAAAGACAGGCACATAGTCGTTATCCAATCAATACATTTTGAATTAAAGCAATGATTTTAACTGCAAGGCAGGGCAAAAACATTTGCTGATAAAAGGTTCAGCCACAAAGGGCTTCACTTATTCTATCCTAGTCATAATTGAGTAGTAGGAGATTTTTCAAGGGCTTAAGCTTTTCAAGTCCACTTTCCCATAGATTGTGGCTTTCTATTAAATCAGTTAACCTACATTTGTCACAAAACAGTGCAGTGTGTCACTGACCCACTTTGTTCCATTTCTTTGCTACTCAATGACATCCACATGTCACTATGAATTGCATTTTTAAATAAAGAATTAAAATATATTTGTCCTGGATTTACCCAAGCGAGCTCTGAGAGCTTTGGGATTTACCCTCAGGTTCCATTGCCTGATCCACTAGAGATGCTCTGAGCCTTCTCATCTGTAGCTACCCAATCCAGCAAATGAGACAGAGGACTGGGGAACAGCACAGACAAGAAGGTGCCACCCTTCTCTCTCCCACAGTAAAGGCAGACACACCAGCCGTGACCTCAGCAGCCCTTACCAACGTTATTACAAATGGGGTTGCACACAACTACCATGTTTGAAAGGAAAAAAGAAAAGAATTGGAAGGAAGGAAAGGACAAAGTAATCCAAAGTCTCCTCAGGCTGCCGTAACAAAATACAGATTGGTGCCTTGAACAACAGAAATGTACTTTCTCACAGTTAGGGAGGCTAGAAGTCTATGATGGAGGTTCTCTCTGGGATGGTTTACAGTGAGGCCTCTTTTCCTGGCTTATATGTGTAGATGGCCACCTTTCTCTGTGTCCTCCCATGGCCTTTCCTCTGTGCACACTCAAGTGGACAGAGAGCTCTCTGGTGTCTCTCCTTTTTCTTATGAAAATATCAGCCCTATTGGAGTGAACCCCCACCCGTATAACCTCACATAACCTTAACTGTCTCTTTAGAGGCCCTGCCTCCACACACAGCCACACTGGGAGTTAGGGTTTTAACGTATGGGGGAGGGGAGGACTGCACAATTCGGGCCAGAAGAAAAGGAAAAAGTTGAGGACCTACTAAAGAGAAGGAAAAAGCTGAGCACCTACTGAGTACTAGTACCTATTCCTAAGGAAGAAAGGAACTTTTCTCCATATTTTTGTAAGGAAATGTATTGGAGAAAAAAAACTAAACTGCCATATATATTGAGCTGTGTCCCCCCAAAATTCATGTTGAACTCCTAACATCCAGGACCTCAGAATGTGGCCTCACTTGGAAACAGAGTTGTTACAAATGTAATTAGTTAAAATGAAGTCATACTGGAGAAGGGTGGGCTCCTAACGCCATACAACTGGAGTTCTTAAAAAAGGAAAATTTGGACACACACAGGCACACAAGAAGACACCTTGTGACGATGAAGGCGTGTATCTACAGTCATGGAACACCAAAGACTGTCAGCAAAATACCAGAAGCTGGAGGAGGAGCTAGAAGCAGCTCTCAGAGGGAACCAACTCAACCTGCTGATCTTGGGCTTCTGGCCTCCAGAACTGTGAGACAATAACTTCCTGTTGATTAAGCTACTCCATGTGTGGTAACTGTTATGGAAGATCACTGCAAGCTTCCTTGCAACATCTCCTAACTCACTCCTCCTGGCAGGTGGGTTGGGGAGAAGATAATGAGCATGGCAGTTTCTATTAAATCAGTTAACCTATATTTGTCTCATGGTGCCTGGCACCTCATGAGTTCTCTTTCAGGTCCTGATCATCCTCAGGATTCAATTTCTTTTTCCCTGCCCTATTCCTGGGGTTGGGAGCCCTGCAAGAAGGCACAAATGGTGTCCATTTGGTCCTCACTTCAAAGCCTGCTCTCCAATCTGCTTAATCTGTAATAATGCTGATTTTTCACCTCCATCTGTCTGAATTCTGTGCTAAATTCATCAATTGGCTCTAAACTCTAAGAAGTGAAAAAGGTGATTAATTATCACCCTTCAGACTCCTACAGCAACTCTGATTCACATAGTCTCATCATTGCATCCTCATTACATCCCACTGAACACGCACCAGGAAAGCAGCTAAGGTTCATGAGCATCTAACCTCTCGGTTGTAGTGCAGGACCATAGGGCAGGGGGATCCTGGAGTCCTACCCAAGTCCTCTAACAGCACATACAACATTATTTCAATAAAATCATTATTCTGGGGCCAGCCAGGTGATGTACCGCTTAAGGTAGCTAGATCCCATATGGTCAAATGCATGGTTCAAACCCCACACCGGCTACTTGAAAAGCATACTTGGTGTGTGCCCAAACTCCCAAGAGGAGAATGGAGAAGTGATTGTAATATAGTTCTCTCCTCCTGGGGAATGATCTCTCTCTCCAGCATGCATGCACTCTATAGCAAACTAAAAAAAAAAAAAAAAAAAAAAAAAAAAAAAAAAAATCATTATTCTGACTTACTATAGTAGGTATAGTATTCAACAAGAAGAAAGATACATGCTTTTGGCCTCCACCAGAGTCTTAAGAGGCACAGACAAGAAAGCCCAGTTAGTTACTACAACAGGCTAATAAAACCAATCTGGCCTGATACTGTGGTTTGAATGATCTCAAAAATTCATGTGTGAAGTCTTGGTCATGACAGAATTAAGATGTAAAGATTCCCAACTATGATGTTTAAAGGTGGGGCTCTGGGGAGATTAGGAATGGGTCATTAGAGCACAACTGACTCGTGGATTTATAAGGAGAAGGAATGATACCAGGACAGATAGAGAAACTCTGCCATGCTGTGATGCGGCAGACGACTTCACTATATGTAGCCCCTGGACCTTGGACCTCCAAACCATGACCTGAGTAAATAGCTCTTCTCACAAATCAACCAGTTTCAGGTATTTTCTGTTATTATCAACGGGAAGGACTAGAACATCTGGGCTCTCCTATACCAGTGTTCAGTCACCTATTAAACCAGCTGGGAGAAATCCTGAAATTGTAGCTTATTAATGAGGTTTGTTATAGTATGGTCCTGCCTAGCATGGGCTGTGTGGACACAGACAGTATTTAATGTGCTACAGACTCCAAGGAGCTGCCATTATGGGAAAAAAGTTGGTCAGTCCCATAGGTCGATGGTTAGAAGAGTCAGATTCCACAAGTCCAACAGAGGTTTGAATCCTGGCCCTAGTGGCTTGAAAAACATGCCTGAAAAAACATGTCAGACACCATGTACATGCTACCCAGTATTGTGACAGGAAGGAGAAATGGAGAAGAAGGGACTGCAGCTCGAGCACGCCCCACTGTGGAGGGTGCGTACTTCATCGCTCTGATGAGCACATGCACCCTCTGGCATTAAAAAAAAAAAAAAGCCTAAAAAAGAAAAAAAATTATAGAAACTCCCCACTTCCTACTATCAACCCATTTTTCCTCTTCTTTCCTTTACTTGCTAATAGTCAAGGCTAGAGGGTGACACCTCTTGTAAGGGTTAGAGACAGGAGTGTATTTTAAAATAAATGGCTTCTTAAGAAACTATCCCAGGTCCAAACTACAGAACAGAAGAACATTATTGTTGACTCTTTAACGTACCTGGTAGAGACAATGGAAAGATGTAAATACTTTGGAAATAAAATTTAATCTAGATCTATACAAACATCTATACATAAATTTAATCAACTTGTTTGAGAGCAAGTAGAAATGCCAGGCACGAGTGTAATCCCATACTAACTAGCTGACTGAAAGGTAAAGGCAACAACAGTGTCACAGAGCTGTAAAATGAAAGTAAGAGTCTCTGCCAGGGTGACACAGCAGTAGTACAATGTTCTGCACTACTGGAAGCCATGTGGAGTGTCAGGGTTCAGTCCCCAGGTCAACCTATATACACCAAATGTACACCCATGTGCCTGCCTGTGATCCTGGCTAGCTGAGAAACCTAGCGGGGGGTAGGGGGGTGGGAATCACAGCATTAAACTCCACGAGAGTATTTCTCTCTCTCTCTGCTCTCAAAAGTAAATAAAACCTTATTAAAATACATGCTTTAAAAGCTAAGAATGGGGGTCAGACAATGGCACAGCAGTCAAACAAAATGTTCTGTTAGGCAGACCCACACAGGACAGTTGCCAATTCATATCTAGAGACTTCCCAGAGTATTCAGGACATGCATGTGCCCATGACCTGGACTGGCTGGGCTGGCTGAGGCTGAGGATGGCTCATGGCTTCAGGATCCTGTAGGGAGTACTGTCTCTCTTTGTACCTCTGTCTCTTTCATGCCCACAGAATGTTTTTTTAATTTTTTAAACTCTAAAAATAAATAAACAAAAAGCTAAGGGATCAGGAGATGGTGTGGTGGTTAAGGTGCCAGATCTCACATGGCTAACTGCATGGTTTGAGTACTGGACCCTGCAACTTGGAAATCACACCAGACACATGTGCGTGTGTGCCAAAAATCCTGAGAGTATAAAAGAGACAGGATTGGGATCAGCAGTTAGCGTAATGGCTATGTCACTGGACTCCCATGTAGTTGACTGCGGTTCGCGCCCCGGACTCAGTGGCTTAAAACTCACACCGGGCACGTGTGTGTGCGTGCCCAAGATCCCAAGAGGAGAGTGGAGGAGAAGGGATTGCAGCATGGCCATCCCCCCTGGGGGGTGATTTCTCGCTTTCTGTCTCTCTATCTCTCTCTGTCTGGCGAGCACATGAGCCCTATAGCAAAAACCTCTCAAAAAAAAAAAAAAAAAAAGAGACAGGATTGTGGCATGGCCATCTCACTGTCCCTCTGTCAGTCTCTGGTCAGTGCATGCACCCTAGAGTAAAACTTATAAGGGAAAAAAAAAAAGAATGGATCTATCAGGTTATCAGAAAAGTCATGACAATTTTTCTATACAAAAATGTTAAGACTTTTCCAATGACCCAATAGAAACAGAGAGATTAATACTCAAAACTCAAAGCACAGCTGGAATAATGGCAACCAAACTCATTTCAAGAGTGTTTGACAATCTAAAGAACAACCCAGAAAAATGAAAAAAAAAAAAAAAAAAAAAAAAAAAAAAAAAGCAGCAAGGCTCCAGTGTGGTTGGAAATATTGCTGTCCTCTTCTAGCTAACAGAATACCTGAGACCAGCTGATTGATGAAGAATAAAAGTTCATCTGGCTTATGATCCTGGTGACTGGAAAATCTGAGAGCATGGGGCCAGCTGTCCTGCCTCTGTCCTATATCACATCGCTGAGCGAAGCAGACAGACCAGCCAGCATGTGTGGAGAGACCTGGGGCAGCCATTTTCCCTTTATAACAACCCTCTCTCAAGAACTAACCCCTTTCTATGAGAGCTAGAATTCACTTCATCTTATTAGACAGCATTAATCCATCCTTGATGTAGTACCTCCATGATCCAAACACTGCCTTAAGGTCTCACCTTTTAAAGGTCTCACCACTTCCCAATGCCATTATGATAGGGACTAAATTCCAAAACATAAACCTTTGAGGACCAAACCATTATCTAAACCACAGCAGAAGTCCAAGGTATGAAAGATGGAAGAAAATGGCAAGGCTTAACCCAGGAACAGATATAAGGAAGATTTAGCAATGATCTCCAGATACTTGCAGGCTCTTCAAAGGTAAAACACTGGAAGAGGAGTCTCAGCAACATATAAGTTAGATGTCCAGAAAAACGGAAAGAGACTGCTTTGTGATAGAATTTCGATCATCACAAGTATTTGGGGGAGGGGGAACAATAAAGGTCCATCAGTCAGGGATGTTATAAAAGGGATTTCTATGTGCAAATAATGAGCTTGGATGACCATCAATGCCCTTCTAGACTCAACAATATAAATCTAACCCAGGGGCTGCAGGTGGTATGGTGGTTAAAGATGCTGGACTCCCACATGGCCAACTGTGGTCTGAGTCCCAGACGTGGCAGCTCTCTCTCTCTCTCTCTCTCTCTCTCTGTCCCTCTCTGGTTAAATTAAAATATAAATAAATAAATAAAGTTATATAAAATAATTAAAGAAAAAACCTAACCTGAACACCAAAGATCCAGTCAACACCTCTAACTTGAACAATATGCTGCATGCTGGCAGACCTAGTATTAATTGCACATTCTAAATTGTTGTTACTCAGAGCACTTCTAACACTAAATGTGTGGGGTTTTCCTCACACAAACCAATTCGTCAATTTTCTGGACACCATCTGATAATCCTACAATTTAATTCAATACTGACACAAACTACCCATAGTTAACACAGATCCACAGGGTCAGGGCTCAGTCCCATAAGACTGCCCCCACTATAGACACCAGCTACAAATGGCCTCTAGGTGCCTGTACTTCTACTTGGTTGACTACAAATTCAAGGTTTCTCACAACCCTCTCTCCGTGTTCAGTAATTTTCCAGAATTATTCACAGAACGGAGGAAAACAGTTTCCTTATGAGATTGCCAGTTTGTTATAAAGGATACCACATAAGAACAGTAAAACATTAGAGATGCAAAAGGCAAGGTTTGAGGGAGGAGACCAAGCTTCTAGGCCCTCTCTGGGCATGCCACCCTGCCCAGCACCACATGTGTTCACCAACCCAGAAGCCAACGAACCCTGTTGTTTAGAAATCCTATGGGGGGGAACCAGCAGTTAGCGTAATGGCTATGTCGCTGGACTCCCACGTAGTCGATCGCGGTTCGCGTCTCGGACCCGGTGGCTTACAACTCACGCCGGGCGCGTGTGCGTGCGTGCCCAAGATCCCGAGAGGAGAATGGAGGAGAAGGGATTGCGGCGTGACCATCCCCCCTGGGGGGTGATTTCTCGCTTTCTGTCTCTATGTCTCTCTCTGTCTGGCTGGCGAGCGCACGCGCCCTATAGCGAAAAAACCTCTCCCCAAAAAAAAAAAAAAAAGAAAGAAATCCTATGGGGGAAGAGGGACACTTTATGTAGACATGATTGAGTAAATCCCTGATCACTGGTGATGAACTCAGTGCAGGCTCGTCCCCTCCCTGGAGGAAAGGGTAGAGCTAAACATTTGAAACCTGTTACCCAAGGGTTTGGTCTTTGCAGAGACCAGCCCCTATCCAGAAGCTGTCTAGGGGAACCCCAGCTGCCAATCATCTTCTTAGCATGGAAACAAAGATATTCAATCACTCCTGAGATTCCAAGTGTTTTAGGAATTACGTGCCCGGGGAATGGAGCAAAGACCAAAATATGTTTCTTACTCTTACATACAGCTTGACTAGACTCTCTGCCTTGCACATGAACCTAGAGGTCTGACCTTCCTGTCACCTAGGCTAAATCAGCCAAGCATGAGGTAATGAAGAAAGGGCTTATTTTTTAGTCCCAAGGCTGTGCCGGTTTGTTTTGTTTCTGTCTGGCAACGGCTTTTGGTGGGAGGAGAGAGTGCAGCAGGCGAACACAGAAGCACAACAGAAGGGCGATGCAATCCTCGAGCTGACATTCAAGGCCACACCCACCCACCAGCCCCTGTGCATCTGTTGAAGTAAATGTTAGGCCTGCCAGTCCTCAACTAAACCAAAGCATCCCCAGTCAAGCCTAACACTCAAAACATTGTGGGAGACCTTGGCAGTGACCCAGAGCAACAAAAGGACCAAACAAACCATTAAATTACCATCATACTGATGGATACTATAATTGAGCAGCTACTACACCAGGACCATGCTTATAGATTTATAATCACCACTGTCAAATTAGTAATGAAGGGGTTGAACCTGTTCTACAGATTAGGATACAGAAGCTCAGACACTACGTGACCTACCCCCACATCATGCAGGTAAATGAAGGAGGACATAAATGCAGTTGTTTCTAGCTCCAAAGACCATGCTCACTCCATCACACCATGCCATGCCACCTCTCCTGGCTCTTTTTATCAACTCCTTTTAGAAAAAGTGAGGTATTTTATAAACTTCAGTAGAATGAAACCAACAGGTCCCTGAGCAAACGGTGCTGCAGTCCCGACAACCCTGTGACGGAACACCCTCCCTCTCCTCTGTTTTTTGAAGTCTGAGGTCTTGAAAATATACACATGCAACTGCACCCCACGCTTCAACCCAAAAGATTCTAAATGTAAAAGGCAGAGTGGGTCTTGTGCCAAGAAGTTGGAGCCAGTTTATTTTAGTTTCAATGTTAAGACAGCCAGCACCAGGTTGGGGCTGAGAAATGCTCCTTCTAATTAAAACTTTATTTTCAAACACATGTCACAGTTGCAACATGGTGAGACTCATTTCTTGCTGTGTGGATTTCTAAGAGTAGAAGCAGCTGCTTCTCCTGACGATTTCTTCCATTCATTTTGGTACAAGCAGAGGATCCTAAGGGACAAAGATTCCTTGTCACACCCAGGAGCAACAAGAGCCTTGCAAGCACTCGAGAGAATTGCAAAATTAGGGAGGAAGAGAAATTAGCGTAAGTCTAACTGTGATGGCAAGAAGTGCTCCATGATAGGTGGTCCGCACACCCAGCTGAAGAGCAGCCCGGTGAATCCACATGGAGGATCAGAACGACATCTCTTGTCCCCACCTGGTAGTAGAGTCCAGCATGAGAAGTCAAGCAGATCCAAAAAGGGAGTGAACTGGGCTATTATGGATCCTCAATCACTGCAAGAAAGGGAATCAGAAAAACCCATTGCCTGCCCAGCCTAATGGCACAGTAGACAGCACACTGACTGCAGTGCTGGAAGCCACATGGCAGGCCGTGGGTTCAGATCCCAGGTTGGCCCAGAACAGTCCCAGCACATATTGATTCAAGATCCTGACAAACTAGAGGGCTGGATGTAAGGGATGTGATAAGACTCTACTGTGTACACACACACACACACACACACACACACACACACACATGTAAGGGATGTGATAAGACTCTACTGTGTACACACACACACACACACACACACGCTCTCTATCGTGAATGAAATAAACTTCACAAAAAGAAATAAAATCTACTTCTATAGTTTGAGTGTTTGCATCCCTCCAAAATTCATATGTTAATGTTGCTACAGTATTAGGAGGCAAGGCCTCTAGGAGGTGATTAGTCATAAGGGTAAACTCTCCTATTAGGGATTATGCCTTTTTGTTTGTCTGTTTAAGGGATTATTTATTTAATTTTATTTATTACTATTATTCTTCAGTTTGACCAGAGAGAGATGGGGGGCAGGGGGAGAGAGTGAAAAAGCAAGCTACCCAGTCCAGAACTCGAATCACATTTAACCATGTGCGAGTCCAGTGCTCTAACCACAATGCTGTTGATGGCCCCAGAATTAGGCCTTTATAAAAGAAGCCTCAGAGAGCTCCGTTGCCCTCTACCATGTCAGGACAGAGCAAAAGTTGGCTGACTAGGAATCAAAAAGCAGACCCTCACTAGATAAACCTGCTAGTATGCTAATCCTGGACTTCAGCTTCCACAAGTGTGAGAAATACGTTTCCGTTGTTTTTAAGCCACCTGGTCTATAATATTCCGTTAGTGCAGCCACATGGACTAAGGCAGCAGTCCCCAATCTTTTTGGCACCAGGGACTAATTTTTTGGAAGATAATTTTCCCAAGGACCTGGGTTGGATGAGTGGTTTGGGGATGACTCAAGTGCATTACATTTATTGTACACTTTATTTCTAACATTATTATTAGGTTATTGGACAAGTTATGACTTATTTTTCAATGTTTTTCTACAGATAAATGCATCATGACTTTTTTGGCAACCCAATATATTGTAATATATAAGGAAATAATTATACAACTCACTACAACGCAGTATTTGCTGCCACTAGACAGCACTAGCACCACTGCCTCAGATCACCTCTCATAAGGAGCAGGCAAACTAGACACTGCGTGTACACAGTTCAGAACAGGGCTCCTGCTCCGTGAGATCTAATGCCACCGCAGATCGGACAGGAGGCCCAGCCCAGGCAGTAATTTGAGTGATGGGGAGTGGCTGTAAACAGAAGAAGCTTCATTCACTTGCCCGTTGCTTGTCTCCTACTGGGTACCCTGGTTCCCGGGGTTGGGGACCTCTGGACTAAGACACTCACTAAAAAGACTAGTCCCCAATTGCCTGTCACTTCGTCTCTCCAGTACACTACAAAGAGGCTGCCAGGGTGGGGACCTGCCTTATTCCTGCTCCATCTGAGGACATACCCACAGATCTGGGCTTAGCACATCAGTACTTCAACACCTGCTGCTGAATTAACGCCAAGAAGCTAGTACATGGGTAATCTCTGGACCCCGCTCACTTCCTAGGCTGTGGCCTTACTTAGGTATCAGTTCTCTTAACCAGCATGAAAATCAGGGAGAGGCATGCAAGAAAATATCTGAGGAAGTCCAAAGGAACAGAATACCACAAATCCTTGGCCACCACATTCTCAATACATAAACTTATTCAAGCCCCAATTATTAAATCAGTCCCCAAAGTCCATAGTACCATGTGTCCTGTGACCTCAGAGTCCTGCTCACCTAGGAAAAAGACCCTGTAGGGTCTGTAGACTGAGCAAGATCCTGACATCAGCCATGGTCATCTTCACAGCCTAAGACCCCTGTATGACCAGTGCTGTAGTCTGAATGTTTATCCCCCCAAAATTTGCATGCTGAAACACCACGGTATTTGGGAGGTGATTAGGTCATGAAGGTGGAGCCCTTGCAAAAGGGATTAGAGCCCTTATAAAGAGGCCCTAGAGGGCTAGCTAGTCCCTTCCATCTTATAAAGACGTAAAGAGAAGATGCTGTCGATAAACCAGGAACCAGGTCCTCACTAGATACTAACTCTGCAGTACCTTGGTTGGGGACTTCCCAGCCTCCATAACCATTAGTAATAAATGCCTGTTATTTATGAGCTATCCAGTTTCCTGTATTTTGTTATAGCAGCCCGAACCAACTAAGATAGCCAGATAATGAGCTAGAAAAGGATACTCTACCCCGTTACCATGTGTGGCCCGAGAGTAGAGCCTCCAGGTAATACTGCGTCTACAAGATGAGAGACAGCCAGTGCTGAGGTCGGCTGCGCCTGCTGAGAACAGCACCGATCGTGGGGGAACAGCCCACAGAGGAACAGAGAATCCAGAGCAAGTCTGGAGCACCGAGCTGCATTCCCCAAAGCAGGCTGCCCTCGCTCTGTGGTCAGACATTCCATCTGGCCCCCGGAGAGTAGCCCCAGGCATTTCTCAGACACAGGCCATTCTCATCCTCACATCTGTCATTGCAGAGAACATGTGATGACACAGACACCAAGAGGGTGTGCTATCGGTTGTGCTAGTAAGTAGAAATTTCATGACTCACTGTGGCATTTTAGGAGCCTATAAAATTCAGGTGGTAATCCTGAAGCAAGGAAATGAAAACATTTCGTGTCACTGTTGCCTAAGAGTGTGGAGATGGGTGGCAGAGACAAGTCAAAAGGCTAATCTGGGATTATGGGTCAAAAAAGACCTTGAAAGTCTCAAACTTCTAATGACCACATTATCTCTGAATTCCAGTGGCTGTCCCTGCATCAGGAACCTCAGTACAGCTCGCATCTTTAGAAGCAGCCAGGCTTCTATAGGAGTCTTCACAAAGTTTACATAAGATACTCATTATGGGGCCAGTCCCATAGCCTCATGGTTAGGGGAGCCAGATCCCACTTGGTGGACCATGGTTTGAATCCCAGCCATGTTGGTTCATAAAACATGTCAGGTGTATGCACATGTGTGCCCCAAATCTCAACAGGGTGAAAAATGAAGAAGGGATTGTGGAGTAACCACATCCTGCTGGGTGTTTCTTTCTCCCTATGTCTGTCTGTCTGTCTCTGCTAGGTGCACACATACTCTGACAATTTTTTTTAGGGGGGGGAGAGATTTTTGCTATAGGGCACATGTGCTCCCCAGAGAGACAGAAAGCAAGAAATCACCCCCTAGGGGGGTTGGCCATGCCACAATCCCTTCTCCTCCATTCTCATCTTGGGATCTTGGGCACGCATGTACACGTGCCTGGCATAAGTTTAAGCCACTGGGTCCAGGACTCAAACCGCGATCTACAACATGGAAGTCCTGCAACATAGCCATTACACCAACTGCTGGTCCCATACTCTGACAAATTTTTTAAAAAACATTTTTAAAGGAAAATACGGGGGCCAAAAAATGGCATGGAGGTTAAGACACTGGATCCCACATAGCCAAGTCTGTGATTCAAGCCTGGACCCAGCAGCTTGAAAATCACACCAGGTGTGTATAAGTGCATGCCCAAAATCTCAACAAAAGAATGGAGGAAAAGGGGTTGCAGTGTGGTTATCCCTTCTAGAGGGTGATTTCTCTTCCCCTCCCTCTTTGTCTCTGTCTCTTTCTAGCAAGTGCACATGCCCTATAGCAAAACCTTTTTAAAAAAAGGAAAACACGTATAATGCAAAAAAATTACTCATGGATTTCAAAAGTTTTTCTGGACCAATGTAAACTGGTATTTTAATTCCATTTTTCCAGGGAGTGTTTGAGTCTTTTTTTTTTTTTTTTTTAAATCATGCACTCGCTGAGAGACAGAGAGAGAGAGTGTGATGGACTCGATGCTACAATCCTCCAGTCTCCATAGGTTTTGCCAAAGGCAGGCCACCACGCCCTGAGTCTTGTGGACGGTACACACTCCTGAAGGGACAAAGACTTACACAGTCCATGTCCCTGGAATGCAGTGCAGCGCCAACAGTTCCAACAAAGACACTGACAGATGCTGAGTGCTAGTCAGGGGCCAGACACTGCTCTAAACACTCATGTGTATTTCTGGCACATCTGAATCCCTTAACATGCCTGAAGGGTAGGTGCTACGATCATCCCCACTTTGCAGACAAGCAAACTGAGGCACGAGGAGAGTTAAGTCTCCTGTGGAAGGACACAGCCCAGCCCAGTGCCTGTCCTCTTGCTCTGTGCTGCCACCTAACCACACACAGGTTCACAGGACCTGACTCTGATGCCCGCTTCCCAGACACCGTCTTCAGAAATACCATCTGTTCCTAGGCGGGCTCAGGAATAAGCTGCCTGCCAATAAGTGAAAATCAACAGCACACCCTGTCCCCTCCACCACCTGATGATTCACGATTCGAAAGGACTCCCAGCACCATGACACAGGAACTGTGTGGGGAGAGGCACGTGGGGCATTGTCATCCCACTGTACCTTCAGGAAGACGAGGAGTCTGAGCACAGGGACCACCTTTCTCACGATGATCCATAGTGGAAAGTGTTCGGGGGCCCCAAAAGGGCACATCGACAGCGGGAGTAGCCACGGAAGTGAGACTGATTCAGCACTTCATTTCCATGGGACAAACACCCGTGTCTGTGGGCACGCTCTGGGCTCAGCTGGGTGCTGGAACCTCACAGCACTGCCTTCCACTCTGCTCCGTGACCACGGCCGACTGGGCCATCTGAATGGGCTCAGAGGGAGGCTTCCTGCTTCCACTCCTCTGAGCTGGGAAACAGGCTGAGCTGCTTTTCCTGAAAACCAGTGGTCTTATTATCTTTTTAATTAATTGGCAGAGGGCACATGTGCTCCTTAGACAAATGAGGAATGAGGGTAGTATGAAGCACCCCCCTCCCCAGTGAAGCATGGTCATGGCACAATCATTTCTCCTCCATTTCTCCATCCTGTCGGGACTTTGGGCATGTACACACACACACATATACACCCGTGTGTTTTTCAAGTTGCTGGTGCTAGGATTCAAACTATGGTTGGCCATGTGGGATTCAGCTCTCTTAATCACTCACTAGGCAACAGGGCCGGCCCAAAGGCCAGTGGTCATCAGTATGGGGGAGTCTCGGAGCCATGCAAAGCTGCCTCATGCACAGAGACACAACAGGACTCACATCTTGCTCATTCCTTTAGATGCCACATGGGGCGATCCCTGTGTCCGCATCTTCACTGACGTCACAGAGTCTTCACCCAGTCATGAAAGGATAGGCAGTGGCCCTCGCATGTGGAGATACAGCTACAGCAGGTCTTTCCTAGGATCCTGAGACACCTGGACCCTACAGCTTCAACCCTTGAAACAATAGGTAGAAATTCTACAATAGGAAAGTGGAGGTTCAGGTCCTGGGCCTGACTTCAGGAATCACTCCTTCATGGTCACTCCTAGGTTTCTCTGGGATGGCCATGGACATCTCCAGGTGATAAAGCATGATCGTCTAGTCCAGGAGTTCAAAAGCCAAAGTCAGGGGGCAGTGGGTGACATCGTGGTTACAGCACTGGACCCCACATAGCCGACTATGGTTTGAGTCCCAGAACTGGCAGCTTAAAAATTATGCCAGAGACATGTGCGCGCATGCCCAAAATTTCAGGAGGAGAATGGAAGTTAAGGGACTGTGGCATGGTCATTGTCCCTGGAAGGTGATTTCTCACTTTTCTTCCATTGTTTCTCCCCATCCCCCAGCAAGCACATTCACCCTAAGACAAAAAAAAAAAAAAACTCTCAAAAAAAAAAAACAAAAAAATCACACTGGGCACATGTGCATGCATACCCAAAATCCCAGGAGGAGAATGAAGAAGGGATTGTGGCATGGCCATCCTCCCCGGAGCGTAATTTCTCACTTTCCCTCCCTCTGTCCTTCTGTTTCTCTCTAGAGAGCGCACTTGTCCTATGGGAAAATTTAAAACAAAAAAAGCCAAGGAGATTGTGCCCCCCAGGGGACACCTGGCAATGTCTGAAAAGGTCTGGGGGGGCTGCTGGCACCTAGTGGACAGAGCCCTGCAATGCACGAGAAAGCACCCACACCAAGAGTCATCCAGCCCCACAGGCCAATGCTGCCAAGGTTGACAAATTCTGGCATCTGGTTTGCCTTTGCCAGAAACAAGGGTTTTTAGCTTGACTTTCCAGCTTAGGGAGGGCAGGTGACAGAGTTTGGCCACTGGGACACAGGAAAATGTCTGCCAGAAAACATTAATGCAGGCACTTGACTGAGTACTCCAGAGTGCTGTTGTAACAGAATGCCCCAAACTGAGTAATTTACAAAGAACAGAGATTCACTTCCCACAGTTCTGGAGGCTGGCACGTTCAGGAGCATGGCGCTGGTACCTGGTGAGGACCTTGTTGTTGGGTGGTCCCGTGACAGAAGGCAACGAGAGGGGGCCAAGCTCACCAGCCTGCTCCTGAAATGACAGCATTAATCCATTCACACCAGGGCAGAGCTCTCATGACCCCATCACCCTTGCACTGGGGATTAAACTTCAACATAAGTTTGGGAGGGGACATACAAACCACAGCACCCCATTTCACAGGCTAGGAAACCGAGGCACATAAAAATCACATACCACTTACCAGGGAAGCTAGGATTTGAATCCAAATCTGATCCCCAACAGTGAATTCAATCGGTATTTATAATCTGTGTGATCTTCATTACATATTAACAGGAAAAAGAAAAAGAGAACAAAGAGGAGGAAAGAGAAGAGGAGAGAGAAAGAGAGAGAGAGAAAGAAGGGAAGGAGGTAGCTGGCCCTGTAGCAAGGCGGTTAAGCACTGTGCATTGGAAGCCAAATCCCGCGTGGCAGGCCACGTTTGAGATCTCAGCCCCAGCAGTCTGAAAACATGCAAGGGGTGTGCGTGCATGCATGCTGAAAATCTTCACAGGACAGAGAAAGGGAGGAAGAAGGAGCACAACATGACCATGCCCCACTGTGGGGTGCTTCCTCTCTCTCTAACAAGTGCATGCACTTTGGCAAAAGAAAAGACAAAAGGAAAGGAGGTGGGGAGAGAAAAAGAGAGAGAGTGGGACAGGGGGAGGAAAAGGCATAGATATCTTCAGGGTCTTTAGATCCTCAAGAAGTTGATGGAAAATGCCTACGAATGGGATTCCAAAAATTGTGACACCAATTGTGACACTTCTATTTTTCCATGAACTTTCTCCAGTTTGCTCATAGAGAAAAAGGACAGCAAATAGATGAAAATGGCAGCAGCCATTTAAAAGTGGTGTCACCTGGGTAACTTTTGTTTTCAGAACCTTCCTTTTTTTCCTGCATCTCTCCCATGAAAATGCATTTCCCAATCAGGAAAGAAATAACAAATAAGATGAAAATACCTGTCCGGCATACATTTCAAGACTTTTGTCAGCACCAGGCAAGGATAAGGTAGTAACAATCACCGTACTGAGAAAAGAGATGCTGCCCCCCCCTTAGCACACGGGAGGGGGCGCCCTGGGTCACTCCGGCCCATCTCAGCCTCGGGGACAGCTGGCACTGGGAAGCCATGCCCAAGAAGTCATGCTCACCTGCAAGGGATCTGCTTCTGAGTGAAGACACTGCCCTGAGTCCCAGACAGCTGTCAGCTCCTCATCCATCTCATCACAGTAAGTCCCCAGGGAGGGAGGGCCACAGGGCTATGAGGTCAAGCCCCCTCCTCCCACCTCGCCCCCTCTCCCTGCCCGCCACCTCGCCTGGCTGTTCGCTCAATGACAAATTCCAGAAAAATGAGGTTTCCAGATCATTAACATCTTTTTTCAACACTTTTATTAACTGGTAGAAGCAAGAGGACAAAGAATTATTTTTTTTTTAAACCCAGGGCCTAATGTAAACATTTACTTTAGGAAAAAAGGAAAAGAATTTTAGAAGTCACTTAAAAGTTGGCTTTCTAAAATTTTTCCAAAAAATTTGTGTAGTCACTATTTTAAATTCTCAGATTGGAGTCACCTTCCTCATAGAAACCTCTACCATGCAAAGGTGCCCATGAAAAGGGGGATCTTTTTTGTTATTGTTTTCGTCATTAACTAGGAGGAGATAGGCATTCTGCCCCTGTGACCATGACTTTGAGTCACCATGAGGCCCTGTCTAAAGTCAACTTAATGTAAAATGATTAATTGACTTCACAGTTAAAAAAAAAAAGTCTTGTAGTTGGGACCAGCAGTTAGTGTAATGGCTATGTCGCTGAACTCCCATGCAGCCGACCATGGTTCGAGTCCCGGACCCGGTGGCTTAAACTCATGCCGGGCGTGTATACATGCATGCCCAAGATCCCAAGAGAAGAATGGAGAAGGGATTGCAGTGTGGCCATCCCCTCTGGGGGGGTGATTTCTCACTTTCTATCTCTCTGTCTCTCTCTCTCTGTCTTTCTGGTGAGCGCACATGCCCTACAGCAAAGACTTCTCCAAAAAGAAAAATAATTATTGTAGTTATCCTAAAGTTTCAGGAGAATCTCTAAAAATTAACATATCACTCCCCAAAATTTAGGCATACAGAATACTCAAACGCCACCATTGGTTAAGGTAAAAAATAAAACTGTTTTTTTTTAGGTCATCAGTAGGAGAAGATCCAGCCTTTAAGAAAAATAATTCTAAATCCCAGGCTTCCCTGGACACCTCCCTTCTAGTCAAAAGAATACTGATAGTTCAAGTCCACATTCTCAAGCCTATAGTACCAGAGAATAGCCAAGCTGAATTAGGTTGGTGTAAACCAACCAGGAGCACCCACTGCCCCTTCTCTGTAATTGGTTAGGGCTGGATTTGTGGCCCAGCTGTAGCCAACAGAGCAAGATAGGAAGTTGGTTGGGTAGTTTGGGGAAGAATGTTCTTTGCACATTAGAGAACTAAAGAAAATTCCTGTCCGCTGGGGAGATTATTTGCTATGCCAATAGCCATCCTTGTTACTATGCAAGGACCCCCAAGGAGACTGTAACAGAAAGGCTGGGAACAATTCACAATTATGTCATCACTCAATTGCTGAATTACAACCTTGGAACCTATTTTTTTAATAATTTTTTATTTAACTTTATTTCTGTATGTATGTATTTTAGTTTGACCAGAAAGGGACAGAGCAAAAGAGGAAAAGTGAGAAAGCAAGGTGCCATATCCGGAACTCAAACCATGGCTGGTCATGTGGGAGTCCAGCACCCTTAACCACCACGCCTCCTGCCAGCCCCAGAACCAGAATATGTTTAAAGTACATTTAGTTGGGTCTTTTGTTTCTAGAAGCCAAAACTATCTTTACCGTCAGATTTTTCTAACCAAGGCCTATTACCAAAAAATCAAGGATGGGGACCAGCAGATGACGTAATGGTTACATCGCTGGACTCTCACATAGTCAACCACAGTTCAAATCCCGGACCCAAAAACTTAGAACTCACTCACACCAGGTGAGTGTGCATGCATGCCCAAGATCCCAAGAGGAGATGGAGGAGAAGAGGTTGTGACATGGCCATCCCCCTTGGGGGTTAATTTCTCAATTTCTCTCTCTCTGGCGAGTACACATGCCCTATAGTAGAAATCTTTTTTTATATATAAAAAAAAAGTCAAGGATCGTAGATATTTTAAATACAAAAATAAAAATGTGTCAGATGTCTAGACCAGAGCCCCAGCAAAACAGAGCAGGTGACTAGAAGCTTCATTATAACTTACTGTCATAACCAGTCTGTTACCCAACTCTCCTCCTGCACACCTGAATTTCACAGGAGGTAAAGCAACTGAAATCCTCTAAAATGCAGTCAAAAGGTAGAAAACTGATATTCTGTGGCCACTTGACAGGACTGATGAAAGTCAGAATACCAAAGAGTTCTTGGACTTACTAATCCAGAGGCTACCCACTGCTAAAAGACACCCACAAATGCAGACATTTTAAAACTGACTGACAGGAGCCAGCAGGTAGTGTGGTGGTTAGGGCCTAGGTTCCCACATGCCAACCACAGTTCAAGTCCTGGACTTGGTGGCTTGCTTTCTCACTTTCTTTTTCTGTCTCTGACTCTCTCTGGTCAAATTAAAAAATAATAATAACAGAGGCCAGCAGATAATACAGTGGTTAAGGCACCAGACTCTCACATGGTCAACTACAATTCGAGACCCAAACCCAGTGGCTTAAAACTCATGCCAGGCGTGTGTGCACACATGCCGAAGATCCCAGGAGAAGAATGGAGAAGGGACTGCGGTGTGGCCATCCCCTGGGGGGGGGTGATATCTCACTTTCTCTCTGTGTGTGTCTCTGGCAAGTGCACACGTCCTATAGTGAAAATCTCTCTAAAAAAGTAAATCAATAAAAATAAATTAATAAATTATAACACAAATAAAATTAAATTAAAAAAATAGTAATTCTGGGCTGGCTAGTGGCATGGTGGTTAAAGGCACTAGACTCCCACATGACCGACCATGGTTCGAGTCCCAGACCTGTAGGCTTGTTTTCTTATTTTTCCCTCTCTCTCTTCCTCTCTCTGTCCTTCTCTAATTAAATTCAAAATAAATAAATAAAGTTAAATAAGATATTTTTTTTAAATAAAAATAAATCTTAAAAACAGAACTGATTGGTTAATCTATAAGACTATGGAGAAGAAAATCTTCCAAAGCTATTTTTGCAAGGAATGGAGGTTGGCAGGAGACACAAGTGGTAGATAACAGTACATAAATCATCTTGTTAAAGATATAAATTTCATGTACAACTCTCCATTCTCAGAAAACACACAAAAACAAATGATAACACCATCTGACTGGGACAAAAAATCTGCTATATGCCTGCAAGTTTATTCTACAACCACTAATTTCCTGACACTATATACACATTAAAAATAACCACTGTGAGGCTAGCAGATGGCATAGTGCTTATGTCACTGAACTCCCACATGGCCGACAGTGGTTTGAGTCCCAGACCCGGTGGTTTGAAATTCACGCCAGGTGCAATGTGCATGCATGACCAAGATCCTGGGATTCGGTGTGGCCATCCCCTCTAGAGGGTGATTTCTCACTTTCCCTCTCACTGTCTTTGTCTCTCTCAGTCCGGCAAACACAGAAGCAAAAACCTCTACAGAAAAAACAAACAGGAAAAAACAAATAAAACAGGAAAAAAAAAAGAAGATAATCACTATTACAAGATCCCCTCCATAGCCTGGTGGTTAGGAGAGCCAGATCCCACAAAACCAACTGTGTGGTTCAAATCTCAGTCCCAGCGGCTTGAAAAACACAAGACACATGTGCCTGCAACTCAAAATCCCAGAGGGAGGGAAAAACAAAGGAGAAGGGATTGCAACATAACCCATGCTCTCCTTCTCTCTCAGACTCTCTCTGGCAAGCGTTCCTGCCCCCTAGCAATTAAATAACAATTACTTTTATACATACACACACAAATGACAATGTTAAGTTTTTTAAAAATTCCAACTATCACATTACACCTATATTGATTCCAATAAAAAGTACACATCGGCTCAATAACAAGATGAGAATTCTGGACAAACAGGACAAATAAAGAACTTTAAAATGTTTTTGGGCCGGCAGGTGGCGTGGTGGTTAAGGCACTGGATTCTCCCATATGGCCGACCACGGTTCGAGTCCTGGACCTGGTGGCTTTCTCTCTCTCTCTCTCTCTCTTTCTCTCTCCCTCTCTCTCTCGTCAAATGAAAATAAGTGAATAAATAAAGAAAATTAAATAAATAATTAAAAATAAAATAAAAATATAAAAGAACTTTAAAATGTTTTAATGAAACTGTAATTGTAATGAAGGTAAGTTGATATGTCAAATAAATACATTTTTATCTTATTCATCATCATTATCATCATCATCATCCTTATTATTATTATTATTATTTTAAATCTGACCAGAGAGAGAAGAAAAGTGAGAAAGCATGCCTGTGAGTCCAGGACTCAAACCACAGTCAGCCACATGAGAGTCCACTGCCTTCACCACCACGCTGCCTGCCAGCCCCAATACATATGGTTTTTACTGAACTTCTGTAAGTTGATAGGGAAGATCCAAGGAACTTCAAAGAGTTTGCAGAAAATAGAATTAAAGTGCTAGTTTATTTTGATGCAAAAAGTTTTGCAATTCATGCACAGCTTTTTCACAATGCAAATTTTCAATGAGCTTTTTTGAAGCACCTAAACATCTCCAATTCTTGAAACTGTAAATTCACCAAAACCACCAGTAATCTTCTTTCTCATCTTTATTGAGCTCAATCCTACAAATATCTGAGGGCCAACTAGATACCAGGTAGTACAGGTTCCAGAAGAATTCAACTCTATTTCAGATATAGCCCTAGTGGCCTGGAATTCTTTCTGCAACATGGGAAATGGAAGGAAGATGAATTTAACCTTCTTAAAATGTGTAATCTAATTAGGAGGAGAAAGAAGTACAGATGGTCCTTGACTTAATGGTTAAACTTACAATTTTTCAACTTCATGATGGTGCAAAAGCAATAAGTATTCAGAAGACATCTTACTTCAAGTATCCATACAACCATCTGTTTTTCACTTCCAGAACAATATTCAATAAATTACATGAGATGTTCAGCACTTTATTACAAAATTAAGTTTGGTGTCACATTATTTTTCCCAACTGCAGCCTATTTTAAAGTATGATGTTCTGGTAGCTTAGTTGTATTAAATGCATTTTCTTTTTCTTTTTTTTTTTTTTTTTTTTGGAGAGGTTTTTGCTATAGGGCACGTGTGCTGGTCAGAAAGACAGAGAGAGGCAGAGAGACAGACAGCAGGAAATCACCACCCGGGGTGATGGCCACGCCGCAATCCCTTCTCCTCCATTCTCCTCTCGGGATCTTGGGCACGCACACACACGCGCCCGGCGTGAGTTTAAGCCACTGGGCCCGGGACTCGAACCGCTGTCGACTACGTGAGAGTCCAGAGACATAGCCACTATGCTAACTGCTGGTCCCTGCATTTTCAACTTATGATAGGTATATCAGGATGAAACCCCACCCTAAGTCAAAGGTTATCTCTATTACAAAGGTAAATATGGACCCGCTCTGTGCCCTGGTGATTGAATGAGCACATGTGCACTGGTGCCCAAAATTCTAAAAGGTGGGAGATATGAAAATGAAATGCAACATGACCACTCCCCATGGAACGGGGGGTGCTTTCTCCTCTCCCTTTCTCTGCCTCTCTGATGAGCACACACACACACTCTAGCACAAAAAAAAAGTAAATATACATGAATACAACATAAGACAACACAAACAATCCATGACACAAAAAAAGAAATATAAAATAAGGCTTTAAATGAGGAAGAGATTTTACAAAGTTAAGAATTTCAGGAAAAGTTTCATTAGAGAAGTAGTATTAGAGAATGGAGGAAAATGTAGGTGCACTGGGATGTTCAGAACAGGAACTAGATGTATAAAGGCAAAGAAGAGAAAACTTCGAGAAGAGTCCTGAGGACAAGTGTTGTCAAGTAGTAACAAATCACACTCGAATCAGGGTATGTATGGGCATGTCATGGGTTAAAACCAGAGAGCAAGACCTGACGGTCCAAATGCCAGGTTGAGGCTCTTGCCTGGTGTGGCAGGCAGGGGGGGTGAGAAGAGCCTGACATGGCCATGACACATCAGAGCCGCACTTCAGAAAACAGAATCTGGCGGGAGGGGAGAAGGGAAGAGTATGGAGGAGAGTAAGAGAACAAGTAGAGAGCCATGACGTTAGTGGGACACTGAAATGGTTTCTTACCCGTTGATGATAGCATGTACAGTGTTCTCAGCTGGACTGGTCCGAGACGTATTTCATGTTGGGTAAAGTCTTTATACAAGCCAAATGATATATAGTGATTGAATGTTTAAAAAAATAATGAGAATATATAATAATAATAATCTGAAAGAATGATGAAAAGCTATTTGATGATGATGATGATGTAGATAATAATGTCTTTGTCTTGATTGATATGCACGATAATCGTGCTAGAAAAAGAAATGTTACATATTGTAAAGATACATGTGATTAAAAAAGAAAACAGAATCTAGGACCAACAGCTGGCGTAATGGTTACATCACTGGACTCCCATGTAGCCGACTGCAGTCTGCTTCCTAGACCCGGCGGCTTAAAACTCACACCAGGCGCATGTGCATGCCTGGCAGCTTAAAATTCATACTGCGCACGTGTGCCTGTGTGCCCAAAATCCCGAGAGGATAAAGGAGGAGAACGGTTTGCAGTGTCGCATCCCCCCTGAAGTGTGATTTCTCACTTTCTGTCTTTCTGGGGAGGGCACACGTTCTATAGCAAAAATCTCTCTCAAAAGAAAACAATCCAGCAGCGGCAGGAGGTAGATGGTCTGGGGCTGAAAGGAGACCGCCCAGACAAACTGCACTAACTCCAGGCGAGAATACGAGCGTGTACCCAGGGCTGGCGGCACCACTGGCACAGCACTGGCAGGTCCATACATGCTCGATAAACTGGCTGGGCTTCTCGTGGGCAAGAACTGGATCTACTTCTTCTCTGTACCGCTCCAGGCCACTGAACATATAGCAGGCACTAACTAATGATGCTGGTCCCTCCTGCCCCTTCCTCCTACACCACGAACCAGTCCAAGAAGCAGAGAGAAGAAATACCACGGACCAAGAATAACTCTCCCTCTCCCCAGTCTCCATGAAGAATGCTCCTTCTCCCGAAACAAGTATGAGGAAAGTGCAGAACCTCAACAGACACACCATGAAAGGCCAAGATAGGGAAGGGCTGCAGGGCTAAGGGTCCCTCATCTGCTTGATACGATAAAACTAAGACGCGGTCCACCTCTGTGCTCCTACGTGGGAAATGCTACTACGGACTGACTACTCCTTTTTTTTTTTTTGGACAAGTTTTTGCTATAGGGCGCGTGCACTCACCAGAAAGACAGAGAGAGACAGAGAGACAGAAAGTAAGAAATCACCCCCCAGGGGGGATGGCCACATCACAATCCCTTCTCCTCCATTCTCCTCTTTGGATCTTGGCCACGCAAACACACGTGCCCAGCGTGAATCTAAACCACCAGGCCCAGGACTGGAACCATGGTTGACTAGATGGGAGTCCAGCGACATAGCCATTATGCCAACTGCTGGTCCCCAGACTGACTACTCATTAAAAATTGACAAAAATGGGGCCAGTTTCATGGCCTGGTGGTTAAGGTAGCTGGATACCACAAGGCTGACCACGTGGTAAGTCCTGGACCTGGCAGCTTGAGAGCACGCCAGGCATGTGTGCCCAAGTCCCGAAAAGAGGGAGAAATGGAGGAGAAGGGACTGATGCAAGACCGTTACCCATGGGGGTATTTCTCTCTTCTCCTCTCCTCTGTCTCTCTCTAGTGAGCACAAGCACCCTCTACCAAAAAAAGGGACAAAAATGTATGCTCACATCATCAACATGCAAGGCTTGGAGAAAAGTGCACCTGAAGTATAGCGTAATTAAACGTTCTCTGAGTTAAGAGTGACAATGTCCCTGTTCTTAGAAATAATACACTAAAGTTTTTAGGCAGCAAAGGAACTTGATGCTTCCAATGTGGGTCAGGAAAATGGGTCAGGAAAAGGTTGTGTGTGTACGTGTCTACATGAGGACAGTTGGCCTTCATAATGAAAGTTCCACATCAGTGACTCAACTGACGACTCATGGAAAATGTTCTTTTGCTGAGTACTATACAGTCAGGCCTTCAATGGTTGTAATACCAAGCAGAGACTTGTGTTCCTATCTTTTATTCTCTAAATGATACAGTGTAACAACTATTAACATGTCATTTACATTGTATTAGTTTTTGTTTGTTTGTTTGTTTTGTTTTGTTTTTGAGAGACAGATTTTCATAGGGCATGTGCACTCACCAGAGAGAAAGTGAGAAATCATTCCCCAGGGGAATGACCACACTACAATCCCTTCTCTTCCATTCTCCTCTCAAGACTTGGGCATGCATACACACGTGCCCAATGTGAGTTTCAAGTCGCCAAGACCAGGACTTGAACCACAGTCGACCACACGAGAGTGCAGCACCTTAACCACTACAACACCTGCTGTCCTGATGTATTAGGTGTTAAAAGTTACTTAGAGATGATATATAAAGTGTACAGAAAGCATGCCCAGGTTATATGCAAATACTGTACCATTGTACATAAGGACTGAGCATATGTGAAGTTTAGTATCACCAGGGGTTCCTGGAATCAATCCCCCAAGGATACTGAGGGACATGTGCCTATAGACATATATGTGAAGATAAATGTGTTAGGTATGAGTGTATGGAGTATATATTTATATAGTAAATCACAATAGATGGAAAGAGAATTATAAAACGCATGGCACAAAACATAAACAACTGGTGAATCTGAGTAAAGGACGTGTGTCTTATATTGTTTGTGTTGCCACAATGAAATACTTGAGACGGGGTAATCCATAAAGAACAGAAATTGCTGTCTCACAGTTTTGGAGGCTAGAAAGTCCAGGATCGAGGGACCAGCAGTTAGCGTAATGGCTATGTCGCTGGACTCCCACGTAGTCGACCGTGGTTCGAGTCCCGGACCCGGCGGCTTAAACTCACGCCGGGCGCGTGTGCGTGCGTGCCCAAGATCCCGAGAGGAGAATGGAGGAGAAGGGATTGCGGCGTGGCCATCCCCCCTGGGGGGTGATTTCCTGCTTTCTATCTCTCTGTCTCTCTCTGTCTGTCTGGCGAGCGCACGCACCCTATAGCGAAAACCTCTCCAAAAAAAAGAAAAAAAAAAAAAAAAAAGAAAGTCCAGGATCGAGGCACCAGTAGGCTCGGTTGTCAGGTGTGGGTCGCCGTCTGCTCCTGTCCCCCCATCCAGCTGTCCCCTGGATGCTGGTTCCTCTGGAGAGGGGGAGCTGTGTCCTCACCCGGCAGAGGTAGAGGAAAGAGAACTGAGCGCTGCAGGAATCTCGTTAAGGGCTTAATCCCGCTCACAAGAGGGAAGCCCTCATGGCCTGTATCCTCTCTACAGCTCCATCTCGTAATGTCATCACACTGGTGACACCTGCAGTTTGAGGGTCCGTGTTCTAGCTGTAGCAGTATATGTAGGTTTTTAAACTATTCCTGCAACTGTTCTGTAAGTTCAAAATAAAAACAAACAGCTACAAAAGGAGGCTATTTAAAGTTGATAAGCTCTTTAAAGTACAAAGGGACTTCAAAAAGTTTCATGAAAAATGGAATCAAAGTATTGGGTCATCAGAAAAGTCATGATGCATTTTTGCATCAAAAAACATAGGAAAATATGTCATGACTTTTCTGGTGACACGATATGAGTTTATTCTGGCACAAAATATTTTGAAATTCATGCACAGAGTATTTCTCATAACACACATTTTCCACTAACTTTTTTTTTGGAGGGGGAGAGGTTTTTTCACTATAGGGCGCATGCACTCGCCAGACAGACAGAGAGAGACAGAGAGACAGAAAGCGAGAAATCACCCCCCAGGGGGGATGGTCACGCCGCAATCCCTTCCCCTCCATTCTCCTCTCGGGATCTTGGGCAGGCACGCACACACGCCCGGCGTGAGTTTTAAGCCACCGGGTTCGGGACGTGAACCGCGGTCGACTACGTGGGAGTCCAGCGACATAGCCATTATGCTAACTGCTGGTTCCCTCCACTAACTTTTTGAAGTTATCTTGTACTGTCTATTCAAAATATAAATAAACATTGAGGCTTGCAGGTGGCCTGGTGGTTAAAGGTATTGGAACGCCACATGGATGACCATGGTTCAAGTTCCAGACCTGGCAGCTTGCTTTCTTGCTTTCTCGCTTCTCTCTCTCTCTCTCTCTCTCTCTCTCTCTCTCTCTCTGTGTGTGTGTGTGTGTGTGTGTGTGTGTTTGTGTTGCTATGGTCAAATTAAAAATAACAATAATAATAAATAAAATAAAGGAAAAAATCTTTAAAAATCTATAAATAAATAAGTTTACTTTGAAAAAAAACGTTAAAAAGCAAATAATAGTGCAGGCACATAGCTTGGGGTAGCTTAGACCAAAGAAATGTAAGAAACAGGATGAAAGCCACCCAGTAGGCCACTGCCAGATGTGACCCCACAGGCCTCAGTGCTTAGAGAGCTGCCTGTTTAGAAAGAGCTCATTCAAGGGACCAGCAGTTTGTGTAATGGCTATGTCGCTGGACTCCCATGTAGTCGACCAGTTCCAGTCCTGGACCCGGTGGCTTAAACTCACACTGGGCGAGTGTGCGTGCATGCCCAAGATCCCAAGAGGAGAGTGGAGGAGAAGGGATTGTGGCATGGCCATCCCCCCTGGGGGATGATTCTCACTTTCTATCTCTCTGTCTCTGTCTTTCTGGTGAGCGCACACGCCCCATAGCAAAAACCTCTCAAAAAGAAAAGAAAAGAAAAAGAAAGAAAGAGCTCATTCTAGACAAGTAAAGCTGGGGGCTCGGAAAAGCATATTCTATCAAGTTTCAGCCTAAATTGAGTAGAATTTTCCCATAAAATAAGTCATGTGACTGACTTAGAACTGCCGATTTCCCCAAGCCCCGTTCCCACACTGTTACTGCTCGTTCTGTGAAGAAATCATCTGACACCCCAGCACATCTGTCCTCCACCTGATGGCCACAACCTGCTAAGCCCTGGGGAAGTGGCTCAGGGAGCCGATGGAAACCCACTCTTTGGAAGGACAGACCAGAATAGGAATAGCATCCCTCCACCTTCACTGACAGCCACCTGCCCTTAGAAACAAGGCAACGCCGCATTCAGCAGTTATGGTACTATGCGGTAGTTTAAGAGTCTTCCAAGATGGTCATAGATGATTCCACTGGCTAGCAATTCAAAAAGGGGAAATGAACTTTCTTGTCAGCCGAGACTCACCCACTGCTAAACTTCATGGGAACTGAGTTTTCAGACAATAGCAATAAGAAGATACTGCTGTCTGGGAAAGGCAGACCGAGAAAGGGAAGGGATGAGCTCATCAGGCTTTCCAGGCATCGAGCACCAGGCGGGGAACCCGGGGGAACCCTGCCCCCACTTGTGGAAACACGGCTGCTTCAGGGCCACGGTCCTCCTCCCTTACTCAGTGTCTAGGGCCGGGGGCGTGTCGGCTGGGCACACCTGCGTGTTTGTGCCTGAGAACTGCCCCATGAGCTGCACTCAGAACTGTGACCGACGTTTGCATGTGTAAAAGACAACATAGCTTGGGGTAGCTTAGACCAAAGAAATGTAAGAAACAGGATGAAAGCCACCCAGTAGGGCACTGCCAGATGTGACCCCATCGGCCTCAGTGCTTAGAGAGCTACCTGTTTAGAAAGAGCTCATTCAAGGGACCAGCAGTTGGTGTAATGGCTATGTCGCTGGACTCCCATGTAGTCGACCACAGTTCCAGCCCCGGACAAGCAGGACACAGGTTGAGAAGAGAGAGTCCTCCTCGCCTCGGAACGGTAAGATAATGGGATGGAGTTATGAAGCAAAGGTACGTGAACACTGACGCAGTGTCAGTCAGTGAGCAAAGCCCGGGACAGACACAGAAGGAGCTCCCAGCCCACCAGGGGGGACGAACGTCAATAACAAATCATGTAAAATGTGACATAGTCACCCCATGTACTTAAACTAAAATGGGATGCAGAAAAGGAGGAAGGGCATTGAATTTGGCAAAACCAAAAACCTGGATTTCAGAGCAGCCCTCCACAGACAGCTACGTGTGACTGGGCTGGTTAATTTCCTGCCGAGACCTAGTTTTCTCACCCACAAAATGGAAATAACAACACTCACCTTCAGAAAGGTGGAGGCGCAAGTGCCCAGCACAGCACCTGCCAAGTAAATCCTCTGATACGTGTTGAATTGTGCCCGCAAGAAGGTATGTTAAGTCTTACCCCCTACTACCTCAGAATGTGACCTCGTTTGAAGAGACAGTCTTTGCAGATGTTATCAATTTAAGATGAAGTCACACTGAGGCACGGTAGGCCTTGAGTGTCTTTCTAAAAGAGAGGGGAACGCAGAGACAGAAGGAGAAGACAGCCAAGTGACAACGAGGGTACAGATTGGAGTGATGTGTGTACAAGCCAAGGAACGCTAAGAATTGCCAGAAAACCAGCAGGAACAGAAAGAACCTACCCGACTGACACCTTCACTTTAGACTTCTGGTCTTCAGAACTGTGGGAATAAATCTCCACTGTTTTAAGCCACCCAATGGGCAGTAAGTTATAATGGCAGCCCCAGGAAACAAATATAGCCCTCCACCCCTCCACTTTCAGGGAAATATGAAATCCCTGGCTTGCCTGAGGAAATAGGATACTTTTGCAAATAAAACCAATAAATCACATCCTAGGAAAGGCTACTTTCAGTAAGAGATCTTTGCAGAAAAAAAAAAAAAAAGAGAGAGAGAGATGTGGGAGTTTCATTGGTTCTTTTTTGTTTCTTCTCTTCTCCCAACCGCACTCCTTCTGGGGCCACCACCATTCTGGGTTGTTGCTTCTCAATGGGATGAAGACGCAACTAAAGACGACCTTCACATGCATTCCTGGGAAGCTGGGCAGTTGCACAGTGGTAAGTCTATGTTCCGAGAGACTGACACATGGGAAGGTTCCAGGTTTATGTAAGGAAGATCTCCTGAACACATGTACCCAGGATTCAGGGCTAGCTAAAGCTGAGGGTGATCACAGCACTTCCGGGGTGCTTCCCACTCACTCATGGATGATTTTTTTTTTATGTTAATTAATCCCACAGTTAGTTTTTTTTTTTTTTTTTAGTCTTTTTTTTTTCTTTACATTTTTTAAAATACATTCAATTACATTATTTAGCTTACAAGGCGAGATTTTTTGTTTAATGCATTCCATGGGCTGGCTTCATGGCCTGGTGGTTATGGCAGCCAGATTCCACAAGGCCGACTATAAGGTTCAAGTCCCAGACCTGGCAGGCACACATGTGTGTGTGTGTGTGCCCAAAATCCCCAAAGCAGAGAGAAATGGAGAAGAGATTGCATCATGACCATTCCCTGTGAGGGAGTCCTTCCTCTCCCTCTCTTGTCTGGCTATCTCTCCCTGACAAGTACAAATACCCTCAGGGGTGGGGGAGGAAGCATTCAAGAAGATCAGGGCCATGCATCCTTCACTGCAGAGGCAGGCTCACACCCCCCTGGACACAGCACCTCCCAGAGGCTGATGTAGTAAGTAGGGGCAACCACTTAGTGGTGGGGCATAGAGGGAGACTAGGTTTTTACAGTGCTCTCAGCAAACCACAATCGGTTAAGATGAAAAGAAGAGGAAGGAAGGTCAATCTAAAGAAAAAAGTGAACTTTCTAGACTTTTATTTAGCTAGAAGAAAAGAAGTCATGCTTGGGCCCAACTCACCCACTGGTCACCCAAGCCCTCCTCAACCTTTCACCTCCACCTACTGCTCTATTCACACACAACTGCTGGAATCCCCCAACTCCACCAAGCAAGTCTTATCAGTAACAAAGAAGCTATTTGTTTGGCTATGTGGGTCTAACAGACTGAATGCTCGGTCATCAGCCACCTGAGAATTCAATTGGAGTGTGACCAACTAAAGTGACCCTGCCATGGCCCCCTATCCACTCCAGCAGATGTCCCAGGTCTCACCCAGCTGTTTTAAGAGTTCAGAGGGAAGTTCCAGTGTCTAGGAATTCAACTGAAGAATTAATGACTCAATAGCCCCAGTTCCAATAAGGTTACCAAACCAGTCTGCCAGGTGACATATCTTAGAAAACAATAAAGAGAGACATACCAGAGAGGACTCATTAGAGCCCACAATCCCTGTTGGGAAGTGTTTAAAAAAAAAAAAAAAAAAAGGCATCGATCTCTAAGTCCACTACCACCACCCATGCACTGGTCCCCACCTCCTACCTCCATCCTCCAAATCTAGGACAGCACCAGGAACAAGAAAGACAGAACTAAGGATAGGATTTCTGCTGGAGTAAAGATAATGGGTCCAGATAATGTCCAGATAATGGGTCAGGTGAGGGGAGCTTCTGCTGCATTCAGGAAGCTGCTTAGAATGTCCTTCGCCCAGATCATCTGTCTGCTTCCCAGCTCACCCTGGAGTGCACCCTTTCGTGCATTCCACAGTTTCCCCTTACACTCAGATCCTTATTATTCAAGGACTGCTAATCCAGGTGGCGGAACTCTCCAGCTTTGGCAGCCTGCCATTTCTCTGCTAGGAGCACCTCCAAATGAGGGAGAGCACAGGAAGTTTAAAGGCAATCAGTCAAGCAAGGAGCCCGCACATTCAAACTTCTTACACGAGTTAGGATGACGAGTTTGCCTTGGCAGGAGCCACTACAAAAATGGGAACCAAAAGAAAAAGAAAACGAAGATCTCAGAGAGGTGAGCTCAGGAATCTCAGAGTCAGAACATCATTACGTGAGCTCGTCTGGGTCTCCTACTTGTTTTACAGTTAAGGAATTGTGCCCTGAGAAGGGCCCCAAATCACACAACTGGCGACTGCTAATGGACAGGGCAGGTCTTCTGTCCCGGCAGAGTATCCGTGCATTCTCTCACCTGCCTATGAGGGACACAGAAGTCCAGCTGGGACCCTGTGCAAGACTCAGCACCAAACCCAGGCAGAGATTTTAAAAGAAAAAACTGGGGGGCTGGGCGGTAGCACGATAGCTAATACAATGCTCTGCAAGCCTGACCCACATGGGGAAGTTCCAGGTTCATGCCTAGAGACTTTCTGAACACACCAGGTACATATGTACCTATATTTGGGGCTGGCTGAAGCAGGGGGCGGGAGGGATCATGGTATGAACATCCCGCTGTGGGTTCTCTCTCTCTCTCTATGTCTCTCACATTCACAGAATGAAGAAACTTTCTTAAAAGTAAAATAATTTATAAAATAAAAGACAAGGGGACCAGCAGGTGACATGGTGGTTAAGGCGCTGGACACTCCCACATGGCCAACCATGGTTTGAGTACTAGACCTGGTGGCTTGCTTTCTCACTCTCCCCCACCCCCATGTCTTACTCTGGTCAAATAAAAAAATAAAATAAAATGAATGAATGAATAAATAAAATTTAAAATAATAATAATAAAGGACAAAAGGAACACTGAGAGGCCCTGCTACCTACGGCTCACTTTGGGTATAGCAGTCAGATCTTGATCCCATGCATTCAGGGAGAGAGCAGTTAAACCAGTTACACTGAAAAATCTAATAAACAGCTGAAGGCCCCCCCCCACCTACCCCGTCCCCACCTACTCCTGAGAGGCAACACCTGTTCCCCAATGTTCACCCAAGAAGGGCTTGCCTTCCTCAGACCTGCTGCAAGTCTGTTCTGGTGACACCCTCTTAATGAGCACTCCATGCTCAATCCCAGCCCCTGCCTAAGAGAAACCGGGACCTGCTGAGCATGAAGCAAATGTGTCTCCTTTCTGCTGTCCCCAGGTCCAGGTCCATGTGAGGACTCCTGGCTGTGCACTCTCCGTATTGCTTTGTCTTATGTACATGCCTCTTTCCTGCTCTCCACCCCATGATTCCAGAAGGCTGTGGTTCCAGCACGGTAGCCTCATAGCTGAGGACACTGCCAATACAGAACAGGAATGGAGCCACCTCTGATGACACACATCTCTGAGGAGCACATACAGGAAGAGCTTGGTCCACCCACTACCTACAAGAACTTACCTGGGCTAAGGTACTAGGGAACTAATGTTTATTCAACTATCAAAAGCAAAGGCTCTTGGGGCTTGGAGCTCAGCTGCAGTAACATGGCACCAAAAAGACCAGAATCTTCGGTACCCACTACGGTGCCCCCTTGGGAAAACAGAGAACAAAATTGAAACCAGCGAACACACCAAGTACACGTGCTCCTTCTGTGGCAAAGCCAAGACGAAGAGATGAGCTGTAGGGACCTGGCCCTGTGGCTCCTGCAGGAAAACAGTTGCTATGGCACCTAGACCTACACCACCACTTCCAGCGTCAAGCTAAAGTCTGCCATCACAGGCTGAGGGGCTAAATGGACAGCAGAAGCGCCACCTTTTCAGACATCATTAGGATATAACAAATGGACTAATGTTAGTAAACTTTTTTTAAAGAATTATTTATTTCATTTTTATTTATTCATTCATTTATTTTTAATTTGACCAGAGAAAGAGAGAGAAATTGAGAAAGCAAGCCACGAGGTTTGGAACTCGAACTGTGATTAGCCCTGTGGGAGTGTCCAGTGCCTTAACCACCATGCCACCTGCTGGCCCCAGTGTAAGTAAACTTTTGGAAAAATGAAGTCCAGGGGCCAGCAGGTGGCATGGAGGTTAAGGCACTGACTCCCACAGGGCTGATTCTGCAGTTTAAATCCCAGACTCAGCAGCTTGAAAATCATACTGGGTGCACGTACATGTGTGACCAAAATCCCAAAGGAGACAAGAGAAGAGATTGTGGTATGGCCACTCCCCCAGGGGGGGTTGATTGCTTACTTTCCCTCTTTCATCTCTCTCTGTCTCTCTCTGGTGAGCACACACACCCTATAACAAAAACTTAAAAAAAAAAAAAAAGTGGGGGCCAAACTGTGACTCCTTCCAACCCTAAAATTCGAAGAATGATCCAATAGGCTAAATATTCCAGAGTATTCAATGAACCGGAGCCTAGATCTCACAGGAAGATGACCCTTCTCCCAGTGAAGTATGATGCAAAGGGACGGTTGGCGTGCTTTCTGTCTTGACTTGCTAGGGTGAGTTACAGGTTCCTGCTTGCCTACAAATGTTACGGGCCAACCCAGGACTACAGAGATGAGCTGCATTTGCACGCAAAAGGGAGGTCTGATTAATCATCAGAGAGCTGCAAGGGTGCATCCAGACTAGTGGGCATGTCAGCTAAGGGGCAAGGAGCTCTCTGAAGTGACTCACTCACTCCACTTTTCAAGAATGGGTTTCCACTTTGTTAAAAAGAAGGCAACCCAGAGGGACACGGGCTTTCTACCTGGCCATTTCAGAAGCCACCCTGAGAGCAATGCACTACTCCTCCAAATCCAAAAGTCCCGGTTTAAAAAACACAAGCAGTATGGGTGGCTAGGACCAAGAGCCCTCCACCGTTCATTGTGAGACTACAACACAAAAACTCCCAAAGTTGGGGAGCCTTCTCCTTCCCGTTAACACTATGGGAAGTCCTCTGCGTTGGTGTCTCTGAGTGTGCAGGCCTGGTGAGCTCTGCGGCGAAGCAGCAAATGCAGCGTCTCCATCTGATTTTTCCCTGTTCAGTTCCTGAGCCATCCCCTTCTTCTCCCGATGTTAAAGTAGCACCTGTTAGCCTATGTGTTTTGCAGGATCCAATCCTTGCTAATAACTACCTTCAGCCCAGTAAGGACACTTACTTTGAGAGAAACTGAACCCTTATCCCCAGAAGCTAAAAACTTGAGTGCTATAGTCTCTCAGCACAAGACTAAGGATCTTTAAAAGTTCATGAGAAAATGCTTATAAAAAAATTATGAAGCTAGTCCCATACCAAAGAGATTAAGGGAACCAGACCCCATCCAGCCAACCCCAGTTCAAATCTTGGCCCCAGTGGGAGAAAAAAAAAAAAAAAAAAAAAAAAAAAACGCAGCAGGCAGGCCAGCAAGCAGGTGGTGTGAGGTTAAGGGTGCTGGATTCCACATAGCCAGCTGAGTAGTTTGAGTCCTGAACCTGCAAGCTTGAGAAGCACCCTGGGCATGTGTGCGCGCATGCCCAAAATCCTAAGAGAAGAATAGAGGAGAAGGGATTGCAGCATGGCTATCCTCCCTGGGAAAGGGAGGGCTGATGTCTTACTTTCCTTCCCTCTGCTGAGTATGTGTCTGTCTGTCTCCAGAAAGTGCATGTACCCTATAGCAAACATAAAAAAATAAATAAATAAAAGCATGTGTGTTCATGCCCAAAACCTCAAAAGGATGGAGAAATAAGGGAGAAGGGACTATGATGTCACTGAAGTGACCACACTCTGGGGAGAAGGAAGGGGCTTTCCTCCCTCCCTCTGTCACTCTTTGGCAAGCATGCACACACTCTGACAATAAAAAATAAAAAAATAAAAATTTTAAGAGTACAAAATTTTAACTTCTGCAGTAAAATAAACATTCTTCTTTTTTTTTTTTTTTTTTTTTTGGAGAGGTTTGGTTTTTTTTTTTTTCGCTATAGGGCGCCTGCGCTCGCCAGACAGACAGAGAGAGAGATAGAAACAGAAAGCGAGAAATCACCCCCCAGGGGGGATGGTCACACCGCAATCCCTTCTCCTCTTCCTCTATTCTCCTCTCGGGATCTTGGGCACGCACGCACACGCGCCCGGCGTGAGTTCTAAGTCACCAGGTCCGGGACGCGAACCGCGGTTGACTACGTGGGAGTCCAGCGACATAGCCATTACGCTAACTGCTGGTTCCCTGCAGTAAAATAAGTATTCTTAAAGAATTATTTTTATTTAACTGTATTTACCTATTTTTATTTGACCAGAAAGGGACAGAGCAAGAGTGAAAGAAAGTGAGAAAGCAAGCTGCCAGGTCTGGGGCTTGAACCACGGTCAGCCATGTGGGACTCCAGCACCCCTAACCACCAGGCGACCTGCCGGCCCCAGTAAAATAAACATTTTAATTCCACTTTTCCATGAACTTTTGAAAGTCCCCTTATATATTCCTCCCCTGGCACAGAGAGATAGGAGTGATCCCTGAAGAAATTAACAAGTGCCTTTGACAGCCTTTTTATTAGCCTCCAGCCCTGCACTGGAGACCTCAGAAGTACCAAAACTGAAAACGACATGATCTCCGCTAAAGGGACATAGGATACAGAAGGAACGATGACTGCATGGCCTGCAGTGTACCCGAAGGTGTGCAGCCAAGAACAAACCAGGTTTAATCACAACCCAGTCACTCATGACTGGAAGACCATGTGGTCAAGAAGGCTACTCTATTTCTTTGTCTTTAAAATAGAGAGCCATCAGGTGGCGTGGTGGTTAAGGTGCTCCCACAAGGCTGACTGTGGTTCAAGACCCAGACCGGGCAGCTTACTTTCTCACTTTCTCTCTCTCTCTGTCTCTCTCTGGGAAAGTTAAAAGATAAATAATAATAACAAATAAAATTAAATAAATAAATCTTTAAAGAAAACAGAGATAATGAACCTACCTCCCACTGTTGACATAATGATTCAATGATATAAATCATACAAAAACGCTTAACTACATACAGGAGATATTATCATTAGCATGAATAAGACAAGACCAAGCAGTATAAATGTTAAAATAAACATATGAAGGGCCAAAGCTATTTAAAAATTAGTAGACTGGGCAACTGAATACCTTAAGGAATACCTTAAGGGAGATCAAGAAAAAAATTAAGGTCCCACCTCATAGCTTAGTAGTTAAGGAAGCTGGATCCTACATGGCCAACTGCGATTGGAATCTCAGCCCCAGGGGTTTGAAAAACACAGTGGGTGAGAAGGGACTGCAGTGTGACTACACTCCACTGGTGTGGGGGGGATGGAGAAGTGAGGGAGGCTGGGCTTTCTCCCTCTCATCTCTCTGGCAAGCACACATGTTGTCTGGAAGTTTTTGTTCTTTTTTTTAAAAAAAAGAGAAAAAAATTTAAATATATTTTTCTTAACCCAAACTAACTATGCCCTTCACAAATGGAATTCTTGACCAAAGAGATGATTGCTTCAATCAAGCATACTCAGCAGACAGCGGAATCCAGAATCCGGGGAGCACCCACTGAGTGCAGCTACTACAGACAATCAGAACAAAGGTCAATCATCACCTTGTTAGATGATTAAAACCAAAACTTTTTGAGCTGAACAGATCTTCAGAGGCTACTAGGCCAGCTCCTTTTAAAAGCTGATGCCCACGGTAGGAAGCAACTGATTTGGTCAAGGTCTCACAGCTTGCTGGACACAGAGCAAATGCTGCTGCACAGGAACCGGGGGCCGCCCTCATGGTTTTCCCAGACCACGTCTCACAGCTTGGCCAATGGCTCTGCTGCCTCTTTACTCACAGCTCTCTTCCTTCCCACATGGCGCTCTCCAAACCCTCTCTCTCAACTTCTTCACTTTTGTGTTTTTCCTATACTATATATATATTTTTTGAGAGGTTTTCGCTATAGGGTGTGTGCACTCACCAGAAAGACAGAGAGAGAAAGAGAGACAGAAAGCGAGGAATCACCCCCCAGGGGAAATAGCCACACCACAATCCCTTCTTACCCATTCTCCTCTCAGGATCTTGGGCATGCACACACATGCGCCCAGCGTGAGGTTAAGCCACTGGGTCCGGGACACGAACCGCAGTCAACTACATAAGAATCCAGCGACATAGTTATCATGCCAACTGCTGGTCCCCCAAAACTACTTTTTTAGGTTTATTTTATTTCCTTTTTTCATGAGAGACAGAGAGAGAGGCATCCTGAACAGAGTCTTGCCACCCACAATCCTACCCCTAGGCTCTCAGCCAGCCAGGATCAAAAGCACAATCAGTGTGTTCAAGTCAAGTTGAGATCCAAACCAGGGCGTCCCATGTGGCTCCAGTATCATAAAACATGCCCTACCACCTGCACTACTGCAGCAAATCCTGGATCATTTCATTTTATTTCTATTAAATTGAGGGCACAAGCACTTACCAGAGATACAGAGAAGAAGGAGAATGGCCATGCCACAATCTTTTCTCCTCCATTTCTCCACCCTGTGAGGATTTGGGGCACATTCGCACATTCACCTAGCATGTTTATCAAGCTGCCAGGGCTGGGTTGGAACTGTGGTCAAACACGTGAGATCCTGCTGCCTTAACTGCCAGGCCATTGTGCCAGTCCCCAAATCTTTTTTTTTTTTTTTCGGTAATTATAGTAAGACACAGGAACAGCAAATGGTGTAATGGTTACGTCACTGAATTCCTTTGCAGTCAACCGTGGTTCAAGTCCTGGACCTGGTGACTTAAAACTCATGCCAGGGGACTAGCAGATGATGTAATGGTTACATCATTGGGCTCACATATAGTCAACAGTGGTTCGAGTCCTGGAGCCAGCAGTTTAAAACTCAAGCCAGGCCTGTGTACATGCGTGCCCAAAATCACAGCAGGAGGATGGAGAAGGGATTATGGCATGACCAGCCTCTCAGGGGGTGATTTCTCATTTTCTATCTCTGTTTCTCTCGGCAAGGTAAGCACATGCATCCTACAGAAAAAAATCTCTCTCAAAAATAAAACAAAAAACAAGAACAAAAACAAAAAACTCATGCTGGGCACATGCGATTGTGTGCCCAAATCCCGAGAGGAGAATGGAGAAGGGATTGTGGTGTGGTCATTCTCCCCAGGGAGTGATTTCTTGCTTTCTGTCTCTGTTTCTCTCTGTCTACCAAGTGCTCATGCCCTATAGCAAAAATTTCTCTCTTACAAACACACACACACACACACACACACACAGCAAAAAATTTACCATCTTAATCCTCTGTAAGTGTACAGTTCAGTAATACTAATATGTTGTACAAACATCATAACCATCCATCTTCAGAACTCTGTCTATCTTGCAAAACTGAAAGTCTGTATTCATTAAACACAAACTCCCTTGACTATTCTAAGTACCTCATGTAAGTAGAATCAATCATATGAATTTTTTTTGTGTGACTGATTTATTTTACTTGACATAATGCCTTCAAGGTTCATCCTTTTGTAGCCTGTGACAGAACTTCCTTCCTTTCTAAGGCTGAATTATGTTCCAGTGTGTGGATACCCCACATTTTGTGGGTCCACTCATACATCAACAGTCACACTGCTATGTGGCCTGGTTCTTCTTTTTTCTTTTTAAGAATAGTGTCATGTCTTTTTATTTGCATAAGAAAGGAGACTACTTTTCTGGTAGTTTTTTTTCTTTTAAAGGAGGTGTAAGGTAGAGGAGAACAAAAGGTAATAAACAGCATGCCAATTACAACAAGCTCTTTTTTATTTAAAGAATTATTTTATTTAACTTTATTTATTTTATTTATTTATTTTAACTTGACCAGAGAGAGACAGAGAGAGAAAGAGAAAGTGAGAAAGCAAGCTGCCAGGTCCAGGACTTGAACCATAGTCAGCCATGTAGGAGTCCAGCACCCTTAACCACCACGCCACCTGCCAGCCCCCACAACAAGCTCTTACGAGAGTGAACTTGACTGTTCAGGATCTGCACACTTGGTAGAAGATATATCCAATTATCTCTCACAATGCCTTTAGCGGTGCTCATCATATGTCTGAGACTTGATGCTGAGATGGTCCGAATAGCTGGAAATGAAACAACTGGAGCTTCTTGGACAGCTCAATCTTTCTGTGGTCTCTCCACACAGCATCTCCAACATGGAAGCTTCAGGAAACCAGACTTCTTCCATGGTGGCCCAGGGTTCCCACAGAGCTGGTTCTAGCTTTTTCCTGGGTGTTGGGCCAGAAGGAGAGGTTTGGGGCAGAGGCTTCCCAGTTAAAGAGGCAGGGCTAGGCCCACCTCAGACGCACACAAATTCTGACTTTTTGCTGGGTGTTGGGTCACTGGCCTGGTTCATAACAGGCTGTAGACTGATGGTCCATGGCCCAGCGGTTGGGGACCCCTGCCTTAGACTACACCTGTGATCCCAAAGTTGAAGGGATGTGAGCCTCAACATCCCATGAAGTCTTTCCAACTAACCCACCAGAGGTGGTTCCCAACTGTCTCTGTGGAGACACTATTGGTATCTGGGATGTGACCCACTGCAGAGTGCTTAGCAAATTGGGATAAAGGCTACTTACTTGCCCTGTCCCTACTGCCAGCATTGTAATGAACACAAATGCCTCCACACATATTTCTAGCAGAGCCCCCAGAAGGGGGTGTGTCTTAAAGCTGAATCACAGAGCAAGCACACTGATTTTGCTTAAGATTCCCTGTCTAGGCTGGCCACGGAGTACAGTGGTTAGGCACTATGCAGAGGAAGTCAGATCCCACATGGCTGACCAGGTTCCAGTCCTGGCCCTGGCAGCTTAAAAACACACTGGGCACAGCTGCACACACGCCCAGGCCTGACAAGATAGGTACATGGAGGAGAAAGCATTGGACTGTGACCAAACTCAGCTGGACTTTTTTCTCTTTCCTCACCCTCTCCCTCTCTCTTTCAGTTTTTCTCATGTATACGTACACACCCTCTGGCATGAAAAATATTTTGTCTGAATACGTTGGGAGTAATCTGCACCTCTGTGATGTAGATTATGGTGACAGAGAGCTCTCTGCAGCCACTTTTCAGGACTGCCATTAAACCTTACCTGCCAAGGTGGGGGCACACCCAAGGCAGAATCACCCACTCAAGGAATCCCCACGGCATCTGGTGTCTCACCCCCTCTCCCTGTGACACGGAGCTGGGTGAATATCCCTGCCACAGAGAAGCAAACCCAGCCCTCCTTGAGTCTTGCAAAGCCCTGACGGCCCACCCAAGAGCCACGTGAGCACCAAGTCACCTGTCTGGCACAGGCACCATGTCCCACACACTCCATGGGCACTAGAGTGTTCCAGCACCCATCAGTGTGCCTCCCCCGCTGCTGTCAACACAAACACCCACGCCCAGGCAGGAAATAAAAATAACCAGCGTTTCACAGCCTGTCTCATCCCCTCTCCCTGGAGGCAGAGAGAGCAGGGACAGGGAAGGAGGGAGGGGACAGGGGTGAGGTAGATCAGTGACTTGTGCTTTGTCTGTGCTGTCAGACACAAATCATTCTTAAAAGGGAGAAAGTCAGAGGCCTTTCTCTCGCAGAGAAGTCAGTGCTGCAAGCTCCTCTCCCTCGGGCAGCCCCACTGCCTGGAGTGATAGATCTTTCTACCAGCAAGTTCCTATGTGCCCTTAGTGCCCACAGAACCTCAGGGATGAGGGAGCCCACTGCCTCCTTGACACGCACCTCTAGCCCTTCCCCAGCCCATGAGGTGTGTGTTTGTTTATTTCAAGCAGGTGTATTAGTGCCTGAGCAGGGAAGAAGTAAAAGTGAAAGTGACCCCCCACATCCTCCTGCCCAGACCAGAGGCAACACCCTATGAGGCTCAGTCATCAAACAACCTCCTGTCCGAAAAGGCAAATCAAACTGTGCTACTATGGGTTGGATCACAACAATAGATATGTGGAAGTCTCAACAGCCAGTAGTCAAGCTACCATAACAGAATACCACAGACGAGGTGGAACGTCGGACATTCACCCTCTCACAGTTCTGGAGGCTGGAAGTCCAAGATCGAGGTGGCAGCTGCGTAGTTTCTTCTGAGCTCTCACTCTGTGGACAGACATCTGCCTGCTCACTTCACATGGCCTTTCCTCTGGGTCCAAATCAACTCTTCTTATAAATACACCAGGCAGACTAGGTGAAAACCCACCCCAATGGACTCACATTACCATGATAACATAATTCTCTCTTTCTCTTTCTCTCTCTCTCTCTGTTTCTTTTAGTTTGCTAAAGGGCATGTGCATTCCCCAGAGAGAGAAAGAGAGGGAGCAAAAGCGAAGAAGCATCCCCCTGGGAATGGCCACACCACAGTTCCTTCTCCTCCATTCTCCTTTAGGTATTTTGGGCGTGCATGCACACATGCCCAGCGTGTGTTTCAAGTTGTTGAGTCTGAGATTCAAATCGCAAAGCTGACCATGTGGGATCCAGTCACCTCAACTGTCATGCCACCAGCTGGCACCCAAAATCACCTCTTTAAAGGCCTTATCTCCAAATACAAGTGGAGCTTTGATATATGAGTGGTGGGGGCATTTCAGCTCATAACAGGGACCTTATTTGGAATTCGTTTACCTTTTACAATCCGATCTTGCAGATTTAAATAGTAGGCTAAAATGAGAAGACACTGGTGTACAGTAGTCCCTTGATCCGACATAACTGGTGTCCTTAAAAGAAGAGAAGAGGAGCCAGCTCTGTGACCCAGTGGTAATGTCATTCTCAAAGAAAACTGTGTCCCTCATGGCAATCGTGATTCAAATCCTAGGGCAGGTAAGCCTGAAATAGGCTAGGCACACATGAGTACCCGACTTCCAACGGGCTGGAGGAATAGGGAAAGGGGATGGTGGCACGAGCAGACCTGCAGGGAGTGCTCCTCTCACCCTCACATGCATGCACATGCACTCCATCATGAATTTTTTAAGAAGAAGAAAAAGAAGAGGCACAGAGACAGTCAGAGAAGATGACTATGTGAAGAGACGCACAGGACAATGCCGTGGGACCACAGAGGGGAGGTGGGCGTGAGGCAGCTGCAAGTCAGAGAATACCAAAGACTGTCAGGACTCACCAGAGGTCAGAAAAAAGTAAAGAAGGATCTACGCGGATTCTCAGGAGGAACCACCCCTGTGGGCATGTTGATTTTGGACGCCTGACCTTCAGAACAGTGAGAAACTGTCTATTGTCTTAAGCCACCCGGTTTGTGGTACTGAGGGCAACCCTAGGAAACCAGTCCTGGAAACCCGAGTTGAGCAGGTTGATGGACTCTAAAGGTTCAGACTTCCAACCCAGTAATATACAGAAGGCTCAATCACACTTGTTACATTTTAACAACATTCAAACTCAACCTGAGATGCAGCTAGCAGAGGGACTGTCAGCACTCACTAGGTAGCCAGGCTGCCCAGGGTTAGCCCCTTGCTCTGCCACTTACCAGTCACTCAGCTTCTCCCAAGTCACACCCACAGGGCCTCAGTTTCTTTAACTTGTAAAAAGGGCATGATAATATTATAGTAATATCAAGGGCTGGCCCGGTGGCCTGGCAGCTAAGGAAGCCAGATCCCATTGTGCAGTTCGGGGACCCAGAGGTTTGAAGACCACACTGGCCACTGGTGTGTGTGCCCAAAATTTCAACAAGATGGAGAAATGGAGAAGGGGCTGCAGAGTGGCCATACCCCACAGGGTGGTGGTGGTGGTGGTGGTGGTTCTTTCTCTATCTCTGTCTGGTAAGTGCATACACTCTCTGGCAACTTAAAAAATGAGATATTAACATCTATAATTCACACTGTAACGAAAACCACATGAAATAGTATTTATAATGCACTAAATGGTTGACACAGGATCTGACCAAGATAAAGATGTGGTTAATCCCAGCACAGAGCTGTGTCACCACAACTCACCAACTTCTCTCAGTTATATAGGGCATCCTTAAAAGTCCCAGGTCAGGCCTCTGAACCTGGACTGATTATGGGCAACCTCAAAACTCACCAAATTCCAAGGAGAGAAAAGTAGAAGGAAAATTTAATAATAGAAGAAAATATTCCTAAATGATTAAATCTTGGGCCAGCAGGTGGCATAGAGGTTAAGGCAGCTGGATTCCACATGGCCAGCTAAGCAGTTCTGTGACCCAGGCCCGGCGACTCAAAATCATGCCAGGCTTGTATGCCTAAAACCCCGAAAGGAGAACAGAGGAGGAAGAGGCTGTGGCATGGCCATTTCCCCAGGGGATGATTTCTCACTTTCCCTCTCTCTTATTTCTCTACCGCAAGCCCACATGCCCTATGTCAAAAACAAAAACAAACAGACAAACAAACCTCAACCTTCTACTTCATTGCTAGGACAAGGAAAAAAATGTTTTTTTTTTTTTTTTTTTTGAGAGGTTTTTGCTATAGGGCGCGTGTGCTCGCCAGACAGACAGAGAGACAGAGAGATAGAAAGCGAGAAATCACCCCCCAGGGGGGATGGCCACGCCGCAATCCCTTCTCCTCCATTCTCCTCTCGGGATCTTGGGCACGCACGCACACGCGCCCGGCGTGAGTTTAAGCCACCAGGTCCGAGACTCGAACCACGGTCGACTACGTGGGAGTCCAGCGACATAGCCATTACGCTAACTGCTGGTCCCAAGGAAAAAAATGTTTTTAAAAACCTAATTTAAGGGCCTGTGTAGTACAGTGGTTAAAGGAACGGGATCCCACCTGTCTGACCATGGTTCAAATCCCAGTCCCAAAGCTTGAAAAACACACCAGACACGTGCATGTGCATACCCACAACCCTGACCGGAAGGACACTTGAAGCAGGAAAGGACAGCAACATGACCATTTCTGATTAGGGGGTGCTTCATCTCCCCCACCCCTTTTTCCCTTTGCCTCTCTTTGGCAGGCGCATGTGCCTTCTGGAAAACACACAAAAAAAGGAAATAAATTTTAATCTGAGAGACTCCATTTGAAAAATAGATTGGAAGTGATAGGCAGAAATAGACAAGAGAGAGGGCCCACAGGTGCTGTGGTGGTTAAAGGCTCTGAATTTCCACATGACCGACCAAGGTTCAAGTCCCAGACCTGACAGATTGCTTTCTCCCTTTCCCGTTCTCTCGCTCTCTGATCAAGTTAAAAATAATAACAACAACAATAATAATAAATGGAATTAAGTAGATAAATATTTCTGTGGATTATGTATTAACAAAAAAAAAAAAAAGAAATAGACGAGAGAAACTACCCCAGCCAGTACCCACAAAGGGGGTTGGGGAGTGAGGATTCCGTGGTAAACCACAGCCCCCAGCAACCTGCTGCAGAGGCAACCAGCTGTATAGCCAAAAATGGCTTCACAAGCCACTTACCTTTGTTATGTAAGATGCCCTGGAAGTCTTTTTATTCTACTGCAATTTTTTTTTTTTTATGTTGTCACAACAGCAGTAAACAAACCAACAAATGGCTTAAAAACCATGAACAGGAACAACGCTCTGCAAAATTGGTCCTGCTTTCTTTCTCCAAAATATTTGGTGTCAAATATTAACTCTTTAATCCTCAGGATGATCCTCTGAGACAGATGGACTTGTGCCCATTTTACAGGTGAGAAAACTGAGGCCCGGTTGACTGAGAAACCAGTTGCCCTAAGTTAAGAACTGAGATTCAAGTCCAGGCAAGTAAGCTCTATGCTCTTACCCACTGAGCTATGCTGTGTTAATCAATTTTTTAAAAGAATTATTTATTTATTTAATTCTGTTTGTTATTATTTTTTTAGTTTTACCAGAGAAAGAGAGAGAGAGAGAAAGGAAAAGCAAGAAAACAAGCTGCCAGGTCCAGGATTCAAACCACAGTCGGCCCTGTGGGAATCCAGCGTCTTTAATCACCACACCACCTGCCAGCCCCACTTTAATCAATTTTTTAATCCATTCTCTCACTATCTCAGCTACCACTGTTTATTATCATTATTTTTTATTTAATTTTATTTGTTATTAATATTTTAATTTAAAGAGACAGAGCAAGAGAATGAGAGATGGGGAAGGTAAGAAAGTAAGTCACCAGATCCAAGACTCGAACCACGGTTAGCCATGTGGAAGGAAGTCCAGCACCTTAACCAACACAGTATCTGCCAGCACCCACTATTGTTATTTTTTCATTGCCAAAGGGTGTGTGCACTCATCAGAGAGAGAAAAAAATGTACCCCAAAATGGTTTTGATTATTGTCACACCATAATTCTTTTTCCTACATTTCTCAATCCTTTTGGGATTTGGGCATACTTTTGGCATGTTCTTTAAGCAGCTGGGGCCAGGACATGGATGGCAGTCAGTCACGTGGGATCCAGCTCCCGTAACCACTGTATACAAGGTCCACCCGTCCCTGCTCATTACTAAGCAGACTTGTGAGTTTTGATGCTACCATGTTGAAAATGCACCCTTCGACTCTACAGCACAGCCACCATGGGGGTAAGCCATAGGCTCTTGCCCTCTCAGTAGCCCTTACTACTTCAGGTTCTTTAGCAGGAAGAGACGGTCAAATCAGCTCCTTAGAGGGGGCCGGTGTGCAGTGTATCCATGATGCAACTGGCCCACGTGGGGAGAGGTCTGGGTTCATGTCCCAGGACCTCCTGGGCAAGTGTGCACATGCACACATTGCCATGACGTAGACTGGCTGAGACTGGGGTAGTACGGCATGAGGACACCGCTGGGGGATCTCTCCCTCTGATGGAAGTAATAAATAACCTTTAAAAAAATAAAAATAAATGCTTCTTAGAAACTAAAGCACACCGTTATCGGAAGAGGGAACTTTTGAATTTGTTTTTTTTTGAATCTCTTACACAGGACTTACACCAACTGGTTGTTTTCTTTACAATCAAGCCAGACCTGCCTGCAAAACATTTCCCCAGAGGACTGCAACAGAGGGATAAGTATGGGGGAGAAATCCCCTTTTTACAAAAGCTGCTCTGACCCCACCCTCCTCCCAACCCACCTCAAATCCTCTACCTCATGAACTGAAAGGTAAAATTAAGAACAGACCAACTGTGAAATCAAAGACGTTTGCCCCAAAACGTAATGCAAACCCCATGCAAACCCAGAGGAAAGAAAGTAAAAACTATTTTCAACTGAAAAGGCAATTATCCAACCAAACTGGTTTCACAAGACAACTTGTAAATTCTAGGTTTTTGCTTCTTGGGTTCTAAAGGTAAGCCACCAGTTCCTCAGGGCCAGAAATGCAGCTGCCAAAAATGTTACATTACAAGGTGGAAAGACAATAAACAATCATTTTGACTTGAATTTTGTTGAAACCACAGATCTCCACTCCTTTGGGATTCTGAACTGCAGAGCCTGCGCCTGAAGGCTTGGGTATGGGCCCTGCTGGTATAGCTGAGCTGCCCTCGCTCTGCAAGAGACTGGCCTCCTGCAGCCCACAGCTGGGAGGAACCCCAGGACAAAGCCGACTCTGTTGAGTGAAAAGCCGAGGCTGAAGCAGGGGGAGATGGGAGTGAGATACGTTTCTTGCTCCCAGCCCTCGTTATGTCTGTACACATGTACATGGCAGCTTCCAGACCTACTCTGACGTTCCAACACAGACTTGGCGACTCTGCCGAAGGACACTGGTAGCTTTCTATAAACGTGAATATACTTTGACAGAGACGAAGGATTCCCATGCCCTCAGCTGAAAAACCCTCCTGAACTTTGTTCCTCGCCTTTGCCCATTCTTCATTATCTAGCCAGTGGCTGCCTCTTGAGAATCAGGACCCTCCATCCCCACACTTACCCTGCTTGCCTGAATTCCACTTCTTTTGTCTATCCAGAGAAACCCCTTTGGCCCCCTAAGCCATGCTGGGAGACCCAACTTCCTGTCTTCTATGTTGAGTTAGGTACTCTGACCTGCATCTCACAGCACAGTGATGCTCAGAGCATGGTCTCTAGAACAAGGGGCATCAGTATCAAAAGTCTTGCACTTTACTCCTGAGCTACTGAATCAAAAACTGTGAGTGCACCAGCAATGTGCTTTCTCAAACCGTCCAGGTGGTCCTGATGCCCACTCAAGCTTGACACCCAATAGGCAGGATCACTACTTCAACCCTGCCTCCTGAGTAGGCGCTCTATCGATGTAAGCTCCTCGGAGCCCGGCACCACCTAGGAACCTTGTGCTTGTGGAGTTCACCAAACGAACCTCTTCTAGAATCAGAAAGGGCCATGAAGTCAGCAACTTTACAAGTTACCAAATCTCCACTCCATGCTCAGGCATGCCATGGCACAACACCCAGGAATCCGGCAGAACGAAACAAGCTGCTCAGGATTTCCAGGGAAATGCGATTTTTAAAATATGAATGCACAGCTCCCATTCACAGCCTTGTCCAATGGAAGATTCCAAAACTCACTGGGAAAATGTTGGAAAGGCACTGGTTTGTGTGTCAGAAGGGGTCTTTGCTGGGCTCATGGGAATAAGAGAGTTGGAACACTCCCATGGGCTCCCAGAGGAAGGGAATTCCCCCAAGTAATTAACCCGCAAGGTTTGGTGTGATGTCCTCTTGCCTCATCACACCCACTGATTCCCAAATCCCAACCATGCAAAACTCAACACACTATGGGCGGCCATGCAACGAAAGCCACCCATTCAAATAAAAAGGGAAGATGGATGCTAGGACACCAGACTAAAGCTGAGAGTCAGGGCAGCACAGCCCAGAATTCTTAGAAATGTATGCACAGGGCTTCTCTAGTGGCCAGGCACTATGCCGGGGGCTTAAATGTTCACTGTGCAGCCATTCAGGCCATCATGCTAAAGCCAGACTGCCACAACGCCACCACGAGATCTCAGGCGAGGTGCGTGAACTGTGTAACAGGCCCATCACAAACAGATATGAGCGGACAATGTGATCTCCATTACTATTCATCATAGAAGGCTAACCCATGTCCTCCAAAGATGTCTGCAGACCCTAATGAGGGAAGTGAAGGGAGATTTTGTTCAGATATAAGAGGAAAAGATACACACAGAAAAGGAGGAGGAAATGGGACCCCTCTTACTCAGAAGCTAGGAGAGACAAGAAGATTCTCTCCAGCCCCCTGGGAAAGGATATGGCTCTGCCAACATCCTGATTTGGGGACAGCGCTGCTGACTTTGGACTTCTAGTCTCAGAACCGAGAAAGAATGTTGTTTTAAGTCACCAAGTATGTGTTAGGAAACAAATGCTCTTATTAATCACCTCCCTCGTTTCTGTAAACAATGCACACTAGCCAGTGTTATCCTCACTGGACCCACTCATTCACAGGGCAGGGACAAAGCCAAGTGCAAAACGTATCAATCCAATCTTCTCAACATGCTTTGCTGGCTCCGGTGAACAGGCCTGTGGGTTACTGGGCCTTTAGGAACAGTCTGGGAAAAACTACCCTGTTAACATTGTCTGTATGAAAAATGTACTCTGTGTTCCAAATAAAAGACAAAAGGAAGTTCAGAATATCATCGTTCATGGAGAATGGAGGATCATTCCACAGATATTGGTTTCCCACTTAGAAATCAAAGCAATGCAATTAACTCATTCATTGAAGGGCCAAAGTTACCTGTCACACAGGCTGTTCCCTGACATATGCTAGAATATTATTCAGCCTTAGAAAGGAAAGCAACTCTCACACTTGCTCCAACAGGGATGAACCCTGGAGACATTATGCTAAGTGAAATAAACCAGCCACCAAAGGACAACACTGTATGATTCTACTTAGGTGAGGTTCCTAGAATCATCAAATTCATAGAGACAGAGAAAACAATGGTGGTTGCCATGGTCTAGGAGAGGGAGGAATGGGTGTTATGGTTGAATTAAGTACAGAGTTTCAGTATGGCAAAAAATGTTCTAGAGACAGATAGCAGCAGTGGAACAGCATGGTGAATGTACTTAATGCCACTGAAGAGAACACTCAAAAAATGATACAAGACGCCAGCAAGTGGGGTAATGGTTCGGACACTGGACTCTCACATGGCCAACCACAGTTCGAATCCCAGACCTGGCGATTTTAAAATCGCATGGGTGCACAATGTGCATGCCCAAGATCCCAAGAGGATACTGGAGGAGAAGGGATTACAGCTTGGCCAACCCCCCTGTGGGGTGATTTCTCACTGCCCCCCCATCTCTCTCCAATTAGCACACACACCCTACAACAAAACCTTTAAAAAGAAAAGATACAATGACTAATTTTGTGTTATATATATATTTCAAAAAGAAAATATATATAACAAATATATATTTCCTATTTAAAAAAGGAAATACTAATGACAACTTTAAATATAATGAATGAATGAGAAGTTTTATTTTTTCTTTCTTTTGAGTCTTAAATTTTCATTCATAAACTGTCTCTTAAAAGTAAAAAAGGCAGCCAGCCAGATGGCGTGGTGGTTAAGGCGGCTGGATCCCACATGGCCAACTGCATGGCTCAAGTGCCAGACCCAGCAACTTGAAACATGCCAGACACATGTGCATGATGCCCAAAATCCCAAGAGGAGCATGGAGGAAAAGGGACTGTGGTGTGGACATCCCCACTGAGGCAGCTTTCTCACCATCTCCCTTCAGCAATCGCAAACACTCTAAAGCAATTTTTTTTTTTAATAAAAAAAGCATCTGTGGTCTTAAATACCAAAAAAAAAAAAAATGTCTTAGGGCTGGCCAACTCATTTAGGGCCTACTGCTTTGGCGATTAATGGGATTCCCGTGGTAATGACCTTTCCCACTTCTGTAATATGAATGATCACAAAGTGAAAATCCAATTCCCCCTCTGTGTTTATGAAAGCCATTCCTTTCAGACAGCTGAAGCAACAAAGCCAGCCAAGAGCACTTCCCGGCCGTCCGATTGGAGATTTATATTGCATATAAACATAAAGAAACATTATGTCACATAAGCTGTGGGCCAGGAGTTTTGGAAGCAGAAGCTGATTCCAAGACTAGCTTTCCCTCCAATTCCCAGCACTGGACCAATTAAAAACTCCCTGGGCTTCGGCAGCCTCTTCCGTAAGGTGATGAACACCTGCTTCATAAGGTAACAGTAAGTCCTGAAAAGGACTCAGGCCTTACAAATGTCAGGGGTTTAGGTGCTGTATGTGTGAAACGCAGCCCATACAGGGCAGGTACTTAATAAATAATCAGTGCTTGCTTTCAACCTGTGCATGCACATACTCATACATCAGGTGGTTCTCTATTTCCTAACTCCTTCCCCTTCTCCCTTTCCCTCCTCTTTGTTATTCTTCTTTTCATTGCCAGAAGGTGCATGTGCTTGCCAGAGAGACAGAAAAAAAAAGAGGAAGAAAAAAAGAAAGATCCTCCAGAAGGGTATAGTCATGCTGCAATTCCTTCTCTTCCATTTCTCCATCCTGTCAGGATTTGAGGCATACAGGTACATGCACCCATAACATTTTTCTTTTCTTTTTTCTTTATTTAAAGAATTATTTATTTTAATTTTTATTTATTCATTCATTTAATTTGACCACAGAGAGAGTGAGAAGGAAAGTAAGAAAGCCAGCCATCAGGTCCAGGACTCAAACCATGGTTGGCCATGTCCGAGTGCCTAGCACCTTAATCACTATGCTGCCTACTTGTCCCTCTTTTCATTTTTTTTTTTTTTTGTTAAGAATTATTTAACTTTATTATAATTATTTTCCAGTTTGAGCAGAGACAAAGAAAGAGAGAAAGGGAAATTGAGAAAGCGAGCCACCAGGTCCAGAACTCAAACCATGGTCAGCCATGTGGAAGTCCAGTGCCTTTAACCACCACGCCACCTGCTGGTCCCACCCAGCATATTTTTCAAGTCACCAGAAACAGGATTCAAACCACAGCCTGCTATGGTTCTCCCAAGAGGAGAATGGAGGAAAAGGGATTGCAGTGTGGCCATCCCACCAGGGGATGATTTCTCGCTTTCTGTCTCTCTGTCTTTCTGGTGAGTGCATGCACCCTATAGCAAAAAAACTCTCCAAATAAATAAATAAATAAACACACACATAAATAAAATTAAATTTAAAAATAAGTCTTTTTTTCATATTTTTATTTATTTATTTTTCTTTTTCATTTATTTATTTTTGCATTTTTCCACAAACATTTACTTTACATAGCAAAAAATTTTAGCTCATACTCCATAATTCTTGACAGTTTACAAACAACTTTCAAAATTTCAAAGTACTGAATTTTAAAGATAATGTTCAAACTATGTCTTATAATTTTGTATAATTTTATGACTCTATAACAACAGAAACAGTATGGCTTCAAATTTTATTTTTTTTAGAGTGCAGACACTCGGTATATATTAAGTGGGGACATACAATGCCTCTCCTTCATAGCATGGCTTGCTTCACTCAGCAGTAAGTCTTCCATATTCATCCACTTCCTTTCAAAAGCCAGGGTTTTGTTGTTTTTTTATGGATGAATAGTATTCCATTGAGTATATGTGCCACAGTTTTTCTAACCATTCATCAGTTCATGGGCATTTAGGTTGTTTCAATGACTTAGCAATCGTGAAAAGTGCTGCAATAAACATTGATGTGCAAGCATTTTTCCGATTAAGTATTCTTCTGTCCTCTGGGTAGATACCAAGGAGTGGGATTGCTGGATCATATGTTAATTCTATTTGTAGATTTTTGAGGAATCTCCAAATTGTTCTCCACAGTGGTTGGACCAATTTACAATCCCACCAGCAGTGTAAGAGAGTTCCCTTTTCACCACACCCCCGCCGGCACTTACCGTTTTTTGTTTTTGTTTTTGTTTTAATCTCAGACATTCTGACTGGGGTTAGGTGATATCTCAATATTGTTTTGATCGGCATTTCTCTTACAATGAGGGGTGTTGAGCATTTTTTCATATGCCTTTTAGCTATTCATATGTCATCTTTAGAGTGGTTTTTTCAACTCATTCTCCCATCTTTTAGTAGGATTGATTGTCTTTTTCCGGAACAGCTGCTTGAGTTCCTTGTGAATTCTGGTTATCAGTCCCTTGTCTGATGCATAGTTTACAAAAATATTTTCCCATTCTGAGGGCTGTCTGTTCACACTAATCACTGTGTCTTTTGCCATGCAAAAAATAATTCTTAAAAAAAAAAAATGTTTTAAAAGAAGTAGTAAAGGAAAGAGGCCGGTAGGCAGCATAATGGTTAGGGCACTGCACTCCCACATGGCCAACTATGGCCCAAGTCCTGGACCTCGCAACTTGGTTTCTCTCTCTCTTCTCTCTTCTCTCTGTCTCTGTCTCCCTCCCTCTCTCATTAGTGCATGTGATCTATAGCAAAATTAAAAGAAATAATAATAATAAATAAAATATTTTTTTAAAAAAAGAAGTAAAGCAGAATAAAGACTCTTAACTATGAAGAAATTATTGGGGACAGGCTGTGGTTCAGCAAGAATGCAACTGGACCCACATGAAAAATGTTCCTGGGTTTACATTCCAGGACCTTCCTGCACACATGCATGCCCATAATCCAAGCCAGCTGAGACGGAGGTCCACCACAACACAAAAACACATCTGGGGTGCTATCTCTCTCTCTCTCTCTCTCTCTCTCTCTCGTGAAAGAACTAAGTATAGAAGAAAAAAAGAAAATAAATGATTAATCATGTCCCATGAAATTATGTAACTTGTTTATGTTCTAGAGAAGCCCTCGTTCCTGAGCTGGGCCACAGGCTCCCATCGGTAAGAGACTACCAGTTCTCTGGAAGGATGTCTCTAGCAAGAATGTTTCACATTTGAAAGCCCCATTATTTTTTATTTGAAGTGGTCCGTTGCAAATTGTTTTATTGTTGTTATTTTTTAGGTTTTTGCCATAGAGTACACGAACTCCCCAGAAAGGGATAGTGAGAGGGAAAGTGAGAAATCACACCCCCCAGGGGGAATGGCCATGCCACAATTCCTTCTCCTCCATTCTCCTCCTGGGATTTGCGACGCACACATGTACACGCCCAAACTCGGCATGAATTTCAAGCCGCCAGGTCCGGGACCCGAATCAAACAGGATCAATGGCAATAATATATCAAGAGTTGAAAATAGTGATGACTAGTAAGTTTTTTGGATTTTGCCAATTGAAATAAGTAACTAAAATGCTGTTTCCCCATTCTTGTAACTAATTCTACCTAGTATTTCAATGTGACAACTTTTTAAACTGTGACTACAAATTCGGTCACTTGAATTTCAAAGCAACCACTGTAATTCACTGTCCAACAATAAAATGGATTTTAGCACATTCTCAATCATTCTCAATGAGCCCTCATCATTCACATCTTTAAATAGCTCAGTCACGGCACCCAATGCCATGTTTTTAAGCAGCAGTAACTCCTTTGTAAAACAAGGTTTCTCTTTGCAACTTTTCACACCCTACAAGTACCTGCCAAGAGAGGTAAATCAAACAAAACATGTAAGTTATATTTATTTCACCCTTACGAATGGTATCACAGAACAGAGCTACAGTGCCAAAGAATAAAAAGAATGCCTTGGAACTTTACTAGGTACAATTTTTTACTAAATATAGCTTAATGACCTAAATATTTAAATAGTTAAAATGCTTTTGCAGAAAGTCTCAAGCCATACAATTAAGAGAGGTTTAAAAGACACAATGCTTTTACCTAAGCAGCAAAAATCCCAAATGAAGATAGTTATAGGAACCAACCAGTTAAGATCCTTTTGTTTTTGTTTTTGTTTTTTAATTTTTGCTCTCCAGCATGTGGGCTCACTGTGGAGAGAAAGAGAAAGTGAGAATTCACCCCCCAGAGAGAATGGTTACACTGCAATCCCTTCTCCTCCATTCTCCTCTTGAGATTTTCGAGCATGTGCACCAGGCCCAGCATATTTTTCAAGCCACCGCATCTGGGATTCAAACCACACACTCAGTTACATGGTATCCAGCTGCCTTAACCACCATGCCCCCAGTTAGCCCAAGACTCCCTTTTTTAAGTGTATGTATTTGATTCATGATGGCACATATCGCATGTGTTTGTGCATGAGAGAGAAAGAGAAAGAGAGAGAAGCACCCTCAACAGGTCTGATCACACCACGATCCCCCTTCCCTGGCCTCACAGCTCCTCAGGACCTCGGCGAATGTACACACACCCAGCATGTTTCCATGCAGGTCTGGGGTGTGAAACACAATTAGCCAAATGGCTTCCAGCACTACAGTTCAGTTTACTGCTAACTACACCACCAGGCTGGGCTATTTGGGCTTTATTTGTTTGTTTTTTCTTTACATTTCTTTTTTTTTTTTTTTCTTTTTTTTTTTTTTTCTTTTTTTTTTTTTTTCTTTTTTTTTTTTGGAGAGGTTTTTGCTATAGGGCGCGTGCGCTCGCCAGACAGACAGAGAGAGACAGAGAGATAGAAAGCAGGAAATCACCCCCCCAGAGGGGATGGCCACGCCGCAATCCCTTCTCCTCCATTCTCCTCTCAGGATCTTGGGCACGCACGCACACGCGCCCGGCGTGAGTTTAAGCCGCCGGGTCCGGGACTCGAACCGCGGTCGACTACGTGGGAGTCCAGCGACATAGCCATTACACTAACTGCTGGTCCCCTTTACATTTCTTTTTGAAGAGAGTAGAGGGGAAAAGAGCTCATGCACGTAGATCAGAGAGAGAGAAACAGGCATTTATGACAGGGTCTCAACACACCATGACTCTCCAGCCCCTGCCTCCCAGTGAGCTAGGAGCAGCTGAATGTCACCTTGCCAGCCTCTTTACGCTGGGCTGGGAAGCAAACCTGGGACACTCCACGGGCGTGTGTGCATGTGTGCCCAGGATCCTGAGAGGAGAATGGAGGAGAAGGGATTGTGGTGTGGCCATCCTCCCTGGGGGGTGATTTCTCACTGTCTGTCTCTTTCTGTGTCTCCGGAAAGCACACACGCCCTATACCTATAATCTCTCTTAAAAAAAAAAAAAAAAAAAAAAACACACTTAGGAAAGCTGTCTAGACTTTGAAAATGAAGCCGGCTGTTACTTCAAAGCAGCCGCATGTGATAGTGGACAATGTGAAGTGCTTCTGGGCTCAGCTGGCTCTTTATTTGCATGACTGTGGGCCAGTCTCTACTTTTTTTTTTTTTTTTTTCCTATAGGGCGCATGAGTTCGCCAGACAGAGAGAGACAGAGAGATAGAAAGCAAGAAATCACCCCCCAGGGGGGATGGCCACACCGCAATCCCTTCTCCTCCATTCTCCTCTCAGGATCTTGGGCACGCACGCACGCACACGCTCCCGGCGTGAGTTTAAGCCACCGGGTCCAGGACTCGAACCACGGTCGACTACATAGGAGTCCAGCGACATAGCCATTACACCAACTGCTGGTCCCAACCAGTCTCTACTTCTGAACCTCATTTTGCTCATCAGTAAAATGAAGATAACAATACATATTCTACCAGCCCTCCGGGCGTCATATTCCCTAATGCTCTGATGAAAAAAAGTGAAAACTGTGGATTCAATCCCATAGCTAGTAACTCCAGAACTGAAATGTCTATTCCCCTGCTAGATGGCAACAAAGGTTTGTAGGTGGGTGATGGTTTTGATTCTGAGAGTTCTGAAATCAAAAAATGAAAAACTAATGAGAGATCAGGAGGAAACATCAGGGCGTCAACACCCCATGAGTCTCCTACCTCTGCCGCCCAGTTAGCTAGGACATGCTGGGTTGCAGCTGGAAAACTCAGGGCTTACTCTCTACCAGGGTTATAAGCAGAAGAGCAGAAGTGTACGGCAAATATTTTACATCCATTTCATCATGCAATGCCAATGTAGCTAGATAATTGGAGTAAAAATTTGCGTAACATTTAGTGTGTGCCTTGCTCTATGCTAAACTTCTATCGTGTGTGAGTCACATACTCCTCCCAGCATCTGGGTGAGACAGGCACTATGACGTCATCATTTTACAGATGAGATACAAAGTCAACTGACTTGCCCAGAGTCACACAACTAGCAACAGTGGGCCAGAATTCAAACCCAGGCCACTTGGTACCAGAGTCCCTGCTTATTAACCCCTACCAGGGACTCTAATTTTTCCCATTTTCCACATAAAGAAATAAAATGAGAGAGTGAGATGTTATGTACCTCACATTGTTGCAGAAAACCAGATGCCAAGGAATGGAAAGCAGCACTCAGAGAGATTAGGACTGTTTATTATGCCAGCAGGCAGGCACGGAGGAGTTAAGACTCTGAATCTCCAGCCCCCCCTGGGGGTTGGACACAGGTCTTTTATAAGGGAACTGGGGAAGGGGAAGGGGAAGGGGAGGTCTCGGGATGTAAGGAATGAGGAAGGGGTTCAGAACCCACCCTACACAGCATCAAAGGGAGGAGGCAGAGAAGCAGTTAGTCTGATCTATTCAAGGTACTAATCTATTCAAGGTACTAATCTATTCAAGGTTTTCAGGTTATCCTGTAGCTCCGGGCAATAAATTTGCTGGAGGGCAGAAACCTTAGACAGCTATCAGCCCTAAGTTATTCATGAATTCAGGGTCTCTCCATATCAACATGAACAGGATTAGCTTTGAACCTGGCTTACCTGGTCGCATCCGCTGGGCATTCGCCATCACACCATGCTTCTAGGACTGATTGGCAAAGGAGTTGCCCATGTAGCACCACTGGGCCCTTGGGCAGAGAACTAACCAAACAGATCTATGTCCTCTTAGTGTAGACTGAGGAAGAAAGATAACCAGATGGCCAGAGACAATGGAAGGCAGCAGAGAGCAGGCAACCAAAAGAGGCTGAAAACCAAAAGAGGTCAAAGGCCCACTTGTCCGTTTCTGCTGACTGATGGCTGTGAGCATGGTGGAAACTTCTGAAAACTTCTGGTTTCCTACACTATTGTGTCCGGGGTCAAAGACTCCATGAGCTGAGTTCATTTGGCAAATTAATGACTTTCTAAGCCTTTAAAGTCAATCTGAATGGAAAAAGAATTGTTCAGCAAACACATGGAAAGGAAGTCCCACAAGCTTTCCGACTCTCACCCAGACCACCCATGCCCATAGGAGGGCATCCTTCCAATGGCGTGCTGTCGTAGACCAAGATGTACTTTACCAGCATAGCCTACCACTGAGAATCTCAAAAGCTCTGTGGTCTCTATTTCTTGGTCTTCTGTCAAGTTTTGCAGAACTTCCAAAGATGTTCAGGCCACCCACTCAGGAGCAGACACCTGAAAAGCTTGGCTCCAACAAAGAACCAATTTAACACACTCCTGCTTGAATGCAGTCAGCAGGCTACAGACGGAGTCTAATAGTCCTGCACACCAATGCAGACCCTCCAAAACTTGCTGACTCTCTCTGTTAACCCAGCAGCTGAGGTTCCTTCCCCTGCCACACTCACAAGGACTTAATATTTCGACTAAGACACAACATTTTCTGGATAGCAAGTTCTAATAGAGAAAGGACTGAGGAAAGTCCGGTTATCAGAATCTTTGGGGTGACTCAAAGATAACATTTATGTACCTCTCAATTTTGCAGGAAGCCCGCACCATTCTCACAATGTCTACTGGAAAGTTCTAAAAGTAAAGGGTCTTGACTTCAGGCAGAGGTGATATAACAAACACTTACAAAGCCAAACAGTAGCATGTCAATAAAAAGAACTACGTTCTGCAAAGCTGACCTACATGGGAGGGTTCCAGGTTCATACTCAGAGACATCTCTGAGAGCATCAAGCATATAAATGCCCATGATCAGAAGCTGGCTAAGGCTGGAGAGATGGATCTCAGAGTTAAAACCCTGTTAAAGTGCTCTGTCTCTCTCATTCATGGAAGAAATTAAAAAAAAAAAAAATACTTTTAAAAGTAAATAAGCACGTAAAAAAATAGCAAACACTTATCAAATACTGACCAAGATCAAGACAAAGTTTTAATTTTTTTAATTCTTTTTTTAAAAAATTATTTTATTGAACTTTATTTTATTTATTTATCTTATTTGACCAGAGAAGGAGAGAGACAGAGAGAGAAGAGGAAAGTGAGAAAGCAAGGTAACAGATCTGGGACTCGAACTGCAGTCAGCCATGTGGGTGTCCAGCACTTCCAACCACCACACCACCTGCCAGCCCCCAAGACAAAAATTAAGGAGACATTCAAGGACATGTGGACCTAGCAGCCTTTATTTTTTTTTAAGAGAATAGAGGTTTATTCACTCATGGTTTGGTCCAGGATCCACAGGCCATGTCTGGTGTGGATCTTACCAAGTCCCGAGGCATTACATCAACCAGGGTAGGAAAGGAACACAGCCACGGCGTCCATCTGTGTCCTAGCAGATGTTTTTACAGCTTCACTGACCCCGATGGATCACTGAATTCAGAACTGACTCCATTTTAATCATTTAGTTTAAACCACTCTTAAGGCACTTTCAGAGGGAAAAGAAGAGGCTAAAATCACCCTTTTATCAGCCACCTGTCTCCACCCCGCCCACCCTATCACTTATCACAAAATCCTAGATAGAGAAAGGATCTTAGAGGTCACCACTTCTAGCCCCAAACTGCAAATCCTAGACATCTCCCACCTCTCAGTCTCCACCTAAACTACCTGTGGGCGAGAAATTACCCCCAGAGGGGATGGCCACGCCGCAATCCCTTCTCCTCCATTCTCCTCTCGGGATCTTGGGCACCCATGCATACGCGCCCGGCGTGAGTTTAAGCCACCGGGTCCAGAACTCAAACTGCGGTCGACTACATGGGAGTCCAGTGACATAGCCATTACGCCAACTGCTGGTCCCATTTTTTTTTTATTCTCACCCTTTAGAAATAAATTTTCTCCCAAGGAAATGTGTCCTTTGCCCTATACAAATAAGAAGAGTGGAATGCTCTGTTGATTGCAACAGGTCGACAGGCTATTGTTGGTACAAGCATCAGTGTAGCCACGATGGGAAGTCAGAGTGGTGACCAGCACACCAGGAGGTTGAAGAGTCCTCAGTATTTAAACACCAGCATTCATTCACGGGGGAAATAGATAACTAGGGAAGGTAAGGACTGAAGGGTGGGGAAGAGATGTTATCAATAAACATATTTTCCAAAAGATGGGCAGTGAAATCAATTTCTAAGATATCAGTTTCTAAGTATGTGACCTCCTTTTAAAATTTTCTCAAGATAAAAATTCAGTTTTACTCATTGTATTTTTTTAAGAAACAGAAAAACATAAATTATGAAAATTAAATCCCTCTTTAATCTTTCAAATGTATTTAAGTCTAATCACAATGGTTAAGTGGAGAGTCACAAAACCTTCAATCCTGTTGGGTCGGGAAGAGAAAACTAGTACAGATAAAACAATTAGAAAACAATAACTAGTGTAATTACAGTCTACTTCAAGTCCCAAGGATAAGATTTCAGAAACAAGAGGAGTGAAGTCCAGTTGTCAGCTCTTTAATACCTTAACTAACCCAGCATCAGACAAAGAAGGAAGCAGTCAACAAAACATTCTCTCCTTTATCTCTAAGAGTATCTTCTTTATCAGCAAATGGATTTCCTTTCAGAGAGTTTAAGACCTTGTGGGTCAGGGCTACCTGCCCAGTTCAGGCCAGAAGGAAGCAAATTAGGTCACCCATCCCCCAATGAGTTCCTAGTCCAACGCAGAGAGCCACTGTCTCCATAGAGAGCAGCTGCACAGGCGTGTGCTCATAAACTTCAAGTCCGTAACCTCCAACCTGGAGTCATCTTTTCTCCTTTAACTCCAGGGAAAATTCCACTCATGCCCCTTCCCTCTCGGGGAGATTGCCCACAAGGGACGATGTAAGATGCTCTCAAGGGAAGATTCTCAGGCCCGTCAGAGAATCCAGAGAAGTCTCACAGACATCAATCATATACTTGTTGCCACCTTTGCTCGAGCAAGAACCTTAGAGTGCTTTTAGAAGCCTCCAACAGCTGTGTGTTCAACAACATATCCCGGCACTCACACAATCACATCAGGAACCTCAAATGTGAATGCAACTCCTTTCTTAGGGCCCAAGGTTACTCACTCTCCTCGTTCCTGTCAATGCCATCTCCCAGGGCAGCCTCATCTGAGAGTGTCTCCTCTAAACTCTTATGGAAAAGGTTTGAATGTGACCTAAATGAAGTTCAAGAAAATCTAATGGCATTCCCTAATGGGGCATGATCATTCCACAATCCTTCTCCTCCATTTCTCCATCCTGCTAGGGTTTGGGGCGCGTGCACACACTCTCTCTCTCTCTCTCTCTCTCTCTCTCTCTCTCTCTCTCTCTCAGTATGTTTTTTAAGCTACTGGGCCTGGAATTTGAACTACAGTCAACCATGAGAGATCCAGCTCCCTTAACCAATAGGCTAAGGACTCATCCCTAGATACATCTCTTTAACTGTTGCCGCCAGTTTACAGTTAGGGAAGCTGGGGCTGAGAAATTAAACAGCTTGGTGAACATTGCCCATAGGCCTGACTAAAGCTCTAACTTCAAAAAACTCTGCTCTTTACCCTCAGTGCTATTCTGACTCCAATCACAAGAATGTGGTTTTTCTTCTTCTTCTTCTTCTTCTTTTTTTTTTTTTTTTTTTTTTTAAGCGATCTTTGCTACAGGTCGCATGTGCTCACTGGAGAGACAAAGGGAAAGAGACAGAAAAGTGAGAATTCACCCCCTGAGGGGGATGGTCCTGCTACAGTCCCTTCTCCTCCATTCTCCTCTCAGGATTTTGGGTGCACACACACACATGCCTGGTATAAGTTTCAAGGCTCTGAGTCCAGGACTTGAACCATGGTCAAGCACATGGGAGTCTAGTACCTTAACCACTATGCCACCTGCTGGCCCAAGAGTGTGGTTTTTCAAACGGATAAGTGGAAGTCTGCTCAAAGCACTGCAGCACATGTGTGTAACTCCTCTGGGGTGCTTAGAGAGAGCAGATCTACAGACTGGAGATCTACCGTGGAGATCTACAGACTATCAACTGTGGGGCACCCCAGAGACTGCCTGTCTAAACCCTCCTGGCAGATGCACACCTGGGAACAAGGCGCCCTCTGATCCACACTGAGCAGTCAGCTGTCCCCACCAGCTGGTCAGCCTCACTTTTCACAGTCCCCAGAACCAACCTCCAAGACCCTAGATCTCCAACCTGGAAATGCAAGTGCACAAGCAAATGCTTTTGGAGGAAGACGTGTTCTTACCTACTCACCTGTCAGGCCAAGACTTACATGCCCAGCATTCAGTAGGACTGGCTTTATTCCCAAGTAAGAAAGGTAGGGGTTAAAAAGGTAAATGATTACCACTGACTATCAAGAACATGGAACAGGACTGAAAAGTTCTGGCTCCAAGTCAATCACAGCACCACTGACTTACGCCCCACAGAGCAGCAACCGTGGCTAATTTCTCTCCAGATGGCGGTTTGTACTTTTCCAGGCAGAATCTCATCTCTCCCAGCCAAGCCTCACCTTTCTACAGCTCTTTGTGTTTTCCTAATGTCCTCTCTGCGCACAGAGGGCTTTGCAACACCTCCAAATTTACAGGTTTAATTAGCAGACGGTTGACTCCCCCTTCATCGTTTGGAATATCTTAAGTAAAACCAGGCCTCCATTGAGCCCATGAGTACTCCACCCTGGGCCTCTGTCCAATTAGCTCCCTGGGGGAATCCAGTGTTTGCCCAGCTCCAACCCTAGGACTGGCCCTGGGCCAGGGCAGGTCTGCGCTGTGAACCAGCCACTGGGTAACACACGAGGGCTTCAAGGCCTGGGGAGGCCTTACCAAGAGAAGACTGTAGAAAGAGGACAGAAGTTGTCAAATAATAAAGAAATAAAATGACATCAAGGTAAGGCAAGGCCTTACTGGTAAAAGACAGGCCACCAAACACACATTTTTCAGGACATCTCCGTATACTTCATACCTTAAAAGAAAAAGAAGAAAAAAGTAGAAAAGGGTTAGCCTTATGACTTCATGGTTAAGGCAGCTGGATCACACATGGCAGACCATAGTTGCAATCCCAGCCCCAGTGATTTCAAAAACACACTGTCGCGTCCACACCTATTCCCAAAATCTAGACAGGATAAAGAAATGGAGACAGGATTGTTGCATGACCACACTGCACTGGGAGGTATTTTCTCCCTCTCCCTGTCTCCCTGTCTCTCTTTCTCTGGCAAGAGCACATGCCCTCTGGCAATTAAGAAAATAAAACAGAGGTACCAAGAGGTAGCATGGAGGTTAAGACACAGGATCCCACATGCCAACTGCACTGTTCAAGTCCCAGACCTGATGGCTGGAGGACGACATGGAGTATATGTGTGTGCATGCGGGTCTAGGATCATGAGAGAAAAGTGGACGAGAAGGGATTGCGGCTTGGCCATCTCTTCTGGGGGTGGGGGGATTCTCATTTTCCCTCTCTTTGTGTCTGTCTCTGACAAGTATACATGCCTATAGTAAAAACTAAACAAAAAATAAAATAAAAGGGAGAATAAAATGAAGGTGGGAGAGATTTCATAAATACATGGACAAGAGGGGAACCAAAGGGGACCAGAGGAAAGAGACTGAAGAGAAGGGTAGGGTAAAGAATGTTTGATTTTTATGTTTTTATTAACCACTAACCATGTCCACTAACACTAACTGAAGATCCATTTTATGTTTGTGAATACTGGAGCTAAAAAAAAAGAAAAAACACAAGCTCTCTCATCACAAGGATTTTGGCACCCAATGGGGGAAAGAAATCAGTAACCGCGGGCAAGGAAAACAGTGTGAAGCCAACAGCGAGCAGCGCACGCAGACAGGGCTAATTCTCCTGCAGAGCTATTTAATGAGGCCAGGACCGGCCAACGAGGCTGGCTATCAAGCAGGACGGCGATTAGACAGGAGCGCCCGGCCGGACTAAGACCACGCACAGCCTCGGCCTCACACACAACCCCTCGCTGGTGGACAGGCGTGTCTATCACAAACCAACACACGGCAGGCGTGTCTTCTCGTTCTCCTGAGCCACTTCTCCTCTGCTGTGCAACCACATAATGCTCCTGATTAATTTCCCCTAAACTATTTTAGGGTTTTATGACTACTCTTACTGCTTTCTTCTTAAGCTTTTAAAGGAAACCAAGCAATTAAGTACACAGCGCTATCATTACTCACAACAGGCACTGATAGCACGTCTACCTGATCTTCTCAATTTGCCTAAATTAATTTTGCTGCAGAGAAAATTCCTGTCTTTCCAGCAGACTAGTTACGAAAACTCGTATTTCAGAAGTCACTTACCTTCCACCAGTTAATCTCTCCACATCCTAGCATTAAACAGTCTCGGGGAAGGGGACATCAGAAGTAAGAGATTTCAGAAATAAGAGGAATGTACACACCTTAGCAGGTTACCTCAGAAGGATACGTGGACAGCCTTCTCCAGGTCAGAGCTGACTAGGCAAAATGTCAGTTTTAACTTTCTTATGGTCACATTTAAAAAAAAAAAGGAGGGGGGGCTGGTTCTGTGGTGCGGTGGTAATAAAATGCTCAAGAGAAGCTGGATATCACATAGCATCCGTGGTCCAATCATGGTTCAGATTCCTAGCAAGGCCAGTGTGAAACACGCCAAGCAACATGCATGGGTCACCAAGACCCTACAGACTGCAGGAGTGGAAGGGGACTGCGGTGCGGCCTGGCCCCAGAGAGGGCGCTGCTCTTTTCTCTCCCTGTCGCCCCCTACTCTCACATGCATGCACTCTATCATGAATAAGGGAAAAGAACTATTTAAATTTGCAGGAGAAAAATAGTTAAAAGTTTAAATAAGGGAACAGCAGATGGCATAATATCAGGGACTCCCACGTAGTAGACCACGGTTCGATTCCTGGACCTGGCAGCTTAAAACTCACAGCAGGCACATGTGTGTGTGTGTGTGTGTGTGTGTGCCTAAAATACTGAGAGAATGGAGAAGGGAATGAGGTATGGTCATCCCCATGGGGAAGTGATTTCTTGCATTCTGTCTCTCTCACTCTCTTACGAGTGCATGTGCCCTATACCAAAAATCTCTCAAAAAAAAAAAAAAAAAAGTTTAAATGGAATATAGTAACCTAATTTATTCAGCCTGGTATATTACAAATATTACCATCTCAACATAAAAAGGGTCATCAATATATTCGTGGAAAATAGATATGATGAAAAAACTACACCTGGATTTCAAAAACTGCCAAATAAATGTCAACCTTAGTTCACTTTTTCATGAATTTGAAGATACCGCATATAATCAACATAAACAATTATTAATAAGATATCTTACATGCTTGTCTTTCTTACTAAGTCTCTGGAATCTGGTCTGCAGTTTACACTGACGGCACAACCTAATTCAGACTAGCTACACGTGACCATCACGGGGAACAGCAGAGCTGCAGACCTACTATGAACGTGGCCAGGGGAGAATGACATTAGATATAGAATGTCCTAAGTATGGGGATGCGGCTCTCCTAGGTGCCCAGTTACAAGATGTGCTAAGCTTCCTTTTCACAAAGCCCTAAGAAGGGACAAAGAGGCCATTTGGTCCATAGGAAATAGCTGCCGGGAATCAGGGGGCCCTCTCCTGAGCTGAGTTTCAGATCCAAAATCCCACACCCTCAATATAATGAAAAACACAGTCTATGTGGAGTACCTCTGATGAACAACAGACCACGCAAGGCACTGGCACCAACGGCGTTCATGGTCACCATCAACATCCGAGCCTAACGTACCGGACAGACAAGAGACCTGTGTATTCTGGTTCTTCTGGTTTTGTTTTTGAGGTGGATCTCCATGTCTTATTAGAAAGCTATTACATCTAGTCCCTCCAAGGAGAGAGCACTCATACTTAGCTACAGCAAGCCAAGCTCTCTCAGTGACCGGTCTGTCCTGCTCCAGTTTCCACCACAAACCAAAACCAATCCAGAACCAGCACTGAAACAGGTCCCTTTCTCCCTGTCTCCCTGACTGGTCAAAGCTGCTGTCTATCACTGGGTCTCGTTTTATTGCTTTGTTTTGTTTTGAATGCCAGAGAGCATGTGTTCCAGCACAAGAAAGAAACAGGGAGAGAGACGAGAGAGGGAGCAAGAGAGAAACTACAAACACCTCCAACAGGGCCGTTCACACTGCAGTCCTCCTTCCGCTCAGGACCCCGGGCCTGAGCGCTCGGGGTCCTCCGTGCAAGGCCAGGAAGCTGCACCGAGGTGCCAACCCCATTCGCCGAGTCTTGGCTACTCTAAAAATCCTAAAAGACTAATCACGCGAGGGTATGTGCAGCATTTGAGTATTTTCTTAGCATCTTGTTGTTATCGGCTGATCTAGAAAGTCCTTGTTCCCCCAATTTCTTTCTCACATCACTTTAAAACTAAGCATATATAAATTAGCTAATGCCTTAAAATTCAGGAACGATATGGACACCGAACGTTACAGAGCGTGTTGGAAGATGACCCAGTGTAAAGCACTGGGAGGCTGTGAATGACCTTGCCCGCCCAACTATTTTTTTTTTTTAGACTTTGCTATAGGACACATTTTCTCACAGAGAAAGTGAGAAATCACCCTGTAGGAGCGGGGATGGCCACACCTCCGTCGCTTCTCCTCCATTCTCCTCTTAAGATTTTGGGCACACATGCACACACCCTGGGATAATTTTCAAACTGCCAGGCCCAGGACTCTAACTGCAGAGTCATCAGCCACCCGCCTTGAGAACCGTGAAGCTTTGGGACAGCAGCCAGACTCTCTGACTGGCTTTTGGTCCTGCTCATCTTCTCACTGTCCTGATTTCTCATGGAGCCTAGACACTCTCCACACCTCCCCATGAAAACAGAAAAGCCCCTAGATGGTGTTTCAGTTGACATGAAAGCTTGAGGTCCAGCCCTGGCACATCCATTACGTGCCACCCAGGACCACAATCATTGCTTGATCTTTCCCTGAGCAAGTATCAAACTGAAGGCCTTGGGGTAACAGCCCCACTGCCAGGCTCTGGGATGGCCCAGATCTAGAACGGGGCTGCCTGAAGAATCTTAGGGCCTCAACAGGGAGAGACATGCAATAGGCGAACAGAAAATAATGGGTTATCAGGCCAGCAGAGAAGATCCCAGAAGGCACTCTAGAATCACAAGTCTGTGCTGGGCCTTGAACAATGAGCCAGACAGTGGCACGGCAGTAAAACGACACTCTGCAAAGTTGACCCACATGGGAAGGTTCCGGGTTTGTATCCAGAGATCTCACTGAGTGTGCTGGCACTGACCTGTGTGGCCACGATCTATCACAGTGGGGGGTGGACTGCAGCGTGAGGACCCTGTTCAGGGTGCTATCTCTCTGTCTTGTTCTCTGTGTCTCTCACTCATGGGATCAGCAAAAAGGTCAATTTTCAAAAATAAATAAGCAGGGAACCAGCAGTTAGTGTAATGGCTATGTCGCTGGACTCCCACGTAGTCGACCGCGGTTCGCGTCTCGGACCCGGTGGCTTACAACTCACGCCGGGCACGTGTGCGTGCGTGCCCAAGATCCTGAGAGGAGAATGGAGGAGAAAGGATTGCGGCGTGACCATCCCCCCTGGGGGGTGATTTCTCGCTTTCTGTCTCTATGTCTCTCTCTGTCTGTCTGGCGAGCGCACGCGCCCTATAGCGAAAAACCTCTCAAAAAAATAAATAAATAAATAAAATAAATAAGCAGGCCAGCGGGTAGCATATAGGTCAAGGCAGCTGGATTCCACACGGCCCACTGCACTATTTGAGTCCCAGACTCAGTGGCTTGGAAACCATGCCAGGTGTGCGTGCATGCCCAAAATCCCGAGAGGAGAATAGAGAAGGGACTGTGGCATGGCCATCTCCCCGAGGGGTGACTTCTCATTCCCCCACCTCTTCTCTCTCTGGCAAGCACGCACACCCAACAGCAAAACTGAAGAAGAAAAACAAAAAATGGAAAACCTAAAAATAAAGAGAAAGAATGAACCAGAAGGAGATAGACACAGCCTGGGCAGAGAGGTTGGGGGCTGACACTTCCTGAGCCCTGACCAGACACCAGGCCTGCACAAAGCAACTACCGAGATGAACTCATTTACTCCTCACAGTAGCCCCTACGAAGCAGACACCACTATGAGGGGTCTTCAAAAAGCTCATGACAGGGGACCAGCAGGTGGTGTGGTGGTTAAGGCGCTGGACATTCCCACATGGCTGACCATGGTTCAAGTCCTGGACCTGGTGGCTTGCTTTCTCACTTTCTCTCTCTCTCTATCTCTCTCTGGTCAAAATAAAATAACTAAATGAATAAATAAAATTAAAAATAAATAATTCTTAAAAAAAAAAAAAAAAAAAAGCTCATGACAAATTCCCATTATGGAAAAAACTATGCATGGATTTCAAAAATTTTTGCACCAAAATAAACTTGTACTTTAATTTTCTTATTCCACAAACTTTTTGAAGGGCTCATTTGATGGATGAGGAAACTGAGGCACCCTGTAAATTGTTCAAGGCTGTTGTGCCAGTACGGGGCTGAGTAATGCAACTGCACAGCCTGACCCCAGGTCTGCGTCTGCCCTCGAGTCTGTCAGACACCTGCACACACTGCCGTGCCTGCGCGTGCGAGAGCACAGTAACTGAACTGCAAGCAAACGTTGTGACCTGCATGACCTTGGAACCAGGAAGGTCATCGAAATATGAGGAACTGAAAGAAGGGAGACTCGGGAGAGCGTCGACACCTTCGTCTTCCCGATGCTCTTCAATCCAAGCATGGCTGCTCTTCAGGCGGCTGCTCATACATGACCACTGTGGAGCTGAGCGAGCTGCAATGCCACATACCCACAATGCGTGGCTTAGCTGCCACGGCACGGGTGGTAGGACACCACTGTGCAATACTGGAGTCGGGGTAAGCCCAGGCTGACTCCGTGTTCAGACACCAGTTCTAGATCCTGGGTCTTGGGTGGATCTGAACAGGTCGGCTGTACCACACACGCCTGTCATCCTGGCTGGCTGCAAGGCTACGGGAGGATCGCATCAGGGTCAGACCTGTCAGAGGATCGCATCAGGGTCAGACCTGTCAGAGACTCTGTCCCTCTCTCTCTGCCCCCACTTGAAAATAAAGAAATAAACATTAAAATAAAAAAATTAGTTCTTCCCCAGTTCTAGACACAAAAATCCAAAGCCAAGGCATTGGTAGGCCCGTGCCCCCTCGGGAGACTCTGGGAAGAACCTTTCTTGCCTCTTCTGCTTCTGGTAGCTTTTTGGTCTGTGGGTACATCACCCCGATTTCTGTCTCAATCCTCACAGGGCCTTCTTCTATGGTGTGTCATTTACAAATAAGCAGGGCCCAGCCGGTGGCACAGCTGTGGTGCAACTGGACCCACATACTCCTGGGTTCAGGTCTGGGGACCTCCCTGTACACGTTGGGTATACACACGTGTCCATGACCCTGGCCCACTGAGACTGGGGGGTGGACGGCAGCATGAGGACCTGGTGAGGATACCTGTCTCTGTTTTTCTTTCTCTCATGGAGGAAATAAATAACCTTTAAAAATAATTAAAATTTGGGGCCGGCAAGTGGCACGGTGGTTAAAGGTGCTGGACTCCCACGTGGCCGACCACGGTTCAAGTCTCGGACCTGGTGGCTTGCTTTCTCACTTCCTCTCTCTCTGTCTCTTTCTGATCAAACTGGAAAATAATAATGATAATAATAATAGAGTTAAATAAAATAACTCTTTAAAAAAATAATTAAAATTTAACAATAAGCAAAAACTGGGCCAGCAGGTGATGTGGAGATTAAGGCACTGGGTCCCACACAGCCAACAGCACATTTCGAATCCCAGACCTGGAAGCTTAAAAAAAATAAAAATCATCCTGGGCACATGTATGTGACTGCCCAAAATCCCAAGAGGAGGCTGCTGCACGGCCAAACCCCACTTTTCGCCCTGCCCGGAGGGTGATTTCTCACTTTCTCTGTGTCTGTCTCTCTCTGGCAAATACAGAGCCCCTCTAGGAGCAAAGCAAATACTAATATATACATAAATGTTGGTGTCTGGCTTCCCACCTGTAAGATGGACAAGGCGTGTACCGGTATCCTGCCTGAGGCCATGGATGATTCTAAGGGACAAGACACAGAATGCTGTCACCAAGCAAACTTAATGTCATGCCATTTCATGGAACAAAGTCCACATACTGTGCTCTTAAAGGTCTTTTCCAAAAGAAATGTGGATATGGAACCAGCAGTTGGCATAATGGCTATGTCCTTGGACTCTCATGTAGTCGACCACTGTTGAAGTCCTGGACCCGGTGGCTTAAACTCACACCAGGCACGTGTGCATGTGTGCCCAAGATCCTGAGAGGAGAATGGGGAAGAAGGGATTGTGATGTGGCCATCCCCCCTGGGGGGTGATTTCTCACTTTCTGTCTCTCTGTCTCTGTCTTTCTGGTGAGCGCACATGCCCTATAGCAAAAACCTCTCCAAAAAAAAACAAAGAAAAAAGAAATGTGGACACAACAAGGTTTTCATTAATGCTGTCTTTGTTTCAAAAATGATTTGGCCCCCATGTCAAAGGCTGAAATGTTAGCTGCAAGCAAGGAGAGTCCGTGAAAACATTTTTATGTGTTCCTCACTGAAACAAAAGACCAAAAATGGATTTTCCACAAGAAGCATTGGGGGAGGGCCGCCTGCACACTCCGTCTTCGCACGGCCCTCGTCCCAGCCACCCTCGGTGCCTCCCCGTAATGGAAACACCAGATTTAAACAGGTGTCATAACAGCACTGGGGCCCCAGAAATGGGAAACCCTGAAGGCCTCACGGAGCTGGACAGCTGGTGCAAAAGCAAGGGTTACAGACCTGAGTGGTCCCCAGACTTCTGGAGTCTGCTCTGCTTCACCTCACACACACTTAAACATCCATTTGCCTTCACGAGCATACACACACCTCATATATAAAATCTCTCAACAGGAAATTTCTGCCATTCTTAAATGGTCTCGCCTAAATAAAATACCTTTAACAGAGTACTCCGACCTAGTGGGTTGTACTAAATAAGAGAAAAGAGAATGGGTTAGTTATTCTACAGCAAACAGTCTAGCAGGTCATGTGGACACAATGGCATGCACACAGAGAGAAATGAACAAAGCAGGGGTGAGGAAGGCAGTAGCTCTGATAGAGGCAGGAGGGAGTGGAGAGGGGGAAGGGTAGGCAGATCCAGCTCTTAACTACCCAGTGCTCTCATCAGAGGGTGAGGTTGTGTGGCCTTAGTCCGTCATAGCTCTCTCTTCCCCACTGTCTCAGCTGTAAAATGGGCTAACAACACCCACCTTGTATGGATTTCTTACAATAAAGTGTAAAGTATCAAAAAAGATGGGGCCAGCATGGTAGTTGAAGCACTGGACTCCCACATGGACAACCAGAGTTCAAGTCCTGGACCTGGTGGCTTGAAAATCACTCTGAGTGCATGCCCAAAATCCTGAGAGGAGAATGGAGTAGAAGGGATTGCAGCACAGCCATCCACTGTAGGGGATAATTTTTCACTTTCCCTCTTTCTTTCTTTCTGTCTCAAGTGCACGCATCTCATGGCAAAAAAAAATTTGAGGAAAAAAAAAAAAAAAGACTGTTCATATTTTGCCAATGAGAAAGTATAAAATAAAGAACAGCATTTGATCTGCAAGTCTCCTTAACTTTTCCCAAAAAGTGTTGGACAAGAAAAGTGGAGGGTGAGACCCACAACACAATAGTTAAGGCAGTCATACCAATGTGGCCCATCCAGATCAAACTCTGGACTCTGCAGCTTGAAAATCACTCTAGACGTGTGTGCATACATGCCCCAAATCCCGACTGGATAGGGAAATGGGGGGAAAAGGATTGTGGCATCACCATGCCTCATTGGGTAGCTTGCTCACTCTCTCTCTCTCTCTCACTCTCTCTCTCTCTCTTTCTCTTTAGCAAGTGCATGTGTACTCTGACCAAAAAAAAAAAGAGAGAGAGAGAGAGAGAGAGCAAAAGAGAGAGAAGTGAAGGGGCTGCAATAAGATACTAAGAGGGAGGGCCACAATTCAGCCCATAACACATCCCTAAACCAACATTTTAAACATTGCTTTGGGAGGCCAGCAGGTGGCATGGTGGTTACAGCGCTGGACTCCCACATGGCCGACTATGGTTCAAGTTCTGGACCTGATAACTTGCTTTCTCATTTTCTCTTTCTCTCTCTCTCTGTCTCCCTGTCTCTCTCTCTCTCTCTCTCTCTCTCTCTCTCTCTCTCTCTCTCTCTGATGAATGCATGTGCCCTACAGCAAATTTAGGAAAATAATAATAATAATTATAAATAAAATTAAATAAACTTTTTTTAAAGTTGCTTTGGGTGTTCACAAAACTAAAGAATCTGTCATACAAAAGACAGGTGATGGGGTGAAGAAGTTTTGTCTGACATGAGCTACTGGAATGAGGTCAGAGGAGGCAAGACAGCCAGCTGCAAGTAGTGTTGGAGTAAGGGGAAGCTGGCTTCTAGGCCATGCCATAGGACAATCAGTAACTGTGGGAATAAGTTTCAGGAAAGCAGGGTTCCAGCCCCTCAAGAGGCAAGTGAAACAATTCACTCACTCAACCAAGTCAGCCCCTTCAGACTGACTTCGGAACCCTCCTCTGCAGGCCAGCCTGCACACAGGTCATGACACGCATGCAACCTGAGAGTGGGTCCCATTCCACATCACTCCAGAGGAGAGAAGACCAGCCCTGGTGTCAGCCAGCACTGAAGCCCGGGCCTTCTGACTGCATCGTCTCTTCTCTCTGCTCCTTAATGGGAACCTTCTCATTCCTCAGCCAAGACATCAAGGAGAAGACGTGTGTGTGTGTGTGTGTGTGTGTGTGTGTGTGTTACATTATCAAGCCCTCCCACCCTAAAATCCCAATCTAAAGTCAATCACAGGGAAGAGCAAAGAAGAAACAAGGGTGATGCTGGCCTCTTCTAACAGCTGGAACAGGCCTCCTTCAGCCAATTTACCAGCCCACGCATCGGAGGATCTTGTAATGTGCCATCCATCCTATTCACCGCTGGAATTTTTGGTTCATGAAACTGAAGAAGACTCAGGACAATGAAAGCTAGAAATACCTCAGAAACATGTCTCACAGACAGGAATACAAAAACTGCTGTTTTGGTTTTCTTTGGTTTTGCTCTGGGATTTGTTAAGGATTTTAATAGATAAGATAATGATAGTGTTTTATAAAAGCTTAAAACAATATTTAAAGAAGTAAAACACAGAGTTCAGTCTTCTGGAAAAGTATTGGGGTTAGGAGTAGAGGAGAGAGATTGACTCAATTAACAGCAACAAAATAAAATGAAATGATTGTGATCCAGATGTTGGTTAGGCTGTGGTCAGTCCAATACACAGTCATGCACCACATTGCGATAGGGATACATTCAGAAAGACACACAGACAGGCTATTTCATTGTGTAAAGACCACGGAGTGTACCGACTGGCTATTTCATCGTGTGAACACCACGGAGTGTACCGACAGGCCTAGATGACACACCAACTGCATACACAGACTCTGTGCCTTAGTCAGCCTGCTGCTCCTAGGCTACAAACCTGTACGACTTGTTACTGAATATTACAGGCAACTATGGTAACCGAATACTCCAATTCTACGGGTAACCCAATGGTAAGTATTTGTGTATACAAACAAATATGGTACAGTAAAAATATACTGTAAGAGATAAGAAATTTGAAAACCTTTTTCACCCCATACCAGATGTGCTTCACTGTCAAGAGTTTCGAATTGTTGGGACCAGCAGTTAGTGTAATGGCTATGTCACTGGACTCCCACGTAGTCGACCGTGGTTCACGTCCCGGACCCAGTGGCTTAAACTCACGCCGGGCACGTGTGCGTGCGTGCCCAAGATCCCGAGAGGAGAATGGAGGAGAAGGGATTGCAGCATGGCCATCCCCTCTGGGGGGTGATTTCTCGCTTTCTATCTCTCTGTCTCTTTCTGTCTGTCTGGCAAGCGCACGCGACCTATAGCAAAAACCTCTTAAAAAAAAAAAAAAAAAAAGAGTTTCGAATTGTAATGTTGATTTATTGCCTTTTGTTTTTAAGAGGTTTTTGCCTTACCGTGTGTGCACTCACTGGAGAGCGAGAGACAGAGACAGTGAGAGGGGAAAGTGAGAAATCACCCTCCGGGGGGGATGACCATGCAGCAATCCTTTCTCTTCCATTCCCCTCTGGGGACCTTGAGCACACATCCACATGTGACTGGCATTATTTTTCAACCCACTGGGTCCAGAACTCAAACTACAGTCGGCCATGTGCGAGTCCAGCTGTCTGCTGGCCCCACTGCTTTATTTTTTTTTAATAAAATTTGACTGAAAATGTTTAATTGATATTTCTTCTTTGATTATTTTTTTGCAGGGAGGGGAGAGGTTTTTGCTATAGGACAAATGTGCTCGCTAGACAGACAGACAGAGACAGAGAGACAGAAAGTGAGAAATCACCCCCCCCCAGGGGGGATGGCCACGCCACAATCCCTTCTCCTCCATTCTCCTCTTGGGATCTTGGGCACACATGCACACGAGCCCAACGTGAGTTTAAGACACCAGGTCCGGGACTCGAACCATGGTCAACTACATGGGAGTCCAGCGACATAGCCATTACGCTAACTGCTGGTCCCTTAATTGATATTTCTTAATAAGGTAGCCAAAGAACTGCAGCTATTATTTCATTAATTCTAGTCCTGCATTTCTGCCCTGAATTCCAGTTAGTGTAAACTGGTTTTATTTTTCTCTGATTACTAAAAAAAAAATCATTTGAATATTAATTAAGAGTTTATCAATTAAAAGTTAATCTTTTGGCTCATACTGGGCATCTGTGTGAGAGTGCCCAAAATCCTGAGAGGACAATAGAGAAGGGATTGCAGCATGACCATCCCCTTGGGAGGTGATTTCTCGCTTTCTGTCTGTCTTTCTGTCTCTCCAGTGAGCATAATAACCTGATAGCCAAAATCTCTCTTTTAAAAAATTTTTAAAAGTTGGGACCAGCAGTTAGCGTAATGGCTATGTCACTGGACTCCCACGTAGTCGACCGTGGTTCGTGACCCGGACCCGGTGGCTTAAACTCACGCCGGGCGCGTGTGCGTGCGTGCCCAAGATCCCAAGAGGAGAATGGAGGAGAAGGGACTGCGGCGTGGCCATCCCCCCTGGGGGGTGATTTCCTGCTTTCTGTCTCTCTGTCTCTCTCTGTCTGTCTGGCGAGCGCACGCGCCCTATAGCGAAAACCTCTCAAAAAAAAAAAAAATTTTTTTAAAGTTAATCTTGGAGCAGTGTGAACAAGAGGCGAGAGCAACCCCCGGACCCACCAAAGCCTGCGCGCCGCTGCATCCCCCGTGTCCAGCGCCCACAACCCACCGTCATCGCCACCATGCCTAACAGAAAGGCTGAAGGGGAGACCGTCATTGCCCCCATGCCCAAGAGAAAGGCTGAAGGGGAGGCTAAAGGAGATACAGCCACGGCGAAGGACGAACCACAGAGAAGATCTGCAAGGTTGTCTGCGAAACCTGCTCCTCCAAAGCCAGAGCCCAAGCCTTAAAAAGGCCCCTGCAAAGAAGGGAGAGAAGGTACCCAAAGGAAAAAAGGGAAAAGGTGATGCTGGCAAGGATGGGAATAACCCTGCAGAAAATGGAGATGCCAAAACAGACCAGGCACAGGAAGCTGCAGGTGCTGGAGATGCCAAGTGAAGCGTGTATGTTTGTGATAACTGTGTACTTCTGGCGACTGGACAGTTTGAAATACTACTTTTTATCAAGTTTTATAAAAATGCAGAATTTTGTTTTATCTTTTTTTTTAAGCTATATTGTTAGCACACAGAACACTTCATTGTTGTGTTTTGGGGAAGGGGCGTTTGTCACTAATAGAACGTCTCTGAAGCTGGATTGATTTGGACAACATCTTTCCCTTCTAGTTTTGAGAGACTTCCTCTTGGCTCCCGAGAGGAGGGATTCCCTGACACACAGCCACCTTGGCACAGATGCCTTGTGGTGCGGAAAACTTAACATTTGCTCTTATGTCCTCTCCCTCTCTGCCTACAGTATAGACTTAACTCCCTTTAACCAGAGACCTGTGGGGACCTGACCACAGGAAATTGGTTATGCCAGTTTACCAGGCAATCCGGACTTTCCAATGACATTGAGATGGCATACTTCAAAAGAGCAGCAGTTCCTTTTCTGTATTGTTGGATCTTCAGGTTGATATTCTGCCATTTTCATTTCCTGAAAGTCAGGGTCAGCTCGTGAAAAGCTGTTAAAACAACATGCTAAATGTGAAATGGCAACCCTCACTCTAAACTTTCCCTGTTGAGAGCATCAAATGAAGACTTCATTGGGTTTTATAGTGGCTTTCTGATTTTGGTAGTCCATGGAAGAAGGGAGTTTGAAAGTTGTTGTATACTGTTAATGATTATCTGCCCACGCCCTGCCTGAAATACCATGATTGTTTATGAAAAGTATCTTTAATAAAGCTGGATACAGTTTGGTTTGGGAAAAAAAAAAAAGTTAATCTTTTGGGGCAGCAGGTCGCATAGTGGTTAAGGTGCTGGACTACCACATGGCTAGCTGCAGTTCAAATCCCAGACCTGGCAATGGAATTCATGCATGCCCAAAAGCCTGAGAGGAAAATGGAGAAGGGATTGTGACATGGCCATCCCCCCTAGGCAGTGATTTCTCACTTTCTGTCTCTGTCTCTCCAGCGAGCGCATGCACCCTATAACAAAAACTCTTTTAAAAAGGTTAATCTTTTAAGCTAAAAAAAAAAAAAAAAAAAGAAGAAAACAAAAAATGGAACACATGTCTTGGGCACTTACTGTAACTGCAGCTTGTAGGACTGAAAGTTGCTCTGGATAAGTCAGTGATTGAGTGGTGAGTGAATGTGAAGGCCTAGGACATTACTGTACACTACTGTAGACTATAAATACTGCACACTTGGGTTACACTCAATTATTAAAAGGTATTTTCTTCAATAATAAATTAGCCTTAGCTTACTATAATATTTTTTACTTTATAATTTTTTTTAACTTTTTGACTTCTTTGTAATAACACTTAGCTTAAAACACAAACACATTGTGGGACCAGCAGTTAGCGTAATGGCTATGTCGCTGAACTCCCATGTAGCCGACCGTGGTTCGAGTCCCGGACCTGGTGGCTTAAACTCACACCAGGCGCATGTTGCATGCATACCCAAGATCCCAAGAGGAGAATGGAGGAGAAGGGATTGTGGCATGGCCATCTCCCCTGGGGGTATGATTTCTCACTTTCTATCTCTCTGTCTCTCTCTGTCTTTCTGACAAGTGCACGCGCTGTATAGCAAAAATCTCTCCAAAAAAAAAAAAAAAAAAACCACACAAACACATTGTGGGAGCGGGCAGGTGGTGTGGTGGTTAAGGCGACTAGATTCCCACATGGCTGACCATGGTTCGAGTCCTAGACCTGGCAGCTTGCTTTCTCACTTTTCTTCTCTCTCTGTCTCTCTCTGGTCAGCTTTTAAAAAGTAAAATAAAAAACAACGACAATAAATAAAATTAAATAATTTTTAAAAACACATACATTGTACAGCTTATAAAAATATTTTCTTGGGAACCAGCAGTTAGTGTAATGGCTATGTCACTGGACTCCCACATAGTCGACCATGTTTCACGTCCCGGACCCGGTGGCTTAAAACTCACGCCAGGCACGTGTGCGTGCATGCCCAAGATCCTGAGAAGAGAATGGAGGAGAAGGGATTGCGGTGTGGCCATCCCCCCTGGGAGGTGATTTCTCGCTTTCTGTCTCTATGTCTCTCTCTGTCTGTCTGGCGAGCACACGCGCCCTATAGCGAAAATCTCTCAAAAAAAAATATATTTTCTTTATATCATGATTCTATTAATACAAGCTTTTTACCATTTTCTATTTGAGGTTTTATTATTTTTACTTTTTAAACAACACAAGCTACATGAGGTTGCTTCTGGTGTAACACAACATACTGCTTTAGAATAAACTGGTCTTTTAATAAGTAGAATGCATATATTCTAAAATAACAATGAGAAGGCAGCAGGTGGCATGGTGGTTAAAGTGCTGGACTCCCACATGGGCAACTGCGGTTCAAGTCCTAGACCTGGTAGTTTGCTTTCTCACTGTCTGTCTGTCTTTCACTGGTGAGCACACAAACCCTATAGTAAGTTTTTAAAAATTATAAAAATGAAACTAAATTATTTTTAAACATAAATTAAGTAAAATAACAATAAGAAAGATAATACAGTAAATACATACATAAAGTAAATATATAAGCTAGTAACATGGTCACTTATTATCATTATGAAGCATTCTGTACTGTACATAATTTTATGTGCTACAACTTTGCCTCTTTATCTTTTTTTTTTTTAATTGTCAGAGAGTGTGTACACTTGCCAGAAAGATAAACAAAGAGAGAGGGAGAGGAAGAAAGTATCCCAATGGGGTGTGGTCACACCACAATCCTTTCTCCTCCATCTCTCCATCCTGTATAACTTAATAGTAATAAAAATAATACAGTCCCTGTTAGGATTTTGGGCATGCATGCATACAAGACTGGCACATTTTTCAAGTCACTGGGGCCATGTGAAATCTAGTTCCCTTAACTAGGCTACGAGGCCAGTCTTGTGCTACACTTTTCTATGACTGGCAGTGCAGTAGGTTTGCAGCATCATCGCAAACACGTCACATCTACAGTATCCCTCAGCAATAAGAATTTCTTCAGCTCGTTATGGTGGTACAGGACAACCATGGTATGCAATCTATCATTAATCAAAATTTCATTATGCAGGGGATGACTACTCATATAACGACAAACTCAACTATACCAACTCATCCAGACTTTTGGAAGTCAATTAAATAATCCAAATCGAGAGCCATTTAGAAAATGTCATGGTTAACACAGATAACACAGCCTGAGAATTTGACCTCAGAAACAAATTAACTTTAAAAATTAAAGGAATATATATGTAAAGAACTTCAAAAGGGGACCAGCGGGTGGCGTGGTGGTTAAGGCACTGGACACTCCCACATGGTTCACCACGGTTCAAGTCCTGGACCTTGTGGCTTGCTTTCTCACTTCCCCTCTCCCTCTCTGTCTCTCTCTGGTCAAATTAAAATAAATGGATGAATAAATAAATAATTATAAAAAAAAGAACTTCAAAAGAATATTAAAACCATGATAGAATACAACATGAATATTCAATGACAAGAGAATGATTAAGTAAATGATCAACTGCCTAGAATGTGTGGCCATTGACAAAAGCAAGTTCTAGGACTAAGTGGCTACATTATATATTTTCACAATACAATGTTACACAAAAAGAAACAAAGTAAAAGGCTTTATCTAGGCAAGAGTTACAAATACATAAAACGGTACATGAAAAAGTACAGATAAGGAGAGAGAAAATCAAAGCAAGCATTGTGTTCCTTTAGTAGAAATGTGACAAGAATGTCCCCTTTTAAATGTAGTTAATTGTTCTTAAAAATTGTGCAATCAAATGCATTTTGAAAGAGTCAGCTGATCTGTGCACAGCACAAAATACCTTCAGAAGGCACGTGCTTGCCTAGAAAAATAGGTTGGGAATGTAAAGAGACTTGAACCCTTATCAGATCTCAATGAACAATTTGCCCACTTTCCCTAAAATCGGTCAACTTTATTCAGCCTTTGTGGTCAGACCTAATGAATCTATGCCCTTAACTCTCTACCCAGCCACAGCTACCAAGCCACCCTTCTGCCTGCTCGTGCAATCTCACCTTCTAGACAAAATGTATTCTCCTCAGGTCAGGGTATTCAGCCACTCCCTGTTTCAACTGCCTCCCTTCTTTACTCCCACTCTAGGGATCTTCATTATTTTCTAGCCATAGACTTTCAGCATCAGGTACAAATTCTTCTGAAACGACTCAGAGATTTTGCCCTGGGCTGCTCTGCCCCAAGCCACCATGATTCTTAACCAAGTCCAAAAGGACTCACCTGGAAATCAAAGTATATTTGCACCTGATCAAAGTATATTTGTGGATTTTTTTCTTTGCTCTTCTGGTTTCTGTTTATCTGGGAGTTCCAAACTGCTGACCTGGCTGCTTACCCACCCACCCCCATCCTGCACATGACCCTCAGCATACATGCTGCCTAATTTTGGCTCCTGCTAAAGCACCTGATTCATCCTAGCTGGAGACTCATGGCCGGAGTGGACCCACAGGAACTTGCCTTTTACCATGGGCTTCTCACCCCACAGCCTCCATCACTTCCAGCTCACCTTCTCAGCAGTGACCTGTGAGCCCCGTGTTCATGCTGATGGCTAATGTTCCAAATTTGAGTAAGTTTGCCCAAATCTGCAGCAAGCTCCTGAGGCTGAGACCCTGTTGTCTAAGAGTTTGCAATTTAGGAAGAGTTCCCCGAGATACAACCCAGACGATGACCACGCACCGAAAAGGACCACTAAATATTACAACAATATGGAAGGAGCAGAAATGACTTCAAGTCCAGGAAGAAGAAGAACATCAAAGAAATATTAGAAGATGGCCGAGTCTGGGACGACGCATGCGCCATTGATCCCGGCTGGCCAGGGAAAGGACTGCGGCCTGACATGCTCGAGGCTACTTGTCTTTCTCTCTCTCCCTCTCTCATGAAAGAAAGACATTTTTCTAAACGCTTTAAAAAAGATGGGGGTGGGGGCCAGTGGGTGGCATGGTGGTTAAAGCGCTGGACTCCCACATGGTCGGTCATGGTTCCGGTCCTGGACCGGCACCTTGAATATCAAACCTAGTGTGTTTGTGTACACGTGCCCAAAATCCCAAGAGGATAATGGTGGAGAAGGGATTGTGGTGTGGCCATTCCCCCAGTGGGTGATTTCTCACTCTCCCACTCTCTCTAGCCAGCACACGCGTGCGCGTGCGCACACACACAGACAAAGAAAAAAAGTAAAAAGATGGTCCCATGGGTAGGTGGATAAGGTAACCAAATCCCACATGGTTTGAATTCCAGAGCCAGCAGCTTGAAGAGCAGACCAGGAGCAAGTGCAGCATGACTAATACCACAACAGGAGGGAGAAAGGGAGAAGGGATTGCAGCATGACCACGCCCGACTGGGGTGGGAGGTGCTCTCTCCCTCATTCTCTCTCTGTCTTTGTATCTCTCTGTGTCTCTCTCTAACTTGTATGTGTGCTTTCTGGTAAAAAAAAATTTAGATAATTTTTGGTAACATTTTTTTTTAGATATTTTTTAACTAAAAAAAAAAAAAAAAAGACAACCGATTTCAACAGTCCTGGAAGAAGGGATGGATTTTGATAAGCAGAAGTAGGAACGTTCCAGCTCTAGAGATTGTGCAAGCAAAAGAATGAGAATACGATATATCCCAGAGTAAAAGTGACCCCTGCGTCACTGGATCAAAGCATTTGAACAAAGAGTCCTGGCAGATGCGACAGGCAAGCAGGACTGGGGCCAGAGAGCTGGAGAGAACCACAAAAGCTTGACCCACATGGTGACCCCTCCGAGCTAAGCTTTGGGAAAATCAAGTGTCTAGGCACTAAGCATACGTCCATACGGGGTGTACTTAACACACTTAAGTCAGCAGTCTAATGAGGGGCTGGAAGTGGCTGTGAGGTCAAACTGTAGTCCCCAAAAGGTCTGTTGAAATCCTAATGCCTGGTACCTGTGAGTGAGAGCTTCTTTGGAAACTGGGTCTTCGCAGATGTAACCAAGTTCAGATGAGGTCATACGGAATTAAGGCAGCCCTACATCCGGTGACTGGTATCTTTCTAAGCACGTGATTTGGAAACAGACACCCAAGCAGAAGACAGCCATGTAAAGGATGCAGAGACAGGAGCCATGTCACAAGCCAAGGCACACCTGAGGACACCAGAAACGGAAGGAGGCAACGGAATCATTTTCCCTAGAGCTTTCGGGAGGAGCTTGGTCCTGCCAGCACCTTGACGTCAGACTGCTAGCTCCAGAACTGGGAGAGAGAGAATACATGTCTGACGTTGTAGGTCACCCAGTGTGTGGTACCTTGTCATGGCAGCCCCAAGGAAACTAAAACAGACAAGAATTGAGCTTGACTTGAAAAGTGCCAGTGCTTTAGGACCCACAGAGGAGATTCAGGAGCCAGGAGGCAATCATACAGAAAAACTCAAGTCCTAAGGCACAGCCCTGCTTGGAACTGTGGATTAAGGAGAAAGGGGAAGAAAGGGAGGCAGTCAGCCCTCCAAGGTCAACAATACACTGATGACTGGGGTCCTAGGTTCAACAGCGGCCTGAATGGATCCATCAGTAGGACTAATCCTCCCATTGACATTTAATCACTGGCCTTCTTTGCTGCCCTCGGGCTTTCTCATCTTTGTTCAATCCACATAGTCTTCATTCTTCTCAAGGTCCTTGTTGTTGAGAGGACACTTTGCTATTAATCCCCATGTGTAAGTGGATTACAAAACAAGAAAATATGACTTGGGGGCCTTAGGTTTCCACTAGCCTCCACTTACCCTAAGATAAATATACGTATTCATTAATGCAATTTTCCTTTTATAATAATAACTCTACTCATTTTTATATCTTTCAAAGTTATAAGAAAAAAAAAAAAAAAAACAGAAGAATGGGCCCATGTAATCAAAGGCCGCTACCCATTTTAACAATGCTAGAGGTCAGAGGGATTTTATTCAGTCAGAGCAGGAAATTCAAAGATACGCCAAAGGGGCTGGCAAGTCGCTGGACTCCCACATGGTTGACCAGGGTTCGAGTCTCTGACCTGGTGGAGACTCTGACCTCTCTCTCTCCCCTCTCTCTCTGGTCAAAATTGAAAAATAATGATAATAAGGACCAGCAGGTGGTGTGGTGGTTAAGGCGCTGGACACTCCCACATGGCCAACCAGGGTTCGAGTCCTGAATCTGGTGGCTTGCTTTCTCACTTCCTCTCTCTTTCACTTTCACCTTCTCTCTCTCTCTCTGGTCAAATTAAAAAATAAATGAATAAATAAATAAAATAAAATAATTTTTAAAAAAGAAAAATAATGATAATAAATAAATAATTCTTAGAAGAAAATAAATACAAAGGTGCACCATAGTTAGGTACAGCATAGTCACGGTATGAACTATTACACTTGAGTAGCTCCCTACTTAAGCTCTGTTTTAAAGCTCCACGAGTTTTAAAGTTTAAGTTTTCCAAGTTGAAAAAACCATAATATTTCCTTGAGAGATTTTAATTTATTTTTAAATGGGCTCTTCTTCTTTATTTTTGATACAGCAAGTACACACATGTGAGAGAGAAAGGAAGAGGAGCACCTTCCACCGGCCCAGTAAAAGCATGATCCTGCCCTCCGGCCCTCCTGTGCATACCTGCATAGTGGACACTGAAAGGGCCAGGAATTTAGACCATGGTCTCAATGTGAAATCCAGCTTCTCTGCAGAGCGGTACCACTGCACCACGGAGACAGTCTGAAATACTTAATATTTCCCCCAATTAAGGAATCCCAAATTAAAGTTTCCTAGCGATCAAAAATACCAACCAAGACCATATCATATGCAGTCAGTCTCCCCAAGCCCCTGTAATTCTTGGGAGTCCGAGCTGCTGGGCTGTATCCCAGAATTTTGGAGGGGCGGGGCCCCACGCGTTATCATAAAGAGAAGGTCCAGCCACTCTCACTGTAGCTGTTAGTCGCTAGGAGGCCCATAAATTCACATTTCCTGACTTGGCTAGGATTCAGAACTGCTGTATCACAGGCTGGGAAGACATGGATTACTGCAATTAAAATGCAGAGGCTGTCCACAAGGAATAATTTTAGCTCTTCTCACTCTAAGAAGCTACACTAACTGGCCCTGGTTTAAAGAATGGGCAGTTCAAAGTGACCTGGAGTCACTTTGGCATGCAGACTCCAGGTTCCTAACACCAGCCAGCAGCTTCTACAAATGCTGTCCATCTGGTTTTGACCGTCCCTCGAAGACAGACTAGTCATTTGGACAGTCTTACCTGTACTAAACTAAATTGTAGCACCTGACTCCCTCAACCCTTTAAAATAATTTGAATAGTTTGATACAGTTGGTGAGGATTCACAGAGCCCAGGATGCAGGCAGAGTCAACCCCCAAATTTAAGCAATTAACTGTCGGGAGGGTGTGGGGGGGAAATGGGGTAGGGGGAACCATGGAGTAAATTTATATCTATTTTTAAATAATGAGATTGTTAAGTTGTTTAGTTAACTGAATATCACAGGTATGAAGCTTTAATTTTTTAAATAGAGTTAAAGTTCAATTGATATAATTGTAGAACTGAAATTATAATTTCTAATCACAGAGGTTTCAAGATGAGCTAATTATTTTAACATTCATAAAACTTTCCTAAATGTGATAGAAGACTTCATGCCACACCTGGGACATTTTCAGAAAATATTTTTAATGCTCAATAAACTTCTTAGGAGAAGTAATATTGTGACAATCACCGAGTAATATTTTTCTCCCATAATATTAACCACAACAGATTCAAGAATTAAGGATGGCCTTTCTCAATACCGTTATTGGCTATATCCGGAACTCATTCATTGCGAGTACTAGCTGAAGCATAGAAAGAACCCAAATGCCTAAAATTACTATCTAGATTTTAAGAACTTTTTATTCTAAAAAACAAGATAGTTTATTAATTTAACTCCAGCTAGTCTGGCTCTGAGACCTAGTGGGTAAGAAAGCCAGATCCCAATTGGCCAGCTATGAAATTCAAATCCCAGTTCCAGCTCAGAGACTTAAGAAACAAACCAAGAAAGTGTGCATTGCTGCCCAAAATCACAACAGGGTATAAAAATGGAGAAGAGGTACCAGCAGTTAGTGTAATGGCTATGTCTCTGGACTCCCATGTAGTCGACCACTGTTCAAGTCCCAGACCCGGCGGCTTAAACTCACACCTGGCATGTGTGCATGTGTGCCCAAGATCCAGAGAGGAGAATGGAGGAGAAGGGACTGCGGCGTGGCCATCCCTCCTGGGGGGTGATTTCTCACTTTCTGTCTCTCTCTGTCTTTCTGGCGAGCGCATGTGCCCTATAGCAAAAACCTCTCTGAAAAAAGAAAAAAAAAAGAAATGGAGAAGGGATTGCAACATGACAATGCCCAACTGGGTGTTGCTCTTTCCCTTTCCCTCTCTGTCTCTCTCTGATGAGCATATGCATGCTCTGACAAAATTTTTTTAAATTAAAAATAATTCCAGGGGCCAGCAGGCGATGTGGTGATTAAGGCGCTGGACTCCCACATGGCCAACGGCAGTTTGAGTCCCAGACCTGGTGGCTTATTTTCTCACTTTCCCTCTCTCTCTGACTCCCACTGGTATATTCAAATAATAACAATAAATAAAAATTAAATACATTTTAAAAAAATAGTAATGTTAGCTATGAGGCCAGCAGGTAGCTTGGAGATTAAGGCAGCTGGATCCCACATAGCCAACTCCATGGTTCGAGTCTCCAACCCAACAGCTTGACAATCACGCTAGGCACATGAGCATGCACACCTAAAATTCTGAGAGGAACTGGAGAGAGCATTGCCATGCGTCTGTCCCCCAGGGGGTGATTTTTCACCCCCCTCCCCACTCTGTCTCTGGCAAGCTGACACACCCTACAGCAAAAACCTTTTTTTTTTGAGAGAGATTTTTGCTATACGGCATGTGCACTCGCCAGAAAGACAGAGAGAAACAGAGACAGAAAGTGAGAAGTCGCCCCCAGGGGGGTGGCCACGCCACAATCCCTTCTCCTCCATTCTCCTCTCAGGATCTTGAACACGCACACACAAGCACCCAGAATGAGTTTAAGACACTGGGTCTGGGACTCGAACCACAGTCAACAACATGGGAGTCCAGTGACATAGCCATTATGCCAACTGCTGGTCCCCAGCAAAATTTATTTTTAAAAAATTAAAATTAAAAAATAATTTCAGCTGGGGACCAGCAGGTGGTGTGCTGGTTAAGGCGCTGGACACTCCCACGTGGCTAACCATGGTCTGAGTCCCAGACCTGGTGGCTTGCTTTCTCACTTTCCCACTCTCTTTCTGTGTGTGTGTGTGTGTGTGTCTCTCTCTGGTCAAATTAAAATTGATTAATTAATTAATTAATTAATTTAAAAATAATAATAATTTCAGCTAAAATAACAACCAAAAGTTCATGTCAAGATAGCCTTCTCCCAAATATCTAGAAAACGAAAGCTCTTTTCCTAATTCAGATGTATGACCTGCAGTAGAATCTCTGCCCTTGGAACGCGTGTCCCAGGCGCAGCACTACTCACCCTGTGCTGGCTCATTCTTGTCGCACCGCACTGCGCTGTGCGTGGCAGGATGGCTGGCAGCATCCCTGGCCTCTGCCCACTAGAGGCCACTCACACCTGCCCAGTAGGAACAGCCACACACTGTCGAATGTCGGTAAAACTGGTCCCTGATGAGAACCTCCACCCTAATACAACACAACAAAAATAGTGGTATGCTTTGGACATGATCCAAATTACTTTATCAACATTTCCTTCAGGTAGCTTTAGTAAACAAATAAAATAACTGAGTCATTCACACAGAGGTTTTAAGCAAACAAAGAATTGCTCTTTTCTTTTTAAGTGAGAAATCACTGTTTTAAAACAAAATAGTTCCTCTGCTCCTTTCCTCGGTCTATAATTTAGTCATGCCAGTGGAATTGTTTTAAAAAAAAGAGAACATAACAAGAGTCATAACTAAGTAAACATTCATTATAAACTTTCTGCTTTTAAAAACAATATGCAAGGGACCAGCAGTTGGCGGAACGGCTATGTTGCTGGACTCCCATGTAGTCAAACCACGGTTTGAGTCCCAGATCCAGTGGCTTCAACTCACTCCGGCAGCGTGTGCGTGCATGCCCAAAATCCTGAGAGGACAATGGAGGAGAAGCGATTGCAGTGTGGCCATCCCCCCTAGGGGGTGATTTCTCACTTTCTGTCTCTCTGTCTCTCTCTCTCCCTGTCTATCTGGCAAGCGCGCACCCCATAGCAAAAACCTCTCAAAAAAAAAAAAAAAAAAAAACAATATGTGGGCCAGCAGGTGGCGTGGTGGTTAAGGGCACTGGACTCCCACATGGCCGACTGTGGTTCAAGTCCTGAACCTGGCGGCTTCCTTTCTCTCTCTCTCTCTCTCTCTCTCTCTCTCTCTCACACACACACACACACACACACACACACTCTGTCCCTCTCTGGTCAAATTAAAATAAATGAATAAAATGAATAAAGTCAAAAAAGTTAATTAAAAAAATATGCAAAATAAAGTGAAATGAAAATGTCCTCCTCACAGAACAGAGGACATGTCTGTAAATCATATATCTGAAAAGGGACTCCTATCTAGAATGCATAAAGAATCCTCACTACATAATAAAAACACAGATTCACTTGAAAAATGGGCAAATCATCTGAATAGACATTTCTGAAAAAAAATACATATGGGGGACCAGCAGTTAGTGTAACGGCTATGTTGCTAGACTCCCACATAGTCGACCGCGGTTCGCGTCCTGGACCCGGTGGCTTAAACTCACGCCAGGCGCGTGTGCGTGTGTGCGCAAGATCACGAGAAAAGAATGAAGGAGAAGGGATTGCAGCGTGGCCATCCCCCTGGGGGGTGATTTCTCGCTTTCTGTCTCTCTGTCTCTCTCTGTCTGTCTGGTGAGCGCATGTGCCCTATAGAAAAAACCTCTCCAAAAAAAAAAAAAAAAAACATATGTACAATTAGGCAATGAGCACATTGTCTACATTATTGCTTATCAGACAGATGTAAATCAAAACCACAAGGAGATCCCACCTCTTACCCACTAGGATAGCTATATTCAAAATATATGACAAATAATAAGAAGCATTGGCAAGGATGTAGGGTGTTTGCATCATTCAATGCTGGTAGGAAATAAAATTGTGTAGCCACTTTGGAAAGCAATCTGGCAGTTTCTCAAAGGATTAAACCCAGAATTACCATAAGATCTATCAACTCCATTCCTAAATACTCATACACTCCCAAAGAATAGAAAAACATATATTAAAAGAAATACCTGAACGCTAGTACTCATGGCAGTAACAATCACAATAGCCAAAAGGTGAAATCAACCAAGTGTCTATCAACCAGTAAAGAAATTAACAAAATGTGGCACCCATACAGTCAAATATTATTTGGCTATAAAAAAAGAATGCAGTGCTGACACATTATAACATAGATGACCGACCCTTAAAAACATGATGGTAAATGAAAGAAGCCAGTTACAAAAGACCACACATTATATAATGCCACTTAAATGTACTATCTAGAATAGGCAAATTTACGATCCTTGTTAGAAGACAGGAGAAAGAGCAGGAACGGGAAGTGACTGCTAGGGCTTCCAGGGGTTCTTGTGGAGGGAAAGCTCTAAAACTGATTGTGGTGTTGGCTGCACAAGTCTAAATATATCCCCCACCCAAAAAAAGAAAGTATGCTTCAAAGAGAAGTAAATTGGATGGCATGTAAATACTATCTAAATAAAGTTGTTATAAAAATAAGTCAAAGAAAATGGGGTACACACAATGGAATTCTACCTAGCCATTAAAAAGAATGAAATCTGGGCCCGGCAGGTGGTGTGGCGATTAAAAGCACTGGACTCCCACATGGCAGACTGCTTTCAAGTCAGGACCTGGCAGCTTGCTTTCTCACTTTCTCTCTCTTTCTCCCCCCTCCCCCCCTCCCCCCCACCCCCGTCAAATTAAAATAAATAAATAAAGGAAGAAAGAAAGACAAATAATACTTTTAAATTAAAAAAAAAGTTTATCCTTAAAAAAATGAATGAAATCTTTCTAGAAGAGGTTTAATAGGTAAGTCTGAAGGACATTATGTTTAGTGAAATAAGCCAGGCACAGAAAGAAATGCCACGTCTTCTCACTCATAGGGTCAAATTGAAAAAGCATAGAGTTGAATGCCACTAGAGGATGAGTAGGTTAGGGGTAGAAAATGGAGGGAGGTTTGGGACCAGCAGGCGGCATGGTGGCAAAGGCGCTGGACTCCCATGTGGTTGACTGTGGTTCGAATCCTGGACCTGATTGCTTGCTTTCTCACTTTCTCTCTCTCCCTCTCTCTCTCTGGTCAGGACACGTGCCCTACAACAAATTAAATAATAATAATAATAATAATAAATAAAATTAAATAATTCTTTAAAATAAGTTAAATAAAATGTGGATGTTTTGGGAACTAGCAGGTGGTGTGGTGTTTAAGGTGCTGGCTGACCACAGTTCAAGTCCTGGATTTGGAGGCTTGCTTTCTCACTTTTCCCTCTCTCTCTGTGTGTTTCTCCCTGGTCAAATTAAAATAAATGAATGAATAAGCAAAATTAAATATAATTTTTTTAAAAAGTGGATGTTTTAAAGGGACCAGCAGTTGGCATAATGGCTATGTTGCTGGACTCCAATGTAGTAGAGTCCCGGACCCAGTGACTTAAACTCACACCAGGCGCATGTGCATGCATGCCCAAGATCCCAAGAGGAAAATGGAGGAGAAGGGATTGAGGCGTGGTCATCCCCCTGGGGGGGTGATTTCTCTCTTTCTGTCTCTCTGTCTCTCTGTCTTTCTGGTGAGCGCACATGCCCTATAGCATAAATCTCTCCAAACAAAAACAAAACAACAACAACAAAAATTGAGTGAGGTCGATTAACAGAAACAAAATTACAGATAGGCAAGATAAACCATTTCTAGTGTTATAAAACTACAGTAGGGTGAATATAGTTAACCACGATCTGCTGTACATCTCCAAGTAACTAAAAAATAGGATTTTTAGTGCTCCCAACACAAAGTAATAACAAATGGTGGAGGTCATGGATGTATCAATCACCCTGATGTAATCATTATGCATTGTATTTCTGTACTGAAAAAAATCACATTGTACCCTGTAAATATGATTATTATATGGCAGTTGGAAAAAAGCTGTCATAAAAATAAAAACAATCTGTAGACAAGGCATAGACAGCATGATTACAGAAACACCATGTCCAGACACAACGTTACCAACCCTGAGCGCGGAGAGCTAGGGGTACAATGGGGATGGAAGCAGAGGAGGAAGGCAGTTCAGCAATCTGATTTCCTCATTTACCAAGGGGGCGGAGGCACTAAAAGTCACTGTCACTAGTTGATGGAATTCAGTTAGGGATCTCTGTAACAGGAAGATCGAAGAATAATCAATGTAAGAACCATAAATATAATTATCAAAAATAGAGAGAATGGAGGAAAGAGGTGAGATGCAACAAGTAAGCTAAACTGTCATTTATCATAAGGCGAAGTAGAGAAATAAAAGTAATAGGTAAATCCATATAATCCAGAGATATAAAGATAATCACTACAAGGGACCAGCATTTAGCGTAATGGCTATGTCGCTGGACTCCTATGTAGTAGACTGCGGTTCAAGTCCCAGACCCGGTGGCTTAAACTCACACCGGGCGCATATGCATGCGTGCCCAAGATCCCGAGAGGGGAATGGAGGAGAAGGGATTGCGGCATGGCCATCCCCCTAAGGGGGTGATTTCTCTCTTTCTGTCTCTCTCTGTCTCTCTGGCACGCACCCTGTAGCAAAAAAAAACCTCCCCCCCCCCCCAAAAAAAAAGATAACCACTACAAGAACTAAAATGAAGGGACCAGCAGTTAGCGTAATGGCTATGTCGCTGGACTCCCATGTAGTCGACCGCGGTTCGAGTCCCGGACCCGGTGGCTTAAACTCACGCCGGGCGCGTGTGCGTGCGTGCCCAAGATCCCGAGAGGAGAATAGAGGAGAAGGGATTGCGGCGTGGCCATCCCCCCTGGGGGGTGATTTCCTGCTTTCTGTCTCTCTGTCTCTCTCTGTCTGTCTGGCGAGCGCACGCGCCCTATAGCAAAAACCTCTCCAAAAAAAAAAAAAAGAACTAAAATGAACAAAAGCAATGGTTTCACACAGCACTGAGTAGAAATGAAAAAAGATGGAGACAGAAGACCGTTGCTGTTCGTGACAAGCCCATCTGCGAGTTACTCAATACTATACGAAATGATTAGTTTGCACATTATTTTTAGAATCAAATCAAACTTGGCAACTTGAATCAAAGAATCTGCATGATATAAAGTACACTTTATGTCAAAAAATATTAAACTGGATCGTCAGAAAAAGTATTAAACTGAATCATCATTACTGAGTGAAATTGTGATTTAAGTATATTTGAGCAAAACTGACTCAAGTTTGATAGCCAAAGCTGCATCTGTAGTAAGAAAGCAGCTTAGAAATGTATACTAGAGCCTAAAGAGAACAATGAGAAACGGGTATAAAGCCCCTACTTGTGTACAGCAGACAGTAAGAATCATCGTGGCTTGGCGGTTAAGGCACTGGACTCCCACATGGCCAACCACAGTCTGAGTTCCAGCCCTGGTGGCTTGAATCAAGCTGAGTGCATGTACATGCAAGTCTGAAATCCCTGAAAGAATGGAGGAGAAAGGATTGTGGTGCATCCATACCCCTGGGGGCGTGATTTCTCACTTTCCCTCTGTCTCTCTATCTCCAACAAAAGCATGTGCTCTATGGCAAAAATAATAATAATTAATAAGAATCATCCTAAAAATGTCACCCTGGCAAGAAAGTACTTTCAGGGGAGATGGACAGTGCTGCAGATGTAGACGTAAAACCCAATGCTCTGCAAGGGTGACCCGCATGGAAAGATTCTGGGTTCACATCCAGAGACTTCCCTGTTCCCCAGGTACCTGCATACCCATAACCCAGGGTGACTTAGGTTGTGGTGGACACAGTGTCCAGATCCCGTTGGGGATCTCTCATTCATGTAAGAAATAAATAAACTTTTTTTTTAAGGGGAGGTCCTAATAACTTTGGGATCCGAAGGACATTTTGCATTTTAGATGAAGGAAAAGTGCACATGGCATTTCCAGCACAGGAGACACCAGTTTGAAGACACTTTCAAGCTCAAACGAGCTGAAGGTAGAGGACACAGGAGAATTTGCCGTCAGGAAAGCACTACATAGTTATTTCACACTAATCAGGGTCACAACCTGGGCCACTTGGGACTCAGGACTCCAGCAGGCATAAGTGGGACACTCTTGGGACTACCAGGCGGTACAATTAATTAGGCCAGGCAACAGGCATGACCAGGAGTGTTCCGGGGTACCCCAGAGAGCTCAGGGGCTCACCAGCACTTGTGAGCATGGGAGTGGAACCCCGTGGTTAGCAGAACTAGGCACTCTACGCTGTGCTGCTAAAGAACTTGCCCTCCAAGGAGTCACCTTCCAAGGTTATCCTTGCACCCTACGAGATGGAGACGCACAGTTTACAAAGAAAAGAACTAACGCGTCACTCAAGTTAGTTGAGTCAGGCTCCTATTAAGTCCCAATCCAAACAAAACTCCCATGAGAAGGCCTGGAGCCTCTGCAAACACTGCCCATCTAAGACCATGTGGGAATTAGAATTCCCAGCTGCCCCGGACTTCCTGCCTGAAATCATCCTTTGCCTTGAAGGCAGCCCAGCACTCTTCTCCCAGGTCAGGTGAGGCACTCAGATGGAAAGAGGTCTCGTTCCCAGGATCTGAAGGAGCCCCAGGACGGTCACATCTTGGGCTGCAAATCTCTCCCCTAAAACCTTGGAGGCCTCCCTCAGGGCTGGGAAAAAGGAGAGATTCTGGAAGGCAGGCAAACCCCTGCTCCAGGCCCCTCAGGCTCAATAAGCAGACATGGCTCACATAGCCCCCACTGCCCACCCCACCTTCCCTAGGAAGGTGGAAAATCCCATCATTCCATTTCCTGACTCCACGTCCTGACACCTCTGCAGGGAGCATTCTCAGACCCATTCCTCACCCTGCTCTGCCCTTTCCCCCAGGGGGCTGACCTGCAGGCTTTCTGGGGCTCGTTATCACCTCTGCCCAGTGGGCTGTGGAAACCAGGAGCAGGACTGATCTATGTTTACAAGGTTAGCAGCTCCTGAAGAAGAAGCGAGGGCGAGCTCTCCACTGGAGGCAGGCTTTGCAAAGCCTGCTTTTTCTGCAGGATATCCTGTCTCCCCCATGGTCACAGAGAAATGCGTTTTGGGTTTTTATGGCAAAGTGACCGAGTCTGCACAGTCTAATCTCCCAGCCACTCTCCAGCCATTCCTAGCCAAGCTTGGGCATTCAGGCCCACTGTCTCCCAGTGGAGTTCTGTCCTTCACACCCCTGCCTGCTAATTCTTTGGTCTTTAGTAAAATCATGTTCTAGGGAAGGCACGGTGGTAAGACACAGTCTGAGTTTGTTTCCAAACCCCTCCCTGAGTACACCAGACCCAAGCCTGTCCATGATTCAGGACTGACTGTGGCCAGAGGCAAATCTGACAAGGCCTTGTTGGGAGAGGAGAGGGTACTTAACTTTATTTATTTACTCATTCACTTATTTTCATTTGAACAGAGAGGTACAGAGTGAGAGAGATAGGGAAAGTGAGAAAGCAAGCCACCAGGTCTGGAACTTGAAGCACAGTCGGCCACATGGGAGTCCAGCGCCCTTAACCACCATGCCACCTGCCAGACCCCAAAATAATTTTTTTACCCAGACTCTCCCCACTCCCTTTTATTTCTCCTTCAAGAATTCAAAGCGGTCCCAGACAGAAGACATGAGACACTTTATATCAAAATCCTTTGTTTTGTTTTGTTTTGTTTTTTTTCCCTAGCATTTTCCAAAATGCTAGCATGCCCTCCACCCAACTACACTCCCTTCATGGAAAAGAAGACTTTGGGATAGGACCAAACCTCAAATGGCCTCAGCCCAGCCTAAAACTGAGGCCGTGCTCGGCTGAAAGAACTTCCTCCCACCGAGCCCTTCGAGGAATCATCACTCTGCTTCAGGTCCTTTGCAGGCTATTGATCAGCTCTCTATCATGCCAGTTGTGCCCCCCACCCCTCCACTTTGGCTGCCATTACAACGAACTAGACCTCACTCCACCCCCTGGCAACAGAATGCGGGCCTCTCAGCTCTGTCTCAGCCTAGCTGGGGGGAAGAACCCCTTCACCTAGCACAGCGTCAAGGTCGTCTAGAAGAATCTCACACAAACACTGAAGGAATCACTCTGGTTTCCCACTGCCACAGTCTAGGCCCTTAGGAATTCCTTAATGAGACCCCTGGAGACCAAAGGAACAGGGAAAGTCTTATGTTAGAAGGGTGTGGAGGAAGGTGCCAGAACCTTGGGAAGGGGATGGAAGACGGAAACTCTGCCTAACTATTAATGTCTTATACCTTTTACACTAGAACATTGATTTATTTTTTAAACACTGTTCTTTGTGAGTACTGTACTGCTTTCTCTCTGAGCACCTCCTGTAAAAAAAAAAAAAAATGACTGACTTGGCCTACAACGATAGAAATTTTCTGACACAAGAATTCTAACCTACATAAAATGGAATCTTCAGAAATGAAAAGACCTGAAGTTTAAACATGTAAACAACAGATATCTGCTAGGGCCTTGCAAATCTGACTTTTCTAGTCCTGGATTGGGGAAACAATCAAAAACAAAATCACATGTACAGTGATAACGCAACTGGACCCACATGGGAAAGGTCCTGGGTTCACATCCTGAGACACTCCTGAATATGTGGGGGTATATTTATGTGCCCGGGATTTGGACCAGCTGAGACTGACTGAAACATGACATGGAAACAGTACTGGGGGTGCCCGTCCCTCGCCCTCTCTCCCTCTCTCTGTATCTCATGGAAAAATAAATGAAGTAAAAAAAAATAATAATAAATACTCTCTGCCCATCCACTTTAGAAAGAAAAATGGACATGCATTCTGTACATGCATGTGTATACACACACACAGGGACTCCAAAAAGTCTGTAGAAAAAATGGAATGAAAGTACACATATTTTAGTGCAAAAATTTTTGGAAATCATGCAGCCTTTTCATAATATGCATTTTTCCATGAGCTTTCTGAAGAACCCTAGTACACACATCCTTAGCGAAACTGTGTTTTTAATACAGGAGGCCAAATGAGCCTGAATCTGTGGTGTTCAGGAATCCCAGAGAATCTCTGCGTTCATTGTCCACAGGAACCAAATTCTCCTTCTGGCTTCACAATCTCAACGCTCTGCACTCCCTTGGCCATCACTGATCTCTGGGCAAGCCTTGATGTGATTTCCACACTCTCACCTGAATTCCTCATTTTGGAAATCATAGGCTAATTCTGCACATCTCTTAAAGTGTGTTCTCACAAAATGTGTTCCTCCTTCAGACAGAAAGCTTCTTGCAGAAAGGAAAGAGGGAAAAGGTGCTATCGTGCACACCCAGTAGGCCTTCAACCAAACTTGGAGAGTGAGCTCCTGCCTAGGTGCTCCAGAAGGCCTGGGTTCAGTCAGCTCACTGGAACTGCGGGAATCTGGGGGGAGGAGACAGGACCAGCACCGCTTTTCCTTTTGGGTTTGGAGGAGGAGGGGGGAGCAGGAAAAGAGAGCTGCAGAGGGGAAGAAGAGGAAGTCTTTGTCCTAGCTCTTTGGATGTGCATTAGAGGGAGTTAAATTGTTAGCTAATGAGATTTCCTAACCACGTGCTCCCTTGAAGTCTGGGCCCCCAACTGATTCCATCCCCAGACAGGAGCAGGGGTGGGGAAAGAGGCCTTCAGCATCCCTAGGGGCCAGAGAATTCCCAGAACAAGTGCAGGGAGGATTGCAATCATTTCTGGGAGTGGAACTTTAAATAGGTTATCATATTTATTCATTGGTATCGGCAATCACGCTCCTGGCCCCGTTCCAACAGCCTAGAAGAGACTCCCAGGAGGCCACCTCCACTTAGGGACACTGGTCCAGAGGAACAGAGGGCACAGCATGCTACCTCTGCAGAGGTTTCTGCAATGAGGGGACAGACTGCAAGTCGAACACCTAGTTTTTGTTTGTTTGTTTGCTTGTTTGGGCTAGCAAATGCCTCAGGGGTCTATGTTCAAAGGATATGTTGTTGGACTCAACTCAATAATTCTTCCCAACAGGCGAAAGGGTGCTAAATCTGGAAGCATTAAAAAGAAAAAAAAATAAAAAGCCTGAGAGTGTTTTTCTAAAACTATTTATCTGATTATGGGTTACTGTTGTTTTGTTTTGTTTTCTATATGAAATTGGCTTCTCTTTCTGCCTGAAGAAAATTAGCGGTACAGAGGAACTACAAATGAACAAGCCAAACGCATTGACAGTATTTTAAAGATACTCAAATCAGTTCTCCTCGTCCACTTTCCCTGCTAAGTCAACAGCCTCCTCCTTAAGTTTATTTCTTCACTATTTAAAGATAATTACTTAGCAACTTCAGTGTTTACCACTCAAAAGCACCCTCCCCCTACTGAGCTTTTCACCTTGAGCCACATAGGAGCATATTCTGAAAACCAGTGGATTTACCAAACTTCTGCTTCTAGACAGGGCTTAAATTTCACCTATGCAAGGAAGAAGTGCTCCCTCCCAGGTTCCAGGTATCTCTTTGTTCAAACCTCCCTCCATCCTCAGCCTTAATTATTTTGCACAGCAGCCATTGGTTCACCTGGACTGGGTTTTTCCGCCTCCAAACTTAGGTCTGGACCTCAGCATAGTCTTGAGGAAGAAGAAAGAATAAATAAAGCCTAATGGAAATTCTAACACAAAAAAAGGAGGTGCAAGCGATTAGATAAGTATAATTAAATCTAAAGCCAAGTAAAACATGTTCTGTTTGGAGCTGAAAACAGCAATCCTTCGTGCCTTTTACAGTGAGAGATGAAGACTGCAGAAAAAGGAAGCTACACAGAGCCATCCTCTGTAACAGACTCCCTCTACTAGAAGCAATGGTACTCGAGCGTGTCATATTTGGCCGTCACTACGCTACAGTCAATGTATAACACACGAATAAAGATAATCCGTATCCCCACTTTACAGACGCACAAACTGAGATGCAGAGGCATTTAGCAGCTCGGCCGGAATCACCCAGCTTGTGAGTGACGCTGAGCAGGTACTGAAACCCGGGTTTGCGTCCAGGCTCTCAACCTCAGCTCCAGCTCAGAGTGGGAGTGCGCCAAGTCAGCACGCCAAGGTAACCCGATCCCGACCGCTCGGACTCCAGGATGCCGCACAGCTGCTCCGCCGGGCTGCTCCATACCACCGAAGCAGGCATGGACTGCACAGTGTTCCCAAGGGCTTGCGCTCGTCCTTCAAGATCTGCCAACATGCGGGAAAAGGCAGGCGCTGAGTCAACCTGCGCTGACCCGGGGGCAAGACCTGAGTGTGCTACTGGAAAGGGCTGAGCGTAGCCTTTCAGCGCCCGGACGACCGGAAACCCGAGCACCTAGGGGTAGGACGCGGGCGCCTCTGGGTGCAAGGGAGCTGGGGGTGCCTTGCGCAGCGGGTCCTGGGCGCGAAGCTGCCAAGACGGCGTCTTTTCCCTGCAGCATCTAGCCCGGAGGCCCGGGGAGGGGGCGTCACCTGACTGGACGCACCAACTTCTTCAGGCTCGAAGGGGACACGCGACAGCGGCCGGGTTCAGGGGAACGCAGCGCGCAGCTCTCACCCAATAGCAAGGTCTGTAAACAAAAGCGGGCCCCACGCGGGTCCCCAACTGAAGGCGAGCGGCGCCACCTGAGAGGCAGAGCTAGTGAGAGGCTAGGCGAGGACTGGATAGAGCGCAAGGACCCAATGCACGGCCCCCGGCACCTCCGCCGCCCGAAGAGTCATTGTCTGCGCACCCGCAGGATTCCACTTTAAATGACCCCTCCCAGTCCGACGTGTCCCCCCTCTAGGTGCGGGTACCCGGACCGGGCTCTCCGCTGGTGTGCCGGGCCCCGAGCGCGGCATGGACAGCCAAGGTGAGAGCCCAAGCAGCGTCGCCGAAAAGCCAGGCCCGGAGGTGCCCAAGCCACGGATGGAGACACACACATAAGACACTGGCACGCACACGCACGCCCTCCCCGAAGTTGATAAAAATCAGCCGATAAATATAAAGTGCCGCCGCCACCGTTGGTCAGCGCTGACCTCCTGCTGCCGGGAATAAAGAATGTCAACGCCTGGACACTGTCACTTCCACTCGGCGCCGGGTACCTGGGCTCCGCTGTCTCGCCTCCTTCAGGCAGCTCCTTCGCGTGAGGGATGCCTCCTCGGTCGTACCCTCCCCAGATCACCCCACCTCCCAAGTGTGTGAATACGAAAACAATACGCGTAAAACCCAATCGGGGGGAGCTAGGACCCGCCGGGAGCCCCAGTGTGCGGGAACGGGGGTCAGGACGTGCCCGTGACGGGCAGAACGGCTCCGGGCATCCTCACCTCCGTCCCTCCGGTAGGCTTCGACCAGTCGGCCCACGCCCCCTAGGCCTGCGGTACTCACCCGTGATGGTTGCTCCTGATCTCCGCGATCCCGCCGGGCACAATGCGGAGCTGCCGGGCCCCTGGGGCTGCGGGCGCCTAGGCGTTCGCGGCGCTGCAGAGCTGCGCGCCCGACGGCGGCGGCGCTGCTCTGCCCGGCCGCGCTCCGGCCGGCTCGCGGTCTGCCAATGGGAGCTGTGTGGGCGCCTCTGCTGGCCGCCTGGGGGGCGGGGCCGCGGGAGCCCGTGGGAAACCGAGCCCCGATTGGGCCGCCTGACAATCGCTCCGCCTCTGACCAGCCAATCAGCGACGGCGGATACAGGAGCGGGGCGTTCAGAGTTGGACTGGAGAGTGACAACAGGCGCACGCTGGGTACCCGAGCTGCATCCCGGCCCCCGGCGCGCGGCTGGAGGGATGCTGGCGTAGCGCGCTCGGGGGTTGCCTTATCACGAGGCTCCGGTGGTGCGGCCTGGGAAGATTGCGGGAAGGCAGCCGAGGCGCAGTTGACCGGGGTACCGCGAGGGTGCCCCTAACAAAGCAGCTTTGGGAGGGCCGAGCGGCCTCCGCCTCCTCCCGCAATAGGTCCGCGAAGCTGCCTGTCACCCTGCATAGGTAGAGGTAGCCAATGACGTGCACAGAAGGAGCTCGAGTTGGCGCGCGCGCGCGCGCGCGGCTCGGCATCGGTGGGATTGGTCGGAGGTAAAGGATTTTCCTGCCACCTAAGGTGGAGAGGAAGGGGAAGCCGAACAGGGGAGGCGAAGAGCCAAAAATCGTTGTACCTGAGACACGTGGTCTGTCTGGCTCGAGAGAAAAACAAGAACTTTTGTAAGAGGAAAAAAAAATCCTAACGCAATCTCTTCCTGAGGGTGCTGGAAAACGGGGCACGGTTTTCACTAACAATCCTGGAGAGAGGCCAGGACTCTCTGTGTTGGAGTGTGTGTTGTGTGTAACCTGGAATTACAGGGTGTCGGAACCTCCTGTTCACGACTTCACGACTGGGCAGTTAGTGACTTGGACAAGGGTCACACAGACCACCTCGTCGTAAAACCCGGAAAGGATAGTTGCAGTTTACCTTTCGCGAGGTTATGAGGGACACCGAAACGGAGACGCTCACTCTAGAGCAAAACCTTCTCACAATCAGGCCAGAGCTTCCTCAACTTAAGAGCCTTAGACTTCTCAACGGCACGAGCTGGAGTTGGAGTGAATGTTCGTTACTCCTCGATCCCAAGGATGGGAAGGTCTGCGCCCCTGAGGCTACCTTACTGAAAACAGAAGGAATCGCTCTGAAAATTAAAAGGCATCTGAGACTGCTCCCTCCTCCCTCAACTCCCCCACTTACTCTCTTTTTTGAAAGGATTATTTTATTTTTAACTTTACTTACTTATTTTAATTTGACCAACGAGGGACAGGGTGAAAGAGAGGGAGGGAAGGGAGGTGAGGAAGCAAGCAACTAGGTCCAGGACTGGAACCGTGGTTGACCACGTGGTAGTCCAGCGCCCTTTAACCACCACGCCATCTGCCGGCCTCCTCTCACCTATTCTTGTTCACCTCCCAAACCCGCCTTCTCCTGTCTTCTCTCACTGCACTTCATCGAAGGCCTCCCAGTCTCTTCTCCACTTTGCAGAATGATCCTTCTAAAAAGAAGACTCATTTTGCTCTCTCAACTCTGGGTCTCTTTGCCCAGAACACTCCCACACCAAGCCCTTCCTTCACTTGACTAATTCCTGCTCTTCTTTAAATCCCATCTTGTCTGCTAAGCATAGCAAGGAGGCGGTTGCTGACCTACCTTGCAGCAAGCAGTTGCTTTCACATGGGTATTGGGAGCCTCCTGTACCCAGTGAAGGTTAGGTACGCATGTGGTCACCCCACCACCCCTGTGCTTCTCATGGTGCTGAAGTTGCCAGTTAATGTGTTCCCGGCCTGCTCAGTACTCCCTGCGAGCTCCGGGAATCTTGCTCATCTTCACTGCTGAATCAGTTCCCAGCACAGTACTTGGCACATTTTGGGTGCTCAAAATTTTTCATCAAGGAATTACAGAGGAACTATAATTATAGGCAAGAATTGTAAAGATTCTAAGTGTTTCTCCAAATATCAGTTTGGTTACCTCAGTAGGTCTTAGGGACCAGGAGTGATGGTCCAGGGAGGTTTCTGAGTCACGATTGAGGTTTCCAAAAGCCACCCCTTCCAAACCAGTTTCGTCTCCATCAACACTTAGTCTGTGCTTCCCCATGGAGAATCATTTCTCTATGGCACTTTTTTTTTTTTTTTTTTTTTTTTTGAAGAGGTTTTCGCCATAGGGCATGTGCGCTCGCCAGACAGAGACAAAGTGAGAAATCACCCCCCAGGGGGGATGGCCACGCCGCAATCCCTTCTCCATTCTCCTCTTGGTATCTTTGGCACACAGGCACATGTGCCCGGCATGAGTTTAAGCCAGTGGGTCCGGGACACGAACCGCGGCCGACTACATGGGAGTCCAGCGACACAGCCATTGCACTAACTGCTGGTCCCTCTCTATGGCACTTTTTAGCCCAGAAAAAAAGGACTTTCTTCACCTGTTACAAGCCACCTTCTTGTAAGGGGACTTACATGAGGGAACTTAGAGATATTTACAGAAAAATTGAATTAAAATTTGAGTTGCTTTCAGTGCAAAAAAGTTTTGAGTTTTATACACATTTTTATGAACTTTGGAAGACCTCCCATTTGTGTGTGTTGTCTGTGTGCTTGCATATTGGGTCATCAGAAAAGTCATGCATTTTTGCACAGAAAAACAGAAAAATACCTCATGACTTTTCCAATGACTCAATAAATACGTGCACCCGCATATATGAAATGTGTATATTTGAAAATGAATTTTCTCTAAGATGTTCAGAAGTGCATTTGGCCACGCTTAAAAGCACAGACTCTGGAGCCAGGCTTCCCCATTTCAAGGCCTATCCTTCCATAGCTATAACCAAGGCCACGGTACTTGAGATCTCTGCCTTGATTTCTGTGTTTATGTCACTGAGATGTTACTAATGCCCAGTGCGCAGGGTTGCTTAGAAGAGTACCTGGGATACAGTACCATTAGATAATGTTCACTAAATACAGAAACATCCTCCATGTCGTACAGTATATAGTACAAACTCCCAGAGGGTAGCTAGTAGAGTTAACTAAACTTAACTGAACCCTCTGAGCCAGTTTCATCACCTTTAAAGCAAGCTAACGTTTCATTAAATGGTGGGAAAACCTGAACAAGGCAGTTTCAAAGCAGTGCCTCGCCCAGTGCCTGTAAAGAGGAGATGGATACACCATTTTTTGTCTTTCATTTAGTCTTCCTGAACCCACTTGCTTCTCAGAATCTGCTCACGGCCAACTACAGAAAGCTTTGCTCTGGCTAGCATGGCGCTGCCACTGAGGTTCACAGAATTAAGCTGGTCCAGCCTTTGGGTGCATTTCTAGACCTCAAAAACCTGAAACGACTGCAGGCTTCTGTGCTGACGCTCGTCTCTTCTGCTCGGTATGTTGTTGCTCCATGCTGTGGCAAAAAGAGAGGGGTGTTTGGAGTCAAACACAGACAAACGCCATCTGGCAGAGTATTCTGGCATCTTGTCTCCTGAGGGCACTGTTCAAATCTACAGAGAACATGGAATTGGCATTAACTAAGACAATGGAGTGGGCAATGGCAGAATTAAGGGTAAGAGAATGAGAAGAAATTACGCTTCTAGGACATGACCTCGACTTCAATTACGAGTCAACATCTTCCCTGTGACACACGGGTAGGCTCCCTGAACACAGCCATAGCTAAGTCACAACAAATGGACTTCCTGAGTACGGAGGCTCCATGGTCTGAGCTCCCTCCCATCCCTAGGCAGCCCCACCACACCTGTGTTCCCGAGCTGGTCTCCCACTCCTACAGATGCTCCCTGAGGGTAGGGCTTTAGCCACTTTGATTCACTACTATATCCCAGTGTCTAGAACATAATAAGTGCTCAGGAAGTGTGGACTTTTTTCTTGATTCATAATAGAATGTGAGAGAGAGAGAACTCCTGAGGATCTGATTACATCATGACCCCCTTCCTTCTGCCTGGGCACATGCCTGACGTGTTTCAGACTACTGGGTTTGGGATTCAAACTGTGGTCACCATGTGGGATCCAGCTTCTCTTGGGCAGCTTGTTACCACCGTTCCACAGAGTCGGCTTGGTGTTCAATAAATAGGGATGGAACGAATGAAATTTAGCCTCATGCACTTCCTATAAGAAGCTTGGACTTGAATCACTTATATGTCATAGATTTGTGGATGCCCTCATTCAGTAAAGGGCAAGAAGCAGTATACAGAAATTACTCTCTCAGCCTGAACCTTAGCCTAGTGGTTAAGGAAGCCAGATCCCACATGGCTGATTGCAGTTCAAATACCATCACTAGTAGCGTGAAGAACATGCCAGGCACTATGCATCCCCCAACAGAATAGAAAAATGGCAGGGAAGGGATTACAGCATGACCACACTCCATTAGGGGATACTTTTTCCTCCTCTCCTTCTGTACCTCCTTCTCTCTGTGTCTCTCTGGTGAGTGCACACCCTCTTGAAATTAAAACAATTTATCTCAAAGCCGGCAGATGGCATGGTAGTGAAGGGCACTGGACTTCCACATGGCCAAGCACAGTTTGAGTCTGGGATCTGGTGGCTTGCTTTCTCACTTTCTCTTTCTCTGACCCTCTCTGTCAAATGAAAATAAACAAATTAAATAAATAAAGTTCAATAAAATAATTCTTAAAATTTTTTTTTCTCTTGGGCCAGTAGGTGGTGTGGTGGTTAAGGTGCCAGATTCCCACACGGCTGACTATGGTTCAAGTCCTGGATTTTGCAGCTTGCTTTCTCATTCTCCCTATCTTTCTCTATCTCTCTGGTCAAACTGAAGAATAGTAATAAAAAATTAAATAATTCTTTTAAAAAATTTATCTTTTTCTAGAGTTTTATGCAGATAGAAAAGACAATGCTAATAGCATTTGTCTCCAACTGAATGTAAGCTGCTTGAGGACATGCTTATGTTCTTAGAGTTTACACAATGTATGTGAATATGTAAATAAATATTTGTTGCAGTAGCACTTACTGGTTGAGGTATCATTTCCTTGGGAACCCACCAGGAGAGATGTGAGAGTTTGGTTTTCTGAAGTAGATGCTAATGAGTTCACTCAGATTTCTTCCTCTTTTCTTATTTTTAGTTTTGCTATAGAGCTTGTGTGTGCTCTGCAGATAAAGGAGACAGGGAAAGGGATGAGAAGTCACTTCCTTGGGGGGATGACCACTTTGCAATATCTCCCCCTCCATTCTCTTGTTGGGATTTTGGGCATGCACGTATATGCACATGCTTGGCACACTCGGGGATGTCCCAGGACATGAACCCAAGATCCACCTATTGCACATCCAGTTGCATTACCACTGTACCACCACCTGGCCCAGTTTGACCTGATTAACCCTTAATCTTTTGCCAAGACCCTTCTAAATCATTAGTCCACCCAAGATTAGTGGACAGTCTAGGCTAAAATATAAAATGAAGAAATTCTAGTTAGTCAAATCTTACTGACAGGGACCTCTGGGATTATTTTGTTTTGTTTTGTTTTTACTTTTCTGAACTTTTCTTGAACCACCAAGTGTCTACTGCACTTAAGGCCCTGACAATAAGCTCAGCAGTGATTGGTTTAGAGAAGGCGGAAGCTCTGCCCTCTGGTTCTAGTTAGCCATTCTGGGGATGTTTTACTTCTGAGGGACACTCTTCTAGAGGGGCCTGGAAACCCCCTCAACACCTGACCCACAGCTAGTCTGGTAGTACAGTGGAAAGTTCTATGCATATTGAGTAGGATCCTACATGGCTTATGCAGTTAAATCACAGCTCCAGTGGCTTGAAAAACATGCCAGGCACATGTGCACTTATCTCCCCTAATCTTATTGTGCTAACAAGGTAGAGGAAAAAGGATTATGGCATGACCATGCCTTTTGGGAAGTACAGTCTTTCTCTCTCTCTCTCTCTCTCTCTCTCTCTCTCTCTCTCTCTCTCTCCCCCTCTCTCTCTCACTCTCTCTTCCTCTCTCTCTCTCTCTCACCTCTGGTGAGCAGATACCCCCTCTACAAAACAAAACAAAACAAAACAAAACAAAACAAAACAAAACAAAACAAAACAAGAACACCTTACCTGGCCTAGATGTTTCCAAAAGGCATCCTTTTAGTCTTCCACACCCTACCCCCCCTCCACAGAGGACAGACAGACTTAGATAGGACTCATGGCTCTGGCTGAAGTAAAACTTAAAAGTGACACAAACTGGTTATGCTTGCAAGTATCTATGGAATGACAAATATGATAAATGACGAACACATCATTTCACTGAAAGTGCTATGCAGGTCAGCTCCATAGCATAGTTGTTAAGGAAACAGGATTATGCATGACTGACTGCAATTCGAATATTGGCCCTGGAGACCTGAAAAACACATGCAGGTACATGTGTGTGCATGCCCCAAATCTAGACAGAATGAAGAAATGGAGGAGAAGGGATTGTGGCATGATCTTATCTCATTGAGGGATGCTTTGTCCTCTCTCTCTCTCCCTCTGTCTCTCTGATGAGCACACATACCCTCTGGCAATAAAATAAATAAATTCCTTTAAAGGTGCAAAAGAAGAGGCCAGCAAATGGTATGGTGATTAAGACACTGGACTCTCACATGGCCAGCTGTGGTTAGAGTCCTGGACCTGGTGGCTTACTTTCTCACTTTGCCTCTCTCTCTCTCTCTCTCTCTCTCTCTCTCTCTGGCAATAAAATAAATGCATTCTTTCAAAAATGTGAAAGAAGGGACCAGTAGATGGTGTAATGGTTGTGTTGCTGGACTTTCACGTAGTTGACCATGGTTCAAGTCCCAGACCCAGTAGCTTTAAAATTCAAACCAGGCTCATGTGTGTGCTTGACTAAAATCCTAAAAGGAGATTAGAGGGGAAGGGATTGTGGTATGGCCATCCATTCTGGGTAGTGATTTCTCACTTTCTGTCTCTCTGTTTCTGTCTCTCCAGCAAGCACATGTGCCTTATAGCAAAAATCTCTTTTTTTTTTTTTTTTTTTTCTTTTTTTTCTTTTTTCTTTTTTTGGAGAGGTTTTTGCTATAGGGCGCGTGCGCTCGCCAGACAGACAGAGAGAGACAGAGAGATAGAAAGCAGGAAATCACCCCCCAGGGGGCATGGCCACGCCGCAATCCCTTCTCCTCCATTCTCCTCTCGGGATCCTGGGCACGCACGCACACGCGCCCGGCGTGAGTTTAAGCCGCCGGGTCCGGGACTCGAACCGCGGTCGACTACGTGGGAGTCCAGCAACATAGCCATTACACTAACTGCTGGTCCCCGCAAAAATCTCTTAAAAAAAAAAAAAAAACACTAAAGAAGAGGACTCCCACATGACCGACTATGATTCTAATCCTAGACCTGGTGGCTTACTTTCTCACTTTCCTGCTCTATCTCTCTTTGATGAGCACATGTGCCCTATAGTAAATTAAAAACAATAGTTATAATAATAAATAAAATTAAATAAATAATTATATTTTTAAAAACAAAAGGAAATGCTATTTTTTTAAAATTATTTATTCTATTTAACTTTATTTATTTATTTATTAAAACTTGATGGAGAGAGAGAAAGCTGCCAGGTCCAGGACTCGAATCATAGTCAACCATGTGGGAATCCAGTGCCCCAACCACCACCTTGCCACAATCCCAAAAACGCTATGCCTTTTTTTTCTTTTGGAGAGGTTGTTGCTATAGGGCACATGCACTCGCCAGAAAGACAAGACAGAGAGACAGAAAGTGAGAAATCACCCCCCAGGGGAGATAGCTACACTGCAATCCCTTCTTCATTTTTTTCTCGGGATCTTGGGCATGCACGCACACGCACCCGGCATAAGTTTAAGCCACTGGGTCCGGAACTCGAACAGCGGTTGACTACATGGGAGTCCAGCTACACAGCCATTACGCCATCTGCTGGTCCCAATGCTCTGGTTTTTAAAACGTCTATTGGGGCCAGCAAGTGGCATGGTGGTTAAGGGTGCTGGACTCCCACATGGCCAACCATGGCTGGAGTCCCAGACCTAGTGGCTTGCTTTCTTAATGTCTCTCTCTCTCTCTTCCTCCTGGTCAAATGAAAATAAATAAGTAAAGTTAAATAAAATAATTATTTTTTAAAAGTCTATTTATTTATTTAATTTGCTATGGGTACATGTGTTCACCAGAGGGATGGACAGAGAGACATAGACAGAGAGAGAGGAAATGAGTAATCCCTCCCCAGGCGGGTGGTGATGCTATAATCTCTTTTCCTCCATTTTCTTCTTGGGATTTTGGGTGCACACACACGCATGCCCAGTGTGTTTTTTCAAGCTGTCAGGTCCAGGACTTCAAATACAGTCAGGCATTTGGGATTCAGTTCCTTAACCCCCATGTCACCTGCTGGCCCTGTTTATTTATTTCTTCCATGAGAGAGAGAGAGACAGAGAGAGAAAGAGAGACAGGTGCCCCCAACAAGATTCTCATGCCAGAATCTACCCCCAGCCTCAGCCAGCCTGGATCATGGATACAGGCACATGGTCTGCACATGGAGGCCTGGAGACCTTCCCACATGAGTCCAGTGTCACAGAGCACTGAATCACTGCTGTACCAACAGCTGGTCCCCAAAAGTGCTATGCTCTTTAAAATGGGTATTTAAAATTACCTTGCAGGAAAAAGAAAAAGAATGGAACACTGAGATGGCTACTGAACTTGAGCTGTGAAATATTGCTTTCATTGACTAAAAAGGAAGATTTTCTGCTGAGACTTCTCCCTCCAGATTCATTTCTAGTGGGTAGGGCTACCTCTGTATGCTTCTCTCCAACTCTCTGTCTCTCTCTGTTTCTCTGTGTCTCCCTGTGTCTTTTAATTTTTTTTTTTTTAAGAAAAAGTATTCTCTGGGCTCTCAAGCCCCTCTTTTATTCTGCTGATCTGTGCCTTTCCCCATCCCATTTAGTAAAGGCACAAATCCAGGTCCATCCTGAGATGGCTACTGAACTTGAGCTGTGCTTTTTAAAATTAAAATATAAAATTTTTGCCTTTTTTTCTTCCTTTTTCTTTTTTCTTCTTCTTTCCTCATCTCTAATTATTATTATTATTATTATTATTCTCCTTCTTCTTCTTTTTTCAAATCAACTGTTGTCTTTTTTTTAATCATCTTTAAAATGTCATATGAAGGCCTTAGAAATTATCTGGCTTGTTACTGTAGCTGGAGAACTCTTAGGTCTTGCTCATCAGCCTGCTGAACTGTTCCCTTCTCAGAGACATAAGTACCATCCAAGAATTTTCTTATATCCTTATTTTTAACTGTTGTGGCTTGCTGTATCAAAGCAGTTGAATTTGAAACAAGTTCAATGTCATTGTCTTCAAGGATCAACTCATCCTTCTGGCTTTAAGATACTGAACAAGCAACACCTGGTCTCATTCGAACCCTCCAGATGTATTTTTCACCCAAGAAATTTTGGATTTCAACAAGAGACCCATTCTCCTGAATGACAACATTGATGGGGAGATGAGCGTACACAGACCTCATCTTGTAGCAGAAGCCCAATGATCATGTTCTGGACGTGACTACAGAGAATGCGAATGGTCGCCAGCTCCTTGCTGTTTCCTCACCATTTGTCAGCCCACAGCCTCTTCTTCTTCTTCCCAAGGAGGCTGAACTCGACACTGATGTAACTGAAGTCCCTCCGCAGGGTTCCTCGGGGGCCCTTCACGATAACGGTGCGTCCCTTCAGGGTGATGTCACGTTCTCGGGAATGTCGACCTTCTGGTTGCTGAGAATGGTTTTCATCCTCGCAGTAGGCACAGCAAAGAACTCTAATTCTTCTTCTTTTCCCTTTAACTTCACAAACCCGGCGTGAGTTTAAGCCACTGGGTCCATGACTGGAACCACGGTCGACTACGTGAGAGTCCAGAGACATAGCTATTATGCCAACTGCTGGTCCCTCCATCGATCTTTAAATCTACCCAGTTCCCAAGCTCAACCTCCCTCCCTTCCATCTGTCTTGGTGTTTCCATATCTTTAAACTTTCCTCTACGGCCACCAACACCCAGCACCAGCTTCATGGGTGTGCATCCTGTACCAGCCCCACAGCCTTCCAAGCTCAGAATGGCCTCACACTTACTTTACGAAAACCTGCTAGCATTGTCTTGAAAATTTATATATATGTGTATGTGTGTATGTGTGTGTGTGTGTGTGTGTGTGTGTATATGTGTGTATGTGTATATATATATATATATATATATATATATTTTTTTTTTTTTTTTTTTTTTTGGAGAGGTTTTTGCTATAGGGCACGTTCGCTCACCAGAAAGACAGAGACAGACAGAGAGACAGAAAGCGAGAAATCATCCCCCAGGGGGGATGGCCACGCTAGAATCCCTTCTCCTCCATTCATTCTCCTCTCAGGATTTTGCGCACTCAGGCACATGTGCCCAGTGTAAGCTTTAAGCCACTGGGTCTGTCCAAGATATGAACCACAGTCAGCTACGTGGGAGTCCAGCAATGTAGCCATTACAACATCTGCTGGGCCCAAAAATCTTTATTTTTAAACAAAGGGCCTTGGGTTTTCAGTTTGCTCCAGGGTCTACAGAGTATGGAGCCTCTCCTACCCAGATTCTTTCTGGACCTGTGTTTCAGCTTTGGTCCCCCTTGGCATCCAGTTTGTACCTTTCACATAGAAAGCACTCATCTATGTACATTAAGGAGTTCAACACAAATATACAGGGTTTTTTGTCCTTTACATGCCAGAATTAATGCAAACTCAGATGTTATATGGAACGATATACCTCATAGCTTGGCGATCTGGTGCAGCAATGTACATTCAGCTCATGAGAGGACACACCAAGGTCTCACTAAAATGTTTAAGAAGACAAGCAGAGACAACCCATGGGGCCATGAAGACCTCAGGAGAGGATAATCACTCCCACCCTTTGATGGTTCATTTTTTATGTCAACTTGACTGGGCCACAGGGTGCCCAGACATTTAATCAAACATTATTGAGGGTATGTGTGTGACAGTATGTTGGGATGAGATTCAAATCAGCAGATGGAGGGACGGGCAAGAGGGATGGTGGTTAAGGGTGCTGGACTCCCACATGGCAGACTGTGGTTTGAGTCCCAGACATGGTGGCTTGCTTTCTCACTTTGCCTCTCTATTTCTCACTCTTGCTCTGTCCCTCTCTGGTCAAATCAAAATAAACCAAAGTTCAAAAAAAATTCTTTAAAAAAAAAAAATTAGCAGATGGAGTAAAACAGATTGCCCTCCCTAATGTGGGTAGGCCTCATTTAGTCAGTTGATATAGAACAAAAATGCTTTGCTCATGTAATTAAGAGGAAGTTCCTCCTGCCTAATAATCATTAAGCTGGAACATTGATCTTTCTTTTCCTGGTTTTGGACTCAAACTGAAACATCAACCTTTTTGGGGGGTCTGAAACCTGCCATCTTTCCAACGGGAATTTACACCATCAGCTTTCCTGGTTCTCAAGCCTTCAGAAAGATTAGAATGATACCACTGGTTCTCCTGGGTCAGTGGCTTACCAAGTGCTGATCTCAGGATTTCTCAGCCACCATAACTACATGAGCCAATTCATTAGAATATATACATACACACTCGGGGCCAGCAGGAGGTGTGGTGGTTAAGGTGCTGGACTCCCACATGGCCAACAACAGTTCAAGTCCTGGGCCTGGAGGCTCGATTTCTCACTCCCCACCCCCCTCTCCCGCTTTCTCTCACTAGTCAAATTTTAAAATAATAATAATAAATAAAATTAAATAAATAATTTCTTAAAAAATAATATACACACACATGCAGGGATGCACACACACACACACACACACAAACACACACACATTCTACCCTTGACACAGATCTGAACTGCATGAGTCCACTTATATGCAACTATTTTTCAAGAACTACAATAAATTCTAGAAACTGGCATGAAAATTAAGGTGGCTGGATCTCACATTGGTGACTTCATGATTTGAGTCCCAGACCTGCTGGCTTGAAAAACATGCCAGGCATGTATGCGTATGTGCCCAAAATCCTAAGAGGAGAATGAAGGAGAAAGGATTGCAGCATGGCCATTCCTCTGGGAGATGATTTCTCACTATTCCTCTCTCTATGTCTCTATGTCTCTCTCTGGCAAGTGCACATGTACTGTAGCAAACAAACAAAAAATACTATAAAAGTATTTTCTTTTCCTTATGATTTTCTTCTTTTTTTAAGAACTGGTACCAGCAGTTGGCATAATGGCTATGTCGCTGGACTCCCATGTAGTCGATTGCAGTTCGAGTCCCAGACTCGGTGGCTTAAACTCACACCGGACACATGTGAATGCATGCCCAAGATCCCGAGAGAAGAATGGAGGAGAAGGAACTGTTGCGTGGCCATTCCCCCTGGGGGGTGATTTCTCACTTTCTGTCTCTCTGCCCCCTCTGTCTTTCTGATGAGCACACACATCCTATAGCAAAAACCTTTCCCCAAAAAAGAAAAGAAAAATAATTATTTTAACTTTATTTATTATTATTATTTTAGTTCCACCAGAGAAAGACAGAGAGAGGGACAGGGCAAGTGAGAAAACAAGCCACCAGGTCCAGGCCCTGAACCACAGTTGGTTATGTGGGACTCCAGCAGCTTTAACCACCACACCACCTGCCAGCCATATCCTTATGATTTTCTTAATAACATTATCTCTTCTCTAGCTTACTTTATTTGAAGAACATATGATACATATAACATACTAAATATGTGTTCATCAACTTTTTAAATTATTGATAAGACTTCCAATCAACAGTAGACTATTAGTAGTTAATAGTAGTAGTTAATTAGTAGCTAATTTACACTATCAGCTTTCCTGGTTCTCAGGCTTTCTGACAGATTAGAATTTGAGGGGATCAAAAGTTATACATGAGTCTTGGGAACCAGCAGTTAGCGTAATGGCTATGTTGCTGGACTCCCACGTAGTTGACCGCGGTTCGCATCCCGGACCCGGTGGCTTAAAACTCACACCGGGCGCGTGTGCGTGCGTGCCCAAGATCCCGAGAGGAGAATGGAGGAGAAGGGATTGCAGCGTGACCATCCCTTCTGGGGGGTGATTTCTCGCTTGTCTCTCTGTCTCTCTCTGTCTGTCTGGCGAGCGCACGTGCCCTATAGCAAAAAAAAAAACCTCTCAAAAAAAAAAAAAAAAGTTATACATGAGTCTTCAGTTATGTGGGGGATTGGCTCCCTAACCCCCACATTATTCATTATCAAGAGAGAGAGAGAGAAATCGATAGATATAGATCTATTGCCTGTTGGATCTGTTTCTCTGGATAACACTAATTCACAGTCCAATCGTTTTCTCCACAACCATTCAATATTCCTCTATACCCTCTCCTCTCAAAGCATGGTCTGCAGATCACCACTAGCAGCACCTTGTGTCAAAATGAATGAGCACAGACATGCTGAACCTGAATATATGTCTTCAAGAGCTTCTTGGGGATTCACCTGCATACAAAGTTTAAGAAGCACATCAAAACCTCTTCAAAAAAGCAAAACCACATAGGAAGAAAGACAATTTATTTTAGAGGTTTTTGCTATAGGACATGTATGCTCACCAGACAGAGAGACAGAAAGTGAGAAATCACCCCCTGGGGGAATGGCCACGCCACAATCCCTTCTCCTCCATTCTCCTCTCAGGATCTTGGGCATGCACATGCACCTGGTATGAGTTTAAGCCACCATGTCCGGGACTTGAACTGCAGTCAACTACATGGGAGTCATTACACTATCTGCTGGTCCCAAGAAAGACAATATTAAAAACAACTGCTTAGTAAATGTTATTGCTTGAGTTTCTCCACCAAAAGCCATGCTGAAATATCATCACCAGGGCCAGCAGGTGGCATTGTGGTTAAGGTGCTGGACAACCTACATAGCTGACCACAGTTTGAGTCCCAGACCTGGTGACTTGCTTTCTCATTTTCCCTCTTTCTCTCTATGTCTCTCTCTGGTCAAATTAAAATGAATGAATGAATGAATAAAATTAAAATAATTTTTTTTAAAAAAAATATCATTACCAATATAATAGTACTGGGAGGTGAGACTTGATTTTAGAAAAATATTCATTTTATTTATTCTTCTTATTTTTAATTTGACCAGGGAGAGAAAGGGAAAGTGAGAAAGCAAGCTGCCAGGTCCAGGACTTGAACCACAGTCAAACCATGTGGAAGCCCAGCTCCTCAACCATCATACCACCTACCAGCCACAAGAGGTGAGACTTTTAAGAGGCAGTTATGTGAAGATGGCTCCACCCTCATAATGCCTTTGTTGTGTGGTAGTAGGTGGGTTATTGTGAGAGGGTGCTTGCTATCTGTAAAATCAGCCCTCTCTTGCTTTCCTCCTTCTGCCCCATTAAGCTTTGGCTTCCATTTTTCACCCTTCTCACATGGATGATGCCCTTGCCAGATGCCAGCACCCCGCCCTTGGACTTCCCAGTCTTCAGAACCATGGGCAAGATAAACTTCTGTTTATAAATAATAGTCCGTAGTATTCAGCTAAAGCAACAGAAAATGGACTATGACAGTAAAGAATTAGTTTAACCAAGAGTTTCTTTTTTGTTGGTTGTTTGTTTTAGAGTTTTTTTGCTATAGAGAGCGTGCACTCTCCAGAAAGACAGAGAGAGACAGAGAGACAGAAAGCAAGAAATCACCCTCCAGAGAGGATGGCCACGCCGCAATCCCTTCTCCTCCATTCTCCTCTTGGGATCTTGGGCACGCATGCACATGCGCCCGGCGTGAGTTTAAGCCACTGCATCCGGGACTCGAACTGTGGTCGACTACATGGGAGTTCAGCGACATAGCCATTACGCCAACTGCTGGTCCCAACCAAGGATTTCTTACCTGAGGACAGACATTGGGAATAGAGTAAAAGAGGGCTCAGGAGAGGAATTAAGGGACTAGAAAATTTTCCCAACCATAACAAGCCTTCAATTATGGAGAAAAGACAGAGGAACCTCACTATGCATGCTAACATAACAAACAGTACAAACTTGAGATAGAGAGGCAGGGCCAGACAAATCAGGCCACATTGCATACACGGAGCTTAGAAGTGCCTCATCTTTGTAATTTGCACCATTGCATTATATTTTCAGTGTTTTCACTGAAATGGCAGTTTATGGAGAAACTCTCCCACTTGGCTGCGAACAGGCTCTGAGCAACAGCAACACTTCTGCAGAATTGGCAGGGACATTGCTATGGAATATTTCAGAACTTCAAGGCAAGGGGACAAACAAACAAACAAAAAAAAAAAATAAAGAAAAAACAGCAAAAACCCTGAAAATGAGTTTCAAGAACAAATCCTCAGAAAGTATCTGTGGATCTCTAAAAGAAAACCAGTTTTATTTTTTATTTTTTCTGTATCCAATCACTCTAGCCTGATTATTAATGCATCTACATGAGAAAGAACAGAAACTCCTCCAAAAATAAACTGTACCTACTGTAGTAGGTTTCTGTGGTGACTTATCAGATCTTAGATTAATGGGCTTTTTTTTTTCACTTAGATACTTACTATTCGTTCAATGTTCCTACCAGCTCAGTGAGATGAGAGTGAGTTGAGCTGTCTCCTTTGCGACCTCCTCCAGCACCTTGGCAAGATGTGATGGAGGGAACAGAACAAGCATGTGCCTACATCCCCACCTGCCTCAGATCATGTGTTTATTCTCTGTTGTAGAGAAGTGTCATCTCTAACAAGGAAAAGGTTGGAATGTAGCCAAGCTGCCTCAGTGAAACCAACACCACGCAGAGAGAAGCTGTTCTTCCCAGGAAGGGAACCGATACAGTGGAAATCAGCCACTCTTCTTAGGAAAAGGTGACAGCCCCTTTGATCTCTATCCAATGAGGTTGCTGACCCTACACACACACACACACACACACACACACACACACACTGCCTACAGAGGCAGTATTTAAAGGCAAAGTGAATATTTACTGAAAGCAATGTTATGAGAATTGAATGAGCTGATGCATAAAGAATTTAGAATAACACCTGGTTCATGTTAGAGATCCCATGAATCCCTGGCTCATCTACGAAAAGCCAGACTCACTTTTTTTCCAAGTTTATATATCTATTTCCTCCATGAGGAAGAGGAGACAGCAACCTCAACAGAGTTCTTCTTCTTCTTTTCTTTTTCTCCTTTTTAAAATTTTGGTGAACTGATTTTTTATTTTATTACCTACCTACAAATCATGTATGAATACCTTGAAATAAATTTTCTTTGAATAAATCCAATTTTACTCAACAAAATTCAAAGGAGAAACATTAGACATTTCTGGTGTAGGAAAAGCCTTTCAACAGTCCCTAAGTGATTTTCACAAAATAAAAAATGGTTCCTAGTCTTATAGAAGTTTTGGCTTAATTTTACCAAGCACCAAGATGTACCACAATAGTTAAGGGAAGGAAGAGGCAAGATAATAAAAAAGTTACTAATATAAGAATATATTTCAGTCTGAAAACAGCCACTCTGTTTATTTACTGACCAGACTACAAAAATAATCATGGTGGATACCATAGTTCATCCTTCTAAGTCTGTTGATCTGGTCTTCCCCGTTGCCAGCATCTCCACCTTCTACAGGATTGGTGGTCTTGGAAACCAGCAGTTAGCGTAATGGCTATGTCGCTGGACTCGCACATAGTCGACCGTGGTTCGCGTCCCGGACCCGGTGGCTTAGAACTCACGCCCGGTGCGTGTGCGTGTGTGCCCAAGATCCCGAGAGGAGAATGGAGGAGAAGGGATTGCGGCGTGACCATCTCCCCTGGGGGGTGATTTCTCACTTTATGTCTCTCTCTGTCTGTCTGGCGAGCGCATGCGCCCTATAGCAAAAACCTCTCAAAAAAAAAAAAAAAAAAAAAAAAAAAGATTGGTGGTCTTTTTCTTCATTCCACCTCGTGGAAAAGATAATTTGAAGGGCCACAGGAAGTTATTTGCTTCTTTGGAGCATTTTTCAAAGTATAGATTTCATGAATCAGATCCTCCATGCAGATGATGCCAAAATTACCAAGAGATCAAGCAATCAAAGAGTTATCTGTCAAAGCAATTCGCCTCTTATTGATTTTGCCATAACCACGCTTGCTGATCAGTTCATTTAATGACTTAAGGTTCGGGAACCCCCATGCAATATATGGATCCACAATTCTCAGCATGTTAACTGAGGCGTTGTTGAGCTTAACAAAGGTGTCTTTGAAGATCTGGCGAAGACGAAGAAGCTGCAACACCTTTCGAACCTTTGGGCTCACTCCATTGATACCTCTGATCCTGATGACAAATGCCAATTTGGATTCTGCAGGTACATAGAAGTTGCCAGCTTTTCTTGCCATCCTGGCCTCGCATCTCAATTCTGTCCATCTGCCTATATTCTTTATGGCAGTGCTTAACTTTTTCATAGATAAGCTTCCTCCTTTCGAAGCATCTTTTGAGCAGACTTCTTTCTTAGGCACATGATCTTCAGCTCCACAACATTCTTTTGCTTTTTCTTAGGAGTTTCTGGCACAGCAGGAACCTTTTTCTTAGTGGTGTCCGCTGCAGCAGGAACCTTCTTTTTCTTCTCTTGAATACTCTCCATGGTTCCAGCCAGAAAAGAGCCCTCAATAGGGTTCTTGATGCCACAATCCACTCCCCAGCCTGAGCCAGCTCCGAATCATGTGTGTACGCACAACAGCATTCTCAGGGAGGTCACTGGATGTGAACCCAGGACCTTCCCATGTGGATCAGCTTCACAGGGCATAGACTCACTTGACAAGCTCACTAGACATCTCTCCCATTTTGATGTCTCAAAATGTCTCATAAGCTCAACATGTCTGTAAGCTCATCGTACTTACTGCTCCACACTCTGAACAGGAACAAACAAATCCCGCTAATCTCTTGTTTCCCTGGAAAAATGGGAGGCAACTTTGGTTCGACCTCTCCTTTGCCCTTCATTTAATAAATGCCTGAGCTGTGTCTGGTTCTTCTTCAAAATGGCCTTGGAATCAACCCACCCCCCATAATCCTCACTCCTACCCTAGCTGCACTCCTATCTTCTGAAAAGGTCAGAGTTTCTCTCCCTCTCTCTCCCTTTCTCTCTCTCTCTTTTTAGAGAGATTTTTGCTATAGGGCATGCGCACTCACTGGGGAGATAGAGAGATAGAAAGCGAGACATCACCCCCTGGGGAGAATGGCTATGCTGCAATCCCTTCTCCTCCATTCTCCTCTCAGGATCTTGGGCACGCCTGCACACGTGCCCAACATGAATTTTAAGCTATCAGATCTGGGACTAGAACCGTGGTTGATTACGTGGGAGTCTAGATATGTAACCATTACACCATCTGTAGGTCCCACGTCAAAGCTTTCTAACTAGTCCCTCCACCTCCACCTTCTACCCCACTCTGAAAAGTCCCTCCCCTAGATACAGGATAGAGACCATTTATTTCAATCCCAAACATGTCAGAGCTCTTGTCTCTGGGATGTGTGTTCTTTTTGTCAGAAAGATGTCATTGAGAGGATTCTCAGTGCTGGTTTTGCAATATCACTCAGTACCTGTTTGACCAAGGTGTTAAGGGAATACTAGCAATTCAAGCAGAGAAACTGACTCAGAGACCGAACTGATCCCAGAGGAACTAGAAGTTGCAGGTTAATTAAATGTAAGTAGATTGTCATTGACCAACCACGCCTTTCTGATTTCCCAGCATGTTTCCTAACTCATTCTTTTCTCCTTCGACACAGAATGACCAAGGCCTCCCCGAAGGGCCTCTTCTTTCCTCGGCCCTCTACGAGGAGCACCTCTTTCATGCAAGCTCTCCTCTGCCCAGAGTAGTCCTGCTTACCTTCAAGGCCAGCCAGACCAGCATCCCCTCTGAGGAGCCTGCTTCTTCCTCCATGGTTACTGATCGCCTGTGATATGGGAGGCATTAGCTTATGCTGCTTCTAATTCAAAATTTCAACTTAATATTTGTCATCTTGGGGCCGGCAGGTGGCGTGGTGGTTAAGGGAGTTGGACTCCCACATCACCGACTGTGGCTCGAGTCCCGGACCTCATGGCTTGTTTTCTCATTTTGCCTCTCTCTTGCTGTCTCTATCTCTGTTTCTCTCTCACTCTGTCCCCTCTCTGATCAAATTAAAATAAATTTATAAGTAAAATAATTCTTAAAAAAAATCTGTCATCTTTCTAAAATATACTCTATACTCTTCATTCAAAAAATAAAGAGGAAGACCAGCAGTTGGCATAATGGCTATGTCACTGGACTCCCATGTAGTCAACCACGGTTCCAGTCCCAGACCTGGTGGCTTAAACTCACACAGGGCACAGGTGTGTGTGTGCCCAAGATCCTGAGAGGAGAATGAAGGAGAAGGAATTGAGGTGTGGCCATCCTCCTTGGGGGGGGGGGGGTGATTTCTCGCTTTGTGTGTGTCTCTCTCTCTGTTTCTCTCTGTCTTTCTGGTGAGCACACACGCCCTATAGCAAAAACCTCTCCCCAAAAAAAGAAGAAAAAAATAAAAGAATAAAGAAGGCTGGCTCCATTGTGTAGTGGTGAAGCATTGCTCGGGGGAGGCCAACTCCCACATGGCTACAGCCATGCCGTGTCCCTGGCATGTGCCCAGGATCTAACAAGCTGGAGACATAAGGGAGGCTGGAGAAATGCTCTGGGAAAGCAGGAAGGTGGGGTCAGGAGGAGGGGATTACAGCATAGCCTGACCGTGTAAGACCCTCTTGTCTCTCACGCAGGCATGTATGTACTCTGCCATGAAAGAAGAAGAAAAATGCAAAAATAAGAACATAAGAGAGACATGAAAGATTGAGTAACCTCCCCAAGGTCAGAGCTAATAAATGACTCCTGTAAACTGGATCTCAGATTTTTTTGTTTTTGAAACTTTGCTTCTCTGGCTTTCCAGAGTCTGTCCCCCCATGTTCAGAGGTGGCACGTGCAACACATACCAATAATGTTCATGATGTCGTTAGAGGGAGCAGGGACTGCTGGACTGCACACCCTGGGTTTCCTCCTGAGTTGCCATGGCCCAGTCCATGCCTGCCAAGAGGCTGAAAATCAATCTGTTTTGGAGGAAAGAAATGTGGGCTGTAGTGCATGCAAGAATCTCCGATGAGAGGCCCGCTTCATTTATTATCCTGACCCCACCTTCCTGCTTTCCCAGAGCATTTCTCCAGTGTCCAGGACTGCTTTTAGCCCTCTTCTTTAGAAGGTGAAGAATGCGTACTGATTTGAGAGATACACTGATTTAACAAACAATTAACTACCTACTTTGTGCAAAACAGGGGCTCAAGGAAAGGGAGAAATGCAAAGATGGAGAAGCCCAGCTTCCCCAGGCTGCAGACACAGGGTAGTAGAGAGAAACAGAGACGACAAGGCTGACATACTGCTGGCCAGGGCAGGACAGTGCCCAGCTGCAGCCCTTGTGGTGGTCAGTGTCAGTTTTCCATGTTGGCGGTGGGTTCCCAATGGTGGTGTCCCAACAGTGGGGACCCCAACAGCGGGGGCCAGATCATGACCCAGCTGGACCCACACAGGAAAGGACCTGGGTTTGTGCCCCAGGACTTCGCTGGCATACTGAGTGGGCACCTATATCTGTGATCCTGGCCAGCTGAGATTGGGGGAGGGGGTAGTGAGGGAGATCATGGCAGAGGAACCTGCTGAGGGTGCATCTCTGTCATGGAAGACAGAAATGGATGAACTTTAAAAAGTCCTAATGGTGGTATCTTCCAGGGGGAAGTTGGAGCTTGAGGTTTTTTTTTTTTTTTCTTTTTTTTTGGAGAGGTTTTTCACTATAGGGCGCGTGCGCTCTCCAGACAGACAGAGAGAGACATAGAGACAGAAAGCGAGAAATCACCCCCCAGGGGGGATGGTCACGCCGCAATCCCTTCTCCTCCATTCTCCTCTCAGGATCTTGGGCACGCACGCACACGCGCCCGGCGTGAGTTTAAGCCACCGGGTCCGGGACTCAAACTGCGGTCGACTACGTGGGAGTCCAGTGACATAGCCATTACGCTAACTGCTGGTCCCAGGAGCTTGAGTTTCTAAGTACTGCATTAGTCTGCTAGAGTTACCATCATAAAATGCCATAGACTGCGTACCTTAAACAACAGACATTTTTCCTCTCATGGTTCTGGAGGCTAGAAGTCTGAAATTAAGGTGCCAGCTTGGCTGAATTCTCCAGAGGCCTCTGTCCTTGACTGGCAGATGGCTGTCTCCTCCCTGTGTCCTCATGGTCTTGTTGTCTCTTTATGTGTCCAACCTTGCTCTTCCTCTAAGAACACCCAACAGATTGGATGAGGGCCCATCTTAATGGCTTCATTTTCACTTAAGCACCTCTTTTAAGGCTCTATCTCCAAAGACAGCCATATTTACATACTGGGGGTTAGCACTTCAACCAATGTGTTTTTTCGGTTTGTTTGTTTTGTTTTGTTTTTCTAATTTTGCCATAGGGCACATGTGCTTGTTGGAGCTAGAGCGAAAAAGAAAGTAAGAAAGTACCCCCCATAAGGAATGGTCATACCACAATCCCCTTTCCTCCATTTCTCCCTCCTTTCAGGATTTGGGACACACACACACACACACACACACACACACACACACACATATATACAGACGTGTTTCTTAAGACGTTACATCTAGGACTCAAACCATGTGGGCAGCTTCGTGGTATCCAACCACCTTAGCCATCATGGCACCACTGGCTCCTCGCCTGGTGAATTTTGAGGGGACACAATGCAGTTCACCACGAAAATAAACATCACAGCTGAGTATCTGGAACCAGCTTAGCTTCTCTTCCCCCTGTGGTGTTTGTGTCAGTTTTCTTATCTGAGTAAAATGAATAAAACGGAATTCTTTGGTTAGTTAGCAAGGGTCATAGAAAAACTGTCCTCTCTTCCCAGAAGCGTTTCTTCTTTTCCTTTTGAAAAGGAGAGAGAAAATGCATTATTGAAATTTCTAAGTGTTCCTTTCAAAAGCCTGAGAGTGAAAGAGAATGATGGTTATGAGGCTTTGGTATCCGAAAGCGAAGAAGTCAGGAGTGGGTGGAGAGTGTTGTGCCCCGAGCATCAAGCTGGAGACTCCTGGGCTTGGGAAAGGGGTGCCTTCTCACTGCTTCCCACACACCCCACATTACCTCGATCCATGGCCCAGCTGCCTCTATATTGGTGCCCTTCAATAGCTTCATTATTTATTCCTTTCAGCATGTAAATTAATCTCTCCTCTTCTAAACAAGTGTTGCTTTTATCCCTCAAAACTCCTGGTATGTAAACATCGACATTTCAAGTCTCGTTATCACAAACGATTTTCTTTGGTCAAACTTCACATTTCTAACATATAAACTGGTAACTGAAAAATGCAGTAAACTGTAACTACCCAGGCATTTTTCTCTGTATTTACTCACCATTCCTATGTAATCTCACTGGTTAGTTGCTGAGAAATTGAAGACTAGCAACTATTTTCTTTCTTTATTCTCCAAGATAATTCCTGATCGGAAATGAAGAGTGTGGCCATTATTGTGATTCATTTTTAATAACTAGCTAATAAAGGATAAAAGAATCCTTCCTGTTAAAAAGCATTGTTTCCTGTTGGAGCCAGCAGGTGGTGTGATGGTTGGGGTGCTGGACTTACATGGCCAACTGAGGTTCAAGTCCCGGACCTGGCGACTTGTATTTTCACTTTCTCTCTCTCTCTCTGGTGAGCATATGTACCCTATAGCAAATTAAAAATAATGGTAATAATAATAATAATAAATAAATAAAAATTTTTTTGGAGAGAATTTTGCTATAGGGCATGTGTGCTCACTGGAGAGACAGAGAGACAGAAAGCAAGAAATCACGCACCCAGGGTGGATGGCCATGCCACAATCCCTTCTCCTCCTTTCTCCTCTTGGGAATTTGGGAATGCATGCACATGTGCCTGGCATGAGTTTAAGCAACTGGTTATAGGACTCGAACCACGGTCGACTAGATGGGAGTCCAGCAATGTAACCATTACACTATCTGCTGGCCCCACCTTGATCTTCTGATCAAGGTCATGTTTAAAACTAAAAATGAGGGGCTAGCAGGTGGCATGGTGGTTGAGGTGCCAGATTCCCACATGACCAATGTGGGAGGCTGCGCACCAGCGAGTCTGCTGAGGTTTTTCAGAGAGCAAACAATTGCCATGATTGGCTAAACCTTGCTCTGATTGGCCAATTCCCATAGCAAATCGGTGAGCTTAGAATCCCTCAGATTTGCATAATCCGGCACTTCATGATTGGTCCACAGAAGCAACCAATCATAACCCACCTTTTACAATCCTTCATTCAACCAATCATGGCCCACCAGCATGTATATAACCATGATGCCTGGCCCACAATAGCCAGACGACCTGGAAGGCCCTGAAAAGCTGACACTGCGCCGTCTCCAGACGACTAGGAAGACGACACAGATGACCCTGAAGACCCTGAAGAGTTGTAACACCGTTATCTCCAGACGACCCTGAAGAGCTGTGACACCGTGTCGTCTTCGGACGACCCTGAAGAGTTGTGACACTGTGTCGTCTCCGGACGACCCTGAGAGGCTGTGGCACTGTGTCGTCTCCGTCTCCGTGCTGCTCACAATAGATGCAATGCATCATCTCCGTGCTGTACCATTTTGCCCACAATAAACGGACGACCCTGAAGACACTGTTGTGTCTGTGCTGTAACACTACGCCGCTTATCCCAGCTCTCACTCCTTCCCTCAGGAAACCTGTTTGACTGTCCGCCCGGGTCGGGACAGACCAACACAGTTCAAGACCCAGACCAGAAGACTTGCTTTCTCACTTTATCTCTCTCTCTGGTCAAATTAAATAATAATAATAATAATAATAATAATAATAAATAATTCTTTCTTTTTTTTTGAAAGGGTTTTTGCTATAGGGCGTGTGTGCTCAGAAAGACAGAGAGAGACAGAGAGACAGAAATCACTCCCTGGGGGTTGGCCATGCCACAATCCCTTCTCCTCCATTCTCCTCTCAGGATCTTGGGCACGCATGCACACGCGCCCAGCATGAGTTTAAGCCACCGGGTCTGGGACTCAAACCGCGGTTGACTATATGCAAGTCCAGTGACGTAGCCATTACGCCATCTGCTGGTCTCATAAATATTTCTTTAAAAAGAAAAAAAAAAAAAAACTAAAAATGAGAGAATGCTGAATTTTGTTCCCATTGGAATGATCCACTGCATTAGCTTCCTATTGCTGCTGTAACAAATGACTACAAACTTAGTGGCTTAAAGCAACATGCTTTTATCATCTTCAAGTTCTAGGAGTCAGGGGCCAGCAGGTAGTGTGTAGGTTAAAGGGCAGAATACCACATGGCTGACCATGAGGTTTGTGTACTAAACCCAGAGGTTTACCCCAAGAGGAGAATAGAGAAGGGATTGTGTAATGGCCATGCCCCCAGGGGGTGATTTCTCATTTTCCCTCTATTTCTCTCTCTCTCCAGTGAGTGAACATTTTGTATAAAAAAAAGACTTAAAAAAACGTTCTGGAGGTCAGAAGTCTGACATGAGTCTCACTAGGCTAAGACCAGGGTGTCTAAACAAGTTCTAGGAGAAGTTGTTTCCTTGCCTTTTTCCAGTCTCTCTATCTCTTTAATTTCCAAGGGCCTCATGCAGTCACCAGAGAGAGACAGAGAAAGAGACAGAGAGAAGGAAAACGCCCCTCCTCCCCCATGGGGGATGATCCCACTGCAATCCTTTCTCCTCGATTTGTCCATCCTGTTGGGATTCGGGGCATGTACACATGTGTGCCTGGCATGTTTTACAAACTTCTGGGGCTGGGACTTGAACCAAGTGGTTGGTCATGTGGGATCTGGCTCCCTGAACCACTGGCCAGCATTTTCCAGTATCTAGAGGCCACCTGCATTCCACAGCTCAAGGCCCCCTCCACATCTTCAAAGCCAGCAATGGCCAATCCAGCTTTTCTCAGACGCCATCACTCTGACCCTGATTCTCCTTCCTCCTCCTTTTACTCATAAGGACCTAGTGACTATACTGTGCCGACCCAGACATTCCAGGATTAATCTTCCCCATTTCAAGGTCAATTGATCACCAACCTTAATTCCATCTGTAACCTCAATTCTTCCTTGCCATATAATATAACATATTCTTACTATATGCACATTACGGCAAATGATGAAACCCAGAAGTATTTCAGGAGTTGTGTGTGCACTTTTTTTTAGAGAAATTTCTGCTATAGGGCATGTGTGCTTGCCAGAGACACAGAGAGAAACAGAGACAGAAAGCGAGAAATCTCCTTCCAGTAGAGATGGCCACGCCACAATCCCTTCTTCTCCATTCTCGTCTTGGGATCTTGGGCACACACGCACATGTGCCTGGCTTGAATCACAAGCCTCTGGGTTTGGGACTTGAACCACAGCAGCCATGTGGGACTCAAGTGCCTTAACCACCATGCTGCCTGCCAGCTCCCCCATTCAAATATTTCTACTAAGTTAGCCTTGTTCATTAAAGTACACTTAGTTGGGACATAGAAGGGAGGCAGAGAGAGGAAGCCAAGTGCCCCAGATCATGTTCTAGGAGAGGCAGAAGGTAAAGATGGAGGATAGAATGCAGGGGAGGGGAGGAGACAGGAGGAAGAGAAGAGGAAGGGAGGGAGGAAACAGATGGGAGGCAAAGTAGAGGGCAGAGGGAGAAGTCGGGCTGCAGTGCAGTTCCAGCAAAGGCCTTAGCCGAGCCCACAGGGACCTCTAAGGCTGGACTGGTCCTCCAAAGCAGGGGGCCTCACCAGTTGAAGGTTGCCCTGAGAAAAGCATGCTTCTTTGGGCCTTGGGTGAAACCAGTTCCTAAAGACTGACAGCTGAGAGCTATCTGTGGACAACCTCCCCAGCACAGGGGGCAGGAAATTCTCCATCTGAAGAGAGTCAGGATGTACATGACCCTCTGCTCCTTCGGTCCAGCCACTGACCCTCCGTGAAGGGGAACACCTACCTGACCTAGAGAAACCCCAGAGCACACCCTCCTTCAGGGCTTCCCTCTTTCTCTCCTTTGTCCTCTTGGTCTCACGTTAAATGAGGGGCTTCTATCAAGGTTGAAAAGTGGCAGCCTTTTGCCTGAACCAGGCCCATGATTCTGTTTTGGCTAAGCCTTCAGTGTTCTAAAATTTTGATAGTTTGTTGCTGATATTTGAAAAACTGGGAGATTTCTCCTGAAATTTCACACTTCTGGTTTCTCCTGAAAAATAAATGATTTGGCTGCACTCAGCCTTAATCCCTTCAAAGCCATAGCCTTCAGACATGGCACAGGCCCACCACAGCCCAAAAATTCCCAATCACTAGATTTTGAGTAATAGTCAATTATTTGAACGTGGTTTATTTTTTTAAATAATTATTTTATTTGAATGAATTTATTTATTTATTTATTTAAATTTGACCAGAGAGAGACAGAGTGAGAAAGGAGAGAGAGAGAGAGAGAAAGGAGAAAGAGAGGGAAAGTGAGAAAGCAAGCCTCCAGGTCCAGAACTTGAACAGTGGTTGGCCATCTGGGAGTCAAGTGCCCTTAACCACCATGCCACTTGCCAGCCCCTCTCCTTGTTTTTAATGTCATCAAATCAGATAACCTCTTATTTGACCAAAATTAAGATAATCTCTTAATTAGATATACTTAAATATATCACAAGTATGAGCTAGAAAATAAGGAGGGAAAAAAATCAGACTCAATGCAACATACCCTAACCAGCACAACCACTGTGTAATTGGTGTTGGTGAATATGAGTAACATAAAGAAACCAATCTCAGCAGCATTTGTGACCTGTTACAGAGTAATTGCATGCTTGTTGTGGTCTGAGGTCTTTAAGGTGAACCATCTACAAGAAATGACATTTAAAAGTAACTACCCTTTTTGCTAGAAAGCACAATATCTATGAACTCGAGTTAGTCAAGTCACAAGTAAGAGTAGGAGTTTTGATACATCCTGGTGATTTGTGCTGAAATATGATTACAAATATTAACAGAGTCAGTTTGACTCTAGCATGTGAACCAATCTTTGGAGCAAAGCCTATTTGCCTCCACTGTGAGGAGACTTGCCATTCAGATGGTATCCTTACTACAGGTCAGCAATTGTGAAGGACACTATGGCTGGCTTCATTCTTTCCTCTGTTGATGGCATAGGGACTCGGCCCATCTGGTAACATGCCTAATCCAGGCATATCCCCAAGGATAAATCATGATTCAGCTAAGTCTGTTATGGATATTGCATTCCAGTTTGACAAAGAATCACAGTTCCAGCTTCTCTTGCAGCCACTGTATTTGGCCAAATAGCCTGGTCTCTCTTGCTCTCTCTTTTTTTTTTTGGGGGGGGGGGGGGTGAGGGTTTGCCACAGGGCCTATGTGCTTGCTGGAGAAAGACAGAGAGACAGAGAGAGGGAAAGTGAGAAATCACCCTCAAGGAGGGGAGCTGGCCATGCTGCAATCTCTTCCGCTCTCAGGATTTTAGGAATACACACACACATGCCCAGAGTGATCTTAGAGCCACTGGATCCGGGGCTTGAACCACAGTTGACCACGTGGGAGCCCAGCACCTTAGCCACTATGCCACCTGCTAATCCATGAGCTACAAAGACATAGTGGAAATGTGCTAGGATGCTTCTGGAAATGTCTTTTATTTTTTCTTGAAAAAAAAAGAGGCAGATGCAAGAAGAGAGCTTGCTGGTACTACTCTCCTCCTGGCTGAAGCTGGAAGCTTCCATCGCTCTGTCATGTTTCTAGCACCTTATGAAACTACTTCCTTGACGGTCACCCAGGCCACTCCAGTCAAATCCAAGAGTGTCACTCAGCTTCTCTCCACTCAAGTGACTAGTTAATGCTTGCCAGGGCTTCACCTGACCCCAATTTCTATCCTTTTCATGAAACTCGAAAGTGACAGTTACAGGGATGAAAAACCAACCACTAAGGGTAAAGTGAAAAATAAATTCTGAATCCTGGATGATATGATTGTCCTCCAGAACCATATCTCTTTTTTATAAAGAATTATTTTATTGGGACCAGCAGTTAGCGTAATGGCTATGTCACTGGACTCCCATGTAGTTGACCGCGGTTTGCGTCCCGGGCCCGGTGGCTTAAAACTCACACCGGGCGCGTGTGCGTGCGTGCCCAAGATCCCGAGAGGAGAATGGAGGAGAAGGGATTGCGGCGTGACCATCCCCCCTGGGGGGTGATTTCTCGCTTTCTGTCTCTCTGTCTCTCTCTGTCTGTCTGGCAAGTGCACGTGCCCTATAGCAAAAACCTCTCCAAAAAAAGAAGAAAAAAAAAGAATTATTTTATTTAACTTTATTTATTTATTTATTTATTTATTTATTTATTTTAAATTTGACCAGAGAGGGACACAGAGAGAGAGAAGGTGAGAAAGCAAGCCACCAGGTTCAGGATTTGAACCGCAGTCAGCCATATGGGAGTCCAGTGCCCTTAACCACCATATCATCTGCCAGCCCCATCTAGAACCATATATTTAGATATAACTTTCTTCCAGTTTTTTAAAAATTATTTTATTTAACTTTATTTATTTATTTATTTATTTATGTGTTTATTTGTTTATGTATTTTAATTTGACCAGAAAGGGACAGAGTAAGAGAGAGAAAGGGAAAATGAGAAAGCAAGCTGCCAGGTTTGGGACCTGAACTGTGGTCAGTCATGTAGGAGTCCAGTGCCCTTAACCACCACGCCACCTGTTGACCCCCCAGCTTTTATTTTTTTTAAGAGAGATTTTTGTTACAGGGCACATGCACTCCCCAGAAAGACAAAGAGAGACAGACAGAAAGTGAGAAATAGCCACACCACAATCTCTTCTCTTCTATTCTCTTGGGATCTTGGGCATGCACACACATGCGCCCCGTGTGAGTTTAAGCAATCAGGTCCGGGATTCAAACTGCGGTTGACTATGTGAGAATCCAGCCACGTAACCATCACACCATTTGCTAGTCCCTCTTCCAGCTTTTTTATTAAGAATGATAAGAAATATGTATCATTGGTCAGGCCCTGTGGCCTAGTAATTAAGCAAGCAGGATCCTACACGGTTGACTGTGCTAGAATTTAGTGGCCTGTAAAATATTCCAGGTTGGGCCAGCCAGTGACATGGTGATTAAAGAGACTGTATTCCACACGGCCAACTGTGCAGCTCAAGTCTTGGATCTAGTGGCTAGAAAGACATACTGTGTGTTTCTGTACTTGCCCAAAATCCCAAAAGGAGGAAGAAATGGAGGAGAAGGGATTGTAGCATGGTCATACCCCATGGGGAGTGCTTTCTCACTTTCCTTCTTTCTCTGCCTCTCTCTTGTGAGCACATATACTCTCTGGCAACACACACACACAGACACACACACTCATATAGCATTCCAGGCATACGTGCGTGCATGCCCAACATCCAGACGGGATGGAGAAATGGAGGAGGAGGGATTGTGGTGTGACTATACAGCATTGAAGGATGCTTTCTATGGTGAATAGCTAAGAACATTTTTAATTGATAAAGAGTTTGGGAAAACTAAATCCATTCAGTATAATAGAAAACAAGATAATTCCCTACAATTTAGAAAAGAACTTTTATGTGTTACCAATAATCTCTTCAATTAGAGCCAGCGGCTTGCTTTGAACCTTGGTCTATTAGGTGCGCCTTTTCAACACAAATCATATTCAACACATATTTCCTGGTTTCTTTGAAGTATAGCAGAGGCTTAGGACTTAATGTTTATTTAGAGAGCACATTGAGGACTTCCTTCCACTCCTTTCTAACTAAAGGGCTGGGCAGTACACCATTACGGAGTTTCCTATAACATGGGAGAGCAGAAAAAATAGTCCACAATACCAGAGCAGGGGCAGTGCTTCACCATTTGTTGTTACTGATCACCTATTTTTTCCCTTTTCTTTTAAAATTTATTTTAAAAACTTTTTAAAGTTTGCTGTAGGGAATGTGTACTTGTTGGGATTTTGAGCACACACGCACACACACCTAGCATGATTTTTTTTAATTAAATTTTATTATCATAGTCTTTTTATATTACATTGAATCACATATATTTTTACAGTGTATTACATTTCTTTTCCTAGCACAATTACCATGCATATCAGTCAAGACAAAGACATTACTATCCACATCATCATCAAATAGCTTTTCATCATTTTTTCCAGATTATTACTATTATTATCATTAATTCTCATTATTTTTTAGACAGTTAATCACTACATATCATTTGGCTTATATAAAGAATTTACCCAACATAAAATACTTCTCAGACCAGTCCCACTAATGTCATACTTCTCTATTTGTTCTCTTGCTGTCCTTCTCTATACTCTTTCTTTCCCCTCCTCCCCTGTTCCACACTGTCTTCAGCATCCCAACTATTTTCACTGCTTTTATGCTCTCCAGTATTTTGATCTCTACCATAGAGTGCAGATAGTCGGTATATATTAAGTGGATACATACCATATCTTCCTTTCATATCCTGGCTTGCTTCACTTAGCAATAGATCCTCCGTATTTGACCACTTTCTATCAAATGCCAGGGTCTTGGTTTTCATGGCTGAGTAGTATTCCATAGCGTATATGTGCCATACTTTTTCCATCCATTCATCTGTTTGTGGACATTTAGGTTGGTTCCATGTCTTGGCAATTGTGAATAATGCTGCAATAAACATTGATGTGCAAGCACTTTTCTGACTGAGCGTTCTCTTGTCCTTTGGGTAGATACCCAGAAATGGGATTGCTGAATCAAATGGTAGTTCTATTTGTAGATCTTTGAGGAACCTCCATATTGTTCTCCACAGTGGCTGAACCAGTTTACATTCCCACCAACAGTGTAGGAGAGTTCCCTTTTCAATGCAACCGTATCAACACTTAATATTTTTTGTATCTTTAATCTTCGCCATTCTGACAGGGTTTAGGTGGTATCTCATTGTGGTTTTAATCTGCATCTCCCTTATGATAAGGGATGTTGAGCATTTCTTCATATGCTTTTTGGCTTTCATATGTCTTCCTTAGAGAGATTTTTGTTCAGCTCGTTTTCCCATCTGTTAATCGGGTTAATCTTTTTTTTTTTTTTTTTTTTTTTTTTTTTTTTTTTTTTTTCAAGTAAGCCTCTTGAGTTCCCTGTTGTCATATTCTGGTTGTCAGTCCCTTGTCTGAGGTATATTTTGCAAAAATATTCTCCCATTCTGAGGGTTGTCGATTCACAATTTTTACTGTATCCTTTGCTGTGCAGAAGCTTCTTAGTCTGATATAGTCCCACTTGTCTATTTTGTGGATTATTGTCTGTGCTTTGGGAGTCTTATTCAAGACCTAGCATAATTTTCAAGCCGCCAGATCTGGGACTCGAACAGCATAGTCACCCATGTGGGGTCCAGCCGACTTAACCTCTATGCCACCTGCTGGCCCCAATTTTTCCTTTTTTTCTGTTTCCTTTCATTCTTTCTTCACCTCCCACTCACTCTGTCATGCTTTTTAGCACCTTCTGAAACTACTTCCTTGATGGTCACCAAGGCCACTCCAGTCCAATCCAATAGTGCCACTTAGCTTCTCTCCACTTGAGTGGCTACGTTTAATGCTTACCAGGACTTCACCTGAACCAAACTCTTTCCTGGACTCCTGTATGAAAGCCTTACTCCCTGAGAGCTAATCCATGATTGGGGCATCAGACAACACCTCTTCATTTGAGTGGTAGAAAAGTAGTGGTCAGAGCTTGTGGGTTGAAGGCCAATCATCACCTCTTACGGGGAAATGGGAAGTGGATATGCATGAGGCATGGAACTTCTCTTAGCTTTGATTGGTTAACCTATGAAATAGCCACTCTACCTACCCTTAATTGGAATGTTTTGGGGTGCCTGACAGCTCATGCTGTTCCTCTGAGACTCATCCCCCATCCATGGCCTGGGTAACCATGTACATCCTATATGACTTTGATGGGCACATTATTAGCCTAATGGGAATGCTCAAGAAGAGCCAGTATGTTGACCAGTCAGTGGCCAAAAGTATTCTTTCTTTGTCAAAAACCTGGACAAACAGACTCAGAACATGTAGTCTCTTGGTGGACATGAAAGCTAGAAAACATGGTAGTAGGGCAACCATCTTTCCCCCTGCACAGAGTGATGAGTAATTAACCATAGCAGCAGCCTACTAAGGCAAGCCTGAGAATGGTGAAGAAAGCCAGAGAGATGGAGGCGTGGGTGACTATCCTCGGTCTGAGCCTCGTCCTTGTCCCTGACTGCTTCCAGATTCTCCTGAGCGCAAGTGTTTTTCGGTTCTATGAGATGCCTTTGAATCCTTTCACTCTACACCTTTTGTTTCTACAAACTCAATTGTCTAGCTGGCCCTCTCAACCAAAAAGCCTTGACCAGCAGAGTCTCACAAAAGAGTGATAAAAACAGGTAGATACAATAGAACCAACTATTTTCTTTCCCTCTCCCTTTAAAAATAAATTCTTTATTTTTATTTATTTATCTACCTATTTATTTATTTTAATTTTCTCCAGGGCATGTGTACTTGCTAGAGACAGAGACAAAGAGAGAGAGAGAGAGAATACACTCCCTATGGGGATGGCCCTTTTCTTCCATTCTCCTCTCAAGATTTTGGGTACACATGCACACATGCCTGGTGTGTTTCTCCAGCTGTCAGTCTGAGATGTAAATCTTTTTATTTCATTTAATTTCATTTTAGTTTTTTTTGGTCTCACTGGAGAGGAACAGAGAGAGAGAGAGAGAAAGTGAGAAAGCACCCTCCAGGGGGAATGACCACATTGAAATCTCTTCTTCATTTTCCTCTCAGGATTTTGGGTACACATGCACAAACATGTAACATGTTTTTCAAGCTGCTGGGTCCAGAATACAACCACGTAGTAGCCATGTGGTATCCAGCCACCTTAACAACTACACCACTGACTGGCCCAATAAATCCTTTTTTAAATTGCTAGCGGGCACACATATTTGTCGGAGAGAGAGAGAACGCCCCGTCCTCCAATGGGGCCTAGTCACCTCGCAATCCTTTTTCTTCCATTTCTTCATCCTGTCAGGATTTGGGACATGCGCACACTCACATCCAGTATGCTTTTCAAGAAGCTGGACCTGGGACATGGACCATGGCTGGCCATGTGGGATCCAGCTTCCGATTCACAGATTAACCCCTGGAGAATATGGCAAGCCCTACAGTCAACTAACTTGTATTTAACGAAAGATCTGCCTGTCACGAAACCTTTTCAGTGTCCCATCAGACCTCAAAAGAGCTCATAAACTGGTTTTAAAGCATTTATTGTGGGCCTAGCCTTGAAACCTGGTTGGGATTTGCTTGAGGCAGATAGAAGCATAAATGGTGATGAGAGGAGTCAAGGAATGAGACAGGAAAGTTACAGTTTTCTAGAGTTGTCCTTTCTTATCTAACACGTAGTCCCTCCCCTTATAATAGCCGCAACCCCCTTCTCACATTTCATGTGCTGGAGTTCATTCTGGCACCACCAACACAACCATGTGAATGAGGGACTAACACCAGCCAATCAGAACAGAGGCCATCCCACCTGTAGCTGTGATTGGTAGAGGGACGTACTCAGAAGATAGGAGTTACAACCAGCTGAGCAGAGCTGGGCAGAGCTGAATCTACCATGTAGAGTTGCTGTGGAATGCTTGGGGAATGACTTTTATTTATTTATTTTTTTAGAGCATAAGCTATGAAGAAAGTTACAAACCAAGAGGTGTGTGAGCCATCAACTTGGTCCTCTTGTGGAGAAATCTGGCTGGAGAACATGCCCCAAAATAAGGCAGGAATCACAGAGGAGGTGCAGGGAAGGGGTCTAGATGACATCATTTGGATTCCAGAATTCAGCTCTACCAGAAGCCATTCCCATTATGTTGCCTGGTTTGGAGCAACTAATGCTTCGATCAAGACCTTTCTCTTCCGTGGGCCCCCATGCTTTTCTCTGGAGTACCCATAGGTGGGCCAGTTATATAATTTGCAGAGCCCAGGGTAAAATCAAAATGCCATGCCCCCTGTTCAAAAGTTGTTAAAAATCTCAAGACAAAATCTCAAGACAGTGACAGCACAGCATTAAGCCAATTGTGGACCTGTGGGGCTGTGCAGGTCTCTTGTCCATGAAGCTGGCCCTGTCTGTAGGGTAAAGTGAACAAGTTCAGAAGTTTCTTTTTTCTTTTTTTAGAGGTTTTTGCCATAGGGCACATGTGCTCGCCAGAGAGATAGAGAGAGACAATGAGAGGGAAAGTGAGAAACCCCTCCCTCCCCAGGGGAGTTGACCACTCTGCAATTCCCTCTTCTCTTGGGATTTTGGGCACACATGCACAGACGCCCGGTGTGAGTTTCAAGTCACTGAATCCAGGGCTCGAACTGCAGTTGGCCATGTGGGAGTCCAGTGCTTTAACCATTATGGCACCTACTGCCTCCACCCCCAGGTCGAGAGTTTCTAAGGGCTTTCTGTAAGCTTCAGATGTTCCAAGAACAGTAAGTTCCTTAATCTCATAACTAGGAGGCAAGACCATTCCTTATCTCTGTCTAAAAGATTTACAATAACAACGAGCAGTTCCAGGAAGCCCTGAGAAAGAGAAAGAAACACTTGTAACCTCGTTTTTGTTTTTTGTTTGTTTGTTTGTTTTCTTTTTCAGGTTTTAGCCATAGGGCATGTGCACTTGCTGGAGAGAGACAGACAGAGAGAGGGAAAGTGAGAAATCACCCCCTAGGGGGATGGCCATGCTGCAATCCCTTTTCTTCCATTCTCCTCTTGTGATTTGGGGCTCACACATACATGCCCAGTGTGATTTTGAAGCTGCTGGATCCGGGACTTGACTGTGGTCGGCCATGGGGGAGTCCAGCACCTCAACCACCACACTACCTGCTGGCCCCTGTAACCTCATTTAAATCAGTGTTTCTAAATTGATTTAACCACAGAAGCATTTTCCCTTCGATTCTCCATATTGATATCCCACAGGACTCATTTTGCAAAATGCTTGAAGCAGATGATCTTTGAGGTTCCTGGAGCTGGAAGAGGCTTTAGCAAAGGCCTGCTGCAGCTTTTCTCAACCTGAGGGCTGAGGCTGGAGAACCTGCTCTACTGGGCACAGCAGCCTCTTTGCACCTGAGCTGAGGAAGGAGGCGGTGCGGCAGGAGATTATGCTGGCTGCAAAACTCGTGGGAGGGTCTCCAAGATGACACATGAACTCCCTTAAACACCCTTCCAATCAGAGCCAAGAAAGACTTCATTTTAACCTAAATACAGGACCTCCCCCACCTGCTCAGAATACTAAAATCCATGGATGCTCAAATCCGTAAAGTAGTAGAGTATTTGCATTTAACATAAGTGTCTGTATATGTCATATCTAGAGTACTATAGACCCAATGTAGTATTATTGCTGGGAGATACTTATTCACTGTACTGTTTAGGGAATAATGGTAAGGAGAGAAGTCTGTCATGTTCCATACAGACACGACTACGGCAGGCCTAACTACACAGCACATGTGGGCAACAGCCAGGTATTTTCCACACACGGTTAGTTAAATCCACAGATGTGAAGCCCGTCTATACAGAGGACTGACTGTATACACCAGTATTAGCTCTCCCACTAATTTCTATTATTTTATTTATTTATTTGAGAGGTTTTTGCTATAGGACACATGCACTCACCAGAGGGAGACAGAGACAGAGAGACAGAAAGTAGAAATCACCCCCAGGGGGGATGACCATGCCATAATCCCTTCTCCTCTATTCTTCTCTTGGGATTTTGGGCACACAAGCACACGCACTTAGCGTGAGTGTAAGCTTCTGTGTCTGGGACTTCAACCATAGTAGACTATGTGGGAGTCCAATGATGTGACCATTCCGCCATCTGCTGGACCCCTCTTCCACTAATTTCTAACCTCCTAAGAAAATTCAAAGAAGGCTTCGGTACCACATGTAGGACAGGGACTTCTTGGTTATTGTAAAAGGATACAATGTTTGTAGAACCCTTGCATCTCAGATCGCTGTATCCAATGTGTATTCAGGGAGGATTTATGTCCAGAACTCAGTATTCCAGCACTTTTGATTAGAAACCCAGGAATTTCCGAAGTGCAGACCATTATCCCTGGGAAAGATTAGTTGGCTCTCAATCTTGCTGAGATGGCAAAGCTCAATGTAAAAGAGAAGCCAGTTGCAGTCGTCTTCCCTCCCCGTAAATAGTAGGAAAGAGAAGGGTTTTTGAGTTGAAGCTCAAGGTTGAACCTCATCTCTGCCCCTCAGTGTCTTTGCTGCACTGCATTCCCCTCTCTGCCTTTGCTTTCCCATCTGTAAAAGGGAAATAATAATCATAGAGAAGATCCTCTGGCAATAAGGTAGCGAATGAGGAAACTGAAAGGCAGCTCCGCAGCCACTGACAATGCACTTCTTGCCAATTACAAAGGTAAAGAGGCAAATTGACAGATTTAAAACAAGAAAGAAAGCAACTAGGTTACAAAAACACAGAAAGAATCCCCCTCACTAGCCATTCCTTGGGGGCTCAAACTATAGCCAAATATTGTGGGATATTTACTTTTGAGATTGTGTGTGTTGTGTGTGTGTGTATGTGTGATAGGGTGCCTGTACTGGTCAGAGACAGAGAGAGAGAAGGTGAGAAATAACCCCCCAGGAATGGCTTTGTGGTGATTCCTGTCTTCTCTTGGAATTCTGGTGCACTCATGCATGTACACATGCCCAGGGTAATTTTCAAGCCCCTGGGTCCAGGACTTGAACTGCTGTCAAACATGTAGGAGTCCAAAGCCTTAACTACCATGCCACTTGCTGGTCCCAGTTAGTATAGTCTTAAAGTTCTTTCACCTGAATCTTTTTGAAACAAACCAATGGTCCCTTAGTAAGGAAGCTGTCCAGCTGGGGCCCTCAGAGTGCACTGATGCCACCTGCTGGCTGGGAGTGGCATGACAAATAAGCACTACATAGATACAGGGAAGGTCTGGAACCCCTGAATGGGGAATCTGGGAAACTGAGGCTGGAGAGAAATCCTGAACAGAAGCCTCACTGCTGAAAGTGTGGTCCTTAGGTCAGACGCATCAGCATTACTGAGTGAGTATTGGAAAGGTGGAATCACATTGAATTTAATGGGCTCCTTCATCCTTCCTCTGTGCTAGATTTCCAGAAACATCCTAGCGACCAGCAGGTGGCCTGGTAATTAAGGTGCTGGACTTCCACATGGCTGACTACGGTTTCAGTACATACCTGGAGGTTTGCTTTCTCACGTTCCCTCTTTCTTTCTCTGATCAAATTAAAAAATTGTAATAATAAATTTAAAAATTTTTTAAAGAAACATTCTGGAGGACTTAATCAGTGGCTAAGCATCAAAGGAGGAGTTTAAGGAGAAATTTGAACCAGAGAAACTTAAACAAAACAAAACACGTACACACAGAGAGAGAGAGGATGAGAGAGAGCGATATCCAGGTGGGCTAGCTGCTCACAGAAAGCGGAGCACTTTGTTTCTGGTTCAAGCCCTTTGATACACCAATGCTTAACCAGAGGCCCATCCCCCACAACACTGCTTTTCTTGCTTTCATTGTTATCCTATTCTTATTCTATCGAACATTTTTTCCCTCCCACAAGAACATGTCTACATATTTGTTATGAAATGACAGGAAAATAAGATTCCCATTACAGAAAATTTGCATTAATAGCTTATTTTCCAAGATACTACCTTAAAATTCCTTGGTTGCAACAAAATGAATTCTGGGAGATATAAGCACAAACATTTTTTAAGTACGAAATTTAACATGTGCAATTTATTAGATGCATTTGGTGGTGGTGGCTTCTAGAATAGAAAATACAAGCTGAACAACAAGGTTTCAGAAAGGCCAGGAAGCAGGAGGCATCAGGTATCCAGGAAGCTGGTGTTTCCAGGACAACACCTTTGGATGGATTGTTTTCAGCCATGCCTATGTCATTGATCAATATACAAATTCTCAAGACAGAAAGCTTGCTTGGCCTTTGGATAAAAAAGGGCAGGGCATCTTGATTACAAGGTCATCAAAAGTGTATTTGAAGAGGAAGGCTGGCCTGAGCAGCTACTACTCAGTAGCGTCCACCCTCGTGGGCCATGTCTGGGAATGCCCACCTCATTCTAGGCGTTGCATATTTTGAGCATTACTCCTGGAGAGGATTAGGCCAAAGAGACATGGAGGGGTAATAGCTGAAAAAGGACAAAATTCCAGGCAGGCAAAACCAATAGATGTTCTTCTCACATCTCTATTGTGAAGCAGACATGGCCAAGGGATTGATGGGGCGATTGATAACACACATTCTCTAAAACCAGTGTATCTGTGATTCTGTGAGGCGTCTATTTTTTAACTATTTGTGCACATTATTGGAACATTCAGTGGGACTTGGTGATCTCTGGTTCTTCGAGGCAATCTGCTTTCTACCACATCATCAGATGAAAACTGAAATTAAATAGCTGAAAGGGCTTTTGCCCTCCTGAGGCCTCCTGCATCTGTCCCTTCGCTCATATTCTAATGTATTCATAGGAGACATTATACAAATGGAAAATTTCTTTTCTTTCTTTTTAAAATAAAAGAGGAAAAGAAAGATTGCGCAGCTATGAGAAACACTCTGTCACCAGAGCCACGTAAGAGTTCTTTAGGAAAACACTGCAGAGGAATAAATAGCTGCAGTCTCATAGCAACATTCAGTTGAACAATGTAAAAGCAGGAAGGATGTTCTTCCATTAGAAATTCATGCCTATGAAAGGACACCATCCAGAGTTTCTCGCCACTAATTATGGATAACAAAACCAGTCTACAACCAGTGGAAGTGAGTGTCAATCCCCAGTCTGCTTCCTTCAAATTTTGCAAGGACCGAAGAGTGTCCTTGGAAAACTAAAATGAACAAACCTGTGTATTAAAAAGGGCTAGGAGACCACACCCATAACCTCAGAGAGGCTGCTTAGAAGTGTTTTCTATGTTCTGTGAACTGTCCACACCGACAAAAAATAAGAATTACTAGTAACAGCTCAGGGAAACCATGACGTTTCCCACAGACACACCTGCACAAGCAGAGCTGGCTTAAAGGCTTATTTCTTGCTTTAAACCAGTTCTAGGGCTACCTGGTGTTATGGTGGTTAAGACTGTTGGATCCCATATGAATAACTGCATGGTTCAAGTCCCAGATCTGGTGGTTTGAAAAACATTCCAGGTGTGTGTGCATGTGTGCCCAATATCCCAAGAAGAGAATGGAAGAGAAGGGATTGTGATGTGGCCACCCCCCCCCCCCCCTTGGAGATGCTTTCTCACTTTCTCTCTCTCTCTGTTTCTCTCTAGTGAGCATACATGTTCTACAGTAAATTAAAAAACAACCAACAAACAAGCAAAAAAAACTACTTTAAATGGCCAACCTCATGGCCCGGTAGTTAAGGGATCTGGATCCCATGTGGTGGACTACACAGTTCGAATCCTGGTCCTGGACGCTTGAAAAACATGCCAGGCATATATTTGTGGATGCCCCAAATCCCGACAGGATAGATTAGGGGTTTCGGTGTGACCATGTCCCATTGGGATTGATTCCTTCCTATCCCTCTCACTCTGTAGTCTCTTTGTGGTGAACACATGTGCCTTCTGGGGAAACAAAAAGAGCTGGCTTTGGTGGAATGTGCCTGTGGTCTCAATTGGGAGGCTGAGGAAGGAGGATCACAACAGTGAAACTCTGTTCAAAAAACAAAAGCAGGGACCAGCAGTTAGCATAATGGCTATGTCGCTGGACTCTCATGTAGCTGACTGTGGTTCGAGTCCTGGACCCGGTAGCTTACACTTACGCCGGGCGCATGTGCGTGCATGCCCAAGATCCCGAGAGAGGAATGGGGAAGAAGGGATTAAAAAAGAAAAGAAAAAAAAAGCAAAAGCGAAACACCAAGAGGAGTTTGCATTTTATGCCATAATATAGTCATGTGTGTTTTAAAAAGAAGCTGATGGTTCCTCACAAGCCCAGGTGGGAGCACTGGTTCTCTAGGAAGGGTGGCAGGTATACAGCCACTGAGTGGGATGGTAGCAATGGAACCAGATCCCTGTCCTGCCTCTGTGGCCTTGTTCTAGAGTGAACCAGACCAGGAGCTTTACTCCACTGTACGTCAATGTCCTATCTGGACAAGGGTGACTGATTTCTGTACCCTCCTCATGTCACTGTGAAAACCTGCCTCCCTGGTCATCTTTGCTGTGAACTCCAGGGACACAAAAAGGAGTCCAGAAAACTGACTGTAAAGCCACTTCCTCTACGTCTGGGCCCACTTGGAAACTCACATTTGAGGCTTTCTTTTGACCCTCATCTCTGGTACATGGACTTTGGGGAGTGGGTCCAGGAGCTACGTCCTCGAAATGGAAGCCAGAAAAGTAAGAAAAATGGATCCAGCAGTTTAATCCTTTAAATACCAAATCCTTGATTGGGCCTCCCTCCAGCATCTGCTCTTTCGTTATCTGAACAAAGCAGCCGTGGTCAGCCCTGACACAGTGTCTGTGGTGCCTGTCAGTTTCTGACTGGCGTTGTCATCACTGAATGCCGAGATGATGGCTTATCAGGAGGGATAAATGCTATCCTGGGCGATTGAATTAGGATTGGAAAATATCTTGATGGCTGGATAATGGAAGAAATCTAATAGTTGAAATTTAATCAAGATACATGTAAAGTCTGGTCCATACGCTCCAAATACAAAGTGCACGAAAATAGCTGATCTTGGGAAAAGGGTCTAGAATGCCCAGTTGGGACGACCTCAGGTTGTGGCTGAGGATGACTTGACCTCCCTAGCCACTGCAAAGGAGCATGGTGTGGGATTTGATGACAACCTGGATCAAAGCGAGAGAAGAAACACCCCCTCACCCCTTGCTCAGGCCACATCTGTGTCGTTAGCAAGACTCACTGTTAGGAAGGAAGGTCAGACAAGGCCCAGAAAGGCAGATTCCAACCAGGTGAGCGATGTCCCTGCTCTACCAGAAGACCAGGAAAATGGTCCAGAATTTAGCCAGGGCCTGGAAAGATGAGTAAAGACAGCAGCTACCTTACAGCAGAATCTCAACCACCTGAGTCAGGTAGGAAAATTAAAAGAGGTTGAGAAAGACTCACACAGGAACGTGAGAGAGAGGATGGGACAGAAGGGCCATCTGGCCATACATTAATATGCCTTTTTAAACCTTAAAGGAAAACAAGAAGGCAGAAAGAGAAGTTTTATCCAGCTTTAATAGAGATTGAGTCAAACCAGAGGCTGTGTAACTTGTGGAGCAGAGTGACCACGCTCCAGGACATGGGGACATAATTTGCATCGATGCGATAGGCACAGAGTCCCTTTACGTTGACCATTAGGAGGGTTTGGTGATTTCTCCAGAAGTGCAAGAAGACTTGCCGAGAGTGTGTGCAGCACTGATTCGGGCCCAGCAAAAGTCTCTGCCAGATGCTCGGTGTTACTGCCCTTGAGCAGCTCATCCAGTTTCCTTTCCACCTCTGCATAAATCTCTCTCTCTCTTTCTCTCTCTCTCTCTCTCTCTCTCTCACACACACACAAACACACACACACACACACTTTACTGAAGGATAAGCTTACACAGAAACATTCCTGTATAAATATAAACGTAGGGAGGCCGGCAGGTGGTATGGTGGTTAAAGGCTCTGGACTCCCACATGCTGACCGTGATTCAAGTTCCGGACTTGTTGGCTTGCTTTCTCACTTTCCCACTTTCTCTTTTTCTCTCTGATCAAACTGGAAAATAATAAATAAATAAATAAATAAAGTTAAATAAAATAATTCTTATATATATATATATATATATATATATATATATATATAAATATATACAGGGACCGGCAGTTAGCGTAATGGCTATGTCGCTGGACTCCCATGTAGTCGACCGCGGTTCACGTCCCGGACCCGGTGGCTTAAAACTCACGCCGGGTGTGTGTGCTTGCGTGCCCAAGATCCTGAGAGGAGAACGGAGAAGAAGGGATTGCAGCTTGGCCATAACCCCTGGGGGCTGATTTCTCACTTTCTGTCTCTCTGTCTCTGTCTGGTGAGTGCACCGTCCTATAGCAAAAACCTCCCAAAAAAAAAGAAGAAAAAAATATATATATGAACACAGGGTGCGAATGCTTTTTTTTTTTTTTTTTTTTTTTTTTGGAGAGGTTTTCGCTATAGGGCGCGTGCGCTCGCCAGACAAACAGAGAGAGACATAGAGACAGAAAGTGAGAAATCACACCCCAGGGGGGATGGTCACGCCGCAATCCGTTCTCCTCCATTCTCCTCTTGGGATCCTGGGCACGTACGCACACGCGCCCGGCATAAGTTTTAAGCCACCGAGTCCAGGACACGAACCGCGGTTGACCATGTGGGAGTCCAGCGACATAGTCATTACGCTAACTGCTGGTTCCCAGAATGCTTTTCACAAACCAAGCATACCCATGGAATCAGAACAGGGATTGGGAAGCAGAACCAGAACAGCAGAAACCCCACCACAGCTTCTCCCCGAAGGCGATGTCTCTCCTGCCTTCTATAACCGGGACCGTTAGTGGAGTCAAGCAGTATGTACTGTCATAAGCGTCATCCACACTGTGTGCAGTTGCAGGTCATTCATCTCATTGTGCAGCATTTCACTGGGTAAGTAAATCACACATCATTTATCTATCAGTGATGGGTGTTTGTATAGTTTTCAGTTGAGGGCATTAAGTTAGATTATTGCTCTAAACCTGTAGTTCATGATTTTTGGTGAACATACTCATGCATTTTTTTTAAATCATCAGAGGGCATGTGTGCATGCCAGAGAATGAGAAAAAGAGAGAATTCACCTTCTAAAGGGTCACATCACAATCCCATCTCCTCCATTTCTCCAGCCTGTCAAGATTTTGAGCCCACATGCACACAGATCTGACATGTTTGTCAAACTGCTGGGGCCAGCATTTGAAATACAGTTGACCATGTGGGATCCAATTCCCTTAACCACTGAGCTATGGGGCCAGCCCCATATGCATAATTTTTTTTTTTTTTTTTGGAGAGGTTTTTCGCTATAGGGCGCGTGCGCTCGCCAGACAGACAGAGAGAGACATAGAGACAGAAAGCGAGAAATCACCCCCCAGGGGGGATGGTCACGCCGCAATCCCTTCTCCTCCATTCTCCTCTCGGGATCTTGGGCACGCATGCACACGCGCCCGGCGTGAGTTGTAAGCCACCGGGTCCGAGACGCGAACCGCGGTCGACTACGTGGGAGTCCAGCGACATAGCCATTACGCTAACTGCTGGTTCCCGATATGCATAATTTTTTAAAGAGAAATTTTTGCTATGGGGTATGTGTGCTTGCTAGAGAGACAGAGAAATACAGAAAGACAGAAAGCAAGAAATCATGCCCCAGGGGGGATGGCTGTGACGCAATCCCTTCTCCTCCATTCACCTCTTGGGATCTTGGGCATGGATGCACACATACACAGCATGAGTTTTAAGCCACTGAGTCTGGGACTTGAACTGCAATCAACTCCATGGGGGTCCAGTAATGTAACCATTATAACATCTGCTGGGTCCAATGCATAATTTATTTAAAGAATTATTTTAATTAACTTTATGTATTTATTTAAACCAGAGAGGGACAGAGTGAGAGGGCCAGAGAGAGAGAGAGGAAAAGTGAGAAAGCAAGCTGCTAGGTCCAGGACTCGAACCACTGTAGGCCATGTGAGAGTCCAGAGTGCTTAACCACCACGCCACCTGCTGGCCGCCAATGCATAAATTTTTGATGTGTTTGTATTTTAACAGTGGATGGAATTACTTGATCACGTGCACTCCTTAAAACTAGTCATTCTGGGGACCAGCAGAGGGCATAATGGTTATGTCACTGGACTCCCACGTAGTTGACCACGGTTCAAGTCTTGGACCCCATGGGTTAAACTCACAACGGGCTCATGTGCGTGTGTGCCCAAGATCCCAAGAAGATAATGGAGGAGAAGGAATTGCAGCGTTGCCATCCCCCCGAGGGGTGATTTCTCGCTTTATGTCTCTCTGTCTCTCTCTGTCTTTCTGGCAAGCACATGCTCCCTATAGCAAAAAACCTCTCCAAAAAGAAACAAAAAACTAGTCATTCTGGGGCTGGCAGGTGGTGTAGTGCTGGACTCCCACATGGTTGACTGCATCTCAAGTCCTGGAACTGGTGGCTTGCTTTCTCACTTTCTCTCTCTCTCTCTCTCTCTCTGGTCAAGTTAAAAAAAAAAAAAAAAAAGAAAGAAATCTAATAATAATGATGAATAAAGCTAAATAAAATAATTATTTTAAAAAGCATTCTACTCTTAAAATATTCTAATTACATATAAAGATGAAATAAATAAAATCAGTAAAAATCACATTTTTTGCTAATGTCAGGAAAAGGAAGGATGTTTATTTATTGAGAAGTTCCATATATTAAAGATTTAGAAGTTTGTAGTATTTAGGGACAGGCAGGTGGTGCGGTGGTTAGGGGTGTTGGACTCCCACATTGCCAACTGTGGTTTGAGTCCCAGACCTGGCGGCTTGCTTTCTCACGTTCCCTTTCTTTCCTTCTCACTCTGTCTCTCTCTGGTCAAATAAAAAAATAAAGATAAATAAAATAATTTTTTAAAAGTTTGTGATATTTAACATATTTACATACTAGAGCATAATAGAATAGTCTTGTAATTTCAGGTTAGGATGTATGATTTGGAAATTGAGTTCATATTTGTAATTTTAAGTTGAAAGTTATTAGAGAACTGGGTTAAGTCAGCAAATGATATCAGTCTCTTTAAGAGAATTCACTGCTACAAGTTTGATTGATTAGATTTTTAAAGTTTTAGGTACCAGAAAGTCTTTGTTTCCTACTCTGGAAAATATAGTACAGTAACTTTGTAAATTCAGTTTAAAATGCTTAAGGGAATTAAACCAAATTTATAGGTGGGACTGGTTGTTTAGGTACTTAAGTTTGCTCAATTGGAGTTGATAAAAACTTATCCATGGGTCTCTTTGAAATTGATTATTAAAATTTATTAGGCTTATTAAATAGAATGTTTCTGAGCAAGATTGAAAGGCTTAAGGAAAGGTCTCTTTTTAAAAAATTGCAACATTAATAAATTGAATATTAATTTGAAAAGCCAAGCAATGTCTTCTTTTTGTCCAAGATGCTTGCCTTAAGGACATCTGGAAACGTTTATCATCGGTCTAGAGGACTACCTTAGATTGGAGAAGGATAACTTATGAAATAGGCATTCTGGAGCCGAATCCGTAGCCTGGTGGTTGAGGCAGCTGGATCCCACATGGCCGAATGTACAGTTTGAGTCCTAGATCTGATGACTTGAGAAACATGCCAGATGTGTGTGGATACATGCCTGAAATCCTGAAAGGAGAGAAATGGAGGAGAAGGAATTGTGGCATGACCATGCCCATGAAGGATGCTTTCCCCTCTCCCTTTCCATATCTCTCTGGTGAGTGCACACACCTTCTAGCAAAAAGAAAACAAAAACTGAAATAGACATTCTGAGGAGTTCATCTGAGGAGTATCTGCCAGAGCAACCCTGTGAGGCTGCATAGCCATGTCCCATGGGGACCGCTGAAGGAAGTGGGCACGCTGAACTGGAGAAGAGGCCTCCAATCTGGGGAAAGTGCTCTCAAATGTGCGAGGGTCTTAACATGAGAACTTCTTTTTTTCTTTTTTTTTTTTTTGGAGAGGTTTTTTGCTATAGGGCGCGTGCGCTCGCCAGACAGACAGAGAGAGACAGAGAGACAGAAAGCGAGAAATCACCCCCCAGGGGGGATGGTCACGCCGCAATCCCTTCTCCTCCATTCTCCTCTCGGGATCTTGGGCACGCACGCACACGCGCCCGGCGTGAGTTGTAAGCCACCGGGTCCGAGACGCGAACCGCGGTCGACTACGTGGGAGTCCAGCGACATAGCCATTACGCTAACTGCTGGTTCCCAACATGAGAACTTCTGATGGAACATGGTGAACTGAACAAATACACACACACACATATATATATATATATATATATATATATATATATATATATATGCAACACACATAGGCATGTTTATATAGATATGAAGAGTGTCTTAGTCCATTTTATTTTGCTGTAACAGAATACCTGAGATTGAGTCATTTATAAAGAACAGAAATGCACATCTCCAGTTTTGGAAGCTGGGGAGTCCAGGATCAAGGCACCAGAAGGTTAGTGACCAGTTTTGTTCACTTCCAAGATGGTACCTTGAGGACAAGGTCCTCCAGAGGGGAGAAAAGTCATGTCCTTGCATGGCAGAAGAGCAGAGGAGAGCACAAGAGAGAACACCAACTGCGACAAATCCTTTCTTAAAAAAATTTGCCAGAGGGTATGTGCACTCTCCAGAGAAAGATAGAAAGAGAAAGAGAAAGTGAGAAAATACCACCTGGGGGTATGGTCGTGCCTCAGTCTCTTTTCCATTTCCCCCCTCCTCAAGATTTGGAGCATGTACACACACAAAGGCGTGTTTCTCAAGCCATCGGGTTTGGAACTTGACATGTACAGTTGGGCATTTGGGATCCAGCCATTTTTACCACGCTGCCACAGATTGGCCCCACAAATCTGTTCAATAGTGTCATTAATCTATTCATGAGAACAGAGCCCTCATGACCTAAATAACTCCCAGTATCATTGAACTGGAGATTAAGTTTCTAACATGAATTTTGGGTGGGGCAAAAATATTGAAACCCTAACACACACACACACACACACACACACACACACAGAGAGAGAGAGAGAGAGAGAGAGAGAGAGAGAGAGGAATAGAGCAAGAGAGAGAAAGATGGAGTAACCTCAACCTCCATGCCAACTGCTGGCCCTAAACATTTTTTTAAAGATTTATTTATTTATTTAATTCCATTTGTTATTATTAATTTTAAATTTGACCAGAGAGAAAGAGAAAGAGAAAGTGAGAAAGCAAGTCACCAGGTCCGGGACTTGAACTGTGGTCGGCCATGTGGGAATCTTTAACCACTCCGCTACCTGCCAGTCCCTCAAATGTGTTTTTGTTTTGTTTTGTTTTTAAGAATTTTTTATTTAGCTTTATTTATTTATTTTAATTTGGTCAGAGAGACAGAGAAAGAGGGAAAGCAAGCCACCAGGTCCAGGACTCGAATCTCAGTCAGCCATGTGGGAATCCAGCACCTTTAACCACCATGCCACCTGCCAGCCCCTCAAACGTGTTTTATTAAAGAGAGATTTTTGCTGTAGGGCATGTGCATTTGCCAGAGAGAAAGAGAGATACAGAAAGTGAGAAATCACCTCCCCAAAGGGGATGACCACACTGCAATCCCTTCTCCTCCATTCTCCTCTTGGGATTTTGGACATGCATGCATACGCACCTGGCATGAGTTTTAACCAACCGGGTCCAGGATTCAAATCATGATAGGCTACGTGGGAGTCCAGCAACGTAACTATTATACCATCTGCTAGTCCCAAAAACATTTTAAACTATAATTCACTTTCTCAGAGAAGTAAAAGGATCATATTGTCCCTGTGGAACAAGAATAGTATATTCTTTTATTTTTTCAATTGCTGGAGTGTATGTGTGAGAGAGAGAGAGAGAGAGAGAGAGAGAAGAGAGCATCCCTTCCCCAGTGCTGTCTTCTCCATCACTTCATCTTACCAGGATTTGGAGAAGTCAGTCACATGTACCTGGTGTGTTTCTCAAGCTGTTGGGGCAGGGATTCGGACTATAGTCAGTCATGTGGGATCTGGATCTCTCATTCACTAGGCTATGTGGCTGGTCCACGAACTCTTCTGGCATAGTCATCCACATGAAGAACAACCTTGATTCCTAAGCTGGGGTTTACTATCAGCACACCACTGATTGTACTGCCAACACAACTGGTCAGGTGCAGTGGCGGGTGGCTGCAACAGCACACTCTTTAAAATATTTTATAACTGAAATAAAAATTCAAACAATGTGTTGGAAAATAAAGTTGAGGAAATCTCCTGGGGGTAGGGGGCGGAGCGGGGAAGCAAGCAAAATACAAGAGATAAGATAAAAAATTTAAAGGATAAATACACTTGGTGCAATCATCTAAATTATATATATTGCCAAAAGAGAGAAGGAGAAAACAGAGAAAATTATCAAGGAAATAATTCAAGAAAATGATCCACAGTGAGAAATAGAAGTTTTCAATTGTAAGAGGCCATTGCTCGTACAGCAGAAAAAAAAAAAAGAAAAAAAAGAGCCCAAGGCATGTCATTGTGACATTTTAGAATGCTACTGACAAAGCAAGCTTCCCACAAGCACACAGAGATCACACAGCAAAAATGAACAAACAGACAAACAAATAAATACATAAAGAGAATTGGGCTGCAGTCCCAGAGATTGGGAGACAATGAAGTAATCCCTTCAAAATTATGAAGGAAAATTATTTTCAACTTGACAGTCTACATGCAGTCAAACAATCCACCAAATGCGAGGGTAAAATGTAGGCATTTTCAGGTATTCAAGGTTTCAAAACATTTTACCTGCACCCTTTGTCCATGAGGTACTGAAGGGTGCTCAACTAAAATGCAGGAGTTTTAAGAAAGAGGAAGATCAGCTAAACCAGACATGAACGAGGACATACTGTTTCATCCCATTTATACTGACGCTCTAGAGCAGGGGGATCTCATTTTCGGTGACAGAAGTTGGAATGATGGGTGGTTGGCCAGGCTGCGGAGGCGGTTGCCAGCTGGGAAGGCACATGCAGGGCGGAAGTGGGGGGCTTCTGGGTAATGATGACATCCTAAATACTTTTTTAAAGAAAGAATTATTTATTTTATTTTATTCGATATCATTTCCTTATTTTAATTTGACCAAAGAGAGGCAGAGAGAGAGAAAGGGCAAGTGAGAAAGCAAACTGCCAGGTCCAGGACTTGAACCACAGTTAGCCATGTGGGAGTCCAGCACCTTTTCTACCATGCCATCTGCCAGTCCCTTAAATACTTTTTAAAAATTTTGCCAGAGGGAATGTGCAACGGCCAGAAAGAAACAGACAGAGAGAGGGAGAGGGAGAAAGCACCTCCCCTGCCATGGAACATGGTCATGCTGTAATCCCTTCTCCTCTATTTGTCTAACTTGTTTAGATTTTGGGCACACACACACATGCACGTGATATTTTTTTCCATGCAGTTGATCATGTGAGATCTTGCTCCTTTAACCACTAGGCTACCAGGCCAGCCCAAAATGTTCTAAATCTTGATCTAGCGGGTAGTCATACAAGTATGGACATAGGTGAAATTAGCAAGCTAGACACTTAACTGTGGTGCATTTTGCCTTATCTAGAAAGCAACTTTAAAACTCTTAGGGAGAAAATGAAGGGAACACCCAAACTGCAGGAAATCTAGGCTGTACCACAGGCGGTCCTGACGTGGTAGCTGTGCATTTGGCCTAAAGAACATCATCCCTGACTGGGCAGAAGAACGAGGCAGGAAGAAGTAGGACGCCATCAAAAAAGCTGGAGTAGTTGCCCACATGGAAAATACTGTTCAGAGATCTACAATTCATTTGGAGACTTTGGCAAGAATTAGTGGTATCAAAAACTAAAGGATTAAGCTGCTATGATGAAGAGCCTCCAAAACACAGTAAATTAATTAAGTAGAGTCTTTTATTTGTTTAACCATAGAGCATACACAGGCGAGAGAGGGGGAAAGAGAGGGAAGCACCCTTGACAAGGTCTCCTTGCTCTGTGATCTTCTTCTCCAGCCCTCCACCTCCTCGGGATCTTGAGTCCTGTGCACGTCCAGCATGTTCTCAGGCCAACCCCAGGATCTGAACTGGCCATCAGCCATGTGACTTGTAGTGTTATAGGCCATTTGCATTACCACTACACCACAGAGCATGGGCCTTCATTGAGTTTTTTCTGTATTCATGAAACCACCAGAAGTAGGTGGTCTGGATGATTCTGCTCCATAAGGTCATTAGGGATCCAGGCTGGCAGCAGGTTGTTCTACCCTCCACACATGGTTTCATCTCAAGATCCAAGTAAGTTCCAAAACTTGTTTTCATTTCCCAGACTGTGGGAAGGAGGGAAAAAGAGAAAGGGAGAAAACTGCAGCCAGTTTTAAGGACAAGTTTCAGAAGCTGAACACTTGCCTTCTGAGGACACCTTGTAATTAGCAAAACTGAGTCAAATGCTCACACCTCCTCCTGCAAGGGAGGCTGAGGGACACGGTTCTGGCTGGGTGCCATATATTAAAACTCTGGGTAGGAGAATTTCTCATTTCATTTTATTTTTTGAAAGGTTTTTGCTATAGGTTTTTGCACTTACCACAAGGACAGAGAGAGACAGAAAGCGAGAAATCACCCCCTGGGGGGATGACCACACTGCAATCCCTTCTCCATTCTCCTCTAGGATCTTGGGCAACATGCACACACACCTGGTGTAAGTTTAAGTCACCAGGTCTGGGACTTGAACCATGGTCGACTACATGGGAGTCCAGTGACATAGCCATTATGCCAACTGCTGGTCCCGAGAATTATTTTTATGACAAGAGGAGGATGGATACTGAGGAATAATCAGCTTTCTGTCACATTTAGCAGAGGAAGAAGTACTTATGAACTTTAGGAAGAGCAAAAAGTTGTACAAGGAGGGAAATGTGGCCATGACAAGCTACTTGACTTGTAAGTGATTGATGCATGGTATAATCATAACCGTAAACGCTGAATCACTGACTTAATCAAAAATCATTATAGAGACATTGGGAGGATGAGAGGAAGGAAATTAGGGGGCATGGTATGGTATCAAGGTGCTAACGGATTATTTAATGTAGTAGGATTCCAGCAGACAGCGTCCAAAGGGCTGAATAAAGAAGAAGCTAGATTTAAAGCATGTGTAGATAAAATGATGTGATATATTGGGTCCAGTGGCACAGAGAAAGGGAAGGCAGGTCATAGGTAAAACAAGATGGATCACAAGTTGATCTTTATGAAACCTAAGTGACAAACACATGGTATTTGTGATACTTTTCCTTCTGCTTTTGTATATGTCTGAAATTTTTAATGTAAAATTACAAACAAAAACATTAAAAGGGCCAGCCCATGGTGTGGCGATTAAGGTGGCTGGATTCCCATGACCTGGTTCAAGTACCAGACCTGGTAACTTGAAAAACATACTGGGTGCATGTGTTACATGCCCCAAATCCTGAGGAGAATGAAGGAGAAGAGATTGTGGCATGGCCATCCCCCTGGGTGGTGCTTTCTTACTTTCCCTCTCTCTCTCTTTTCTGTCTCCAACAAGTATACACTCCCCATGGCAATAATTAAAATAAAAAAATAGTAGTTTTAGGTATCTACTAGGGAGAGTTTGGAAAAAGAAACTAGGGATGGTAAGAAGTGAAATAAGAACATGTCTTCATTATAAACTATCTTGTAATCAAAATATGTAATATTTAAAATTTTATTATTAAAGAAAAGTGATGGGGTAGCCCTACAAGTTAGTGATTAAGGGAGCCAGATCTTTTTAAACTTTTTAAAAAATAAGTATCTGTTCAACGTTATTATTATTATTACTATTATTATTTTTGGAGAGGTTTTTGCTATAAGGCGCGTGTGCTCACCAGAAAGACAGAGAGAGACAGAAAGACAGAAAACAAGAAATCACTGGGGGGATGGCCACGCCACAATCCCTTCTCCTCCATTCTCCTCTTGGGATCTTGGGCACGCGCGCACACACAGCCAGTGTGAGTTTAAGCCACCAGGTCTGGGACTCAAACCGCAGTAGACTACATGGGAGTTCAGCAACATAGCCATTACGCTAACTGCTGGTCCCTTATTATTATTATTTTTCTAATTTGACCAGAGAGAGACAGAGAGTGAGAAAGTGAGAAAACAAGCCACCAGGTCCAGGACTTGAACCATGGTCGGCCATGTGGGAATCCAGCATTTTAACCACCACCATGCCACCTGCCGGCCTCAAGGGAGCCAGATCTTACAAGACTGACTGTGACTTGAATCCTGGCTCAGGTGGTTTGAAAACAAACATGCAGGGCACATAATATATTTGTGTCCAAAAAAGTGGAAGAGAGGGATTGTTGTGTGACCATGCTCCATGGCGGGGGTGGACTCCTTCTGTTTCTCTGTCTCCCTCTGCCAAGTGCATACACCCTCTGGCAATTAAAAAAAAAAAAAAAAAAAAAAAAAAAAAAAAAAAAAAAAAAAAAAAAAAAGAGCAATGATTCTTTTTTTTTTTGGGGGGGGGGGGGAGATTTTTGCTATAGAGCACATTCACTCACCAGGAAGACAGAGAGAGACAGAGACACAGAAAGCGAGAGAAATCATCCCCCTCCCAGGGGGTGATGGCCACACCGCAATCCCTTTTCCTCCATTCTCCTCTCAGGATATTGGGCACACACATGCATCCAGTGTGAGTTTAAGCCACTGGGTCTGGGACTCGAACCGTAGTCGACTACATGGGAGTCCAGTGACATAGCCATTATGCCAACTGCTGGTCCCATGATTCTTATTTCAAGATTAGAATATTACTGGGTTAAAAAATATAGAAATCTTTTTTTTTTTTTTTTTTTTTTTTGAGAGGAATTTTTGCTATAGAGCTCATGTGCTCAACAGAGAGACAGAGAGTCAGAAAGTGAAAAATCACCTCCCAAGGGGTATGGCCATGCCACAATCCCTTTTCCTCCATTTTTCTCTCAGGATCCTGGGCATGCCCTCATGCGCTCCTGGCATGAGTTTCAAACTGCCAGGTTCGGGACTCAAACTGCGGTGGACTACGTAGAAGTCCAGCAACATAGCCATTATGCCATCTGCTGGTCCCTAGAAATCAGATTTTGCCTCGCTATAACAAAATACTTTCTGAGACTGAGAATTATCCATAATTAAATGGACTGGCTTGTAGGACAGACAGTTAAGAAAGGCAAGATGTCAGTGTTATGGTTGACATAATAGCTGTTCCATGTTTTGGAACTTGATGTTGGGAAATAATGAGGCCTAGTGGGATGTGATTGGAAGATGATGCTTGTGTCATGCAGGTAACATTATCATGAGTAGAGTAATGAGGTCTCTAGAGACACAATGAGTTCTAGCTCTCGTGAGAAAAGAGCTGGCAGCAGGTTGTTTGTGCTGCAACGCCTGCCATCTTGTCTGCGTTTATTAGCTGTGTTGTAGGCCAGCCAGAGGTCTGTCTTAGGCCTATAAACTTTCCAACTGCCAGGACTGCAAGTCAATAAACCATTTCTTTACAAATCATGGAGTCTCAGGTATTTCTGTTAGCAAGACAATAATGGACTAAGACAGTCAGTGAGTTGCAAAAATGTATTCTGGTGCTGGATGGGGGGAAGGGAAGATAATTTTAAGTAGAGTGGTCAGATTTAGCAAATAAAAATACAGGACACTCAATTATATTTAGAATAGTGGGCCAGACCCATGGCTTGGTAATTAAGGCAGTCATATCCCACATGGCTGACTACATGGTGTGAGTCCTGGACCTGGCAGCTGGAGAAACACTCAGGGTACTTGGGCTTGTTGTTCAAAATTCTGGAAGGAGGGAGAGAGGGAGAAGGGATTGTGGTGTGACCATTCTCTATAAGGGGTTCTTTCTCCTCTCCCTCTCTCTCTTTCTTTTTCTGGTAAGTGCATGACCACTCTAATAAAAAAAAAAATTGGATTTTAGATAAACAATGAGTATTTTTTAGAGTTAGTATGTCTGAGTCATGACAAAGACTTTATTCATCAGGATAAACTAAAAAATTATTCATGATTTACCTGAATTTCAAATTTAATTGGTCACTGTGTGTTTCATATGTCAGCTCTATTTCTGAGGCTAGTAACTATTCTAAGATTTTTATTTGAAGACAGAAGGTATTGCCATGTTCAAATGCGTAAATCCACAAAGAATTTCAACATTCTTTTCTTGCTCAAATTCACTGACAGAACATGTGATTAAGATGGAGGATGGAGAAGATTGGGTCAAATGACAGCTTGACACACACTTTCTGTGTTCCAGCCTCAAAACACAAAGCAAACTTGAGATTGGGTATGCTGACATTCATCGCTGAGTGTAGTCTGCATTGACTATATAATCATTTCTTTCTTTCTTTTTATTTTATTTTTTGTGTTCAATATCAATGCAGTATCAATATAGAAAAACTGAGACCCACAGGAGAAACACATGGCCAGGCATTGTGCTCGGAAGTATGGGCACATGAGACAGGGGCTCTGTTCCCGCCCTAATGTGCTTACATTCCACCTGCCCACATGGGAGCAGAGCAAATTGTATTTGGGTTGTGCTTCAAAGAGCCCTTGATCAACCAGAGTGGGTCAGAGAGGCCTCCTTGCAGGAGACAGCATGGAGGTGGATCTGGAGAGGGCTTTGCCGCATGAGAAGGGGCAGAAGGAATTCCACAAAGAAGAGACAGCTGGAAGTGAGACACAAGTCACAGAGTGGATGGTATCAAGACACTGAGAAGATGCTATAATCATAGCAGAGGGTGAGTGGACAGAGAAGAGGGTGTGAGTTTGGAGATGATGGAGGGTCTCAGAGGACCTCCTGAGAGATTTGGACTCAGTCCAGTAAAGACGGGTCAGTGCATATGAAGAGGAAACAAGTGTTTCTTTTTACAAGGAAACTTCAGAAAAAAGGAATTAAAGTGTGAGTCTATTGCGGTGCAAACATTTTTGAAATCCACATGTAGTTTTTTTATCATGTACATTTTCCATGAATATATTGAAGATGCCCCACCCATGAGATAATATGAGGATCTACCAACCCATATTTTCTTCAGTTGTCTTCCTGACATTGGTCATTTACTGTCAAAAAGTTACAACAGAGGATCAAAGTGTGTAGAGTGTGAAGAACCTATAGCAACCCAAATCATCTGGTCAAATCCACTCTTTTTTTATTATTATAATTTTTTTTTATTTGCTATGGGGCATGTATGCCCACCAGAGAGAGACAGAACGAGAGAGTGAGAGGGAAAGTGAGAAAGCAACTTGCCAGGTCCAGGACTCAGACTGTGGTCAGCCATGTGGGAGTCCAGCGCCTTAAACACCATGCCACCTGCTGGCCCCTCAAATTCACATTTTTTTCAGTCTTTTTTTTTTTTTTAAAGAATTATTTTTTATTTAACTTTATTTATGTATTTATTTTAACTTGACGAGAGAGAGAGAGAGAGAGAGAGAAGGAAAGCAAGCTGCCAGGTCTGGGACTCAAACCACTGTTGGACAGATAGGAGTCCAGCACCCTTAACCACCAGGCCACCTGCTGGTCTCATCAAATCCAATCTTAACAATGAAGCAGTGTTCTCTGAGAGAAGTCACATAATTAGTTAATGGTGGAGTGGGATTAGACCAGGTCTCCTAGCTCCTTTTCCAAATTGTTTTGTTGAACAGGAATACCAGATTGTACATCTAAGACTGGGGGCAAATTTCTCATTGTATGTATCAGAAATTAAGTCAAAGATGGGACCATCAGATGGCATAATGGTTACGTTGCTGAACTCTCATGTAGTTGACCATGGTGTGCGTTTCGGACCTGGCAGCTTAAAACTCATGCTGGGCACATGTGCATGCATGCGGAAAATCCCAAGAAAATAGAGGAGGAGGGATTGTAGCGTGGTCATCCTCCCCCAGGGGGGTGATTTCTCACTTTCTGTCTTCCTATCTCACTTTCTGTCTCTCTGGTGAATGCCGTGCCCTATAGCTCTCTCTATAAAGAAAAAAAAAAAAAAAGAAAAAAATTAAAACAAAGAATATAAAAGCACACCTTTATCACTGTCAAAGCGAAAATGTCATCACACATTGGACAGCCTTTGGAAAACACCAACACTTAGGAGTGAGCAAGAGTGAAAAGGGGAAATAATGTCTTAAGAGTGTTATTAAATAATAGTTGACTTATTTGGATCATGAGGATATATAGTCCAACGGGGACCCATTTCTATGAAATAAAATGTAAATGACACCTCCAAGAGTTGTGTGGTGACCCTGTGCCCAAGTATAGCACTCAAGCCACCCACCCCAGGGGGGCTTAATTGGAAGAGCACATTTTTGGGACTGACATCCCCCACTGGGTATATGCCATAGGCTGACTGTGAAAATAGTTTCTCCACGTGCAGCTACATGACCCCAATGGAACCTGGCTCCCAGATCCTGCTTTATTAACCACGCTCTAAGGACTTCCTTCCATTAATGAAGAAGGGAATAGTCACATGCCCCTTAGAGGACATATGGCCAATAATGCCATCCATTTTGCCAAAGACAAGTCTCCTTATGGCCCCTTGTCGTTTTTACACAACCACTCCCCACCCCCCTCAACCCCCAACTCTCAACTTAGCAGTGCGGGAACTGAACACAACAGTCAGCTTTAGAAGCCTCACTGTTGCCATGGGTTACATGAATTCAAAGCTAAGGATGGAACCAAAACAAGCCCTTAAATATCAGCCCTTGAGTGGGAAGCTAAATGAAGTGCTACAACACCTTAAAGGAAAACAGGAGACGCCATAAGAAGGACGGATACTCCTGCTGCAGTATGGGTGGCCGCCCTTGGAGGCTCAGTTTGTTAACAGCTGCTAAAAGTATTCTCTCTGCATGGTGCTTCCAAGTCATGGCAAATGCTCAGAGAAATGAGAATTAATGGCTGGAACTTTAGAAAGAATGTGCAGTCCAATAAGGTAGCCACTGGCCCATGTGGACATTGATGATGTAAAACACAGTTGGTTTAGACTCAGATGTGCTGGAACCATAAAATACACATCAGAGGATAAAGGCTTGGTATGAAAGGAAATGTAAAATGTCTCATTAATAGTATCTCTTTTTTGGGGGGAGAGGTTTTTGCTATAAGGCATGTGCACTTGCCAGAAAGACAGAGACAGAAAGCAAGAAATCACCCCCCAGGGGGGATGGCCACACTGTAATCCCTTCTCCTCCATTCTCCTCTTGGGGTCTTGGGCATGCACGCACACATGCCTGGCATGAGATTAAGCCACCGGGTCTAGGACTCGAACCATAGTTGACTATGTGGGAGTCCAGCAACATAGTCATTATGCCAACTTCTGGTCCCAATAGTACCTTTTTTTTTTGGAGAGGTTTTTGCTATAGGGCACGTGCGCTCGCCAGACAGACAGAGACAGACAGAGAGAAAACGAGAAATCATCCCCCAGAGGGGATGGCCACACCGCAATCCCTTCTCCTCCATTCTCCTCTCAGGATCTTGGGCACGCACGCACACGCGCCCGGCGTGAGTTTAAGCCACCGGGTCCAGGACTCGAACCACGTTCGACTACATGGGAGTCCAGCGACATAGCCATTACGCTAACTGCTGGTCCCCCAATAGTATCTTTTTAAAAAAAACGATTTATTCTATTTATTTATTTATTTATTATTTTTAAAATTTGATCAGAGAGGGACAGAGTGAGAGAGCAAGGAAGAAAGTGAGAAAGCAAGCTGCCAGGTCTGGGACTCAAACTGCGGTCGACCATGTGGGAATCCAGCACATTTAACCACAATGCCACCTTCTGGCCCCTCCATTAATAGTATCTTTAGGTTATTTTGTGTAAGTCACTATACTGGATGTGTGTATGTGTGTGTGTGTGTGTGTGTGTGTGTATAATATATGTGATATATAAAATATATCACACAGTGGATTATAATATTGAGTTAAATAAATTTGATTAAATAAAATATATTATTAGAATTAATTTTACCTGTCTCTTTTGACTTTTTAAGAATATTTAAAGAGTTATTTTATTTAACTTTTATTTGTTTGTTTTTAATTTGACCAGAGAGGGGGAGAGAGAGAAAGAGAGAAAGTGAGAAAGCAGGCCACCATGGTGGATCATGGACTCATTTGCAGGTGTGCACAGCATGTTTAGGCAGTCCTAGGACACGAACCCAGGTCTTTCCATACGGCCTCCAGCATCATGCAGCAGCACACCTACTGCCTGTACCACTTTGGCTGGACCTCTTATTACTTTTTTAATATGTTTACTGGAATTTTTTAAAATGTGTTTACTAGAAATTTTTTTTTCAGAGAGAGGTTTTTGCCTTAGGGTGCATGTGCTTGCCAGAGAAAGAGAGACAATGAGAGGGAAAGTGAGAAATCAGCCCCTTGGGGGATGGCCATGCCACAATCCCTTCTTCTCCATTGTCCTCCCAGGACCTTGGGCATGCATGCACATACTCACCCAGCGTGATTTTCAAGCCACCAGTAAGGGACTCAAACCATGGTCGGCCATGTGGGAGTCCAGTGATATAACCACTACACTACCTGCTGGTCCCTGTCTACTAGAAAACTTTAAATTACATATGTGACTGACATTTGTGGCTCTCATTTGTGAATTACATAACATTTCTTTCTTTTTTTTTTTAAAGAATTATCTTTTGGGAACCAGCAGTTAGCGTAATGGCTATGTCGCTGGACTCCCACATAGTCGACCGCGGTTCGCGTCCCGGACCTGGTGGCTTAAAACTCAGGCCAGGCGCGTGTGCGTGCATGCCCAAGATCCCGAGAGGAGAATGGAGAAGGGATTGCGGCGTGACCATCCCCCCTGGGGGGTGATTTCTTGCTTTCTGTCTCTATGTCTCTCTCTGTCTGGTGAGCGCACGCGCCCTATAGCGAAAACCTCTCCAAAAAAAAAAAAAAAAAAGAATTATCTTTTTGTTTAACTTTATTTATTTTATTTTACATTTTGACCAGAAAGGGGGCGGGGGGGGGGGTGGGAAGTGAGAAAGCAAGCTGCCAGGTCTGGGACTCGAACCATGGTTGGTCATGTGGGAGCCCAGTGCCCTTAACCACCATGCCACCTGCTGGCCCTGAATTACATAACATTTCTTTTGGTCTGGCCTGCTTTGGAGCTATAGGCAAGCCCTTCCAGAGTCTAGTTCTGTTCCAACTCACCTTAGCTTTCCCTCTGCTCCAATACTTCCCCTTCCTATTCTTTTCTACATTTCTCTCTCTTTTTAATTGTCAGAGGGCATGTGCACTTGTCAGGGACAGAGAGGGAGAGAAAGCACTCCTTAGTGAGTCATAGCCACATTGTAATCTCTTTCCTCTGTTCTCCCTTCCCATTGGGATTTTGGGCGTACATGTGCACATGCCCAGCATGTTTCTTGTTGCTGAGGCTGAGACTGGAACTGCAGTCTGCCATGCAGGATCCAGCTCCCAGTGCAGGGCACATCACCACTGTGCTCTGGAGCCAGCCCACTGCATTTCTCTTTTACTCCCATACTTAATACTTTTTCAATAGGAAAAATGGCCCACTTCTATCAGGTAGGAAGAATAGCCAATATTTCTAAAAAGGATCACTAAATGTCAATGCTTGACCTGCTTTATGGAATAGAATCCCCTCCAGCTACATTATATGGCAGGTGTCATTATCAGCACCGTGAGGTTAAGCTGTCACACAGCTAGTATGAAAGGAAACTAGGATTCGAGAATCAGAAATCTGTCTCCCATGCCCTCACTACTCTACACCACATTTGAGAACACGAAATGGGAAACCAATACTCACTTCTTTTGAACAATAGATTGTGTTTTACCTGTTCATAATGGCAGTTAGCACGAGGTAAGATGTTGGTGAAGTTTGGGACCAGCAGATGGCGTAACAGTTATATTGCTGGACTCCCACATAGCGGACTGGGGTTTGAGTCCAGGACCCAGTGACTTAAAACGCACATTGGGCGTGTATGCGTGTGTGCCCAAAAACCCGAGAGGGACTGGAGAAGAAGGGATAGTGGCATAGCCATCCAACCTGGTGGGTGAGTTCTTGCTTTCTATCTCTCTGTCTCTCTGCCTCTCTCTGTCTCTCTGGCGAGTGCATATACTGTAGAGCAAAAAACCTCACTCAAAAAAAAAAAATGTTTTTGAAGCTTAAAGCTAGTGGCAGGCTCCTAAAATGTATCTGCTGGTACCTTAGATGGAATTCTCCTCCTCTTCATCCACAAATGTATTTGTCGAAATACTGTTGGTGTGATGGTATTTGGCTGGAAGGTAACTGGGTTCAGTTGAGGTCATGAAGGTGGTGCCCCCATGATGGGATCTGTGCCTTTATAAGAAGAAATACCAGGGGCTTTTCTCTCTCTCTTCACATGCACACACAGAGGAACTCAGGAAGCACATCTGAGCACACAGCAAGTCAGGAAGAGGGCCCTCACCAGAAAGAATCCTGACCTCAGACTTCAGCATCCAGGGCTGAGAGGCGATACTCTTCGGTCGTCCAAGCCGCTCGCCTGTGGTGCACTGCTACAGCAGTCTGAGCTGACTGAGACGATCAGACCCTTGAGTTTGGTCACTGTGGCTGAAATCGTAGATCTCTGGAAACGTCTTACACACTAAGAGCCTATGAAGAGCTCTTGGTGTTGAAAGATGTGAACAAGCAGGAAAGAGTCAATAAAGGAGAATGTAGAAACTTCAAGTGGCAGAGGACAAAGGAATGACCAGCTTGGGAACCAGCAGTTAACGTAATGGCTATGTCGCTGGACTCCCACGTAGTCGACCGCGGTTCACGTCCTGGACCTGGTGGCTTAAAACTCACGCTGGGCGCGTGTGCATGCGCGCCCAAGATCCCGAGAGGAGAATGGAGGAGAAGGGATTGCAGTGTGACCATCCCCCCTGGGGGGTGATTTCTCGCTTTCTGTCTCTCTGTCTCTCTCTGTCTGTCTGGCGAGCGCACGCGCCCTATAGCAAAAACCTCTCAAAAAAAAAAAAAAAAGTAATAACCAGCTCGAAGGTGACAACAATGCTGGGCTGAAAATAAGAGACTAGGAGGTTAGACGCACGTTGTATGTGATAAAAGACCCTCAGTTATTAAGGAAGAAAATAAGTGAGATGTGTGAATAAAGCGGACACTATAGGGAGATTGCAAGTGGGAGTTACAGAAGATTTATCTGCTGACCTGGAAGATACCTTCAGCTACACACTCAAACCATGGAGACTCTACCAGTGACGAAGTTGGTCTTTTGTCAAAGATTTAAACCACAAGGCCTCCACCAGTGACAAAATTGGTCTTCAGCTACAGACTCAAGCCACAGGGCTTCCACCAGGAATGAAGCTGGTCTTCAGCTACAGATGCAAACCATGAAGACTGTACCACTGACAAAGTTGTCTGCTCCTTGTCCTTAGGAAAAACATTTAGGCATCCAACGTGGCAAATTATTTATATATATTTTAACATGGATGCAAATGTTATCTCAATTATGAGGTCCTTTGCCCTACTTGTGTTCTTAAGGGTTTTAGGGATTGGGAGAGAAAAGGATGGAATTAATCTTAGTTCCATGGCACATCCCTGGAAGGCCCATTTGTTATATCCTGTAATCTGAGACCCCAAAGGAAGCATGCTGTGTATAGGATCACATTTGTCCTTGTTTCTTGGCAGAAATGACATTTGAAAACAATTTATAACAAATGGAAATAAATAAATAAATAATTCTTTGGGGGGGGGAGGGGCCAGCAGGTGTTGTGGTGGATAAGGGTGCTGGATTCCCACATGTTCAAGTCCTGGACCTGGTGGCTTGCTTTCTCACTTTCCCTTTCTCAATCTCTCTCTCATCAAATAAAGAAAAAAATAACAATAACAAATGGAAATAAGTAAATAAATAATTCTTTAGGGAAAAAAAAGAAAACAAACCATTTAAAAGATGGTAAAAGAGAATTGGGGGCCAGATGGTATCACAGCAGGAATGTAACGTTCTTCAAGGCTGACCCATATGGTAAGGTTCTGGGAACCTCCCTGAGCACTCTGGGCATGCGTGCATATGATCCTGGCTGACAGTAGCTGTGGGTGGATTGTGGCATGAAAAGCCTGTTATGGGTGTGGTCTCTATTTTTTTTTTTTTTTTTTTTTGGAGAGGTTTTTCGCTATAGGGCGCGTGCGCTCGCCAGACAGACAGAGAGAGACATAGAGACAGAAAGCGAGAAATCACCCCCCAGGGGGGATGGTCACGCCGCAATCCCTTCTCCTCCATTCTCCTCTCGGGATCTTGGGCACGCACGCACACGTGCCCGGTGTGAGTTGTAAGCCACCGGGTCCGAGACGCGAACCGCGGTCGACTACGTGGGAGTCCAGCGACATAGCCATTACGCTAACTGCTGGTTCCCATCTATTTTTCATAGAAGAAAGAAAGAGAGAAAGAGAGAAAGAGAGAAAGAAAGAAAGAAAGAAAGAAAGAAAGAAAGAAAGAAAGAAAGGAATGAATTTAAATAAAAGCAATGGGCCATCCAGTGGCATGGTGATTAAGGTGGCTGGATCCCACATAGCTGACTGAGCCATTTCAGTTCGAATCAGACCTGTGGCTTCAAAAACGTGCTGGATGCATATGTGTGTGTATGCGTGCCCAAAATCCCAAAAGGAGAAAGAGAGGAGAAGGGATTGTGGCATGACCATCCACCATGGGGGATGCTTTTTCACTCTTTCTCTCCTCTCTCTCTTTCCCTCTCCTCCTGGTGGTCACATGCATCCTCTGGCAAAATTAAAAATAAGAAATAAAAGAGAATCGGTGAGCATCAGGGGAACAAGAAGTAAGACAACGGTTAGATGGCAATTACAAGGGAGAAGATGATATTAAAGGGAGCCCAAAGCTGTAGGGATTTTAGTGTCACAGCGCAGTAACATGATGGAGAAAAGCCTTGAGTCCAGGTAGCTGGAGGGCAGATCTCAGAACTGCCTGTATAAGCTGTGCAGTCACTGAACCCTTCTGAGTCTTGCTTATTTCTATTTGAACAATTATTGTGGCAGAGCATTTCCCAAAGATGATCTCTATGGTATCTCCATTCTGCATGCTCTACTTACAAAGAAACTTAATCCTTCTCCATCAAGGTGAACTGGAATCGCAGCAAGGGCAGAGATGACGCTATATGACTTCCACATCTATAAAAAACAATACAGGGGCCAGTAGTTGGTGTGGCGGTTAAGGCTCTGTACTCCCACATGGCTGACCATGTTTCGAGTCCTAGACCTGATAGCTTGTTTTCTCACTCTCTGCCACCTCTCTCTCTATGTGTGTCTCTCTGGTGAGTGCACATGCCCTATAGCAAATTTAAAAAATAATGATAATGATAAATAAAATTAAATAAATAATTCTTATTTTAAAAAGAGAGTATGTACGACCAGCAGATGGCGTAATGGTTATGTTGCTGGACTTTCACATGGCTGACGGCGATTTGAGTCCTGGACCTGGAGGCTTGAAACACATTAGGTGCATATGCATGAATCCCCAAAATCCTGAGAGAGAAGGGAGGAAAGGGGATTGTGGCATAGCCATCCCCCTACGAGGTGATTTCTCACTTTCTGTCTCTCTGTCTCTCCGGTGAGTACATGTGCTCTAGCACAAAAATCTCTGAAAAAAAAAAAAAAAGGAAAGAAGGAAAGAAAGAAAGAAATGCAATTCAGCTCCAACCCACCCCTTTTTCTGGGACATTCACCCTTGGTTCTTGCCACGTATGAGGTTGCCCTAGTTAGGCCAATTTTGCAAAAAGACTCCATATGAGACAGCTGGCTTCAGATGGCACCCCCTGCTGACATCTATGAAGGCGCCCCTTGCCTTCTGGTAGAAGATAGTGACTGTAGCTTGAGGAAGCGGGGGTTTATTATGCCACATTGTCTCTGGTTTCCTGAAGAAACAGTTGGGAGCGGCATAAAAAATTGGCAGGACAAGATAAACAGAGCTGTTGGGACCAGCAGTTAGCGTAATGGCTATGTCGCTGGACTCCCACGTGGTCGACCGCGGTTCGCGTCCCGGACCTGGTGACTTAAAACTCACGCAGGGCGCGTGTGCGTGCGTGCCCAAGATCCCGAGAGGAGAACGGAGGAGAAGGAATTGCAGCATGGCCATCCCCCCTGGGGGGTGATTTCTCGCTTTCTATCTCTCTGTCTCTCTCTGTCTGTCTGGCGAGCGCACGCACCCTATAGCAAAAACCTCTCCAAAAAAAGAAAAAAAAAAAGATAAACAGAGCTGTCAATCATGAGCCTCTTACTTTTCAATAATAATGATAATAGCTCCCATTTCCGAGCTTTCTCCTTGTGAGGAGGCCTCATCCAGGTATCTCACCCACAGCTCCAGTTGTGATCCTGCTGACAGTCAGCGTCAGCTAGCTGCCAGGCATGAGAGTGCTGAGTTTCAGATGATTCTGGCTCCAGCTGTTGATCACCCCAGCTGAGAAGACATTGGGAAGCAGAGACAGGTCCCTTCTAAACCTTCACCCAGAGAATCTGTGAGCTGTCTTACACCACTGTGGATTGGATTGTTTATTCTGTAGTCATAGACAAATGGCGTGAATCTAATATAATCTACCTTGAGAGCTGTAAGGACCAGAGATAACATAGAGAAACCACCTAATTTGATGTCTGACAGCAAAATGTCAGAAATTATCATTATTATCATCATTGAAAAGTGAGAGGGTCATAACTGACAGCTCAGTCTGGTCTCACCAAGACATCATCCCACTCACCATTGCACCCCACCCTTCAGGAGACCAAAGAATTAACCCAACATATCAACTCCCCTCCCGTAAGCTCCAACTACTGTCTTCTACAGAAAAGCAAGGAGCATCTCAGTTGATGGTACTGAAGGGTAGGAGTAACCCATCTGAAGCCAATTCTGTTATATCGAGGCCTTTTTATCAGTTGGCCAAATCTCATCTCTTTGCTCAGAGTTGTGGAACTCAGATGTCTTTCATTCTTTTACTATGTGGAAGTTATAGTCCACTTGGAACTGGGCAGACCCTAAAATTATTCTGCAGGCTGTGTGTTCACTCAGACCCACCAGGTCTGCATGGTGAGGTAGGCCAGGTGAGCGCTTGGCATGGCCTCAGTTGGGAATGCTCATAGCTCACCCTCTCCTCTCAGTGTGCCACAGCCAGTGAACTTCTGCTGCAGAACCATGTCATTCTTCCATGTTCCGACATGCTGAAGATGCAGGACCAAAGGTTCTCCACTCTCTCTTTAGAGCTATTAGGTAAAGAAAGCCCCGCCTACTCACTCCATGGTGTGTCTAATGAGGATTTCTTCTGCGAAGCAGCTCACCTCCCTCTGATGTTGTATGTGTATGTGAAATAATCCCAAATCAAGCTGTGAAATAATTACAGTAACAAAGACCTGGTGTCTAAGGTCAAACAGAGAAAGCAAAGTTCTTGGTCATGGAAATGGACTATTGCATTTAGAGGATCACTGAACTCAGACCCATAGGCCCAAGAGGTCATGCTGGTAGCAATCATGGAAATGTTGTTAGATGTTTTATGTCGAGGCAAATGTGTTAGAGTTGCACTTGGCAAGGAAATCCAGGCTCTGCCCCATGTTCTTTCAATCCGTACCAAAAAGCTGAAAGTCAAATACATTTCCGGGGAGGAGTTATTGTGGTGCTATGCATTTTAAGACAGCACACGTTCATTGAATGCACAACCGTGGTTAGTGCTAATAAAGCACTGTCATGAGCTGGGCACCATATTGACTGCTATATCGGAACTAAGCCATTTTGTTCTCACAACAACCATGCTGAGGGGCACCAGCAGATGGTGTAATGGTTACAACACTGGACTCCCACATGGCTGACTGCAGTTCGAGTACCAGACCCGGTGGCTTCAAACTCACAATGGGCATGTGTGTGTGCATGCCCCAAATCCCGAGGAGAATGGAGAAGAAGGGATTGCAGCATGGCCATCCCCCCTGGTGGGTGATTTCTCACTTTCTGCCTCTCTGTCTCTGACAAGCACACATGTTCTATAGCAAAAATCTCTTAAAACAAACAAAAATAAATGTTGGGTAGAGACTCTGGTGGTCCCCAGTTCATAGACGACCACACAGAGGCTTAGAAGGTTAATCAGGGCCATAGTATCAACATGAGACAAACTTGGGATGTGAACCTGGTCAGTCCTATATGGAGTCTAGCTCCCTAATCACCAACCCCCACTCCATCCTTTACAGTAAGTGCCAGGCAAGCCTGTGAAACTCTACAGACCTTTACCAAGGCTGTGTTCTGTATGCGGTAGTGTGTCAGATACTGAGAAAAAACAATTACTAAGGCACAAGAGTACAGCTCATCGTTTAGCACAGAAATGAACAGAGAAGTGAAGCAGAAGTAGAGAAGAAAGGAATCTTTCTTCTTTTAAGGCTACTGTATAAAATGTTATGAAAATTTCCTACTCCCACCCTAACAGACCTCTTGGCTACAACCATCCAGGACATTCCCTTATGCATGAAAGAATACTCCAAAAGGGACCAACTGTTACAGATTGAATTGTGCCTCACCCCCAAACATAATGAAGTTCTAACATGCCCGGAGAGAAGCCGACGTGAAGAGACCCAGGAGGGAGGCTGCCATATGATATAAGCCCAGGAGAGAAGCCTGGAACAGACTCTTCCCTTGCAGCCCTCAGGAGGAACCAGCCCTGCTGACATCACGATTTCAGACTTCTGTCTCGAGAATTGTGAGACAATCAATTTCTGTTGTTTAAGCCACCCAGTTCATGATATTAAATCACAGTGGTCTAGCAAACCAACAAGATATTAGTAATGGTACCTCTGCATGTGATCCTATTTGGAAATAGGATTGTTGTATGTGTCATTATAATGTAAGTTATGATGAGGTCATATTGGCGCAGGATGGGTTCTCAATCCAGTATGACTAGTGTCCTTATAAGAAAAGAGATACAGAGACAGACACAATCAGAATGAAGACAGCTGTGTGATGGAGGCAAAGAGCAAAGTTTCAGGTTTATTTTTAAGAATTATTTATTTAATTTTTGTGTACTACTATTAATTTTAATTTGATCAGAAACAGACAGAGAGATAGGGAAAGTGAGAAAGCAATCTGCCAGGTCCAGGACTCAAACTGCAATAGGCCGTGTGGGAGTCTAGGACCTTAACCACCATGCCACCTGCCGGCCCCAACGATCAAAGCGTTACAGCTACAAACCAGGAAATTCCAAGGACTGTGGGCGACCAATAGAGGCAGGGACATTATTCCTTGATCTCCCAAGAGGGAACCAACTCTGCCTAGTGACCCTTGATTTTGGATATCTAGACTTCAGACTATACTAGAATACTTTTTTTTTTTTTTAAATTTCAATTTGTTATGGGGTGTGGGCACTCACCAGGGAAAGAGAGAGAGAGAAAGTGAGAAATCACCACCCAGGGAAAATGGCCATACCACAATTTCTTTTTCTCAGGATTTTGGGCATGCATGCACACACACACATATGGCATATTTTCAAAGCAAGGGGTCTGGGACTTGAACTGTGCAGTCAGTCATGTGGAATCCAGCCACCATAACCTCTATGCCATCTGCTGGCTTTGTTTTTTGTGGTTTTAAGCCACTCAATTTATGGCACTTTGTTACAACAGCCTAGGAAATGAATACACCAGATTTCGTTTAGCCATAGTTCCTGATTTTATGAGAATCTTTTTTAATCCTGTGATCTATCATCCCTCCTGTGTCTCTGCAAGAACCTCCTAATCCTACACTCAGGCTTGGTTCTTACAGCCCTGCTATGAGTCTCTCACCCTTGTGTGCTAGGGGGTAGCCCTCTGCTAAATTCCCTCCTACTTGGAGGCTCCTCCATGTCATTCATACTTACTCTGCCTCCCAAGACCTTAAATGCACATTCATCTCGTGACTGTCTTGTTAGCTCACTCTGCATCTCTCTGGGTTAATTTTATCCTAGCAAAAGGACAATTATGCCTAAGGGAGGAGCAGAGAGAGAGTTGAAGCTGGAGAGCAGACATTAAGCAGGCAGAGACTCTCAAATGACCTGCTAAGGAGTTTTAGTTTCATGAAAGAAAGGATGGGGAGCTACTGATGGCTTTGAATCAAGAGAGGTCATTCACACACACACATCTTTATTGATTGCCTGTTGTACGCTAAGCACTGTGCTAAATGCTAGGGGAGGGCACCAGGTAGGAATGCTTTCAGCTGCAAGTAACAGGACACTCAACTAACGATGACCTAAATGTAACTATATTTATTGTTTATTTGATAAACAGTGTGTAGGAGATGGGACACAGATGTCTTTAAGAACTCAAGGTTCTTCAACTCTTTTGCTCTACTCTCTTTAGTGAGCTGACCTCATGGTCTTGAATAGTGACACCATTGGCCAGGATGAATATTATGGGCTAAATTGTGTCTCCCCAAAATGATATGTTGAAGTCCTAACTCCTGGTTCTCCAGATTGTGAACCTTTAAAAAGGTGATTAAACTAAAATGAGGGGTTAGGTGGATCTAACTCAATCTGAAATTTGAACACAAAGGGACACTAGGAGTAAGAACTCAAGAATTTTCATGTGAGAATGCTGCAAGAAGGTGGCCAAAGGTAAGCCAAGGAGAGAGGTCTAAGAAGAAATAAAATCTTGATTTTGCACTCCCAGCCTCCAGAACTGTGAGAAAATACATTTCTGCTGTTTAAGGCACTCAGTCTGTGGCATTTTGTTATGGAGGCCTGAGCAGCTAAATACAAGGGGGCTTGGAATGTTCTTTGAAAAGAAGTACGTGGAGAATGAATATTATAAAAACTATGCATGGATTGTAAAGTTTTGTGTGCCAAAATGAATTCATACTTCCATTTTCCACAAAGTTTTTGAAGTCTCCTTCTACAAACTGAAGCACTCTCCCCTCTCCACCAGTCAGGATCAGCTCATTCCTCCTGTTTTTCGTTTTTTTTTAAACAAAATTATTTAATTTAATTAATTAATTAATTTTGATTTGATCAGAGAGGGACAGAGTGAGAGAGAGAGAAATAGAGAGAGGGAAAGTAATCCGCCATGTCTGGAACTTGAACCACTGTCAGCCATGTGGAAATCCAACGCCCGTAACTACCACATCACCTGCCGGCCCTATTTTATCAATAATTAAAAAAATATATTTATATAATTGTATGTATCATTGTTATTATTTCTAAATTTGCTGTAGGGCATGTGTGCTCACCAGAGAGAGAGGGAAAATGAGAAAGAAAGTCACCCGGTCCAGGACTCAAACCATGGTCAGACACGTGAGAGTCCAGTGCTGTTAACCACCAAACCACCTGCTTGCTCCCTCATTCCTCCTCTTACTTCCCAAATAACTTTGTACCCCTCTTAAAGACCTCGATTTCAGGACTCATCTCAGGGCAGAAAGATCTCCACTACCACCTTCAGATTATGAACTGTTAATTCTTTTTTTAATATGCTTTTACAAAATTTGCCAGAGGGCATGTATACTCCCTAGAAAGAGAGAGAGAGGGAGAAAGCACCCCCCTCCAGTGAAGTGTGGTGACACCACACTCCCCTTTCCTCCATATCTACAACCCGTTAGGATGTTGGGCACATGCACATGCACTTGGTGTGTTTTTCAAGTTGCTGGGATTGGGATTCAAACTGTGTGGTCAATCTCATGGAATTCAGCTCCCTTAACTACAGACAAAGGGGCAGCCCACTTCTTTGAACATTGTCTACAACTGTGAACATCGTCTCCTTCTTTTGCCATGTGATGTGATCTCTTCTTGTGTCGTAGTCATTTTTTACTCTTCACAGTGCCTGCACACAATTCCTGATACAGAATACATCCTCAGCGAAGGTCTGTGGAGTTTGACAAAAGTAAAAGAAGAGGACTTGGAGTTGGGGAACCCAGTAATATCCAGAAACTATTCTAGGCTCTCCCACTTCTTCCTAATAAAATAGAAGCTCCATCGCTGCAGGGATCTGGAGAGTTCTAGGGTAGCTCAGATTCCTCATACCGCTCCTGTGCAGTGCACTTTTCAGAAGAGTGAGCAGAGGATGTGTATGTGTGTGCGCATGTGCATGCATGTTCCTCACCCACGTGTGTCTACTGAGGCTATGAGGCAAGGATGTATGTGGACAGATGACTGACCTGGGGCGAGAGGCTGATTTCTCGTTCTCGTCCCTTCCTCCTGGGTCCCTGCAGGTTCTAAAGTATGAAACTGCCTAAAAAAGTCTGAGAAATATTAAGATAAAAAAAGACATTGAATTTACACAGTGGGCCTTGAGGCACCTGAGGAAGAAAAATTAGAGTTTTGATACTGAGCAGGATGGAAGGAAGAGTATTAGAGGGCTCCAAACACCAGGTGCCATAATTGGATTGAAGAAGGATCTCCACCGAATACAGCTGAGTCCCTTGGCAAGGTGCCTAGAACATAGGCTAAAAATTAGGGGGCTAAATAGCGGCTAGAATGTACAAATAACTCTGTCTTCTAATCACTATGTATAATATTTATACATCACTTATTTACTTATATAATAGATCATACATAATATATTTATAATTACATGTTTTTTCTTAAAACTTTGAGTAATGATTAAGAAACCCTAAGTCCAGCTCAACAAGAATCATATTTAAACTTTCAATTTTGTATTTCCTGAAAATTCAACATTTGATTAATATAGATGAACTCTCATAAAAGCACATGAAAGATTCAGGAAGTTTTGGCCTAAAATTGTCTGAAAGATTTTACAACTGTGATTACAGAATCAGTCTCATTAATCTTTGAGAAACCATAGAGTAAGAAAGACATATTAAAAGGTCACAGTTGGGTAAAATTTGTCTCAATCATCCATAAGTATGGCTCCATTCACATAAGTTTAAAAGTTCAACTATGCGACTTAGGAATGTGCACAAAATTGCTGTAACTAAGAAGAAAAACGATGAAGGGAATACCACTAAAGTCAGGGAAGTGATCCCCTTCAGGGGTTGAGGACCCTTGATCTTGGGAAGAGACACAGCAATGGACTTCTGGCACTTTCCCAACTTTCAGTTTACTGATTGCGAGATAGTTCCAGGGATGTTTGATTGGTAGTTGTTTAGTAATTAGTATATATGTATATTTTTACTTTTCTGTGTGTTATATTACACAAATAAAAGGTTTAAGAAAATAGCTTGTATTATTTTGTTGTACACTGTAAAAATATGTGATTAAATGTAAATTTAAAAATTCTAAATAAAAATAAAAAGAAATTACAAAAACAAGATAACCCTTGGGGAAAAAGTCTAAAATAAGTTTTATTAAGAATTATTTATTTGGGGGACCAGTAGTTAGCATAATGGCTATGTCGCTGGACTCCCATGTAGTTGACTGCGGTTCGCTTCCTGGACCCGGTGGCTTAAAACTCACGCCAGGCACGTGTGCGTGCGTGCCCAAGATCCCGAGAGGAGAATGGAGGAGAAGGGATTGTGGCATGGCCATCCCCCCTGGGGGGTGATTTCTCGCTTTCTGTCTCTCTGTCTCTCTCTGTCTTTCCGGTGAGCGCATGCGTTCTGTAGCAAAATCCGCTCAAAAAAATTATTTATTTAATTTTATTTATTATTATTATTATTATTATTATTATTATTATTTTGAATTTGACCAGAGGAAGACAGAGAGAGTGAGAGAGAAGGAAAGTGAGTAAAGAAGCTGCCAGGTCTGGGACTTGAACCACTGATAGTCATACGGGAGTTCAGCACATTAACCACCATGCCACTTGCTGGCCCCTAAAATAAACTATTAAACTGATAGTCTGAGCATTTGGTAAAGGAAGAGGTGATGATAGGAGCATGAGTTCATTCATAACAAACTGAAACAAATATATCTCAATTTCATTTGTTTTAATATTTGATATTTGTTCATTTATTTTTTCCATGCGTGAGAAAGGCAGAAACAGACACATCACAGCCAGCAGGGTCCCAATTCCATGATCTACCCATACCCTCAGCCAGCCTGGTGTACTAAGGCAGGTCTCTAGACTAACTTGGAACCCTCCCATGTGAGTCAGCCTCACGGAACACCGTGTCCCACCACTATACTACCACCTTGCCCTACAATTTTTTTTTTTCATAGAATTACTCAGCTAGTGTGTTATAGATCACAAAAAAAATTTGACAAGATCTCTTATGATATTCTTGTGAACAAACCGTTTTGAGCTGGACAAAATGAAGTTTCTGGAGGTTACTAAGGTGGCTCATTGTGGGAGATTTAAAACATAGGTATTTTCTGATACTCTTCCTGCAGAAAGGTGAGATCTGTGTAGTGTTATACTGATAAATGTTTTACCCAACTTTTCTGAGAAAGAAACTCCTGGTTTCAAGTGTTTACCAATTTCTGTGGTGTAAATACTCCCATCATGGCCAATTTCAAAGATCAATGTGTTTAACACCAGTATGCAAAATGTTTATAAATGTAACAATCTGCTCTTGCTGGCCAGTATAGGCTGGCTCCACTGCACTACTGGCCCAGGTCTCTTCTCCTTGGAGCCAGGCAGATTTGTGATCAAGAATCTGGTAGAAGTAATACTTTGTGATTCTGAAAGCCAGGTATAAAGGCAGTGCAATCCCACTCTGGTGCTGGAATATCCACTCTGGGGGCCTGGAGCTGCTATGTAAGAAGTCTTACCACCAGAGAGCACCATGGAAAGGCCATAAGCAGACTCTCCAGAGGCCAGTCCTTCCTGGACTCAGCCTGTCAGCCATACCCTCTGTTGTGGTTCCCACCAAAATTCATGTGATCACATGTTGAGACTTGGTTCCTACTGTGATGGGATTAAGAGGGTAAAATCTTAATCTGGGGACCAGCAGATGTTGTAATGATTACATTACTGGACTCCCATGTAGTTGACTGAGGTTCGAGTCCTGAACCCGGCGAAGTAAAACACCAGTTGTGTGTGTGTGTATGCCCAAAATCCCAAGAGGAGAATGGAGGAAAAGGGATTGTGGCAATGGCCATTTCCCCTGGGAAAGTGATTTCTCACTTTCTGTATCTCTGTCTCTGTCTCTGTCTTTCCAGGGAACGCACACGCCCTATAGCAAAAATCTCTCTCAAAAGAAGAAAAAAATCTTAATCTGACTATGACGTTGAAAGGTGGGGCAAGTGATAGGTCATCAGGGTATGGCTCCCTTGATTGAATCCTGAGGAGTTTATAAGAAGAAGGAATGAGGGGCTGGCAGGTGGCATGGTGGTTAAGGTGCTGGATTCCCACATTGGTAACCATGGTTCAAGTCCCAGACCTTGCAGCTTGCTTTCTCACTCTCCCTTTCTCTCTTTCTCTCTGTCTCTCTCTCTCTCTCTCTCTGCTCAAATGGAATACTACTACTACTACTACTACATAAATGTTAAATAAATTTTAAAAAGAAGAAGGAATGAGACAGACACATGCTCTGTTTTTGCTCTGTCTTGCCATGTGATACCCTCTACTGCCTCAGCACTCTGTCCTCCCAGCAAGAAGACCCTCTCCAGATATGGCCCTTTGACCTTGGACCTCCAAACCATGAGCTGAATAAACATCTAGAGAACAAACTAAAACGTCCACAAGCATGCCAGATATATGCATGAAACAGTTTGGAACTCTCTGGACAGACTGCATTACCAAGTGACTACCATCGATGACATAAGGAATGAAAATATCACCCAGCTGAAACCAATCTGACTTCCTATGTCAGGAGGTATGAAAACATGTTTGTGGGACCAGCAGTTGGCGTAATGGCTATGTCCCTGGATTCCTATGTAGTCGAGCACTGTTCGAGTCCCGGACCTAGTGGCTTAAACTCACGTTGGGCGCGTGTGCGTGCGTGTCCAAGATCCAGAGAGGAGAATGGAGAAGGGATTGCGGTGTGGCTATCCCTCTGGGGTACGATTTCCCACTTTCCCTCTCTCCCTGTCTCTGTCTGTCTCTCTCTGGAGAGCACACATGCCTTATAGCAAAAATCTGAGAAACTAAACAAAAACACAACTAAATTCCCAAGTCAAAAAGACATGTGGGACTAGCAGGTAGCATGGTGGTTAAGGCACTGGACTCCCACATGGACTCCCACAGTTCGAGTGCTGGACCTGGTGGCTTGCTTTCTCACTTTCTCTATCTTTCTGGTGAGTACATGTGTCCTACAGCAAATTAAAAGAAATAATAATAACAACAATAAATAAAATTAAATAAACTTTTTTTTAAAGAAGATATGTAACAAGAGATAAATGAGAAACTCTGTTTAGGCTTATTTTTTCAAATACAAGAGTGGCAGAGCTCTTTTGTAGGGTTAGGGATGGCATGCCACTACTGGGCATCTCAAGTAAATTACACGTCTTTGGATCATGACGTCTCCATCTTCATAGTAAAGGATTTAGCTGAGTAATACAGGATCAGTCTAATGATTCTAAGTGAGCTGTTGCCTTGGGCTTAGAAATCTTGTTGCCTTTTGGTGGGACTTGGTCACAGTATTTCCTCTGGGAAGGAGTGGTGTGTATTTTCTCCTTAGGGCCTGCTGGAATGGTACCAGGTGAGTGAGTTGTGACTGGTACCCGCTGGCCTGTCTGATCTTACCCCAGCAACACAGACACCTATATAATAAATACAAATATTACATGTGCATACAATGCTCATAAGTAAAAATGTTACATATGAGGAGTCTTCAAAAAGTTTATAGAAAATGTATACCATGAAAAAACTATGCACAGATTTCAGAATGTTTGCACCAAAATAAACTCATACTTTAATTCCATTTTGTACAAACTTTTAAAGTGCTATAAAGTCCTATCTTACAATATTTGTGTGAATCATTTCATTTTTTTGCATTTGATTATAGTCATCTAGAATAGACCACATTATCCAATAAAACTTTGTAAATAATAAAAACTGATATAATATTTTACTAACAATTCAAAAGCCTACCAGCTTGTTACTTGAAGAGTAAAACAATAAAAAAGAATCCAGATGCGCTGCGCCTCAACTATTATTTAAACAGAAGCCACCTCCTTTCCGAGGTGACTGAAGCCAAGTGCTCACTGCACAGAACACCCAGTGAGTTTCACAGTCATCTTCCCCTAATCATGACCCTGTCACCAACTAAGGGCCTCTTTGTAGTCAAAGAAATAAGATCGAGGAAACCAAATCAACTACAGCCAGATATTGGAGCTACTTATCTTTGAGCAGAAAGAACAAAAACAAGGTGAGTGTGGAAAGGGCGGGACTGTGAGCTTTGTTTCCACTTCACCTTAATCAATGGGGTAACCACAAAACCCATTGTCCCAAAGTCAAGGAGTCGGTCTTGGTCCTAGGTACCAAGACAACTATGAGGTGGTGGTGCCACCTGCTGGTCATAGGCAATAATTCTGTGACCATTAAGGCTAGATGGGGAGGATGATGAGAAAATCAATAATTAGTTTCCATGTGTTTTCATTCAACCAGTCTTTTCCAGTACTTGTGTACTCAGCAGGTAATAACATTACCAGCAATTGCAGCTCACAGGTGATTTCTGTCATCCGCAAGTAAGTAATTTTGCACTTAACCATAATATGCTAGGGAAAACACATGGACAGTGTGGTTGAGAGTGAATAATGTATTTTTTGTGGGGGGGGAGAGGTTTTTGCTATAGGGCGCGTGCGTTCGCCAGACAGAAAGAGAGAGACAGAGAGACCGAAAGCGAGAAATCACCCCCCAGGGGGGATGGCCACCCCGCAATCCCTTCCCCTCCATTCTCCTTTCGGGATCTTGGGAACGCATGCACACGCGCCCGGTGTGAGTTTTAAGCCACCGGGTCCGGGACTCAAATCGCAGTCGACTACGTGGGAGTCCAGCGACATAGCTATTACGCTAACTGCTGGTCCCAAGAGTGAATAATGGATTTTGAAGTTCATCTCCGGAGTTCTAATCCCAGTGCAGCCACTTGCTAGGTGGGCCTGGGTAAATTACTTAACAGCTCTTTGCCTCATTTTTCTCTATTGTAAAAATAGAGCAATTAACGGGGTCTTTGAACAGAGTCTGTGTATAGTTGGACACCGTTCATCGCCGCATGATGATGTAGTTGGGGCGCAAAGGAACTGATATCATGTACATGGGCACGCTTGACTGCTGGAGGAAGATTGCTCGAGACGAAGGAGGCAAAGCTTTTTTCAAGGGTGCATGGTCCAATGTTCTCAGAGGGATGGGTGGTGCTTTCGTGCTTGTCTTCTATGACGAAATCAAGAAGTTCACCTAAGTTATTTCCTAGGATTTTTTTCTCCTGTGAACAAGTATGTTGTATAACATATCATAAGCATTTTTTTTTTTGGAGAGGTTTTCGCTATAGGGCGTGTGCGCTCGCCAGACAGCCAGAGAGAGACATAGAGACAGAAAGCGAGAAATCACCCCCCCGGGGGGATGGTCACGCCGCAATCCCTTCTCCTCCATTCTCCTCTCGGGATCTTGGGCACGCACGCACATGCGCCTGGCGTGAGTTTTAAGCCACTGGGTCCGGGACGCGAACCGCGGTCGACTACGTGGGAGTCCGGCGACATAGCCATTATGCTAACTGCTGGTTCCCCATATCTTAAGCATTTTTGACAGCCCCTTGGCTGTCTATCAGTGGCAACTATTTACTGGTTGAAAATGGGAAGCAATAATATTCATCTGACCAGTTTTCTCTTAAAGTTATTTCCATGATGATGATGATGATGATGGGACTCAATTATATTTTTTTATTTCAGTCACTCCTGATAAATAATGAATTTGAAGAAATAAAAACATCTAAAATATGAAAAAAAGGAAAGTGTAATGAAGATTTTTCTGAAGGATTTGAAGACACATGGACTTTAAAAAAATTTTTTTTAATTGAATTTTTCTTTTCCTTGTAGTGTACATGAGTTTATTGGAGAAAGAAAGAGGGAGAAAGCAAGAAAGCAATCCCATGAGCCCTGGTGACACCTCAGTCCCTTCTCCATTCTTCTGTTGGGATGTTGGGCACACACACATGGTATTTCCCAAGCCACCATGTCTGGGACTTCAACTGCAAAGTTGGCCTTGTAGGATTCAGCTGCCTTAACCACCGTGCCACTGATTTTCCCTATCATTTTGTTTTATTATTATTTCTTAATTTGCCAGAGGCTATATACACTGACCAGAGAGACGCAGAGAGACAGAGGGAGGAAGAAAGCACTGCCAGTAGAACATGATCACACTGCAGTCCCATCTCCACTTTTCTATCCTGTTAGGATTTGGGGCACACGTGTACACTCACCTGATGTGTTTTTCAAGCCACTGGAGCTGGGATTTGAACCATGGTTGGCCATATTCATAGTAAGGAATTTGACTCCTTTAACCGCCAGGTCATGGGACTTGCCCCACATGGATCGTTTTAAAAGGAACAGTTGGCAGATCCTCGACCTCTTCTTGTTCTCTTTTCTAAAACTAAGGACAGATGGTGTGGTTGAGGAACCAAGCTGGCTTTCAGTCCCCTTCCCTACCTCATAATCATTCTTCTGCCACTTCACAGAAGGAAGGCCATCCTTGTCACCTACCCCCAGCCTTACTTAAGTGCACTGGGAGGGAGGAACCCTGGCGCATCAGAGGGACAAATGAAATATTCATGCTGCTGATGAGACAGTGAGGGACTAATAACAGGTCCAGTTCTACTAAGTCGTCATGCCCCAAGCATTGTTTCAAATGAAACTGAAGGTCTTAATTGAGTTGCTCAGAATTAGAAATATTAAAATTTTTTCATTAAATGTAACATAATGAAGGAATTTGAACTACATTGTTGGCCATGTGGGAGCTGGTCCCCTTAACATTAGGCCATGGGGTTAGCCCTCATCTTTCTTCCTTTATTTTATTTATTTGTTAGAATTATTTTACTTAACTTCATTTATTATTATTATTACTTTTAAAAAATTGATCAGAGACAGACAGAGAAAGAGAGGGAAAGTGAAAAAGCAAGCCGCCAGGTCCAGGACTTGAACTGAGATTGGCCATATGGGAGTCTAGCGCCTTTAACCACCGCGCCACCTGCCTGCCCATATTTATTTATTTTTTAAAGAAAGATTTTTGCTATAGGACACATGTGCTCGCCAGAGAGACAGAAAGAGACAAAGAGACAGAAAGTGAGAACTCACCCCTAAGGGGGGATGGCTATGCCACAGTCCCCTCTCCACCATTCTCCTCTCCAGATCTTGCACACACATGTGAGTTTTAAGCCACTGGGTCAGGAACTCGAAACCACTATGACTATGTGGGAGTCCAGTGACAAACTATTATGCCATCTGCTGGTCTCTATTTTTTAAATTACTGAATTGCTCCCCACAGAGCATGTATCTTTTTGTATAAAAAAATGAGAGTAAAACTGACAATGAAGACTGTTTCATTGTAACAGTAAGTAATTTCTGTTACTAACAAAATAAACTCATTGTCTCCATATATTCATCCATTTCATGAATTAACGTATTTCTAGTAAAATTACTTTTATGTTTAATGACTGTTAACATTGTAATATATTTTTGCTGCTTAAATCAATTGTATAGTAGTGATCATAAATATAAATTAATCCAAAATAAAGAAACTTATAAAGCCTGCTCCATAGGACAATGATTAAATGCAGATCTCCTATGGGTGAAGGAGGTTTGAATCCCAGCCCTGGTAGCTTGAAAAAGATGCCCCAAATCCTTACAAAATGGAAGAAAAAGGATTGTAACATGACCATGCCCAGCTGGGGGTAATTTCTTTCTCTCTGGTGAGTTCATGTGCCCTCTGGTAATTAAAAACAAATAAAAGAAACTTACAACCTTATGGTTAGAGGAAATTGGAAATATTTAAATATATAAAACTGTAATATAGGGACCAGCAGTTAGCGTAATGGCTATATCGCTGGACTCCCATGTAGTCGACCGCGGTTTGAGTCCCGGACCCGGGCTTAAACTCAGGCCGGGCGCGTGTGCGTGAGTGCCCATGATCCCGAGAGGAGAAGGGCTTGCAGCATGGCCATCCCCCCTGGGGGGTAATTTCTCGCTTTCTGTCTCTCTGTCTCTGTCTGTCTGGCGAGCACACATGCCCTGTAGCAAAAACCTCTCCAAAAAATAAAAATAAAAAAAACTGTAATATAAACTTGTATATAATTTTGTTGCAGAGAAATGAGGTTATCAACAAAAGACCTTCAAGCACATTGATTAATATAAATGTTTATATTAGAATGACATTCTATAGGGGATATGGGACAGAAATGAGAGTTGAGGGAGAAAAAGGAGTGAGGCAAAATTACTAACATTAAAGAATCTTCTCACTACTGTGTAAATGGATAATGGTAGGTACTGAACCCCTGGGGTATTTGCCAGACACATTTCAAAGTGACCTGTGAATTTTATTTGAAGATGTCAATATCCACAATATGGGAGAAATTACATCCTTTGGAACTACTTAAACCTAGAGTGAAAAATAGTTTTGGGGACCAGCAGTTAGCGTAATGGCTATGTCGCTGGACTCCCACGTAGTCAACCGCGGTTTGTGTCCCGGACCCGGTGGCTTAAAACCCACGCCGGGCGCGTGTGCGTGCGTGTCCCAGATCCCGAGAGGAGAATGGAGGAGAAGGATTGTGGCGTGGCCATCCCCCCGGGGGTGATTTCTTGCTTTCTATCTCTCTGTCTCTCTCTGTCTGTCTGGCGAGCGCATGCGCCCTACAGCGAAAACCTCTAACAAAATAGTTTTAAAATATTAAAACTGTAAAATAAAAAAAAGCACATGAGGTAGGTGGTAAAAAAAAAAAAAAAACTTAAAAAAAAAGATACGTACTTATGTGGACAAAAGTTAACACTTTTATCCAGAGGTATCTGGCCAAGTGGTCTTGAAAATTTATGAGGTAATGAAGGTAAAATCAATAGGGTGGCCTCCTGTTACATAATCATCTTCCCATAAATGTTAATTTGCATCTTGTTAAGAAATTAATCTGCATTTATCCGGATAATTTCATGTGAGTAACTAAAATCTGACTCACACTAAATTAGCAGGGAAAAAAATGTATAGGCTTATTAGCTGAAAGCTGAGGTGGCTGGATCCATATGCTAAACTGGTACCTTTAGGAATCTAATTTGCTCGAACTGTCTGGTTCTACTTTCTTTTTTTTTTTTTTTCTTTTATTTGTTTTTATATTTGCTACAGAGCACCAGAAAGAGACAGACTGAGAAAAAGTAAGATAGCACCCCACAGCGAGAATGGCACGTCAATCTCATTCTCCAATTCTCCCTTCAGGGTTTCGGGCAAGCATGCACAAGCACCAAGAGTGTTTTTTCAAGCTGCTGGGTCTGGACTCAAACCATAGAGTCAGCCATGCGAGATCCACATGCCTTTACCACCATGCCGCCAGCTAGTCTGAATTTTTTATTTTTTATTTTTCTTTTGTAAGGAGGAAAGATGGGCCAGCTGGTGGCACAGTGGTTAAAGAGGCTGGATCCCATATGTCTGACTGCATGATCTAAGTCCCAGACCACTGGCTTGCAAAACCACACTGGGCATGAGGCCAGCAGATGGCATAAGGATTCCATCACTGGACTTGCACATAGTCAACCGAGGTTCCAGTCCTGGATCTGGTGGCTTAAAACTCACACTGGGTGCATGTGTGTGCGTGTCCAAAATCCCAAGAAGAGACTGGAGGAGGAGGGAATACAGCATGGCCATTCCCCCAGGGGTAATTTCTAACTTTCTGTCTCTCAGTCTCTTTCTTTCTCTCCGATAAGAAGAGAGACGCCCTATAACAAAAAGCTCTCTTAAAAAAAAAAGGAAAAACACACTGGGTGATTGTGCATGCATACCCAAATCCCCAAAGGAGAAATGGAGGAGAAGGGATTGCAGTGTGGCCATCCTTCCTGGGGAGTGCTTTCTCACTTCTCTCTTCTCTCTGTCTCTCTCTTACAAGCATACATGCCCTATAGCAAATTTTTTAAAAATAATTGTTTCCTTATTCATGATAGAGTGTGTGCACAAGATGGAGAGAGATGGCTCTGAGAAGGGAGAGCTCAGCAGGCCAGCTGGAGCACTCAGAGAAGGTTCTGGAAAAAAATGGAACTCTAGGTGCCACTTAAAAGATTGGAGGAAGTTCTGGATGATTGACTGGGGGCAGGGAGGAGGGTAGGGTGGGGAGTTGCTGAAGAGAGACAAAGAGCATATCATGGAGACAGAAGATGGAGGGGAGGCAGTGGAGAGGTTCACGTGTACAGAAGGACTTTAGTCAGTGAGTAGGCAGAGGGCAACATGTGACAGTCACCTTCAACAGCTGGACAATGATATCAGAGGCACATTAGTTATCACAGAGTCACAGATGGGAACACTGAGGCACAGAGAGGTTACATTGTTCCCCAAGGTTCACAGCTGCTAAGGGGTAGAGAAAGGGGCGGACCAGGCCATGTGGCTCCAGGGTTGGCACTCTGAGCCTCCATGCTGTACTGCTACCACCTTAGCTGGTGGGAGGGGCAGTGGGGGAGCAGCATTGAGCAGGATTGGGGCCCCTGAACTGCTGGCACATTGCAGGGCGTGGCTGCAGTTCCCTGCCTTCACCCCACATAGATGGGACAGAGGCACTGCCAAAGCTTTGACTAAGACTTCCTCAGCTCCGCTACGGCCCGAGGGATGAAAGCTGGATGGGCAACTCGGCCGGCAAGGCGAGGGCAGGAATGGAGGAGAGTGGGAGGGAAGCCCAGGAGGACAGAATCCAGCAGGCAGAAAAGGCCTGGCAGGAGGACAGAAGAGCAGAGGGCTTCATGGGGATGGCTGGGAGCAGATGAGATTGTAGTAGACCCAGTCCCCATTGAGAACCAAATTCAATGCTTAGTCCCAGAGAGCCAGGCAGTGGCTCACATGGAGGGGTGCAGGTTGGCTGATTGTGGGGCACCTCCTGTCCTGGTTGCACATTTCAGTCAGAAGCAGTTGGGGAGGTTTTTTTTTTTTATTATTTAGAATTATTTTTATTTAACTTTATTTATTATTCTTAGTTTTAAATTTGATCAGAGAGAAAGAGAGAGGGTTGGGGGGAAGTGAGAAAGCAAGCTGCCAGGTCCAAGACTCAAACCACAGTCAGCCATGTGGGAGTCTAGCGCCTTTAGCCACTGTGCAATCTGCTGGCCAATTGATTTTCTTTTCCTTTTTTATTGTGGCAAAATATAGATAACATAAAACTAACCATTTTAACTAATTTACTTTTAATTACTAGAGGGCATGTGTACATGCCAGAGACAGAAGGAGAGAGAAAACACTCCCAATAGCACACGGTCGTATTGCAATCCTTTTTCTTCTATTTCTTTACCTTGCTTAGTTTACTCTCCCTTGCCCATCCTGCGGCCCTCTCCTCCCTTCTCTTGAGAGGCTACCTTCAATAAACCTGCACAAGGGATCTGGGAGTGTGGATAGGATGAAGAAGACCACCATAGTCCTTCTCAGTGACACTGGGCCCCAAGGCATAATCCCCCACTTTCACCCTAGAGTCTGTCCCTTTAAGGACACTGTAATTAAGAAAAGTGACACCTTCTTACATGTTGGCTTTTCTAGGTTAGCAAGTGCAGATGACGACTATGGTTTGTTGGTCCCCTCCAAATTCGTATGTTGTGGCTCAGTTCTCTTGGTGTTGAAAAGTGGGACCTTTGGGAGTGGTTACACGATTTTGGTGGAGCCCCTATGCTTCACTGCTGATAGGTCTATAAAGAGAAGGAAGGAGACCAGGGGACGTGCATGGATAGACGGACACAGACGTACACTCCTGTTCTCTCACAACATGACGCCCGCCCCATAGGACCTCAGGACACCATCAACGGGAAACCTCCACAGACGTCGCCTCTGAAACTTGGACCGCCAAGCCTTGAGCTGAATGAGCCTCCATTCTTTCAAATTACCCAGACTCAGACACTTCTGTTATTAGCAACGAAATGAAATAGAACACAACTCACTTCGACCAGAATGTGTTTGGGTGGAGGTGGGGGAGCTGGTTCCTCACACTCTGGTGTTGAGGGCTTTGACCTCTATGAAGCATGTAAAGCATGAGATGTCACCGAGTTGGTTGTTCTTCAGCCCCTCTTTAACCTTCTCAGTCCTGCTCCGTGCCCTGGAGGGTGGCCTCTGCAGATGCATTTGCTGGGTTCCCTTCCCCCTTTGACTTCCTGTGGGTTTGGTCAATGAGAAACTGAGAAGAGATGGGGACGGGAGGACAAAGTGGCCAGGGTATTTCTTCCCTGCACCTCCCTACTTCTTGCAGTGACTTCTGGCTCCTCTTCCAGGCTCCAGCCCTCACAAAACTCAGACATGCTTTTTCCCCATGACTTCTAGGACTGCTACTGGTCTTGGTGGCTTTACCATCCCTGGTTGTATCTATTAATCCTGTACACCGCTCTGTCAGTAGGTTCTTTGTTCAATTCTTTCCAGAATATGGGACCAGCAGTTAGCGTAATGGCTATGTTGCTGGACTCTCATGTAGTCGACTGCGGTTCACGTCCCGGACCCGGTGGCTTAAACTCACGCCGGGCACATGTGCATGTGTGCCCAAGATTCCGAGAAGAAAATGGAGGAGAAGGGATTGTGGCGTGGCCATCCCCCCTGGGGGGTTATTTCTCACTTTCTGTCTCTCTGTCTCTGTCTGTCTGGCGAGCGCACACGCCCTATAGCTAAAAACCTCTCCCCCCCAAAAAAAGAAAAGAAAGATCCATTCTTTCCAGAATATTCCATTTTTTTTGAATTTTTTTCATTTCATTTTCTTCCATATATTCAATCACATTATTATTTGTCTTACAAAATGGATATTTCAACAGGTGAACATTTCTCCCTAACACAGTTGATAAAACTACAAAATATCTTCAACAGATAATACCACACCTCTTTGTGCCATTAATGCTTTGCCTCCCTGTCCCTCCCCCAAATGTCCTTCCTCAGACCCTCCTCTTTCACACACACCATATCTGGTATTTACATCTATATACTGTGTTTCCATATCCTTATTCAATTAGTTTCAGTCATAGAGTGCAGACACTCAGTATATATTAAGTGGGGACATACAATGCCTCTCCTTCATAGCATGACTTGCTTCACTCAGCAGTAAGTCTTCCATATTCATCCACTTCCTTTCAAAAGTCAGGGTTTTGTTGTTTTTCATAGCTGACTAGTATTCCATTGAGTATATGTGGCACAGTTTTTCTTTTTCTATTATTTTTTAAATTTCAATTTATTTATTTGCATTCATTCACTGAACATCATTACAGCATACAAAATGAGATTTTCCATCCATAGTACACTGTATATTGTCTCAATCAAGCACATCAACAAACATGTTATTGTCAGCAAATAATTTTCAATTTCTTGTTTTCTGTATGTTTTGCTTTTTTTCTCCTGTCCTCACTTCCCTATCTCTTACCCTCTGCCATCTTCCACTCTCCTCCCACACTGTCTCTGGTATCTATGTTTGCTTTCTATACTGTTTTTCCTCCACATTTTATTGAATTACTAAAGACCTTAATTAATCTAAATATTTTCATAGCAAACACAGGTGATATATACATTTTCATGAACACAAGTCTAACTTTATGCATCCTATAAAGTAGCACCTAGCTGGGGCTATGTATCTTACTGCAATCATTGAATAGATATTTTTTTTCCTAAAACTTTTTTTTTGTAACTTAATTTACATTCTTTCCCTAAGCATTATCACAGCATACAAAATGTGATTTCCCATCCAGTATATACTGCATAGTGACTTAATCATGCATATTATAAAAAAAATTTCCATTTCTAGTTCCTAGAATTATTTTTACCCCTCTTTCTGACCCTCTGTCCTTGCCCACCCTCTTCTCACACTATCTCTAGTGTCTACAATTATCTTCCATTCCTTTTCCACCCACATTGTATTGATCACACAATTTCTTACATAATCTAACTACTTTCAATGGTGAGTTCACTCATTACTATTAAGAAAACCAGTTTTAACTTAATCAAAGAAATACCAAGGAACTTCGCTTAAAGCCAGGAAACAGGTTAGGATTCTGTTCAAATGGTAGGTGCATGAACCTATCAGTCTCATGTACTTTTATCTTCTGTTCTGGTTCAATTTTCCTGATTAAATTCTGGGATATAATATAACTCCAGACTTGTCCCTACGATTAAGTTGGCCACTTTCTTAGTTTTTGAACTCTTGTTTCCGTGTGTCTGTATTTAATTTTCCTGACATAGCACACCCTTGAGAACTTCTTGGAGATCTGGTCTGGTGCTGGTAAATTCTTTCAGGTTTTGTTTATTTGAGAATGTTCTTGTCTTTTCTTCCTACCTGAAAGATAATCTTGCTGGGTACAGTATTCTTGGCTGAAATTGCTTCTCTCTTAACACTTTGAATATATTTTCCCATTCTCTCCTCGCTTGCATTGTTTCCAATGAGAGATCTGCTGTTAGCTTGATGGGATGTCCTTTGTAGGTAACTTGATGTTTTTCTCTTACCAATCTTGTCTTTGTCTGTGGTTTTGGTCAACCTGGCTATAATGTGTCTTGGAGAAGATCTTCTTGGGTTGATTCTATTTGAGGTCCTTTGTATTTCTTGGGACTGGATCTTCAAATGCCTCTCTAGGTTTGGAAAGTTTTCTTGCAGGATTTCATGGAATAGATTATCAATGCCCTCATGGGTCTCTTCACCTTCTGGAATGCCAATTATCCGGATGTTTGGACGTTTGATGATATCTAGTACTTCTCGTATATTATTCTCAAATTTCTGGGCCATTTTCTCAGTCTTTGTGGTGGATTTTTCTAGGCCAGCCATTTTCTCTTCTACATCTGAGATTCTATTTTCTGAATGATCTAGTCTGCTTTTGATACTTTCAAGGGAGATTTTGACTTCCTGTATTATAGACTTCATCTCTAACAGTTCTGTTTTAGTCTTTTGTAAAGTGTGTAATTCCTCTTTTAGATCTTGCAAGAATTTCCTCATCTCCTGGAACTCGTCAACTTCTTTCTCCTTTCTCTTTAGCAGTTCATTATCTCTCTTCTCTTCCATCTCTGTTAGCTTCAACATTATGAATGCTCTAAATTCCTTATCAGACATTTCCATGATTTTCACCGAACTGCTTGTAGATGAAGAAGAATTACTCTTTTCCCTTGGAGGAGAGGTATTTTCTTGCTTTCCCATATTTCTTGTGATCCGGCGGTGATTTCTTGTCATCTGATGAATGGTGTGTTTCTTTCAAATTCTTGAAGTTCAGTCTGAATGTTCAGGAGCAAGCAGACAGAGGTGATCTAGAATCTCTTTGCCGTTCTGTTGTGATCGCTGGTGCAGCAGATTCAGTGGATATTGAGGAATATTTTAACCCTATTAGTATTTGGATGTTTAGCTACAGTGCTCTTAGATGCGTCTAAAAACACATTAAATGGATATTGGAGAGTGGAGAGACAAGAAAAAGGAAAATGAAAACGAGAGAGAGAAATGACAACTAAAAGAGAAAAAAAAGACAAAAAAACGAAAAAAATTGTAATTACTGTTTTTCTTTTTTTTAAAACAAATCACAAAATAGAAAACCGCGCGGCGCACAAGTGCCGCACGTAAAACCTAGTTCACAGGAGCCATGTGGAACCTTCTTCTGAAGGCCTGGCCTCTTCTGCCTTGGTGGGAGGACCAGAGCGATAATTAACAAGATAAAAGGTGGAGCTGAGAGCAAGAGAAAAACTGTGCCTTTAAAATAATGTAAAAAGGAAAAATTACCAAAAAAAAAGGGAAGACAGAAGCAGGGAGAGACGGAAAGAGACACAGAAACAGAGATAGAAGGCTGGGGGTGGGGGGAGGTTCCCTACTGCTAGCTTGTTTGCTGGAGGCTGGATTATCAGTAGAAAATCTTCATTTCTCTGGTGGCACAGTTTTTCTATCCATTCATCAGTTCATGGGCATTTTGGTTGTTTCCATGACTTAGCAATTGTGAACAGTGCTGCAATAAACATTGATGTGCAAGCATTTTTCCGATTAAGTATTCTTCTGTCCTCTGGGTAGATATCAAGGAGTAGGATTGCTGGATCATATGGTAATTCTATTTGTAGATTTTGGAGGAATCTCCAAATTGTTCTGCACAGTGGTTGGACCAATTTACATTCCCACCAGCAGTGTAAGAGAGTTCCCTTTTCACCACACCCCTGCCAGCACTTACCGTTTTTTGTTTTTGTTTTTGTTTTAATCTCAGACATTCTGACTGGGGTTAGATGATATCTCATTATTGTTTTGATCAGCATTTCTCTTACAATGAGGGATGTTGAGCATTTTTTCATATGCCGTTTAGCTATTCGTATGTCATCTTTTGAGAGTAGGTTTTTCAACTCATTCTCCCATCTTTTAATAGGATTGATTGTCTTTTTCCGGAACAGCTGCTTGAGTTCCTTGTGAATTTTGGTTATCAGTCCCTTATCTGATGCATAGTTTACAAAAATATTTTCCCATTCGGACGGCTGTCTATTCACACTAATCACTGTGTCTTTTGCCATGCAGAAACTTCTTAGTCTGATGTAATCTCACTTGTCTACTTTGGGGATTATTGACTGTGCATTGGGAGTCTTTTTTTTTTTTTCTGAGAGGTTTTTGCTATAGGGCACATGTGCTCACCAGCCAGCCAGACAGAGACAGAGAGACAGAAAGCGAGAAATCACCCCCCAGGGGGGATGACGCCGCTGCAATCAATTCTCCTCCATTCTCCTCTCGGGATCTTGGGCACGTGCGCACACGCGCTCGGCGACAGTTTAAGCCACTGGGTTCAGGACTCGAACCGTGGTCGACTACATGGGAGTCCAGTGACATAGCCATTATGCTAACTGCTGGTCCCAGGAGACTTATTTAAGAAGTCTTTCCCTATCCCAATGTCTCCCAGAGTTTCCCCAGTGTTTTCCAGGAGCAGTTTTATAGTTTGAGGTCTTAGATTTAGATCTTTGATCCACCTTGACTTGATTTTTGCCAGAGGTGAGAGGTAGGGATTCAGATTCATCTTTCTGCAAGTGAAAATCCAGTTTTGGCAGCACCATTTGCTGAAGAGGTTTTCCTTTTCCCACTGAGTTGACTGGTACTTTGTCAAAAATCAGTTGACTGTATGTTTGGGAATTTATTTCTGGGGACTCTACTCTGTTCCATTGGTCCACCTCTTTCTGTGCCAGTACCATGCTGTTTTGATTACCACAGCTCTGTAGTATATTTTTGGGTCCTGAAAACTTGCTTACATCAATCAAACATTGTTGAACTGTATCGATGATTAATAGGCCTGCCCTTAATCAAACCCTGAATGGATTCTATGATCTCTATTGTTAAAACTTTATGAATTGGTCCTCCATTTTTTTTCTCCTTTACTGTCCCCCATTCTTTTGTAAATTCCTCCTTCTCTGTCTCTCCACAGCCTGCGCCTCTGGCTGCAGCTGCCTGGCACATCTGAAGGCATGTTCCTCTTATGTGCACTAATTGCTATGAAATTCCCTCTTATGACTGCTTTAGTAGTGTCCCAAAGGTTACGGAAACTCGTGTCCTCATTGTCATTGACTTCCATGAAGTTTTTGATTTCAGTCTTTATTTCTTCAGTAGTTGTGGAGTCATTCAGGAGTAGGTTATTTAGTTTCCATGTATTTGAGTATTTTCAAGGATTTCTCTTGAAATTAAACTCAAGTTTAATTCCATCATGGTCAGAGAAGATGCTGGGTATAGTTGCTATGCTTTTGAATCTATAGAGACTTGCTCTATGCCCTATAATGTGGTCAATCTTTGAGAAGGTTCTATATGGCGGTGAGAAAAAAAGTGTATCTCAAGGTCTTGGATGGAAAGTTCTATAGATATCTGTTAAGTCCATTTGATTTATGATATCATTTAGATCCTTTAACTCTTTACCTATTTTTTGTCTACATGATCTGTCCAGAGGGGATAGTGCAGTGTTGAGGTCTCCAATTAGTGTGTTACAGTCTATCTCCCCTTTTAGATCTAGCAGTCTTTCCTTCACATATTTGGGTGCTCCTGTGTTAGGTGCATAGATATTAATAAGTGTTATATCTTCTTGATCAATTGACCCTTTTACTACAATATAGTGCCCTTCTTTGTCTCTTCGAACAGTTTTTGTTTTAAAGCCTGTTTTGTCAGAAATTAGTATTGTGACTGCAGCTCTTTTTTGTTTCCCATTTGCATGGAAAACCGTTTTCCAACCCTTCACTTTCAGTCTATGTATATCTTTATCCATGAAGTGGGTTTCCTGTAGGCAACAGATGGAGGGTTTTTGTTTTTTAATCCATTCAGCCAGTCTGTGTCTTTTGATTGGAGAATTTAATCCATTAACATTCAATGTTACTATCGATGTTACTGGATCTTTCCTGACGTTTAAGTTGGCCATTGTCTTAGTTGCCTTTTACTCTTTTGTTTCTGGCTGTTACTTCTTTAGTTTTCCTGGAACAATACTTTCTTCAGGGTTTTCTGGAGAGCTGGCCTCGTGCTGGCAAATTCATTCAGGTTTTGTTTGTCTGAGAAGATTTTAATCTTTTTTTTTTTTCCATATGAAGGATAATCTTGTAGGATACAATAATCTTGGTTGAAGTTGTTTCTCTCTTAACACTTTCAATACATCTTCCCATTATTTCCTTGCTTGCATTGTTTCCATTGAGAAGTCCAGTGTTAGCCTGATGGGGTGACCTTTGTAAGTCACTTGTCACTTCTCTTTTGCCAGTTTTAGTATCTTATCTTTATCTGTGATCTTAGACAGTCTGGCTATAATATGCCCTGGCGAAGATCTACTTGGGTTGATTCTATTTGGGGTCCTTTGTATTTCTTGGGTCTGGATGCTTGAGTGCCTCTCTATACTTGGGAAATTTTCTTCCAAGATTTCATGGAATAGGTTTTCCATGCCCTTATTTCTTCATCTTCTGGGTTACCAATTATTTGGATGTTAGGACATCTAATGGAATCTAGTATTTCTCGTATGTTATCCTCATTTTATTTTTTTGTTATTTTCTCTGTCTTTTTGGTGGTTTTCTCTAGGTCAGAAGTTTTATCTTCTACATCAGAGATTCGATCTTCAGCATGGTCTAATCGACTTTTAATACTTTTGAGAGAGTTTTTGATTTCCTGTATCACAGACTTCACCTCTAATAGTTCCATCTTTTCTTTTTAATTTTTAATTTTTTCCATTTCCTTTTCTTCCATACATTCAATCACATTATTATTTGTCTTACAAAATGGATATTTCAACAGGTGAACATTTCTCCCTAGTACTGTTGATAAAACTACAAAATATCTTCAACAGATAGCACCACACCTCTTTGTGCCATTAATGCTTTAGTGTGTCCATTTCTTCCTTCATATCATGGAAGGACTTTCTAATCTTCTGTAGTTCATTGTCTCTTTTCTGTTCCAGCTCATAGTATTTGTTCAACATGAATGTTCTAAATTCTTTCTCGAACATTTTGGTAACGTCTTCTATTTTTTCAAGAAATGGAAGGGAGTCACTGTGTTTTTTTGATGGAGACATATTTCCTACTTTATTCAGACTTGAGGTTCTTCTTCTACTTCTAACCATTGGTGGATGTGTTCCCTTTGAAATACCTTTTAAGAGAACATTTCCTCGAATAGGAGCAAGTGTGTTTCCTTTTTGCTGTGGAATGAAGATTGCCAAAGTCTCTCTTCTGTTGTGTTTAGCAATGTGATCCAAGGAGGAGTATTCTCTGGCTGACAGAGAGAGGGGTCTCTGGCTTGGGGGTCCCAGGGCTGGAGCGGCGGTGGGAAGCCCTGCCTCAGAATTCCTTGACCCAGGGGTGCGAAGATGAGAATCCCAGAATATTCCATTTGAAGCTACCTTGAGTCTCCTGTTAGGACTCTGATTCAATGGTTTTATATATATATATATATATATATATATATATATATATATATATATATATGTATATATGTATACATATATATATATATATACACACATATACACACACATATCATGTATGTACACACACACACATACACACATATATATATAAAATATAGTTACATTTATATAAGAAAGCTGTGCTTATAGACAAAGTCAAGAAAGGGTCACAGAATTGTGGTGTGATTTTTCTGCCTTTTGTTTCATACAAATATGTCACCATATTGTTGACAGTAAGATCCAGAATACAAATTAGAGCCCATGGGTCTTAGAGGATCTGGCTCTGCATGTATTCTGCTCCATCTGCTGGGCACATCAGGAAGATCAACTTAGAAGAGGATGCTGAGCATGGAAGAGAAATTCACTAATACCATTGCTACAGTTTGAGTCTCCTCACTGAAGTTATGCTGTATCTTGACACCCAATGTGGCAGCCTTAGGAAGTGAGGTGTAGTGAGTGGAAGGTGGTTGGGAGATGGCGAGTGAGGAGGACTCTTCATCAATATCTTAGTGGTCTCTCCCGGGTGGAAGTGAGTTTTCAGTAATTTATTCCTGAGAGAGCTGACTGTTATGAAGTGAGATGACAGTTGGTATGGTTCTGTTTGCATGTGCCCACTGGCCTTCCCACCTCTGTGACATGGGTAATCCAGTCATCAACATAGCAAGCCAGATGAATCTCTTTTCTTTATACATCATCATCTCAGGTATTCTGTGACAGCAATGCAAAATGGACTGAAATAACCATAAGTTCATCTAGTCCAGGCGCAAAGATGGCATCAATCTTTTCAGTCAGTGAGTACTAGCTCTGGATCGAGTCCACCACCGAGGATCCCTGTGATCTAGGAATGTGGCCAGACTGATCCCCCAAAGATGAGCAAACACGTACTGCCCAGTCTGCTTGGCATCTGCTGGGCTGTTTTTGACCATTACAAACTATAAACTTCCTCCTACATTTTTGTTTTTTAAAGAGTCAACTTGGTTTCATAGAGTGGATGATGGGGTTTTTCAGAAGCTCCCTCTATTCAGATGACTCCATGGAGCTTGGCCTCCGAAGCTCCCTCCTCAAGAAGTTTCCTCTGGCTTCTGGTGTGTGGTAGAAGCTCCTTCCCTCACAGCTTTCTGCCCCTGCAGCCCTGAAGCTGCAGCTTCTGTGAGGGAATACTCAGCAATCATGCCCTTTGATTCTATCAGCTCAGAATTTTTTTTGGAACCTGGTCTTTGATTTCCACATCAGTTCTCCCTTCTAAAGTTGGGATGTACAACTGTGGCTGACCAGCCCTGTTCCTTAAAGATTGATGAGATCTCAAGGCTCTCCATTTTTTCCATTCATTCTATGACAATAGGACAGTAATCTGTTTTTCCTTTCCAACCCAGCTGACCATTGTTTAGATAATATGATTCTGGGAGCCTGGGAAAACATGTTCCCAACCCAGGTGCAGCTGAGTTCCTTTTACAAGTCTCAGTGGCTTTAGGGCAGTGGTGGACAGAGTATGAAATGCTCCAGAGCAAGAGCTAGGTGGAAGCTCCAAGTGTGTTGGGTTCACCATCTGCCCAACCCTTTCCCGTATGTGAGTGTACCCTATAGTAAACACCTGTGTAGTGATTTATTGGAATTATCTCATTTGTGCTTTCAGTCCCACTGATCCTACCCTCAAACAGTGCATCTATGGCCCTTGGAGAGTTCCAGGGACTGTCTGGACAACTTTAAAAGGCATTGGCATTTTTCTTCCATTATTTGGATTTCAGTTTTTTATGTCAAACAAAAATTATTATTTTTGGTGACAAAGAAAAAGGAATAAAATGAATGAAGGGATTAACCGGGTTTTTGTTAGTTTAATGGATTCCTATTGTAGCCATTGTAATGGTTAATTTTCTGTATCCATTTGGCTAAGCTATTATACACAGTTGTTTGGGCATACATTAGTCTAGATGTTGTGGCAAAGGTATTTTTAAGATATATATTTAAGACTGGAATTTAGTGTTGCCAAAATCACCCTTACAAATCTTCCATTGTCAATAAGTTCCAGTATATGGGGACATCTTTACACAATGTGTTGAGTGACATGTCAGCTGTCTAAAGTAGTCCTTTTTCTGTCCCTAAAGATAAACAGATTGCTGTTTCTGGTGTTTGTTTTCAGTTGAACATCAGTTGAAGTAATTGCTTGGGTATATGGGACCCTGCTGTATCAAAAATATGTATTTAAAAGGTATAATCATGTTCACAAGGTGAGATGCTCACACCATGAGAGATACTTAGAAATTGAAAGCACCTGACAAAATATTTAATTTTTAAAAAATGTTTTTGCCATAACAGAGAGAGATAGTGAGATAGAAAGTGAGAAATCACCCCCCTTCCTTGGAGAAGACCATACCATAATCCTTTCTCCTATGTTCTCCTCCCGGGATTTTGGGCACACACACACACACACACACGCCTGGCATGATTTTCAAGCTGCCAGGTCCAGGACTCAAACTGCAGTTGGCCATATGGGAGTCCAGTGCCACCTGCTGACCCCAAATATTTTATTTAAATTTCCCATCTTCTTCCTGTTTCAGAACATAAACTCATCAATGGGAATAGCATACAAAAATCTCCTTTAGGATATAAACTAATTTGTTCTCTCTGCCTCTAATTTCTCTTTTTCTTGCTCTGTCCTCAGCATGTGTATATCATTGACTTCATTTACTTTATATGTAGATGTATGCTGGCTGTGACTCTACTGTACAGTTAGAATGAGTGCTTAGGCTACTGTCAAGAATTAGCTAAACACATTTCTGGGACTATGGTGTGCTGTTAAAACAGTCTGCTTTTGCATTAAGAGGTCTCTTTATAACTGTCTCCAAAGAAGTTCTCAGTCAGGGCCAGCTGGTGGTATAGTGGTTAAGGCAGCTGTATCCCACATGGCTGACTGCACAGTTCAAGTCCCAGACCTACTGGCTTGATAAACACTCCAAGTGTGTGTGTGTGTGAGTGCTCAAAATCCTGAAAGGAAGAAGAGATGGAGGAGAAGGGATTGCAGCATAACCATCCTCTTTGGGGGGTGCTTTTTCAGTTTCTCTCTCTCCCTCTAGCAAGTGCTCTTTTTTATTTTATTTGTACTTTTTGGCCTAGCACATGTGTTTTAAGTGGATGTTGTCTGTACCAGCTTCATTAAAATAAATTATATTTGTAAAAAAAAAAAGAAAGAAAGAAAGAAAGAGAGAGATTTTCTTTAATGGATTCTATCGAAAAGATGCAAATAAAGGAAATCCTCATAAACTCACTTTGTAAGACTACTATCACTGTGATTCTGAAAGCAGACAAGGACATAGCCACGAATAAGAAAACTACAGACCAATTTCTCTGATGAGTATAGATGCAAAACTCCTCAATACAATACTTGCAAATTAAATCCAACAACACATTTAAAAGATTATATGTCGTGACCAAGTATAAATCATCCCAGGAATGTGAAAATAGTTCAATATTCACAAAATGATAATGTGATACATTAACAGGCAGAAGAAATAGAAATCATATTATTATATCCATGGATGCAGAAATAGCATTTGATAAAATGCAATATTAAGACCTGAAACAAAATAAGTATAAAAGGTACATTTCTTAACTAACAAAAGCCATATATAACAAAGCCCACAGATAACAAAATATTATGTGGAGAAAAGTGTAAAGCTTTCCTCTTAAAACTGGAACAAGGGGCTAGCAGGTGGTGTGGTAATTAAGGCAGCTGGATACCACCTCACCAATTCGTGGTTTTAGTTTTGGACCTGGTGGCTTGAAAAACATGCCAGACACTGTGTGTATACATCCCAAATCCTGGGAGGAGAATGAAAGGGAAAGGATTGCAACATGGCCATAGGTCATGGGGAGTGATTTCTCACTCCTAACCACCTCCCCATCTCTTTCCAGTGAACACATTCACCCAATAGCAAATAAAAATAGAAGTTAAAAATAAAAAAATTAATTTTAAACAGTGGGACAAGAAAAGGATGCACACTTTTTCCACTCCTGTTCATCTTAATACTAGAAGCCTTTGCCAATGCAATCAGGCAATAGAGAGAAAAAAGGCATTCAAACTGGAAAGGAAGTCAAATTGTCTCTATTTTCAGACAACATGATCATATATGCACAAGTTGATATCATTTGAGCATCAAAAAGAAAAATGAAAGTCAGGTGCAATGGCATGTATCTGTAGACCCAGCTACTTGAAAGATTAAAGTAGGAAGATCATGAGTTCATGTCCAGCATAAACAACATATGAGACTGTGCCTAAGAGAACCTAGGTGGTGGTGTGCACTTGTGGTTCAGCTACTTGGGAGGCTGAGGCAGGGAGATTGTGACACAGTGAGACTGTCTAAAGCAACACCACTTATACACACACAGCCATACACAGAGAATAATGAACAACCCACATGTCTACTGACAAATGAAAGGATAAACAATGAAAATTTACAAAGCCTTTGAAAGGAAGGAAATCCTTGGAATCGGCAGATGGTATAATCTACATTACTGGACTCCCATGTAGTCAACTGCGGTTCGAATCCTGTACCTGGTGGCTTAAACCTCATGCCGAGCACATGTGTGTGCATGCCCAAGATTCCAAGATGGTGTGGTCAGTCCCCTAGGGGGTGATTTCTCACTTTCTGTCTCTCTGTTTCTCTCTGTCACTCTGGTGAGTGCACACACTCTGTAGCAGAAATATCTCTCTTTCGAAAAAAAAAGAGGAAATCCTGACACATGCTACGACCTGGATAGACCTTGAGGATGTTATGCCAAGTGAAATATGTCACCACAAAAGGACAAATTCTGTATGATTCCACTTTCATGAGGTGCCTAACATAGTTGGCTATGATTCATAGAAAGAAAATGGAGTGGTAGTTTCCAGGTAAGATAGGTTATGGGGAGTTATCAATGAATGGATAGAGTTTGGGAAAGTAAAAATATTCTAGAGATGGGTGGTGGTCATGGCTGCACAACTGTGTAAATGCACTTAATGCCAATGAACTGCACATTTTAAAATAGTTAAAAGTGGAAAGGAGACCAAACTCACCCTTTTATTAGAAAACCATTCCCAAGATATTACCCCACTCCTGAAATAATGGCAATAACCCATTCATGAAGGCTGCATGACCTAATCACCTCTTCAAGGTCCCATCTCTCCACATTATTGGGTTGGGAATTAAGTTTCCAGCACACAAACTTTAAGGAACACATTCAAACCATTGCAACCATAAATTCATTATGATACTCAAGAGAAAGAGAAAGTTTCTTTCTAAAATTAATGCCTTTCTCACTACTGAAGAGAGCTAGTGCTCTGACCCCTTACTCAAAATTGGTCATCAAATGGAAACATTTATCTTGTCTTTACTATAGGAACTGTCTTTCAGGGTGGCCAAATAGGCAGGAGTGACAATAAAAGCTTTGCTTTTTAGAAGGATGCCAGCTAATAAATGCAGAAAAATCATGGTATACAAATAACCATTTTTGCAAACTCTAATGAAATGATTGATTCAGACAACATTCATCATGGATGCAAAAAATTTTAGGTGGAATACTGGAGAATAGGATGCCAAGTATCATGAGAGACTGCTTGCTGGGAGAAAGAAAAAACACAGATCTGCTATGGAAGTATTGGGATGTCATCTACAGGCCTCACCATATCTTAGTAAGGGGAAGGTGGCTATTTTGAGTATTTTGGTGTGCTGAAATGTGAAGAATAAGACATTATTTTTTATTTTTTTCTCTCTCTTTTTTTTTTGGGGGGGGGAGAGGTTTTTGCTACAGAGCACGTGCGCTCACCAGACAGACCAAGAGAGATAGAAAGACAGAAAGCGAGAAATAACCACCCGGGGGGATGGTCACGCCGCAATCCCTTCTCCTCCATTCTCCTCTCGGGATCTTGGGCACGCACGCACACGCGCCTGGTGTGAGTTTTAAGCCACCGGGTCCGGGACGTGAACCGTGGTCGACTACGTTGGAGTCCAGCGACATAGTCATTACACTAACTGCTGGTCCCAAGACATTATTTTTTAATCATCATTTACTTTCCCTATGAATGAAAGGAAGAAAGAGAGAATGAGACAGCACCTGTAATGAGGTCTTACTGCCACAATTCACCCCCAGCCTCAGGCAGCCACAAATCACAAGCACTAGCGAGCATGTTCATGTTTGGGGAGGTCTCCAGATACAGACCTGGAACCATCCCACATGGGTCAACCTTGCACAGTGTTATACTACACTAACCACCACTGGGTGACCACCTTTGAAATATTTTTATCAAAAAATATTGACTATTGGGACCAGCAGGTGGCACGGTGGTTGAGGCGCTGGACACTCCCACATGGCTGACCAGGGTTCGAGTCCTGAATCTGGTGGCTTGCTTTCTCACTTCCTCTCTCTCTCACTCTCACCCTCTGTCTTTCTCTAGTCAAATTAAAAAATCATAAATGAATGAATAAATAAAATAAATAATTATTAAAAAAAAATATTGACTATTGAGACCAGCAGATGGCATGATGATTATGTTGATGAACTCCCACATCGTCAGCCGGGGTTCAAGGTCCAGAACCAGTAGCTTAAAACTCACATTGAGGGACCAGCAGTTGGCATAATGACTATGTCACTGGACTACCATGTAGTCGACCGTGGTTCGAGTCCCAGACCCGATGGCTTAAACAAATGCACATGTGCATGCGTGCCCAAGACCCCGAGAGAAGAATAGCGAAGGAAGGATTGCAGTGTGGCCATCCCACTGGGTGGGATGATTTCTCCCTTTCTGTCTCTCTGTCTCACTCTGTATTTCTGGTGAAGGCACGCTCCCTATAGCAAAAACCTCTCCAAACAAACAAACAAAAAACTTCATGTAACCTAATCCTAACTCAAACCCAAACCTAACCCTAACCCTAATACTACACCCTAACCCTAACTCATCCCTAAACTAACCCTGACCCAAACTCAAAACCTAACACTTAACCTAACTCTAACACTAACCCTAATCCTAAACCTTAACCATAACACCAAACCTAACCTAATCCTAACACAAATCCTACAACTAACACTAAACCTAGTCCTACACACTAACACACACACCAACCCTAACCTAACCCTGAGCCTAACTAAAACTCCATCATATAACATAAATCTAACCCGGACCCTAATGTTACTCCCTAACTCTAACTCCAAACCTCAACTAACCTTAAGCCTAACTCAAACCCTAGACCTAATCCTAACCCTAGTCCTACACGCTAACCTTACCCACAACCCTAAGCTAACCCTGACTGTAACTCAAACCCTAACACAAAACCCAAATCTAACTGCAAACCTATTCTTACTCCCTAACACTTACTCCAAATCCCACCTAACCTTAAGCCTAACTCATACACTAGACAAAACCCTAACCCTAGGACTGCACCATAACCCTAAACCAAACTATATATTAACACTAACTATAACTCAAACTTTAACACTTAACATAAATCTAACCCTAACCCTAATGTTACTTCCTATTCACTAACTCCGAAACTCACCTAACGTTAAGACTAACTCAAACACTACAACTAACACTAACCCTAGTCGTACATGCTAACCATTACCCAAACCCTAACCTAACCCTGACTCTAACTCAAAACCTAACACTAAACCTAAATCAAACAGTAACCCTAATCTTACTCCCTAACCCTAACTCCAAACCCCACCTAACCTTAAGCCTAACTCAAACACTAGACCCAACCCTAACCCTAGGCCTACACGCTAACCCTAATGCAAACCCTAACCTAATCCTGACTCTAACACAAATTCTATCACTTAATGTAAATCTAACACTAACACTAATATTACTCCTTAACCCTAACTTTAACCTCACCTAACTTTAGACCTAACACAAACCTTAGACCTAACCCCAACCCTAGTCCTACACGCAAACCCTAACCTCAACCTTATCCTAACCCTGGCTCTAACTAAAACCCAAACACTAAACCCAAATCTAACAGTAACCCTAATCTTACTCCCTAACCCTAACTCCAAACCCCCCACCTAACCTTAAGCCTAACTCATACACTAGACCGAACTCTCACCCTAGTCCTACACCTAATCCGACCCACAAACCTAACCTAACACTGACTGTAACTCAAACCCTAACACTAAACCCAAATCCAACTGTAACCCCAATCTTACTCCCTAACCCTAACTCCAAACCCCTCTGAACCATCAGCCTAATTCATACACTAGACCTAACCCTAACCCTAGTCCTTAACACTAACTTTATCCACAACCCTAACCTAACCCTGACTGTAACTCAAACACTAACACGAAACCCAAATCTAAATGAAACCCTTATCTTAATCCCTAAAACTAACTCCAAACCCCACCTAACCTTAAGCCTAACTCATACACTAGACCTAACCCTAACCATACTCCTACACCCTAACCCTACCCAGAAACCTAACCTAACAAAGACTCTAACTCAAACCCTAACACTAAACCCAAAACTAACTGTAACCCGAATCTTACTCCCTAAACCTAACTACAAACCCCACCTAATCTTAAGCCTTACTCATACACTAGACCTAACACTAACCCTAAGACTACATCCTAACCCTAAACCCAACTATATCCGAACACTAACTCTAACACAAACTTTAACAACTTAAAATAAATCTAACCCTTACCATAATGTTACTTCCTATTCCCTAACTGCAAACATCACCTAACGTTAAACCTAACTTAAACACTAGACCTAACACTAACCCTAGTTGTACATGCTACCCCTTACCTCAACCCTAAACTGACCCTGACTCTAAATCAAAACCTAACACTAAACTCAAATCTAATTGTTACCATAATCTTACTCCCTAACCCTAAGTCCAAACCCAACCTACCCTTAAGCCTAACTCGTACACTAGACCTAACACTAACCCTTCTCCTAAACACTAACCCTACCCACAACCCTAACCTAACCCTGACTGTAACTCAAACACTAACACTAAACGCAAATCTAACCATAACACTAAACTTTCTCCCTAACCCTAACTCCAAACCCTACCTAACCTTAAGCCTAACTCACACACTAGACCTAACCCTAACCCTAGTTCTACACCCTATCCTTACCCAAAACCGTAACCTAACACTGACTATAACTCAAACCCTAACACTAAACCCACATCTAAATGTAACACTAATCCTACTCCCTAACCCTAACTCCAAACCCCACCTAACCTTAAGCCTAACTCATACACTAGATTTAACCCTAACCCTAGGACTACACCCTAACCACAAACCCAACACTATCCTAACACTACCTCTAACTCAAACTTTAACACTTAACATAAATCTAACCCTAACCCTAGTGATACTTACTTCCTATCCCCTAACTCAAACCTCACCTAACATTAAGCCTAACTCAAACACTTGACCTAAATCTAATCCGAGTCTTACATGGTACCCCTTACCCCACCCCAAACCTAACCATGACTCTAACTCAAACTCTAACACTAAACCCAAATCTAACTGTAATCCTGATCTTACTCCCTAACCTTAACTCCAAACCCCACCTAATCTTAAGCCTAACTGATACACTAGACCTAAACCTACACCCTAACCCTACCCACAACCCTAAGCTACCCTTGACTGTAACTCAAAACCTAACACTAAACCCAAATCTAAATGTAACACTAATTTTACTCCCTAAGCCTAACTGCAAACCTCACCTAACATTAAGCCTAACACATACACTAGATCTAACCCTAACCCTAGGACTACACCCTAACACGAAAGCCAACTCTATCCTAACACTAACTCTAACTCAAACTTAAGCACTTAACATAAATCTAACCCTAAACCTAATGTTACTTCCTATTCCCTAACCTCAAATCTCATCTAACATTACGCCTAACTCAAATACTAGACCTAACACTAACCCTAGTAGGACACGCTAGCCCTTACTGCAACCGTAACCTAACCATGACTCTAACTCAAACACTAACACTAAACACAAATCTAACTGTAACCCTAACCTTACTCCCTAACCCTAACTCAAAACCCCACCTAACCTTAAGCTTAACTCATACTCTAGACCTAACCCTAACCCTAGTCCTACACCCTAACCCTACCCACAACCCTACGCTACCCCTGCTGTAACTAAAACCCTAACACTAAACCAAAATCTAACTGTAACACCAATCTTACTCCCTAACCCTAACTCCAAACCACACCTAACCTTACTCACACCTAACTCAAACACTAGACCTAAACCTACCCTAGTCCTAAACACTAACCCTACCCACAACCATAACCTAACCCTGACTGTAACACAAACACTAACACTAAACCCAAATCTAACTGTAACCCTAATTGTACTCCCTAACCCTAACTCCAAACCTCACCTAACCTTAAGCCTAACTAATATACTAGAACTACCCCTAACCCTAATCCTACAACCTATTCCTACCCACAACCCTAACCTAACACTGACTGTAACTCAAACCCTAACACTAAAGCCAAATCTAAATGTAACCCTAATCTTACTCCCTAATCCTAACTCCAAAGCCCACCTAACCTTAAGCCTAACTCATACACTAGACCTAACCTTAACCCTAGTCCTACACCATAACCATATCCAGAACCCTAAGCTACAAGTGAAACTCAAACACTAACACTAAACCCAAATCTAACTGTAACCCTAATTTTTCTTCCTAACCATAACTCCAAACCCCACCTAACCTTAAGCCTAACTCAAACACTAAACCCAACCCTAACCCTAGGCCTACACGCTAACCCTACCCAAAACCCTAACCTAACCCTGATGTAACTCAAACCCTAACACTAAACCCAAATCTGTCACCCTAATCTTACTCACTAAACCTAATTCCAAACCCCACCTAACCTTAAGCCTTACTCATACACTAGATCTACTCCTGACCCAAGTCCTACCCCCTAACCCTACCCACAACAGTAAACTAAACCTGACTCTAACGCAAACCCTAACACTAAACCCAAATTTAAATGTAACACTTACCTTACTACTTAACCCTAACTCCAAACCCCACCTAATCTTAAGTCTAATTCTTACAGTAGATCTAACCCCAACCCTATGGCTACACCCTAACCCTTAACCAAACTCTATACTAACACTAACTCAAACTTTAACACTTAACATAAATCTGACCCTAACCCTAATATTACTTTCTATTCCCTAACTCTAAACCTCACCTAAATTTAAGCCTAACTCAAACACTAGACCTAACACTAACCCAAATCGTACATGCTACCACCTACCTCAACCCTAAACTAACTCTGACTCTAACTCAAAATCTAACACTAAATCCAAATCTAACTGTAACCCTAATCTTACTCCGTAACCCTAACTCCAAACCCCACCTAATCTTAAGACTAATTCATACACTAGACCTAATCCTAACCCTAGTCCTACACCTAACCCTACCCACAACCCTAAGCTACCCCTGACTGTAACTCAAATCCTAACACTAAACTGAAATCAAACTGTAACCCAAATCTTACTCCCTAACCCTAACCCCAAACCCTACCTAACCTTAAGCCTAACTCATACACTAGACCTAACCCTAACCCTAGTCCTAAACACTAACCAGACCCACAACCTTAACCTATCCCTGACTTTAACTCAAACAATAATACTAAACCCAAATCTAAGTATCTCCCTAATCTTACTCCCTAACCCTAACTCCAAACCCCACATAACCTTAAGCCTTACTCACACACTAGACCTAACCCTAACCCTAGTCCTATACCCTAACCCTACCCACAACCCTATCCTAACACTGACTGCAACTCAAACCCTAAAACTAAACCCAAATCTAAATGTAACCCTAATCTTACTCCCTAACCCTAACTCCAAACCCCACCTAACCTTAAGCCTTACTTGTACACTAGATCTAACCCTAACCCTAGGACTACACACTAAGCCTAAACCCAACTCTATAATAACACTAACTCTAACTCAAACTTTAACACTTAATGTAAATCTTACCCTAGACCTAATGTTACTTCCTATGCCCTAACTCCAAACCTCACCTAACGTTAAGCCTAACTCAAACACTAGACCTAATGCTAATCATAGTCGTACATGCTACCCCTTATTGCAATCCAAACTGAATCCTGACTGTAACTCAAACCCTAACACTAAATTCCAATCTAATTGTAACCCTAATCTTACTCCCTAATCCTAACTCCAAACCCCACCTAACCTTAAGCTTATCTCATACACAAGCCCTAACCCTAACCCTATTTCTAAAGCCTAACCTTACGCACAACCCTAACCTAACACTGACTGTAACTCAAACCCTAACACTAAACCCAAATCTAAATGTAATGCTAATCTTACTCCCTAACCCTAGCTCCAAACCCCACCTCACCTTAAGCATAACTCAAACACTAGATCTAACCCTAACCCTAGGACTATACCCGAACCCAAAACCCAACTCTATCCTAACTCTAAATGTATCTCAAACTTTAACACTTAACATAAATCTAACCCTAAGCCTAATGTTATTTCCTATACCCTAATTCCAATCCTCACCTAACGTTAAGCATAACTCAAACACTAGACCTAACACTAACACTAGTCCTACACACTAACCCTATGCACAAAACTAACCTATCCCTGACTGTAACTCAAACCCTAACACTAAACCCAAATCTAAATGTAACCCTAATCTTACTCCCTAACCCTAACTCAGAAGCCCACCTAACCTTAAGCCTAACTCATACACTAGACCTAACACTAACCCTAGTCCTACACCCTAACCCTACCAACATCCCTAACATAACACTGACTGTAACTCAAACCCTATCACTAAACCCAAATTTAACTGTAACCCTAATCTTACTCCTTAACCCTAACTCTAAACCCCACCTAACCTAAAGCCTAACTCATACACTAGACCTAACACTAACCCTAGTCCTACAACCTAACCATACCCACAATCCTAAATTACCCCTGACTGTAACTCAAACACTAACACTAAACCCAAATCTAACTGTAACCCTAATCTTTCTTTCTAACCCTATCTCCAAACCCCACCTAACCTGAAGCCAAACTCACACACTAGACCTAACCCTAATCCTAGTCTGAAACACTAACCCTACCCACAACCCTAACCTAACCCTGACTGTAACTCAAACCCTAACACTAAACCCAAATCTGTCACCCTAATCTTACTCACTAAGCCTAACTCCAAACCCCACCTAACCGTAAGCCTTACTCATACACTAGATTTACCCCTGACCCACGCCCTACACCCTAACCTTACCCACAACAGTAAACTAAACCTGACTCTAACTCAAACCCTAACACTAAACCCAAATTTAAATGTAACCCTAACCTTACTAATAACGCTAACTCCAAACCCCACCTAATCTTAAGTCTGACTCTTACAGTAGATCTAACCCTAACCTTATGACTACACCCTAACCCTAAACCCAACTCTATCCTAACACTAACTCTACCTCAAACTATAACACTTAATGTAAATCTTACCCTAACCCTAAAGTTACTTACTATTCCCTAACTCCAAAGCCCACTTAACCTTAAGCCTAACTCAAATCCTAGACCTAACACTAACACTAGTCCGACACCCAAGCCCTATGCACAACGCGAATATAACCCTAACTGTAACTGAAACACTAACACTAAACCCAAATCTAAATAGAACCCTAATCTTACTCCCTAACCCTAACTCCAAACCCCACCTAACCTTAAGCTTAACTCATACACTAGACCTAACCCTAACCCTAGTCCTACACCCTAACTCTAAACCCAACTCTATCCTAAAACTAACTGTAACTCAAAATTTAACACTTAACGTAAATCTGACCCTAATCCTACTGTTACTTCCTATTCCCTAAATCCAAACCTCACCTAATGTTAAGCCTAACTCAAACATTAGACCTAACACTAACCCTAGTCTAACGTGCTACGCCTTACCCCAACCCTAACATAACCTTGACTCTAACTCAAACCCTAACACTAAACCCAAATCTAACTATAACACTAATCTTACTCCCTAACCCTAACTCCAAACCCAATCTAACCTTAAGCCTAATGCATACTCTAGACCTAACCATAACCGTAGTCATACACCCTAACCCTACCCACAACCCTAAGCTACCCCTGACTGTAACTCAAAACCTAACACTAAAGCCAAATCTAACTGTAACCCTAATCTTAATCCCTAACCCTAAATCCAAATCTAACCTAACCTTAAGCCAAACTAATACTCTAGATCTAACCCTAACCCTATTACGACACCCAAAGCCTACTCACAATAATAAGCTACCCCTGACTGTAACTCAAACCCTAACACTAAACCCAAATCTAACTGTAACCCTTATCTTACTCCCTAAACCTAAACCCAAACACCACTTAAACTTAAGCCTAATTCATACACTAGGCGTAACCATAACCCTAGTCCTAAACACAAACCCTACCCACAACCATAAACGAACACAGACTGTAACTTAAAACCTAACACTAAACCCAAATCTAACTGTAACCCTAATCTTACTTCCTAACCCTAACTCCAAACTCAACCTAACCTTAAGCCTATCTCATACACTAGACCTAACCCTAACCCTAGTCCTATACCCTAATTCTACCAACAACCCTAAGCTATCCCTGACTGTAACTCAAACCTTAACACCAAACTCAAATCTAAATGTAACCCTAATCTTACACCCTAACCCTAACTCCAAACCCCACCTAACCGTAAGCCTAACTCATACACTAGACCTAACGCTAACCCTAATCCTAAATGCTAACCCTACCCAAAATCGTAACCTAACCCTAACTGTAATTCAAACCCTAACACTAAACCCAAATCTAACTGTAACACTAATCTTACTCCCTAACCCTAGGTCCAACCCCACCTAGCCTTAAGCCTAACTCATACGCTAGAACTAACCCTAACCCTAGTCCTACTTCATAACCCTCCCCACAACCATTACCTAACACTGACTATAACACAAACCCTAACACTAAACCCAAATCTAATTGTAACCCTAATCTTACTCCCTTACCCTAACTCCAAACCCCACCTAAACTTAACCTAACTCATAGACAAGACCTAAGCCTAACCCTAGTCCTACACCCTAACCCTAAACCCAACTCTATCCTAACACTAAATCTAACTCAAACTTTAACACTTAACTTAAATCTAACCCTAACCCTAATGTTACTTCCTATTTCCTAACTCCAAACCTCACCTAACCTTAAGCCAAACTCAAACACTAGACCTACCACTAATCCTAGTCGTACATGAACCCCCTTACTACAACCCTAACCTAAAAATGACAAACTCAAAGCCTAACACTAAACCCAAATCTATCTGTAACACTACTCTTACTCCATAACCCTAATTCCAAACCCCACCTAACCTTACGCCTAATTTATACACTAGACCTAACCCTAAGCTTAGTCCTACAGCCTAAAACTAACCACAACCCTTACCTAACCCTGACTGTAACTCAAACCCTAACACTAAACCCAAATCTAATTGTAACCTTAATCATACTCCCTTACCCTAACTCTAAACCCCACCTATACTTAAGCCTAACTCATACACTAGACCTAACCCTGACCCTAGTCCTACACCCTAACCCTACCAACAACCCTAAGCTATCCCTGACTGTAACTCAAACCCTAACACTAAACCCAAATCTAACTGTAACCCTAATCGTACTCCCTAACCCTAACTCCAAACCACACCTAACCTTAAGTTTAACTCATACACTAGACTTAATCCTAAGCCTAGTCCTACACACTAACCCTACCCACAACCCTAAGCTACCTCTGACTGTAGCTCAAACACTAACACTAAACCCAAATGTAACTGTAACCCTAATCTTACTCCCTAACCCTAACTCCAAACCCCACCTAACCTTAAGCCTAACTCATACACTAGACCTTACCCTGACCCTAGTCCTACACCCTAACTGTACCCACAACCCTTACCTAACACTATCTGTAACTCAATCCCTAACACTAAACCCAAATCTAATTGTAACACTAATCTTACTCCCTTACCCTAACTCCAAACCCCACCTAACCTTAAGCCTAAGTCATACACTAGACCTTACCCTAACCCTAGTCCTACACCCTAATCCTACTCACAACTCTAAGCTGCTCTGACTGTAACTCAAACCCTTACACTAAACCCAAACCTAAATGTAACCCGAATCTTACTCCCTAACCCTAACTCCAAACCCCACCTATCCTTAAGCCTAACTCATACACTAGACCTAACCCTAACCCTTGTCTGAAACACGAACCCTACCCACAACCTTAACAGAACCCTGACAGTAATTCATACCCTAACACTAAACCCAAATCTAACTGTAACCCTAATCTTACTCCCTAACCCTAACTCCAAACCCCACCTAAACGTAAGCCTAACTCATACACTAGACCTAACCCTAACCCTAGTCCTACACCCTCACATTAAACCCAACTCTATCCTAACACTAACTCTAACTTAAACTTTAACACTTAACATAAATCTAACCCTAACCCTAATGTTACTTCCTATTCCATAACTCCAAACCTCACCTAACGTTAAGTCTAACTCAAACACTAGATCTACCACTAACCCTAGTCGTACATGCAACCCCTTACTACAACACTAACCTAAAAATGAATAACTCAAAGCCTAACACTAAACCCAAATCTAACTGTAACACTAATCTTACTCCCTAACCCTAACTCCAAATCCTATTTAACCTTAAGCCTAACTCATACACTAGACCTAACCCTAACCTAAGTCCTAAACCCTAACCCTACCCACAACCCTTACCTAACCCTGACTGTAACTCAAAAACTCACACTAAACCCAAATCAAATTGTAACCTTAATCTTACTCCCTAACCCTAACTCAAAACTCCAAATATACTTAAGCCTTACTCATACACTAGACCTAAACCTAACCCTGTACAACACCCTAACCTACCAACAACCCTAAGCTACCCCTGACTGTAACTCAAACACGAACACTAAACCCAAATCTAAATGTAACCCTAATCGTACTCCCTAACCCTAACTCCAACCCCCACCTAACCTTAAGCCCAGAGAAGATTCTTCATGGCTCCTGGGAACTAGATATTTCAAGGGACAGGAGAAACGAAGATTTTCTACTCATAATTTAGCCTCCAGCAAGCAAAGCTAGCATGGCAGGAGAGTTGAGCCCTTCTTTCAGAAGATTCCTCATGGCTCCTGGGAACTAGATATTTCAGGGGACAGGAGAAATGAAGATTTTCTGCTCATAATTTAGCCTCCAGCAAGCAAAGCTAGCGTGGTAGGGAGCCCCTCTGGCCATCTATCTCTGTCTCTGTGTCTCTGAGGTCTCTGTCTCTCTCTGCTCCTGTCTCCTCATTTTTTTTTTTTTGGTAATTTTTCCTTTTTACGATTTTTTTAAAGGTAAAGATTTTCTCTGGCTCTCAGCTCCACCTTTTGCTTTGTTTTCTATTTTTTTATTTTTTTTAAGAAAAAGAACAGTAATTATAATTTTTAAAATTTTTTTGTCTCTTTTTTTTCTTTTCTTTTTGTTGTTGTTTCTCTCTCTCTTTTTCATTTTCCTTTTTCTTGTCTCTCCACCCAATATCTACTGAATCTGCTGCACCAGTGATCACAACAGAATGGCAAACAGATTCTAGAACACCTCTGTCTGCTAGCTCCTGAACACTGAGGCTTAACTTCAAGAATTTGAAAGAAACACACCATCCCTCAGATGACAAGAAATCACCGCCGGATCACGAGAAATATGGGAAAACGAGAAAATACCTCTCCTCCAAGGGAAAAGAGTAACTCTCCTTCATCCACAAGCAGTTCGGTGAAAATCATGGAAATGTCTGATAAGGAATTTAGAGCATTCATAATGTCGAAGCTAACAGAGATGGAAGAAAAGAGAGATAATGAACTGCTAAAGAGAAAGGAGAAAGAAGTTGCCGAGTTCCAGGAGATGAGGAAATTCTTGCAAGATCTAGAAGAGGAATTACACACTTTACAAAAGACTCAAACGGAACTGCTAGAGATGAAGTCTATAATACAAGAAGTCAAAATCTCCCTTGAAAGTATCAAAAGCAGACTAGATCATTCAGAAAATAGAATCTCAGATGTAGAAGAGAAAATGGCTGGCTTAGAAAAATCCACCACGAAGACTGAGAAAATGGCCCAAAAATTTGAGAATGATATGCGAGAAGTACTGGATACCATCAAACGTCCAAATATCCGGATAATTGGCATTCCAGAAGGTGAAGAGACCCATAAAGGCATTGATAATCTATTCCATGAAATCCTGCAAGAAAACTTTCCAAACCTAGAGAGGCATTCGAAGATCCAGTCCCAGGAAATACAAAGGACCCCAAATAAAATCAACCCAAGAAGATCTTCTCCAAGACATATTATAGCCAGGTTGACCAAAGCCGCAGACAAAGACAAGATACTAAGATTGGCAAGAGAGAAACATCAAGTTACCTACAAAGGACATCCCATCAGGCTAACAGCAGATCTCTCATCGGAAACAATGCGAGCGAGGAGAGAATGGGAAAATATATTCAAAGTGTTACGAGAGAAGCAATTTCAGCCAAGAATACTGTACCTGGCAAGATTATCTTTCAGGTGGGAAGAAAAGACAAGAACATTCTCAGATAAACAAAACCTGAAAGAATTTACCAGCACCAGACCAGATCTCCAAGAAGTTCTCAAGGGTGTGTTGTATCAAGAAAATTAAACACAGACACATGGAAATAAGAGTCCAAAAACTATGAAAGTGGCCAACTTAATCATAGGGACAAGTCTGGAGTTGAATATTATATCCCAGAATTTAATCAGGAAAATTGAACCAGAACAGAAGATAAAAGTACATGGAACTGATAGGTTCATGCACCTTCCATTTGAACAGAATCCTAACTTGTTTCCTGGCTTTAAGCAAAGTTCCTTGGCATTTCTTTGAGTTAAGTTAAAACTGGTTTTCTTAGTAGTAATGAGTGAACTCACCACTGAAAGTAGTTAGATTATGTAGGAAATTGTGTGATCAATGCAATGTGGGTGGGAAGGGAATGAAGGACAATTGTAGACACCAGAGGTGGTGTGAGAGGAGGGTGGGAAGGGACAGAGGGTCAGAAAGAGGGGTGTAAGTAATTCTAGGAACTAGTAATGGAAAATTTTTTGTAATGTGCATGATTGTATCACTATGCAGTGTGTACTGGATGGGAGATTGCATTTTGTATGCTGTGATGAAGCTTAGGGAAGGAATGTAAATTGAGTTACAAACAAAAAGTTTCAGAAGAAAAAAAAAAATATATATATATATATTCAATGACCGCAGTAGGATATGTAGCCACAGCTAGGTGCTACTTTATAGGATGCGTAAAGTAAGACTTGTGTTCATGGAAATGTGGGTATCACCTGTGCTTGCTATGAGGGTATTTGGATTGATTAGGGTCTTTGGCGATACAATAAAATGTGAGGAGAAAACAGTATAGAAAGCAAACATAGATACCAGAGACTGTGGGAGGAGAGTGGGAGATGGCAGAGGGTAAGAGATAGAGAATCAAGGATGGGGGGGAAAAAGCAAAACATACAGAAGACAAGAAATGGAATATCATTTACTGACAATAACATGTTTGTTGATGTGCTTGATTGAGACAATATATAGTGTACTTTGGATGGAAAATCTCATTTTGTATGCTGTAATGATGTTCAGTGAATGAATGCAAATAAATAAATTGAAAAAAAGAAAAAAAAAAGAAAAAGAAAATCAAAAAAAAAAAAAAAAAGTACATGAGACTGATAGGTTCATGCACCTACCATTTGAACAGAATCCTAACTTGTTTCCTGGCTTTAAGCAAAGTTTCTTGGCACTTCTTTGAGCTAAGTTAAAACTGGTTTTCTTAGTAGTAATGAGTGAACTCACCATTGAAAGTAGTTAGATTATGTAGGAAATTGTATGATCAATGCAACGTGGGAGGGAAGGGAATGAAGGATAATTGTAGACACTGGAGGTGGTGTGAGAGGAGGGTGGGAAGGGACAGAGGGTCAGAAAGAGGGGTGGAAGTAATTCTAGGAACTAGTAATGGAAAATTTTTTGTAATGTGCATGATTGAGTCACTATGCAGTGTGTACTGGATGGGAGATCGCATTTTGTATGCTGTGATGAAGCTTAGGGAAGGAATGTAAATTGAGTTACAAAAAAAAAGTTTCAGAAAAAAAAATATATATCTATTCAATGACTACAGTAGGATATGTAGCCCCAGCTAGGTGCTACTTTATAGGATGCGTAAAGTAAGACTTGTGTTCATGGAAATGTGTGTATCACCTGTGTTTGCTATGAGGGTATTTGGATTGATTAGGGTCTTTGGCGATACAATAAAATGTGAGGAGAAAACAGTATAGAAAGCAAACATAGATACCAGAGACAGTGTGGGAGGAGAGTGGGAGATGGTAGAGGGTAAGAGATAGGGAATCAAGGATGGGGGGGAAAAAAAGCAAAACATACAGAAGACAAGAAATGGAAGATCATTTGCTGACAATAACATGTTTGTTGATGTGCTTGATTGAGACAATATATAGTGTACTCTGGATGGAAAATCTCATTTTGTATGCTGTAATGATGTTCAGTGAATGAATGCAAATAAATAAATTGAAATTAAAAAAAAAAGATAAGTACCTATAAGTGAGATTTCTTATTTTTTAAGTTTATTTGTTTATTTCTTCCATAATAAAAAGACAGATGGGGCCAGCAGTTGGCATAATGGTTAAGGGTGCTGGATTCCCATATGACTGACCGCAGTTCGAGTCCTGGACCTGACGGCCTGCTTTCTCACTTTTCCTTTCTCTCTCTGTCTGTCTGGTCAAATTAAAAAATAATAATAACAAATGGAATTAAATAAATAAATAATTCTTTAAAAAAAAAAAAAAAAAAAAAAGGACAGAGACTGAGAGCACCTTCAACAAACCTTGACACTTAAATTCTCCCCCAGTTTCAGCTAGCCCTCCATCATGGACACTCATGTGTCTAGTGTACTTAGGGAGGTTTTCAGACACAAGCTGGAACTTTCCCATGTGGGTTAGCTTCACAGAGCATTGCAATTTACTGCTGCACCACTATCCTGGTGCCTAGAAGTGAGATTTCTATATCACAGGGTAAATGCTATGTATAATTGTATTACATGTTTCTCAATTCCCCTCAACAGGAATTGCACTATTTTATATTTTCACAGGCTTACCACTAAGTAGTTTGTAAAGATTTCGAGATTATATTTTTTCTGTTCTAATGAACGATAGGTACATTATATTTAAACTTGTTTATCTTACTTTATCTATAGAGTCTGTGTCTTCTACTATATGAGTGGTTTCTAAGAACATAATTCACAGAAATGACTTCCAATGAGGCTCCAGGTACCAATTTTTCAGCCTCAATCAATCCTCCCTCTAGACAGAGATGTGGTCATATTATAGAAGTGAGATCTTCATGGTCATTCTTATGAAATGTGCCTAGATGCGAGAGGGCACTTAATACTCTTGTACTAAACAATGGCATGTTCTTGGGACTGGACAATTTTCACACCTCCTTCACTTTCTTCTGAACACCAGCAGCAACCTCCTCAGCAGGAACACAGAAGCGTATTTCCCACTGAATGAGAAGGAAAGGAAGTTCAAAGTGATGACATGGCTTGCCCAGATATTAAGTGGAGAATCCAGGACTAGAGACCATGTGTTCAGATTCTCAGTCCATGACTGTGAAGTTAAAAAACAGCTGTCACCCTCACTTCTGATCTTATTTGCAAGTTCAGGAGTCTTCACAATCACCTTTTAGTTCAAATTTCACTAGAAAGACTCACGGAGCTTGCTGAAAGTGGTTATACTCACAGTTTATTAAACCAAAAGGATACAGATTAACACCAGCCAAGGGAAGAAACACAGAGAGTACCTCCTGGAGAGTCCCACATGCAGAGTTCCACCTGTTTCTCCAAGTAAAGTCCTGGACAATGCTAACTTTTTCTGGAAACAATGTGTGAGAATATTCATAGAATATCGCTGTTTTAGTCCATTTGTGTTGCTAATAACAGAAACACTTGAGTCTAGATGATTTACAGGAATAGAGGTTTATTTGGCTTATGATTTAGATGCCCAAGGTCTAGGAGCCACATCTGTGAGCATCTTCTTGCTGATGAGGACCCTTTTGCAGAGTCCTGAGGTGCTGCAAGCATCATGCAACAAGAACTTGAGCAGACCAGTGCATAACTGTCTGTCTCCTCATAAGCGCATGACTATCCAATCATCAGGTTCCCCAAACTTATGCCTAGTAATTTCCCAAGGGCTCCACCTTTTAATCCTATAATCATATTAAGTCTTTCCTCTGAATACCTTCTTTTTTCTTTGAGAGGTTTTTGCTATAGGACACTCACCAGAAAGACAGAGAGAGACAGAGAGATAGAAAGCAAGAAATCACCCCCCAGGGGGAATGACCATGCCACAATCCCTTCTCCTCCATTCTCCTCTTGGGATCTTGGGCACGCACACACACGCGCCTGACGTGAGTTTAAGCCACCGGCTCCAGGACTCGAACTGCAGTCGGCTATGGGAGTTCAGTGACATAGCCATTTTGCTAACTGCTGGACCCTCCTCTGAATACCTCTACAATAGCTCACCAGATTCCGACACATGAATTTTTAGAGGACATATTCAAACCATATCAATTGCCAGTCAAGGAAACTTGCTGAAGTGTTGGTGTCCACAAATTTCAGCAGAGCTTGATCTCGTGGACATAGATTCATGACCTTGAGACTGACCTCAGACTCCAGTTTCTTCAAGGGTCAGGCTGATACCATGCGACCAAATATCCCATGATGAATTACTTTGGGAAACTATCTGGCATGGACCAAGGCCTCCGAGTAAACAAAATACTCTTACCAGACGGGACATTCTAAGAGTTTAAAGGTCACCTCCCAGGAGCCAAGGGCCCTCTTTAGGCAAACTTAAAATTACCATCCAATGCCCTTTCCTTGTAATACATCGATCTAAGTGAGGTACCCTACTGGCTGCCACAGAGGAAAAATCCAGTTCTGCACTCACAAGCTGTAATGAAGGGCAATTATGTCTGACTGATAAATATAAACAGAGTGTTCCAGAAGGGAAAAGAGTGTATAAGGGGCTTCGTAAGTGGACTTACTGACAACCTGTCTGCAAAAAATAGTACAATAGATTCTGGTTGTTGAGAAGCCACACACAATATTTTTTCCTACTCTTCAAATGGAGAAAATTGAGAGTTGAGGCCAACTAGTCCCTTGAGTAGTCTCAGAACTAATAGCATTCTCTGATGACACTGAGGACCGCTAGGTGGCACTAATTTCCAGTTTGGGTGGCAAGTAATTTTTTTAAAAAGGGAGTTCAAAAGATCAACAAACCTCTTTTATCTATCAAATTACATTTCCCAGTAAGATAATGTTACAAGAACATTTGGTTTGCAATTCAGGCAGGTGTAAGTTCCCCTCTTTATTCACCTTCTTATCATAGCCATAGAAGTGTTGTTGGCAGTTGGAAAAATAGTCTAGCTCCGCAGGACAAAGTTCAACAGGGATAAGGCCAAGGCATACTAATCACAGATAGGGGAAGGAAAAGAAGACAAATAAGGGGTGATGGTGGCATAGAATAAATACAGGTATTTCTCCAAAAATATTTCACTTCCTGTGAAACCAACAATTGAGTGTAGTCAGTGAGAGTCTGCAGTAAGGCCACCCCGGAGGTGAGTCAGGGACTAGGATGGTGGGAAGGTAGAGAGGATGGGGTGGTAAGGGGCAGGCTAGGGAGGGTTAGGGGAGTTGGGAGTGAGAAGAAAAAGTCTGCTCACATTACTCCGTAATACTTTCTTTATTCAGACTGGGCTATCTTCAGAGAGAGGGAAATATTTTCCACTAGTTCACTGAGCCCACCCAGCTGTCCTTTTCAGGATTTCCATTTTCCTCCAGGTTTCCTTGGATAGAAAGTTGACTACAGGCAGCCATCTTATTTATTTATGCCATGGATAGAAGTTAAGTAAGTTCCAAACACAAACTTCAGTTACCACAGCCTTGAGAGGTTGTATCTTAGGCACAAGAGTGAAATAAAGAAGAATGTAGCATTGACCAGAGTGATGGGGGGGAGACACAGATGACAAAAGCAAATGAGAAAATACCAGATGGTGACCATAGCTTACAGAGGAGTAAAATGGAGTGTCTGTTAGAGAATGACTCTGAGAACATATTTAGTTTGGTCAGGAATGGTCTCCCTAAGATGATGATGTTTAGCTAGAGACCTAAAAGACAAAAATGAGCTGTTACTCTTAAGAGCTTCTGTGGAGAAAAAAAAAGGGGGGGGGAAACCTTGCATTGATTAAGGAAGACCTGACTTGCCTCAGAAAATGTGGACTCCACTAACTGAACTGGCTGAGATGTAGCTTCTACATCCAGTAGAATGAGTGTTTGAAGTAGAAATGAATTTCAGTTACAGGCAAATTAAGAAAGCTATCATCCTCACCATCTGAGGGGAAGGCTGAGGAAACAACTGGGTTGTGGGCTGCTCTGTACTCCAAGAGCTTCCTCCAAGACTTATTCCTAATTAGATGTCCCCCATCCTTGTCAGCAGAGTGGAGTGGTAACAAACAAGGACCTCGGTATCAGAGAGACAAAGCTTTGAATTCTAGACATGCACTTAGACAAATACTTAATGAGTAGGAGCCTCAGTTTTCCTCCTATCTGTGAAAGATCCCTCCCATTCAGGGTGAGGGTTAGATGCAACGACATGTAGAGAGCTTGCCAGAGGTGGGTATGAAGAACCCAATGGGTGGAGCATGGCCAGGGAGCATGACCCAGGAGGTCTTCCTGGTGGAGTAAGGAGGGGCCTCCTGTCAACAGGGTTCCTTCTAGTGGCTCCGGATCTCAGAAGGAAGAAATACTTTACTTTCTGAAAGGATCTTTTCCAGCAAACTCTTCTTTGCAAAAGACAAACAACATTATCTCACACAGGTGTTACATAACAGGTTACACAACTGATTAAGGGGGAGTAGAACTCTATTGAGGGCAGAGATTTAATAGAATCATCCATAATTATTTAAAAATAAGTCTTTTTCCCACATCGACATGGAAGTAACCAGCATAACAGGCAGCAGCAGACAAGGCAGGTAGCTTGCCATCATCCATGAGCTTCTGATTTCCAACAGAGAGAAAAAGGTCAGGTCTTCTAGTCCTAGATGGGCAGCCTTGGGCAAATCACTTAACTCTCACTGCTCAAAATGTGATGTGTGTGGGCCAGCAGGTGGCAACGACGTTAAGGTGGTAGGATCTTACATGGTTGACTGTACGGTTCGAGTCCCAGACCCAGTGAGTTAAAAACATGCTGGGCATGTGTGCATGCGTGTGTGCCCAAAATCCCAAGAGGAGAATGGAGGAAAAGAGACTGTGGTCCTGCCATCCCCCCCGGGGGGTGATTTATCACTTTCTCTGTCCCCACCCCTCTGGAAAGCACATCACCCTATAGTAAACTAACCCCCCAGAACTAAACAAAACATGGTGTATGGACCAACAGCATCAGCATCACCTGAGAGCTTGTTGGAAATGTAGACTTTCAGGTACATCCCACAGTCCACACTATTAGTAAGAGCCCAAGATAATTTATGCATGTCGAAGTGTGAGAAGCATTGATTTAATGTTTACACCTTTCTCTCCTTAAAAGAGAGGCCAAAGTAGCTTTTTAATAAGCTGAATATAAAAATAACCACGTTACCCTGCTGTAGTAGTGTAGGTGGTAGCATACTAATCTGCAGTGCTGGAGACCACATGGCCAACTACGGGTTCAAACCCACAAGAGACCTGAAACACCCTGGGTGCACATGCCCAAGATCCTGATTATCTTGAGGGTTGTAGAAAGGGGATCACAGAGTGACGAGATCCTGTCAAGGGTAACTGTTTCTCTCTCTCTTCATGAAAGAAAATAAACTTAGAAATATGTAGAGAGCCTCTTAAAATGACGAGAGTAAAATGTAGTTAAGGTAGGGAAATTAAGCAGAACAGAGGAAAAGTGGAAAGTGAAAGTCCTCCTTGATCCTACAACTTCTCTTCCCAGTTCTACCCCAATGGCCACTTCCTGGATGTTTTTAAGCTGGGTCCTAGCATCTAGTCTTCCTCCCTTCCTGGTAGACAGCCCCCACATCCCAAGAGGGCTTATCTGAAGCACAGTTACTTCCCTTGAGTTGGAGGGATGGGACGGAAAATCACATCCGTCCTCCTCAAGCCAGCCATACTCTTCAAAGAAACATACTTGATCTGGCTGATGGATTTTCTCTTTCTGCTGTGCAGCCTGCAGGAGAAAATGGTTCCAGGTCAAAGACTTGGTCCAGCCACCTCTTAGCAAGTTGTGTAGGGATGCCCTTATACCTCCCTTTGAGATGTCAGGGACTTGTCACTTGCCACTTACAACCTTGGTTTGAGGCTTCGGCTGACATTTCCAGACAGGAGTCTGATACAGCCTTCCAAATCTGGAGGTTTGAGTATTGAACCCACAAGACCAGATCTGTCCCAGTGATCATCTGTGGCTCTTTCTCTTTTTAGTCTGAATTGAAATATGACTGTTTCCCAAGGGTCACACTGGCTGTGATCATATAATTATTTTTAAAATTTAAGTTATTTTAAAAATTTAAAAATAATTATTTATTTTATTTTATTTATTCACTCATTTATTTTAATTTGACCAGATAGAGACTCATGCATTGAGAGAGGGAAAGTGAGAAAGCAAGCCAACAGGTCCAGGATTCAAACCATGGTCAGTCATGTGGGAGTGTCTAGAGCCCCAACCACCATGTCACCTGCTGGCCCTTCATGTAATTATTTTTCCTTTTTCTGTTAATGTATCACATTAATTTATTTTTGTATATTAAATCATCCTTATATCCCACAGATAAATCTGATTTGCTCAGTATATGATCTCTTAGGAGGTTGAATCTGATTTGCTAGTAATTGGTTGAGGATTTTTTTTTGACATCTATATTCATCACAAATCATGGCCTGTAATTTTCTTTCCTTTGGTGTTTTTGTCTGGCTTTTGTTCAGAGCAATGTTGGCCTAATAAAATAAGTTTGAAAGTGTTCACTACATGTTATTATTTTTTGAAAGAATATGGGAAGAATTGGTACTATTATTCTTTCAGTGTTTGATAGAATTTACTGGTGAAGTCATCTGGTCCTGAGCTTTTAGTTATTGGGAGACTTTTGGTTTCTAATTCAATCTCCTTATTAGTTATAGGTCTGTTTAGATGTTCTTTTTCTTCATGTTTTGGTCTTGGGGGTGGGCTGCATTTCTAGAAGTCTTTCCACTTCTAAATTATGCAGTGTGCATGTAATTATTCACACTATTCTCACAGGATCCTTTTTATTTCTGTGGTATCAGCTGTAATGTCTCCTCTTTTATTTCTGATTTGATTTATTTTAGTGTTCTTTTGTTTTTTGATAAGTAGTTTAAACATTTGTCAATTTTGTTCATGTTCTCAAAAAAAAAAAAAAACAACTGGTAATATTGTTGATTTTTTTCTGTTTTAAAAAATGCTCTAGATTGTTTATTTCTGCTCTAATATTTATTATTTTCTTTCTTCTGATAACTTAGGGCTTAATTGGCCTTGACTTTTAGTTCCTTGAGTAAACTTAAATTGCTTATTTGAGATATTTCCTCTTTTTAAATATAGGCATCTGTTGTTATCAATGTCCCTCTTTATTATTATTGTCTAAAAATATTTTTTTATTTCCATGAGTGAAAGAGAGACAGAGAGAGAGAATACCTCCAACAGGGTCTTGACGCCATGATTCATCCCCAGCTCCAGTCAACCCTGGAACGTAGGCCACACGTGTCTGGTGTACTTAGGAGGGCCTCCAGATGTGAACCTGAAAACTTCCCATGTGGGTCAGCTTTACAGAGTACCATTGTAGCCACTGTGCCATTGCCCAGCCCCAGCTTCCCTCTTAGTATTGTTTTTGATCCATCCCATAAGTTTTAGTATGTAGTATTGGGTTGTCTGGAAAGTCATGATGAATTTTTACATAGAAAAATACATCATGGGGGCCGGCAGGTGGCGTGGTGGTTAAGGGTGCTGAACTCCCACATGGCCTACCATGGTTTGAGTCCCGGACCTGGTGGCTTGCTTTCTCACTTTCCCCTTCTCTTGTTCTATCGTTCTCTGGTCAAATTAAAATAAATAAATAAAGTTAAATAGAATAATTTTTTAAAAAAGAAAAATACATCATGACTTTTGTAACAACCTAATATTTTCATTTTTCATATGAAGATATTTTTTTAAAATATCTTTTTATTTTTTCTTTGACCCAGCAGTTATTCAAGAGTAAGCTATTTAATTTCAATACATTCGTGGATTTTCTAGTGTTTTTTTTTTCCTTCTATTATTGATTCCTAGTTTCATTTCATTGTGGTCAGAAATTTAGTAGTATTTCAATCCTACATTTGTTAAGACTTGTTTTGTGATTGCTATAGTCTCTTTTCATCTTGTAAATCTGAACTTCTAAACCCATTATACACTAATTCTCTATCACCCCTCCACCCAGTCCCTGGTAACCACCATTCTATTTGCTGTCTCTATGAATCTGATACTATTATAGGTATCTCATAAAAATGGAATTATACTGGGATGAGCAGATGGCATAATGGTTATGTCACTGGACTCCCATGTAGTTGACTCCAGTTCAAGTCCTTAACCTGGCGACTTAAACTCATACCAGGCGTGTTTGTGTGTGTGTGTGTGTGTGTGTGTGCCCAAGATTCTGAGAGGAGAATGGAGGAGAAGGGATTGTGATGTGGCCATCCCCACTGGAGGGTGATTTCTCACTTTCTGTCTCTGTCTCTGTCTTTCCAGCAAGCGCATGTACCCTATAGTAAAAACCTCCCTAAAAAAAAAAATGGGACTCAAACAATATTTGTCCTTTTTGTCTGGTATGTTTCACTTAATGTATGGTCCTCAAGGTCATCCATGTTGTAGCATGTGTCACAGTTTCCTTCCTTTTAAAGGCTGAATGATATTCCATTGTATGGGTATACTAAATTTTGTTGATCCTTTCATCTGCCAATAGTTGCATCCATCTTAGGGCTATTGTGATTAGTGCTACTATGAACAGGGGCGTGCAAATATTTACACATGTCCTAATTTCAATTATTTAGGGTATATACTCAGAAGTGAAAGTGCTCTCCCTTTATTATTCTTTTTCACTTTCTTTAAAATTTGCTATAGGTCATGTGTCTTAGTTATAAAATTTAAACATTTATAGAAAAGCCGATCTTTCTCGATAGTATCTGACATCCAAAATGTATGATTTTCTCTACATCATTTTTTCCCAGAATTATTTTATTTAACTTTATTTATTTACTTGTTTTAATTTGACCAGAGAGGGACAGAGTGAGAGAGAGGGAAAGTGAGAAAGCAAGCCACCAAGTCCTGGACTCGAACTATGGTCGACCCATGTGGGAGTCCACTGCCTTTAACCACCACGCCACCTTCCCACCCCCTCTACATTATTATTGATATACTGACACAAGGCTACAAGTAAACACTCTTAGAGCACAAAGAATTAAACATGGTTATTGTCGACTGCGTACCCATCACTCATTTACTCCTTTCTCTTTATTAGGTGAATCCTGAGAGAGACAGAGAGAAGGAAGTAAGAAAGCACCCTTCAAAGGGGAAGACCATGTGCCACAATTCTATTTCCTCTATTTTCCTTTGGGGATTTTGGGCACAATGCGTGCTTTTCAAGTCTCTAGGTGTGTTTTTCAAGCATCCAAATCCAGGATTTCAACTGTACAGTTGGCCATGTGTGATCCAGGTACCTTAACCACCATGCCACCCACTGCCCAGTCCCTCATTATTCTTTTTTATTTGGGGGGGAGAGGTTTTTTCTATAGGGCAGGTGCGCTCACCAGACAGAGAGAGACAGAGACAGAAAGCGAGAAATCACCCCCCCAGGGGGATGGCCACGCCGCAATCCCTTCTCCTCCATTCTCCTCTCGGGATCTTGGGCATGCACGCACACGCGCCTGGCGTGAGTTTAAGCCACCAGGTCCAGGACTCGAACCGTGGTTGACTATGTGGAAGCCCAGCGACATAGCCATTATGCCAACTGCTGGTCCCTCATTATTCTTAATTAAAACTAAACAACTTTGTGTAACTAAGAGACAGTTGGCAGGAAGTGTGCCTGACGTTTACTACCAGTTCAACATCTAACTGAAGCCCTCTCATTTAACAAGAGGGAAAGCATTCTATCTTCTCACAGACTCACATAAAGTCTCACTCACTGACATACTTTCAAACACGTTACTTCTGATCTAACTGTTCATACTTTTCTCTGTGTGTGTTCATATGTCCATAAATTGTGCCCCTCATAATCTCATTCAGTGCTTCCCATGCTCACATCATAGCTGCATCACAAAATTTCAACACTGAGAAGCTAATACTTCTTCCCCGTAGGTATATAATTTCACACAATCTGTTAGCTTAGGTTTATGTAAAAGATCAGGTTGCATTCCAGAGAGAACAAAAAAAAGGTGACCTAAAAAAATATGCACTTGAAATGTCTAAAATGGATTAAATAAAAAGCAGACCAGCAGTCCAGCAGGAAATAGGAATGAACTAGCAATATATAGACTCACTTAGGATCGATACATACATACATGAACAAATGCTCATTTGCATGAGTAATCAAAGAAATAGTAATAAAAATTAGATTTTATTTATCACCTCTCAGGTTAGTAGATAAAGAGACTGTTGTTATAAAGGTTTGGTGAGGCTGTAGGGAAATGACTCTGAGGGTAGGAATGGAAGTAAATGCAACCATTTTGAAGCACAATTTGGCAAAACCTAGGAGTCGGCATGTACACTCTAATCTGTAATTCAGAAGCATTTCACAAAACAAACAAACAAAGGACATTAAAAAAATCGATTTTGGGGCCAGCAGATAGCATGGAGGTGAATGGTGCTGGACTCCCACATGTCCAACCACAGTTCGAGTCCCGGACCTGGTGGCTTGCTTTTTCTTTCCCTCTCACTCTGACCCTCTCTGGTATAAATAAATAAATAAATAAATAAATAAATAAATAAATAAATAAAGCTAAATAAAATAATTATTTTTAAAAAATCGGTTTTAGGGGCTGGCAGGTGGTGTGGTGGTTAGGGTTGCTGGACTCTCACGTGGCCAACCACAGTTCGAGTCTCAAACCTGGTGGCTTGCTTTCTCACTTTACCTCTTGCTCTTTCTTTTTCTGTCCCTCTATGGTCAAATTTAAAAATTAAGCAAATAAATAAATAAAGTTAAATAAAACACTTCTTTAAAAAATCTATTTTAAAAGAAAATAATAGAAAGTATACACATATGCATCCATAGATATAATGTGTTGAATTCTGTCCTCCAAAAAAATAGGTTAGAGGCCAGCAGATGGCAGATTGGTTACGTCACTGAACTTTCATGAAGCTGACCACAGTTTGAGTCTCGGACCTGGTGGCTGGCGGCTTAAAACTCACGCTGGGGGTGCAAGTAGGTGGTGTGGTGGTTAAAGGCTCTGGACACCCATATGGCCTACCACGATTCAAGTCCTAGACCTGGTGGCTTGCTTTCTCACTGTCCCCCTCTCTCTCTGGCCAAATTGGAAAACAATAATAATAATAAACAAAGTTAAATAATGAAATAATTCTTAAAAAGCAAAACAAAACTCACGCTGGGCACATGTGCATGCATGCCCAAGATCCCGAGAGAAGGAGGAGAAGGGATTGCGGCGTGGCCATCCCCTCTGGGGAGTGGTTTTCACATTCTATCTCCTGGTCTTTCTCTGTCTCTCTGGTGAATGTACGTGCCCTATAGCAAAAGTAGCTCTCTCTGAAAAACAGAACAAGATAGGTTTGATTTGGGCTTCTCATCATGGCGGACCCCAGAGATAAGGTGCTTCAGGACTACCGCAAGAAGTTGCTTGAGCACAAGGAGATCGATGTCCATCTTAAGGGGTTAAGGGAACAATTAAAAGAACTTACCAAGTAGTATGAAAAGTCTGAAAATGATCTGAAGGCCCTACAAAGTGTTGGGCAGATTGTGGGAGTAGTCCTTAAGCAATTAACTGAAGAAAAATTTATAGTTAAAGCTACAAATGGTTCAAGATATGTCGTGGGTTGTTGTCGACAGCTTGACAAAAGTAAGCTGAAGTCAGGAACAAGAGTTGCTTTGGATATGACTACACTGACTATCATGAGGTATTTGCTAAGAGAGGTGGATCCACTGGTTTACAACATGTCTCATGAGGACCCTGGGAATGTTTCTTATTCTGAGATTGGAGGGCTCTCAGAACAGATTCGGGAGTTAAGAGAGGTAACAGAGTTACCTCTTACAAACCCAGAATTATTCCAGCATGTAGGAATAATACCCCCAAAAGGCTGTTTGTTATATGGGCCACCAGGTACAGGAAAAACACTTTTGGCATGAGCTGTTGCTAGCCAGCTGGACTGTAATTTCTTAAAGGTCGTATCTAGTTCTATTGTAGACAAGTACATTGGCGAAAGTGCTTGTTTGATCAGAGAAATGTTTAATTATGCCAGGGACCATCAGCCATGCGTTATTTTTATGGATGAAACAGATGCTATTGGTGGTCACTGGTTTTCTGAGGGTACTTCAGCCGACAGAGAGATTCAGAGAACTTTAATGGAGTTACTGAATCAGAAGGATGGATTTGATACTCTGCATAGAGTCAAAATGATCATGGCTACAAACAGACCAGATACACTGCATCCTGCTTTGCTGTGTCCAGGAAGATTAGATAGAAAAATACATATTGATTTACCGAACGAACAGGCAAGATTAGATATATTGAAAATCCATGCAGGTCCCATTACAAAGCATGGTGAAATAGATGATGAAGCAATTGTGAAGCTTTCAGATGGCTTTAATGGAGCAGACCCAAGAAATGTTTGTACTGAAGCAGGTATGTTTGCAATTCGTGCTGATCATGATTTTGTAGTACAGGAAGACTTCATGAAAGCAGTCAGAAAAGTGGTTGATTCTAAGAAGTTCGAGTCTAAATTGGACTACAAACCTGTTGTAATTTAAGGTAAGATTTTTGATGGCTGCATGACAGACATTGACTCAATGTAAAAATGAAGTTAAGGAAAATAATATATGTATCGGCAATAATCTCACTAAAAGTACCTGAATAAAAATATGCATGAGTAACATCATAAAAATTAGTAATTCTGTAATCCAGATTTTAAGATTGGTACAGAAGAATTTGTATGCTTGTTAATGTTGCATTTATTGCAGCAGAAGTTACAAAAGAAAGAACGTTGAAGCTTTTTGTATTTGCTGTGTGAGCATTTTGTAAAACATTGAAAGTGATTTGAGATAGTAGCACAAGAGAGCATTTCTTATGACTTATTTTATATCATTTGTTTTCCTCATCTTAAAAAAGTTGAATAAAATCTGTTTGATTCAGTTCTAAAAAAAAAAAGATAGGTTTGATTTGTAACCATAGTGTGCCTGTTAATTAACATAATTTGGAACACAGTCTTTGCAAGAGTGATCATTAAACTAAGGTCATAGAAGATGAACGTGGATCTTAAAGTCAATGGCTGATGTCCTTTCAAGAAGAGAACACAAAGATACAGACATGTTGAGAGAACAAAGTCATGTGACCATGGAGACGAAGATTGCAGAGAAGATAACACAACCCCAGGTAGACCTGGAGCCACCAGAAGCTAGAACAGGCAAGGAGGAATTATTCCCCAGAGGCTTCATAGGAATCACAGCCTTGCCGACACCTTGATTTTGGACATCTGCCATTCAGAACTTTGAGAGAATAAATTTCTGTTGTCTTAAGCCAAAAAAAAAAAGAAGAAGAAAAGAAGAAACTGAGACCCTAGAACATCAAAGAGAATAATCAACTCTCGACCCTAGATCTCACGGTTAATAAGGGTGTTGTCTTTTCTTTGTAAAACGTGTACATGAGCACCAGCAGTTGTGGCGCAGTGGTAACAATGCTCTACAAGGCTGGAAGCCATATGGCAGACCACAGGTTCAGATCCCTGAGTGGGCTTGAAAATATCCCAGGTAGGGCTGACTCTGTGGCCAGAATCTCACATGGCTGACAGCATGATTTGAGACCCAGACCCTGTGCTTGACAAATACACTGTGTGTGTGGGTTTGCGTTCCCAAAATCTCAAAAGGAGGGAGAGATGTAGGAGAAGGGACTGTGGCATAACCATTCCCCTTGGGGGGTGGTGCTTTCTCATGTTCCCTCTCTTTCTCTTTGCCTCTCTCTGCAAGCTCACACGCCCTCTGGCAAAATTTTTAAAAACAAAGAAAGAAAATATGCTAAGTGCGTACTCAGGTGTCCAGAACCCTGAGAAACTGGAAGGCTGGAGAAGGTGGATCACAGCATGACGAGGCTCTGTCAGAAACACCACTCTCCCTCCCTCTCACCTGCACACAAATAAAAGGTCTACTGTAAAAGAGAGAAAAATTGTGAACACAAATAATAAAGGAGAGGATAAACCCCCTTTCACTTTAAACACATTTAAATACTCCTCCTAGAATACTTAAAATGTGGTTCACTATTTGAAAAATTCAGTTTATTAACAGTAATTCTAGACTATTTCTCATTTTAAAAATAAATAGCAAGGACATTCCACACTCACTCTCCAATAATTTACTGAGGATCATGTTATTTTCTCTCTCTGCTGAACTGGTTAGACTTGTCTCCCTTTGTAAAACTGGACAGAATCTCTCACTTCAAACCAATTCAGCCCTTTGGTTCTCATGCAAATAAAGAGCTTCATTCCCATTCCATGTAAGGTTACTGCAGAGGGGCCACTGTAGATTTAAATACTTGTTTATTAACAAGAGTAATGAAAAGATCACTTCCAGGGTTGTGATTCTGAACTCTGTTCTGTAGGCATTAAGAGGTTAACCCAAAGCACTGTTGTAAGAAAATTGGAAAGTAGAAAGAAGGTTCTTCTGATCAAGTGGCATAGGAAGGAAAGTTTATTATTTTTATTAATGTAAAAAACCCAGCATACTGGAACCAGCATTTAGCGTAATGGCTATGTTGCTGGACTCCCACGTAGTCGATCGTGGTTCGCGTCCTGGACCCGGTGGCTTAAAACTCACGCCGGGCACGTGTGCGTGTGTGCCCATGATCCCAAGAGGAGAATGAAGGAGAAGGGATTGCGGCGTGACCATCCCCTCTGAGGGGTGATTTCTCGCTTTCTGTCTCTATGTCTCTCTCTGTCTGTCTGGCGAGCGCACGCGCCCTACAGCGAAAACCTCTCCAAAAAAAAAAAAAATTAAATAAATAAATAAATTAAAAAACCCCAGCATATTGGGCCCAGCAGGTGCTAGAACCCACATGGTTGACTGCATGGTTCAAGTCCCGGACCTGGTAGCTTGAAAATCACACTGGGTGTGTGCGCATGTGTGCTCAAAATCCCAAGGGGAGACTGGAGGAGATGAGATTTCAGTATGGTCTTTCCCCCGGGGGTGATTTCTCATTTTCACTCTCTCTGTCTCTCTGTCGAGGCATGTTCACTATGGCAAAAATCTTTTTTTTTAATTTTTAAAAGAATTATTTTATTTAACTTTATTTATTTATTCTAATTTGACCAGAGAGGGACAGCGTGTGAGAGAGAGAAGGAAAGTGAAAAAGCAAGCTTCCAGGTTAGGGACTCGAGCTGTGGTCAGCCATGTGGGAGTCCAGCACCCCTAACCACCACACAACCTGCCGGCCCCAATGGCAAAAATCTTAAAACAAACAAACAAACGAACAAACAAAAAACAACAACAACAACAAAAAAAAAAAGGAGCATATCCTAGAGACCCTGGATACTTACTGTGTGTTTTATTGAAATGAAGGCACATAAGAGTCTTAGAGATTTTTTTCACTCATAGTGGCTCCTGCGATCCAGCCATTTCATGCGGCACGCTAGCATGCCCGCGCAGTTTTCTAATTTTTGGGTTTTATTGAAATTTTTTGAATATTAATTTTTTTTAGTTTTATTTAAAAGTCTTTCTCTTAGTTTTTCCTTCTCTTTTTCTCTGTTTCTTGTCTCTCTCTCTTTTTTTTTTTTGTTTTTTTTTTTTGCTACTGTTGTTTCTCTCTCTCTGTTTCCTTTTCTGCACACTCCTCAACCCACAGATTGGACTTCCAAGTTTGGGAAGAAACTGACCATCCACCAGATGACTAGAAATTGCTGCAGGACCACAAGAAATATGGGGAAGCAGGAAAATTCCTCTCCTCCAAGGGAAAAGGATAACTCCTCTTCATGCACACACAGTTCAATGGAAATCATGGAAATGTCTGATAAAGAATTCAGAACATTCATAATGGCAAAGCTAACAGAAATGGAAGAGAAGAGAGACAATGAACTGCTGAAGAGAAAAGAGAAAGGAGTTGAAGAGTTCCAGGAGGTGAGGAAATTCATGCAAGATCTAAAAGAGGAATTTCACACTTTACAAAAGAATCAGATGGAACTGTTATAATACAGGAAGTCAAAATGTCCCCTGAAATTATTAAAAGCAGACTAGATCATACATAAAACAGAATCTCAGATGTAGAAGAGAAAATTGCTGGCCTAGAAAAATCCACCATGAAGACTGAGAAAATGGCCCAAATATTTGAGAATAATATACGAGAAATACTAAATACCATCAAACGTCCAAACATCCAGGTAATAGGCATCCCAGAAGACGAAGAGTCTCATAAGGGCATTGATAATCTAGTCCATGAAATCCTGCAAGAAAACTTTCCAAACCTAGAGAGGCACTCAAAGATTCAGTCCTAAGAAATACAGAGGACCCCAAATAGAATCAACCCAAGAAGATCTTCTCCAAGACACATAATAGCCAGACTGACCAAAACCACAGACAAAGATAAGATACTAAGATTGGCAAGAGAGAAATGGCAAGTTACCTACAAAGGGTATCCCATCAGACTGACAGCAGACCTCTCATCGGAAACAATGTGAGCGAGGAAAGAATGGGAAAATATATTCAAAGTGTTAAGGGAAAAGCAATTTCAACCAATAATACTGTACCCAGCAAGATTGTCATTCATTTGGGAAGAAAAGACACGAACGTTCCCAAATAAAATCTGAAAGAATTTACCAGCACCAGACCAGATCTCCAAGAAGTTCTTAAGGGAGTGCTATGTCAGTCAAATTAAATACAGACACACAGAAATAAGAGTTCAAAAAACTAAGAAAATGGGCAACTTAATTGTAGGGACAAAGTCTGGAGTTGAGTATTACATCCCAGAGTTCAATCTGGAAGACCGAACTTCAACAGAAGAAAGATTAAGTACATGAGACTGAACTGATGAAACAGCATTCTGTGACTTGACTAAAATATTGCTGCTTTTCTTCTAAGCTTTGTTGTCTGGTTTTAAGGATTTTTGTCCTGTCTTGAGCTGTCAATAGGTTCATGTACCTACTATTTGAACAGAATACTAACCTATTTCTAGGCTTTAAGTTTCAAGAAAATATCCTTACCAGTTCAAAATTGCTTTTCTTGAAATCACCACCTGAACTTGCTATTGAAAGTAGTTAGATTACTTATGATATGGTGTGATCAACAAAATGTTGGAGGAAAGGAATGGAAGACAACTGTAGACAGCAGAGATAGTGTAATAAGAGAGTGGGAAGGGCAGAGGGTCAGACATGGGGTTAAAAAAAAATATATATATATATATATATATATGAAAGTAGAAATGGAATATTATTGATGATAACATGCATGATTAAGCCACTATGCAGTTTATCCTAGATAGGAAACCACATTTAGTATGTTGTGATGATGCTCAGGGAATGAATGTAAATTAATAATAAAAAAAAATTTTTCAGGAGAAAAAAAAAAACACTAAAACTGTTACTGAAATTTTAAAAAATGCATATTTGATGACTGCAGTAAGCTATATAGCCCCAGCTAGGTACTACTCTATAGTATGTTTATTCTATTCACTGAGGTTTATGCCTAAACTCAGACTTGGGTTCATGTATATGTATATATCAGCTGCGCTTGCTCTTACAAATATTTAGACAAATTTAGTTCATTAGCAAATCAATTAAATGGGGGGTAAAGGCATAGAAAGCAAGCATGGATACCCCAGACAATGTGGGAGGAGTGTTGGACAGGGCAGAGGGTGAGTGATAGGGAATCAAGGATGGCAAAAAAAAAAAAAAAGCAAAATATACAAGACATAAGAAATGGAAAATTATTCGTTGATAATATGTATGTTGATGTGCTTGATTGAGCCAATATACAGTGTATTTTGGATGGAAAATTCATTTTGTATGCTGTAATGATGTATAGTGAATTAATGTAAAAAAATAAATTTAAAGGAAAAAAATACAGATTTTAAAAATATAAAAAAGAACAGAATTAGCAGAAACTGAAAGATTGGAAGGTTTCATAGCAGGAAGGGCAACTGCAGATACTATAGTACAGGGTGTGGGATGATAGGGGGAGGGTATTAGGAGGGAGGGAGGGTAACAGGAAAAACCATTGAATTGATACAAAAAAAGAAAAAATAGATTAAGAAATAGGTAAATGTTTGTGGAACAGATTTTAGCTCCTGTTACTACACAAATGAAAAAAATGCATGTTAATCTGTATGTAGTTATATTTATCTCTGTATCATAACATTTTGTAAACCTCAAATACACCCAATAAAAGATATTTTTAAAAAGAAAAAAAATTAGAATAATCAAGTAGTAACAATGATTAGATTCCATTTTAGATCCTAAAACAAATTACCTAGTGTGACTGAAACAGGGCTAGTCTTAAATTCACAAAACCTGGGTTTGGGTCTGGGTTTTACCCTCTGTATGTTGTGATCTATAATCTTAAATCTGCAGTTTTTAAATGAGAATAAGAGTTCAAAATGAAACAAAGAGTGTGAAAGCAATTCATGGGCTTTGACTCTCAGTGCCAAGGGAAAGCCTTATGAATGAAGGTAGAGCTAGTAGCAGGAAGGAGATCACAGGAATTGTCACCATCACTGTGAAATTCCTACCCTCTCTGTTAAAGAAAAAGGACAGACGTCTGCCCAGACATGCAGCTTCTTACTCAAGTTCAAACACCAACTTAATCCCTTGCTCTGAAAATTGTCCTGCTGCTGACACAGCCCTGACCTTGCCAGTAATGAGTTGGCTATATATATTTTTTAAGTTTATTGCTAATTTTTTTTGGAGAGGTTTTTGCTATAGGGAACATGCACTCACCAGAAAGACAGAGAGAGACAGAGAGACAGAAAGCGAGAAATCATCCTCCAGGGAAGATGGCCACACCACAATCCCTTCTCCTCCATTTTCCTCTAGGGATCTTGGGCACGCACGTACATGCACCTGGTGTGAGTTTAAGCCACTGGGTCCAGGATTCAAATTGTGCTCGACTACATGGGAGTCCAGTGACATAGTCATTATGCCAACTGCTGGTCCCTGTTGTTAAATTTATTTTTTTTTAGTTTGCTAAAAGGGTGCAGAGACAGACAGAGGGAGAAGAAAAATGAGATGTCACTCTTCCCAGAAGGAAAGGTTTTCTACTCCATTCTCCTCCTGGGAATTTGAGCATTTACTCATGTTCCCGGTGTGTTTGCAAACCGCCAGGCCCAGGACTTGAACCCCAGAGTTGGCCATGTGGGATCCAGCACTTTAACCTCCATGCCACTGGCTGGGCACATAAATTGGCTACCTTAATCTGTTGCTCTGCACCTTTTGTGTTTTCCTCTTCAGTTTATCTAGTTAAAATATTCAGAAACAAAGTATGACCCGTAACCGCCACGCCTGCCCTTACTTTGTACCAGTTAGGAAGCTTAAACTATCGAGTGGTGAGATCCCATCTCAAAGTAGATTAACCCATACGAAGGTGCATTATCTTGCAGAAAAAGGAGGCTAGAGTGTAAAAGAGTTCCCCTTTCATCACACCCCCTTTTACACTGCTGGTGGGAATGTAAATTGGTCCAGCCACTATGGAGAACAATTGGGAGATTCCTCAAAAGTCTACAAATAGAACTACCATATGACCCAGCAATCCCACTCCTGGTATCTACCCAAAGGACAGAAGAATTCTTCATTGGAAAAGTGCTTGCACATCGATGTTTACTGCGGCACTGTTCATGATTGCTAAGACATGGAACCAACCCAAATTCCCCCGTACGGATGAATGGATTGAAAAACTGGCACATATACTCTTGGGAACCAGCAGTTAGCGTAATGGCTATGTCGCTGGACTCCCACGTAGTCGACTGCGGTTCGCGTCTCGGACCCGGTGGCTTACAACTCACGCCGGGCGCGTGTGCGTGCGTGCCCAAGATCCCGAGAGGAGAATGGAGGAGAAGGGATTGCGGCGTGACCATCCCCCCTGGGGGGTGATTTCTCGCTTTCTGTCTCTATGTCTCTCTCTGTCTGGCGAGCGCACGCGCCCTATAGCGAAAAACCTCTCCAAAAAAAAAACAAAAAACAAAAAAAAAAACTGGCACATATACTCTATGGAATATTATACAGACATAAAAACCAACAGAACCCTGGCTTTTGACAGAAAGTGGAAGAATATGGAAGATTTACTGCTCAGTGAAGCAAGTCAGGCTATGAAGGAGAGACATTGTATGTCCTCACTTAATATATACCGAGTGTCTGCACTCTATAACTGAAACTCATTGACTAAAAGATATACAAACACAAAAGATGGGTGTGAATGCCAGATGTGGTGTGTGTGGAGGAGTGGGGCCTAGGGAAGGACATTTGGAGGAGGGATACAGAGGCAGAGCATTGACGAGATGGGGAGGTGTGGTGTTATCTGTTGAAGATATTTTGAACAACTGGACTGGGGAGAAATGTTCACATATTGAAATGTTCATTTTGTAAGCAAAACAATGTGATTGAATGTATATAAAAAATAAATTAATAAAAATATAAAAAAAATAAATAAAAAAATGAGGCTAGAGAAAGGGAGGGTTTGTGTCAGTTAATTAGTGACTTAGAAGATGGTATCTTTCATTTTTATCATCTTTGGCTTGTTTTATTTAACTTAAATCCCATTATGTCTGCAAGATGATCAGTCTAAAACATTTAGGAAAAGAAGCCATACCAATTCTTACGCCTGTGTACCTGTAATAAATAAATAAATAAACAAGCTTATTTATTTCTTCCATGAGTGAGAAGTGAGACAGAGAGAGAGAGAGCACCCTCACCAGGGTCTTGATGCCACGATCTACTCCTAGCCTCAGGCAGCCCCAGGTCATGGGTATTGCATGCCTGGCATATTCAGGGAAGTTTCTCAATGCAAACCTGGAATGTTCCCATGTGAGTCAGCCTAGCAGAACAGTATGTTTTAGCACTATGCCATCTAGCCCCTAATTATATATCTTTTTAAAAGAAAAGGAGCATTTGCTCAGTTTCCAAATGGCTCCCCTCTGTGTCAATGGCCAGAATTGGGTCGGACTCAGGCTCACTCCTAAACTCAACTTTGACACGCAGGATGGGATAATCATGGCTGGTTTGGACAAACGGGATTTCCTCTGGTCACATAGGGGAGAACAGACTCTGGGACAAAATCTGGGTTCTGCCAGTGTGGAAGCAAGAGCAATTAATAGGGTCTGATGGAACTGGAAATGAATCCTCATATTTAATTTCAACTCCTTATAGGTAAAAGGGAGGTCTGTTATTACCTCTCTTACCTAGATAGCTAAGAGACATCAAGAACTTCATTGCTAAAAGATGAAACTACTGATCTCTTCTCTGAATTCTGCTTCACCCATAGTTTTCCTGATCTTCACCCATAGTCTTCCTGACAATCTTAATTATCAACAACCCTATCTACTCTTCCAACACTCCAGAGTCACCCTGGACTCCTGTCCTCTTGTCTCCAATATCCTACTGACATCAAATTCCAGCAAATCCTATTGGCATCGCTTTGAAATGTGCCCAAATTGGGACCAGGAACTAGTGTGGCAGGAAATTGGGGAGAAGGTCATCCTCCCAGTCTCAGTGTAAACTCAGCCATCCTCCAGTCCCTTGGCATGGACTTGGGTGTCCTCATGGTTGGCAGAGGCAGTAGCAGAGCTTCTCCCAGAACTCTGCACAGAGTAAATAGAAACAAGAAGCCAGAGCAGAAGAGGAAGAGCAGATGGACGCCATGTGAGGATGCAGCTGCCCTTCTGGTGTGCAGGCACATGTGAGCTGCTGCTTTGGGTGTGCCCAGAAATAGCTCAGGACACCTGGGGATGGGGAGAAGGGCTTGCTTCCTTCAGGGTTGGTGAAGGCTTATGTAGGAGAAAAATGTAAACCGTTTGTCTCTTGTGGCTACCAGCTGGGCAGGTGGACAACTCTAAATATACATGACAGGGATGATGTTTTGAAAATCTTAAACCATTACAATTTTCCTCTCTTAATTCATGTTCCCTAGCACCCTCTCACCTCTAAGTTTGAGCCATGGGTCTTTTTGTCTCAGGAAAGGAGAGGTTGTTCATTCCTAGAATAAAAAAGAAATTCCTTTTCGTTCTAAAGATGATTTTTCTCAAGGTCTTAGAATGAAGTGACCAGACATCCTGGCAAGCCAAGGCCTGGCTCAGGTATGCTGTGGTCTTGGCATTACTTTTAGTATCAATCCATTTTACTGTAAGTGTTCCTGCTTAAACAATAAATTAGAGTTAACCTACCTTAGAAGGTAATGGTTTTGAAAACCAAATTTCTTTTGCATCCATTAATAAATTGAGAGTCAGGTCTCCTACAAAGATTATAGAATTGGACTATAAGTCAGGGTATAAGGTAGAACAACAGTCCTTCAAGTGTGGTCCTCATACCAGCGTACTAGCATACTAGCATCACTGAGAACTTGTTGGAAATACACATTTTTAGCCCACCCTGACCTACTGAATGGAAAACTCTGTAGGTTGGCCGAGTCCATGCTTTAACAAACCCTCTGTGCATTTGGAGGCAGCTAAAGTCCAAGATCCTCTGAGGTAGAAGATCTGAATCTTCAGAACTGCAGGAATGGGGGTAAAAGGAGAGAGCAGTGGAGGAAGCATGTGGCTTGAGTCACAGGGGTTCTTGACTCCCCTGTCTCTCTGAGATTCTCAAGGGATGAAGTCGGAACACATAGACAGCAGTGGAAGATTTGAGGGCCTTGGGCATGTTAGTGGGATACACACAATAGTGGATAGAGAAGACTCAAAGCTCTGGGAGAGGCTCTACGTGGAGACATGTCAACATGGCACCTGGTGACAGGGCAGCTGGGTATGGAGGTAGATGTCAAGACAGAAAAGTCCATGGAGCATCGCCTGGCCTGCACCTAGCACCTCGGCCCCCTACATTAAGATTTGAAAATGCTAAGGTGACCAGTGGACAGCAGAAGTCTGGGCAGGGGCAGAAGGCTGGGACTTGGTGAGAAGAGGCAAAGGGAAGAACTCAGATGGCAGTGGTAGGACCAGTAACACTGAAGCCGTCACCAACCCAGAACCAGACTGGAGCAGCTGCTCTCTAGCAGAAACCAACAAGGACCTGTACACTACACAGAAAGGAGGAGACTCTCCCCACTGCTGCCTGACCTCTAACAGCCAAATGCCCAGAGCCATCTTGACATGGGATAGTGGGAAAGGAAGCAGATTCAGCATTTACCAGTGAAATAGAAAATCAGAGGAAGGCAGTGGTCAGAGGAAGGCAGTCTGGAGGACTGTAAGGCCTAGGAATTAACAATCTTCTCTGGGAAGTTTCTAGCATTTATAATGAAATAATGGAATGTTTTTCTTTTTTATTTACTTATTTTTTTTTATTATTGTAATCCAGAGAATGTATGTGCTTACCAGAGAGACAGAGAGGGAGAAAGCAGCTCACACTGGGGTGTAGTCATGCCACAATCCCTTCTCCTCCATTTCTCCATCCCATTGGGATTGTGCCATGCACACACATATACCCAGCTGTTTTTCAAGCCACTGGGGCCACAATTCAAATTCATTTAGCAAATTTCCAATTACAACGCAATATGAATATCAATACCCTGCTGCTGTACATTAGAACTCTAGACTCATTCATCCTACATAAGTGCACATTGTACCCTTTGACTTATGTCTCCCATTTTCATCCCTCCCTGCCTCTGGTAACCACCATTTTACTGTTTCTAAGTCTTTGACTTTTTATTTATTTATTTATTTGGAGAGCTTTTTGCTATAGGGCACATGTACTTGCTGGAAAGACAAAGAGACAGACGAAAAGCGAGAAATCACCCCCAGGGGAGATGGCCACACCGCAAACCTTTCTCTTCCATTCTCCTCTCCGGATCTTAGGCATGCATGCACACGTACCTATACATGCCCAGCAGAGGACCTGCTAGGTCACACAGTAGTCCCACTGAGAAATCTCCATACTGTTTTCATAATGGCTGCATGAGTTTTCATTCTCACAGTGTACGAAGATTCTGCTTTCTATACTTGCACTAACACTGTTCTCCCTTGGCTTTTGGAGAATAGCCATCCTAACAGGTATGTGATGATATCTCCTTGTGGTTTTGATTTGCATTTTCCTGATGATCAGTGATACTGAGCAAGCAAGTCGTATTTCAACAAGCCTGCTAGCTGGATTCTAGAGCTTACTAAGGTTTTGAATCATTGCTCAAAAGAGACTGTTTACTATGCACACGTTTGAGATAATATCATTGCCAAGTCTAAATCTCATTCAATTCCTTTCCATCCAGTATGACTGATGATCACGAAAAAAAAAAAAAAAAATGATGTCTCTTAAGGGGACAAGATAACTATATTTTCTTTACAAATCTGAATAGCTTGGATGTTAATATTAATATAGGGGTCAGGTGGTTAAGGGAGCTGGATCTCATGTGGCCAGTTGCATTATTCAAGTCCCAACCCCAGCAGCTTAAAAAACCCAATGGGCGAGCAGCCAGAAGCCTGGTACATCTGAAGGCACCTGGCGAGCAAGGGGGCATACTGCCCCCACTGACTCCCATCCAGACTCCCCAGTCCAGGATCCACCCAGACCCCTAGGCAGACTGCGCCTTTGGCTGCAGCAGTCAGCGGCCTGGTACATCTGAAGGCACCTGGTGAGCAAGGGGGCACACTGCCCCCACTGACTCCCATCCAGACCCCCCAGTCCAGGATCCACCCAGACCCCTAGGCAGGTAGAAAGTTCCTCCATTTTTTTTTCTTCGTTACTGTCCCCCATTCTTTTGTAAATTTCTTCCTCTCCATCTCTCCACAGACTGCACCTTTGGCTGCAGCAGCCAGCAGCCTGGTACATCTGAAGGCACCTGGTGAGCAAGGGGGCACACTGCCCCCACCGACTCACATCCAGACCCCCCCAGTCCAGGATTGTGGCACGTGACTTTTTCTTTATTCCCCTCTCTCCTCCTTTCTTTTCTCTTATATTATCTTTTCTTCTTCTTCCACCTTGCCAGAGGGAATAGCTAGGCCTAGAATTAGAGATCTGCAATTTTCTAGTCATATAAAGTTATATTGATTCCTCCCTTATATGGAACCAACTGTGAAAAAAGAGATTCTGCTCTTCAGACACCTGACCATAGTATCTTTTTTGAGACCACATTACTAAAAATAACAGAACAGAGACTTCGGCAGATGACAATTCCCAACAAAAGGGAAAGACACTCCTAGCCAGTGAAACATTCGCCTAAGAGGTACTTAAAAGTTAGTACATCTTCCAATGGCTAGAAATAGAAGAAGAGCCTCTGGTATCAATAAACAAGGAAATATATCTACATCAAAGGTACAGAGTAACACCCTTCCATCTTTAGTGCTAATGGACGATGTTACCAAGATGTCAGACAAAGAATTTCGAACATTTATGGTGAACAAATTCTTCGAGTTGGAACAGAAAAGAGACAACGAGCTACAGGAGATGAGAAAGTCATTCCAAGATATGAAAGAAGAAATGGACACTCTAAGAAAGAACCAGATGGAGCTATTAGAGAGAAAGTCAGGAATAGAGGAAATCAAAAACTCCCTTGAAAGTATTAAAAGTCAATTAGATCAGGCTGAAGATTGAATCTCTGATGTAGAAGATAAAACCTCTGACCTAGAAAGAACCACCAAAAAGATAGAGAAAATAACAAAAAAACACGAGGTTAATATACGAGAAATACTAGATTCCATAAGACACCCAAATATCAGAATAATTGGCATCCCAGAAGGTGAAGAAACTAATAACAGCATAGAAAATCTATTCCATGAAATCCTGGAAGAAAATTTCCAGAGTCTAGAGAGGCACTCTAGCATCAAGACCCAAGAAATACAAAGGACCCCAGTTAGAATCAACCCCAGAAGATCTTCCCCAAGGCACATCTTAGCCAGACTATCCAAGACCACAGATAAAGACATGATACTAAAACTGGCAAGAGAGAACCGAGAAGTGACGTACAAAGGTCATCCCATCAGGCTAACACTGGTCCTCTCAACGGAAACAGTGCAAGCAAGGAAAGAATGGAAAGATGTATTGAAAGTGCTAAGAGAGAAACAATTTCAACCAAGATTATTGTATCCTGCAAGATTATCTTTCATATGGGGAAAAAAAGATTAAAATCGTCTTAGACAAACAAGACCTGAAAGAATTTGCCAGCACCAGACCAGCTTTTCAAGAAACCCTGAAGAAAGTACTGTTCCAGGAAAACTAAAGAGCTAATAGACAGAAACAAAGGAATAAAAGGCTGCTGTGACAATGGCCAACTTAAATGTCAGGACAGATCCAGTTACATCGATAAGAACATTGAATGTGAATGGATTAAATTCTCCAATCAAGAGACACCGACTGGCCGAATGGATAAAAAAACAGAGACCCTCTATCTATTGCCTACCGGAAACCCACCTCATCGATAAAGACATACATAGACTGAAAGTGAAGGGTTGGAAAAAGGTTTTCCATGTAAATGGGAACCAAAAAAGAGCTGGAGTTGCGATACTAATTTAAAACAACAACTGTTCGAAGAGACAAAGAAGGGCACTATATTGTAGTAAAAGGATCA